>JANFAM010000007.1:22093035-22712500 GCA_024362665.1 Prunus padus | reverse complement strand
ATTGGGGATAGCAGATGCTCAAGATGTACCTCTACTCAAAACCACATACTGCCCAAGAAATTTCGGTAAAAAAGTCGCAAGCCTAGAAAACCAGACATATACCTCAGGCACCAGACTAAAACCTTTTAACTATCGCAAGTAGAAAATACAAGTAGAGACTACAAACATGCAATAAACTCATAATAAGTTGATGCACTTATTACAAATTTAAAAAAAAACTACAACATAAAACAAGTTAGTAAGAGTTTATTTGTTACCACTTCGAAGCTCTTGGAGGGGAGGGAAGGGGAAGATTAGAGGGATTGTAATATCCCCAAAATTTAGGATTTTTATTTTTATTTTGTGAAAAAAATAGTACGATATAACTTGTTGTTGCCAAGGAAATCAAATGCATTCCTCAACTCTTCTGATGACCAGTGAGGCTGGAGATTTGTTGTTGTTGATCCTGGTCGTCCTCTTGCCAATTTAAAGTTAGCGCCCGAGCTTCCAAAAGGTGAAAGTCCTGACCATCTAAGTGTTTGTTAGCGCCGAAAATTTGTTGTCGTTGATCCGGGTCATCTCTCTGCATATGCCCTAGCTTTTCTCTTTGCAGAAGACGAATAGTTTCCTCCATCTGTGCAGGCAACTGCTATTGGAAGAAATTCATTAGGATTGGGTGATGATACTGATGCAAGAACTTTTAGGGTGGAAGATACACATGTTGGAATAGAGGACTTTGTTTTTTATGATGAAAGTTAGGCCTTTATACCAAATCATAATGAACCACCACACCAAGATCCATTACTCGGACATTCTTCTTCATCCTTATCCTTTCAAGCCACTAATTGGGAAGGTCCCTCAGAAAGCTCAAGATAGAGGAAACGAATTAGAACAGATTTAGAAGGAGATGTTATCTCAAATAGGACCACCCAGCAAGCTATATAATGGAGGTAGAAGAAATTGAGGAGGACGAAGAAATTTATGAAACAATTTGGAATTTATTAATGGCGATTCAAGCATAGTGAAAATATTAAACGTCCATTAACCCGGCGACCAATTACTATGAAAAGATATAATTATATACATTGAATGACGATCCAGAGGATTTCTGACAAAGGTATAGAATGAATCCTGATGTGTTTCAAAAGTTAGGTAGCATTATTAGAGAAAAAAACAATCTTACAAGATACAAGATCCATTTCTGTAGAAAAAGGCTTGCGACATTTTTGCTTATTGTGGGTCAAAATAATAGATATATTGTCTAGTACGTGATACATTTGGCCGATCCCACTTCACTGCTAGTAAAAACTTGTAAAAATGCCTTGAACACAATAGCACCGGAGATGCTAGCCAAACCTGGATCTGTGGTACCAGCTAAAATAAGGGAAAGTACAAGGTTTCACCCATGCGTTAAGGTAAATGTGTTGTCTGGTGCAACTTGTTTTATTCAATTTGTTTATATTTAATAATATCTTTTAAACTTTTGGGTTAATTTCAGGATTGTATCAGAGCTATTGATGGCACACATATTCCAGCAATGGTAACGGGACGTGATGTAAGCAGCTATCATAATCGTCACGGTACGATATCACAAAATATATTAGCAGCTTATAACTTTGATTTGGAATTCATATATTTCCTTAGTGGGTGGGAGGGCTCAGTTCATGATTCAAGAGTATTACATGATGCTTTAACAAAGCGGAATGGACTTAAAGTGCCACAAGGTATTTTTTTTAATTTTTAATTTTTTTCATATATACTTTTCATTAGGTCGTACATTGGATACTAAAATATGTGTAATCTATTATCATGTAAATTTTTCTTTGTGGATTGTGGATTTCCAAATCGACGCCAATTTTTGGCTCCATTTCTAGGTGTTCGATATCATCTCCAGCAATTTGGTGGTCAAGGTCGTGAACCTGAAATGAAGTTGAGTTGTTCAATCTTCGTCATGCGTCCTTGAGGAATGTCATTGAGAATTTGGTATATTTAAATCACGATTCACAATTTTCAAATTCACACCTCCATTCACATATACGACACAAACAGAGCTAGTGTTAGTTTGTGTAGGACTACACAACTTTCTTCGAAGAGAGTGTATATCTGACGAATTTCCTATTGAATTGGAGAATAAATCTTCTTCATCTTCATCGTTGCCGGTTAATGAAGGGGATCCTGAACTAGGTTTCCAAACACAAGAATAACAACTACAAAATGCTAATGAATGGAGAGTTGGTATAGCATTGAATATGTGGAGACATGCGGAGCACAATGAATGAATGTTGAATATTTTCCTTAAACTTTACTTCCAATTTTGTTATACATTTGTCATTATATTTCTTGTGAATTTCTTATGAATTTTGCTTTTTGTTAAACATATTTTTTTTTTGGTATGAATTTTGCTTTTTGTTAAAAGAATATCATTCATCATTACTATGTTTGACCAAACTATCTAGTCAGAAATCACTAGGGAAGAGAGTTTATGTATTTGAAGTCTTCAGTAACCACAAGAAAAAAAAAACAGAAAAAGAAAGATCCAAAGTTTCTTTTGAAATCATATAGCTATTGCATCATACTTTTTATACATAGTGCCAAATGAGAGAGCAATAAGAAAGAACCAGAGATTTCTGACTCTCTTCGCCTATCTCTCTTCGCCTCCATTCGCAAACTCAGACCTAGTCCAAGAACCCATTCCTCGGTGTTGCCATCGCGAAGAGGAAACCCACAATCATATCAAGTCTTTCTTCTATAATTTCATTTATATGCTCCATGTCAGCTAAACCACCACTGACCATGGCTCAATCAGTGCAACCATATCGAGATTTATGACTTCGAATGGGATGGAGATATGTAACTTCAAAGGGGATAAGAGAGAGAGAGAGAGAGAGAGAGAGAGAGAGAGAGAGAGAGAGAGAGAGAGAGAGAGAGAGAAATGAGAAAGAATCAGAGATGGAAAGCTAATGTCTACAGTTTTTCTCTCTTACATTACTATAAATATAAATAATATTAATATTACTTTTTTTTTGTATACCTGAGTTTCTAGAGTCCTTTATATGTTTTTTTCCACACAACGTGGAATGATCTCTAATTGATAGTTCAGAAATGATTTTTTTTTAAAGTTAAAATGTTAAAATATCATCATTATATATATAAAAGGAATATTGATTTTTTTTCTTAAACTCATACATTAATTACATAATGCATTTTATTAAAGTTATAATTTTTTAAAAAATTTTAAACATTTAATTTAGATGAGACATTAACAAAAATGCCTTTAAAAATAGTTCACATAAATTACATGATGCATTTTAATTAGAATTACACTTTTATTCTCAAATTGTACTACCAAATACGTTTTTACTGTTTTTATTTTATGAATATGTTTTCCAATTAATCTACCAGATGCACTCTCAAATTCTAAAAATGCAAATTTATTTTCTCATTTTTATTCTCTGAAAATATTATCAAAAAATATTCTCCGAAAAGGTTATCTAACGGGCCTTATAATTCACAAACTCGTTCACAGATATTTGATCTTTATTTTTCTTCAAATACCGTTTTGTTGGCCACCCACCCACCATATCTTGTGGAGCCCACACATGCACTGATTAGGAGGGTTATCCAATTTTAATCGCTCGCTCGCACCTCGCGCGCGGCACACATAACGCCACTTGCCACAGGAGGCGGTTTGGAATTTAGAAGTTAGAACTCTACCTCCCTTCCCTTATCTCAAGTCTCAACTGAATCAAAAATCAAAGGCCGTATCTCTCTCGCAGAGCCATGGCGGCCATAAGCTCTTTTGTAGGAAACGTGCCACAAATCCGTCCGTCGCGGAGAATAAGCAGAGACGACAATTATTCGAATAGGCGGGTGAATTCGGTGGTTTGTATTCGTAGTGCTCGTGGCCCTTTGACCCCTTTACATATTAATCGTCTATCTTTATTTTCCCCAACCAGGTAATTTCTTGTTTCCTTTAAATCCTATCCTTAGGGTTTCTTTGCTCTTTCTCTCTTCCTCATAGGGTTTATTCCCAAGTCCTTGTAATCTTGCTAGCTCTTGAGTAACTGGACAAGGAATTACATGCACTTGCAATAAATGTAACGGCGAAGTTCACTGGAAACCTCCATTGTTTTTATCTGCATTTCACCACTGTTTCCGTCAATTTTTGGTATACATTGTGAAACATAGACTAAAACTGCAGAATCTTTACTCTACTTGCTGCTAAAAACATCATAATTGTTTTATTTTTTTCATTTTTTGCTTTGTTAGCCCTTTTCAGTTGACCCACCTTCCATTTTATAAGGTGCTATTTCTAACCCTTCCCCATAGTTCAAACTCTTTTTTCCCTTCCTAAACCATCATCACCTCATCATCTTTGTTTTCTTTTCCCGTTCTGATCGAACATAATCTTGTTCCATTTGGCCGATTCTTCAATCTCTTTAATTTATTTATTCTTCCCTCTTGATTTCACTGAAGGGACTCTAAACCCCCTACGAGTTATGTCATTTACATTATTTGATTTTGAGGTAGATTGTGTTTGTTGTTTGCTAAGATTTATATAGATGCTGGGCACTTTCAGAGGGCATCCCTCTGTGTATACATATACATAATAGAACAAGAATGATGATATGAAGTGCGATAAATTCCAGTATGCTAAAGCTAGTCCTTTGTTTTTATTTTCAAATTTCTTTTGGTTTGGTCGAGCAAGACAAGTTTGTTCAGTTCAAGACAACCAAATTATTACAGTTATGGTTGGCTAATTTTTTATTTCTTTATGAGAAAAAATATTATATTAAAGAGATGAAAAAGACAATACAAAACTTAGTGAACCAGAGGTCCACCAACAAAAGATACAGCCCTCAAAAGCAAATCCAAAAACACCTCTTACATTGAAATACAATTGTAAAAACTATCCTACTTGAGCTTCGCAATCTAATAAATTACAGAAAATGAAAGATCCCTAAAGGCTGGAGAAAGAGAAGCCCATAAGGATGCCCTGAACCTGAGTTTTTCCCAAAAACTCTTCTCTACATCCCCCATTAGTTTTCAAATATTCTTCTATTTGTCGCAAACCAAATTCCCGAAAGACAGCTAACACATCACAATTCCCCAAAATTCTTGCCTTCCTTCCACCACCAAGACACATATACATCACAAAGAATATTTGAACATGACTAAGGAATAACCCAATTAATCCCTGCCGCCCTGACTAATCACCAACCCATTCTCAATGCACATGGACAACGTAAGAACAAGTGAATTTGATTAGCCACCATACCCTAATTGGCTAATCAAACCTACAAAAGAAAACCCAAAGCAGTATTAGTTCGAAGCAATTAATACACATTTGCACTTTGTTAAAAAGGCTCCGAAACAATGATGTGAAGTGGATTCTACTTTGCAATCAAATTGTGCGAACAGGAAAATCATTAGCCAAAGTTTAGGGTTTTGAGACATTATGGGTTGTGGAGAGGGAAGATGAAGAGTTGGGTTTTGTGTGTATAGGTATCAAATCAGATTGATAGTTTAAGCGTTTTCATTAAATATGGCTGAGTAAAATATGGTTTCTTATAGAACCACCGTTCAAGGATTTAAAAAGAAAAAAACATTCCGAAACAAGAAAGAGGTTACTGCCTTGGTATTATTAGGCATAGATAACAAGATTACTAATTCCCTGTTGAACATGATGAAGAGTAGAAATTGGGGATGACTATTTTTGACAGACCGCGATAACCCAGTTTGAGACCTACACAATATTATGGGGCTGATAACTTAGTATTAAGCATAGTCGTGTTCATGTTGAAATGGTGTTGACTGTTTAACACAACTAATCAACTGGTTGTGTTTCAGTTCAACCCACCTATCCAGAAGATAACATGTATTGACTAGTATGCAACTCACTACCGATTTTTATGTTCATAACTGTGTGGTGTGGACCTGAATATATAGTTGTTGTGAATGTTCTTCTATATTATGTAACTACAATTTTCAGTGCCCTCTATATTCTTCATTGGATATAAACGATAACTTTTATTCACTTTTGCTTTTGGGCATTTTCTTGTGGGTAAAAGGCGTCTACTCGAAGTTGGTGCTGGTAGATCAGGCTTACATGGAAAGAAAACTAATACTTGGGAACAATGTATCTCCATGCTCAGAGAGCCAGTGACTGAAGCACTTTTTCCAGGAAAGTATAACTACATTTCTAGCTCTTTTTCCCAAAACAGAAGTCGTCATCGCCTTAGGACATCTACACCGAGTGTCTTTAATGACAAAACTTCTTTTTGTTTGTCCAAGCCTAAACTTGACAATGCTGCTGTAAGTAGTGCACGACAAGTTTCCTTCTGTTGATGCATCTTGCATTTTATGTCCTGTGTTTGACTTTTATCTGGTGTTTTCGGATATGTTTGTACAGTATGTCTATAATATGTGTGCATTTATGATAACATATGATATTACTAGCCAGGTTGAAAACTATTAATATTAAATAAATCATTATTTCAACAAATTCACATGAACTATCTCTAATGTCTCTCCGTCTGGGCCCTAGAAGTGTAAATTACAGAATCTATGCAACTGATTGAGAATGTACAATAATGATTCAGCTCAGAACAGCATTCTTTCTGTTCAGCTTGATTAAATTGCACAGACACGTTCTTTGTGTGTTGCATTCATGAAACAATAATTTGGAAAAAAAAAATTACAATGTGAAATAAGTTGTGAAACTTAAACTGTTTTACACCGTCTAGTATGTTGATTGTCAGTGAACTTTTAAGAAACTCTTGTTGTCACTTTACAGTTCTTGATGCAGTTTTAGAGGTTCCAACAGGAAACATTCTGCTCATGCTCTCAAGACAACTTCTTTCTGACTTATTGTGGTCCATATAATTTTTAGGTGAAGCATGTTCATCTTCCATACGCAACCGTGGGTCCAGATGAGCCACACGCAGCAAGTACAGCCTGGCAAGATGGTATTCTGGAGAAGCAGGATCTGGATTTATTATATCCTGGAGTAGGAAAAACAGAGTTAGAGGGGTTTTTAAGTTCTGAAATTCCATCTCATCCAAAGTTGTATCGAGGACAACTGAAAAATGGGCTGCGCTATATGATCTTACCAAATAAAGTTCCGCCAAACAGGTTTGGCCTCTCTACAGGACCACTTCTAGTTGGCTTATGCTTTATGGTTATGTAGAAAATAGAAAGGCCAGGTTTCATGTGCAGCTTATTTATAAGATAATTTCATATCTCAAATAGAGCACATTTGTTGGAGTTTTAGGTTTGAAGCACACATGGAAGTTCACGTAGGATCAATCGATGAGGAAGACGATGAGCAAGGAATTGCACATATGATTGAACATGTTGCTTTCCTTGGAAGTAAGAAACGTGAGAAACTTCTTGGGACAGGGGCTCGATCTAATGCTTACACTGACTTCCATCATACAGTGTTTCACATCCATTCACCCATTAGTTCAAAGGTCCCTTTTCTGTTACACCAATATTCAGGAATTGAGTTTTTGTCATTTTTAGTATTTGTGGTTTTATGTATGTCAATACCAAGCAATCTGACAGAGCTGGTAATCATAGTTGTTGTAATTGTGATATATATCTCGAACAGAACCTAAGCTATTGGTGCGAAACTTTATGATGTTTTTGCAAAAGTAGAAAATAATAATCCACACTTTAAGCTAATTTGTATATTATTCTTCTAACCTAGGTCTTATACATATATTGACGATTATATTTTGCTTTCCAGGATTCTGATGGAGATCTACTTCCATATGTACTGGATGCTTTAAATGAGGTATGAATGATTGATTTTTCTTTATGACCTAGTCATATACATATATTGACGATTATATGATGCTTTAGACGAAAAAATGAAATTAAAGAAAAACAAAAGACTGAATTGGAAGTTGGTAACCTTTGAGTTCTTATCTACTTGTGCTTCATGCATGTGTACAGATTGCTTTTCACCCGAAATTCCTTTCTTCTCGTGTTGAAAAAGAACGGAGTGCTATACTTTCAGAATTACAGATGATGAATACCATAGATTATCGCGTTGACTGCCAGGTTTGCTTGGGGAGTTTTGTTATTTCTCTAAGCTGGTTAATATATTTGTCTTGCCTAGCTTTATCTTAACTTTTACACGTTTGATCTTGAGTGCAGTTATTACAACATCTGCATTCTGAAAACAAGCTGAGCAAAAGGTTCCCAATTGGATTAGAAGAGCAAATTAAGAAGTGGGATGTTGATAAAATAAGGAAATTCCATGAGCGTTGGTACTTCCCCGCAAATGCAACCTTATACATTGTTGGGGATATTGATAACATCTCAAAAACGATTTACCAAATTGAAGTATGCAAGAGTTCCCTTATTGAATGACTTTAATCGTGTGTAGATGAGTAATTTGCACTCACTTTTAGAGTCATAAATTGAATAAAATTGGTTGCTTTATTGCAGGCTGTCTTTGGCCAAACTGGCCTAGAAAATGAGGCAGTTTCTGCACCTGCTCCTAGTGCTTTTGGTGCAATGGCTAGTTTCCTTGTGCCCAAGTTTTCAGTTGGGCTGACTGGAAGTTTACCTAATGAAAGGTCATCTAATTCTGTTGATCAAGCTAAAATCTTTAAAAAGGAAAAGCACACAGTTCGTCCTCCCGTGAAGCACAATTGGTCACTCCCTGGAAGTAGTACAGATTTGAAGCCTCCACAGATTTTTCAGCATGAATTGATTCAAAACTTTTCATTTAATATGTTCTGCAAGGTATAAGGGGTTTTGTAGAGCTAAGTTGCGTTTCTGTTGGGCTATTATGAATATTTTTTTGTTTGATATATCCTTAGTAATTTGGTTGTTTTGTGCCTTACAGATTTAGTTACCATTCTCTTTCTCTCTCTCTAACTTTTTTACGGAACCACTGCAGATTCCTGTGAGCAGGGTTCAAACATTTGGTGACTTGCGAAATGTTCTAATGAAGAGAATATTTCTATCTGCTTTGCATTTCCGAATTAATACAAGATACAAGGTGCAATTTTAGTGTTACATGTACAAGTTCCAGTTTCCACTATGAAAAATGTCACTGCTTTGCTTTAATTAGCTGTTTTATTAATTTGGTTTTGCTTGTTAATTTTTTTTATATAAAAATACAAGCTTAATTAAAGAAAAAAGAAGAAATATACAAATAAAATACAACAAGTGCGATAAAATCAAGGAGGGTAACCTTCAAAGCAAAATCAAATAATTCACGGTTTCTTTCCAACTAAACAATACACAAAAGAGTCAAGCTCACACCCCACCAAAGTTGTCCATGAAGATATTATAGGCTTTCTCTTTTTATATGTAGGGATGTTGAACTTTCTGTACCACAATGCCTGTGGTTATAAGTTATAACTGATAAGCGGTTGTCATAATATCTTGCAATTTGTCTGAAAATCTTGTTGCTAACGTATTGTTTTTAGTAATAATCAGTTATCATCTATTTCTTTTAAGTTCAAATTGAATATTTGCACCATCCAATCATGGATGGTGGTAATAAAATTTGATTTGTAGAAGCAAGAATAAAATAGACGAGAGAAAAAGTGAGGGAGAGAAGTAGATCTAGAACAGAGGAACGGTAACTAGGCAACTTTATGTCTGCTTTCTCAATTTAATGTGAAAAGTCTCCAATTACATTTGTTATTCTATATTCAGAATATGAAAACTCTCCAATCCAATAATAATAAGGCCTAATTATGTAGGGAATCCCTGCATAGTAAAGTACTGCAATACCATAATAATTTTGCACGTAAGTTACTGTAAATAAATACTTGAATCTCTTAATTCTAATTCTAGTAGATAAATAAATTAGCCTAATTTTTACCCTTGCACCTATGCCTAGAATAGGTAAAAATTTCTTTCTTCCTTGCATCATCAACTGGTTGATCTGAAATGTTTTATTATTGTATACCCGAAATCATGTTATGTACTATGTGTTAGCTTGAAAAACCATGCAGCTCTTTGTAAGTTTGCTAATCTTTACAAATGGCAGAGTTCAAATCCACCATTTACTTCAATTGAATTGGATCATAGTGACTCTGGAAGGGAAGGATGTACCGTCACTACTCTTACAGTAACTGCGGAACCCAAGAATTGGCAAAGTGCAATAAGAGTTGCTGTCCAAGAGGTTGGTATTTCTGTCTTGCTCTGCCATACACTCTGAAAGGGGAGCTTGTTTCTGGGTTTTTTAAGTGTAGTTTGCATGTTGTCAGTTTAGACAAATTTTGTACTGCTGCCTAATTGGTGGACCACTTGTCCACAATTGGACATTTTCTGTAACTTCAAGAAAGTCGTTTACTTTTTTTCTTTTTTCTTTTAAAAGATGATGCCATGGATGCAAGTTTTGTTTAATTAACTCAGTTTTAGGGTAAATTCTGCTATCTAAACTAATGGTAGCTTGGGTTTCTTATCATGGTGGTCTAATGTACTCTTGAGGGAGATAAGTCATCTCTTTCACCTCTTATTATATTTATTTTAGTTTTGTCATTATTTGGAACACATGAATCGAAAATCAATGTTTTTTAAGTTATGAGATAAACATAATGATTGGCCACCATGATATCTTGCTCTAAGGGACTGCACTTTTCTGTATCTTTCTTGCTCAAGCTTAAAAAGAACAAACTTCATAGTTGGCTCAGTCCCAATGAATTTCCAGTTGATCCAAAGTTTCGGCATATATCTTGTTACAGATACATTATATAACCTTTATGTTATGCTTTATTTGGTGCAGGTTAGAAGGCTCAAAGAATTTGGTGTTACTAAGGGTGAATTAACTCGCTACATGGATGCTTTATTAAAAGATAGTGAACATCTGGCAGCTATGATAGATAATGTATCTTCTGTTGATAATTTGGATTTCATTATGGAGAGTGATGCGCTGGGCCATACAGTGATGGATCAGAGGCAAGGACATGAGAGTTTGGTTGCTGTTGCCGGAACAGTTACTCTTGAAGAGGTAATGTTCAAAATCATTATCATTTGTTAGTGTCACTTGATACTGTGATGATGCAAGAGAATAAACATAATATCTGAATCTCCTTTTGGGCCGCTGGACAGCAGCTTATTCTTACTGCCCTACTTTTTATGCCATGTACTAATATGCCATATCAATGTTGCCAAGATGGCAGTTCACTCTGGTATGTGTTACAAGTAGGCTTGTTCGCTACATTAGAATACTTTTTAGGGTCATGTTGGTACTTTAAGTATATTTTTAGCGACATAAATAAAGGAATGAAAGATAGATCTAATAAGACTACTTAATGTATAATTTGTATATTATATGTATGTTAATAATTAGATATATAATGTAATATAAATGACTTTTTGTGTCTTTTCTTGGTAAGAACTTGTAATGCGTTTCACTCAATCCTCTGTTGAAGTAAATTATGTATTTTCGTTAATCATGGATAGACAAGTAGAGGATAAAATTGGGTTGATATTATTGAGGCAATGCCGGTGCAGTGAGATTGACGAACTAAAGTTTAGTTTAATCCTTTGTTCTTATATCTCATATCATTTCAATTTTTTCTTGTGTAGACCAACTCCATTGGCGCCAAGGTGTTGGAATTCGTTTCTAATTTTGGAAATCCTACTGCACCTCTTCCTGCAGCGATTGTTGCTTGTGTTCCAAAGACAGTGCATGTTGAGGGAAAAGGTGAAACTGAGTTCGCTATTTCCCCTAGTGAGATTGTAGCTGCTATAAAAGCTGGATTGGAGGAACCCATTGAACCTGAGCCAGAGGTGTCTTTCCATATAAACTTAGCTTGCTCTTCTGTCAAATTTGATTTATGGCTGATTCATTTTCACTCCTATTTGCGCAGCTTGAGGTGCCAAAAGAATTGATATCATCATTGCAGTTACAGGAATTAAGGCAGGAGCGCATGCCATCCTTCATTCCCTTTAGTCCAGAAACAAAGGTGACCAAAGTTTATGACAAAGAAACGGGGATCACTCAGTGTCGCCTTTCAAATGGAATTCCTGTAAATTACAAGGTATCTCATCTTATGTTTATATGCTAATGGGGTCTGTTGATTTTTAAGATTTGGTTATTTTATAGGGTTTAGGGAAGGTGGATTGGTTTCTGTATTCGTATAGTTTTCCAGTGGATGCTAGAACTGCCAAGATTAAATAGTTATTTAAGTAATAAAGACTAGGATGCTAGAACTGCTGTAACTCTAGTTTAAATACTCTATTAAGAGACTCCTTGTGCAGTTTTTATTTTCCAAGAGAATCGGATTATTGAGATTCTCGTGGGTCTCTTTGACTAGATTTCATCTATGGACCTTCCAACTTTGATCCTATTGTTTTATCTCTCTCTTTTGTTCATTGTTGGAAATTCCTTTTCTAGTGTGGTTTTGCTCTACTACAGCGACCCAACAGCAGCCTAACACTTCCGTCCTACATCACTTGTATTGTTTTCAAGTTTATTAATGAAAGTTTGTTGCTAATACAAAATAAGATGAAATTTTCGTTGCCTGTCGTTGTAAAATGCAAGAAGATTGGAAGAGGGAGATCTGTGAAAAGAGTGGTGCGATGCAATCATGAGATACATTATTGTAGATGATTATGGTGTTAGGTTAATTGCTTTAGGGTTTAACTACTTGCAATCTGGAAAGCTAAAGTTCCCCCCAAGGTAAGAGTGTTAGCTTGGTTAATTGCTCATGGTAAGTCAAATACTTGTGATTTGATTCAAAGAAGAAGGCCTTGCTTTTATTTTTCTCCTAACTGGTGTGTTATGTGTAAAGTGTTAGGTTTTGGCTCGTCAATTAGTGTCCTTTTCTGTTTAGGATTGTTTTAGGAAAAAAAGGGTACACCGATTCTTCTCTTAAAAGGACTAGGAAAGAATCTTAGTTTCCTAATTCAATTAGATTAGAAATCCTACAAGTCTATTTGGAATTGTAAAGAAGTCTATCCCACTTAGAATAGGAATTATAATCTGTAAAGGACATGTAATCAGCACCCTATGCCTATAAATAGGGTGCAGGAAGGCTAAAATCTTGAAGAGAGAAAACTGTGACAGCCAAGGCAGGAAGAGAGGGATTAGTTCTAGGGTTTGCAAAAGTTACGTAATCTCTATTATTAATCAAAGAGGCGGTGATTTCTCTACCTAGAGAAATCACAAGCTGACGTAGGAAAAGTTACGCCGAACCAAGATAATTCTTGTGTGTTTTCTAAGTTTTCCAGCACTAGCGAGTTTAATCTATTGCCGTTGGATACATTAAAGAACAAGATCTAGTAAGCGGAGGTTTTATTTCAATAAGTGGTATCAGAGCCAGGTTAAAGTGTTCTACGATGTCTAAAGGGAAGCTGAATGCGGATCTAGGACCTGCGTTAAAGCCCTTTGACGGCAAGGATGACTTCACAGATCGGCAAAGGATGATGAAGAACGTCTTGTCTGACAAGATTTGGATGATGCACTCAATGGTGAGAAACCCGGCAAGCACAATAGACGCAGCATGGACTAAGGTTCTCAAGAAGGCCAAGAGTTCCATCGAGATCCATCTCACAAGATCAGTTCGGTCACACATCACCGAGAAGATGACTGCCTAGGAAGCATGGGAAAAGTTGGAGAATGTTTATATGGGCAAAACCGTGTCCAATAAACTTTTTCTAAAAGATGAACTATTCAGACTTGACTAGAAGGAGGTGATATTGAAGATCACGTATGCAGGTTCTAGAATTGCATAACTAATCTTGAAGGTCGAAGAAACTTACAAAGATGATGATATGGCTATCATCCTGCCGAGGTCTCTACCTTCATCTTTCAAGCACTTTCGAACAACTCTAATGTTTGGAAAAGAGTCACTGAAGCTTGAAGACGTAATTCAAGCTCTTGATCATATGCCAAATCGGATGATATAATGAAAGCTCTCAAGGCCTTTATGCCAAAGGCAAGGAGAGGGCGGGAAAAGACAAAGGAAGAGAAAGCGCAACAGAGGTAGGTCAAAATCCAAGAAGAAAAAGGAAAAGAAGGAAGGTTGCTTCGTATGTGGTTCAGCCGATCATTGGAAGAAGCGCAAGATTTGGAATGAGAAGAAAGCTAAGATGGAAGGAAGCTCGAGTTCACTAGTGCGATCCGAGAGCATGGGAGTGACGGGAACTTCTTTCAAGAACATCAGGCTCCAAAGCTTTGAAATTGGATTTTGGATACCGGATGCATTTTTCATATTTGTGCAAGAAGAGAATGGTTCGATACTTACAAAGAAGTCAAGAATGGGGAAGTTTTAGCAGGAGACAATTCTTCATGTCTGTAAAAGGAATCGCCTTTGTTCGAATCGAGAATGTTTGATGGGATGATACGAGCTTTGGGGAACGTTAGATATGTCCCTAGACTAAGAAAGAATTTGATTTCCTTGGGTACTTTAGATGAGGCCGGTTATGGGTACAAGTATAAAAGGAAGACTCGGGTAGCCAAAGGGTCACTAGTGGTAATGCAAGGAGACCTACAACCCAATAAGCTTTATAACTTAATTGGGACCACTATAGTTGGGGGAGCAGCTATTTCTGTAAATCAAAGTATAGAAGACAAGACTGAACTCTGGCTTCATAGGCTCGGGCACATAAGCCAGAAAGGGTTGCAAGAATTACACAAGCAAGGCTGTTGGAAGGCGTGTCATCTTGCAAACTGGACTTTTGTGAATATTGTGTTCTTGGAAAGCAAAGAAAGGCATTATTCGCAAGTAGCAGTGCAGATAACCGAAGCTAGGAGCAACTCAGCTATATTCACTCAGATGTTTGGGGCCCTGCACCAACTAAATCAAATGGTGGAGCCAGGTATTTTGTTACTTTTATGGATGATTTTTCTAGGAAGGTTTGGGTTTATTTCATGAAGCAGAAATTCGAGGTTTTTGCAAAGTTCAAGGAATGGAAAATAGAAACCGAGAATCAAACTGGAAGAAAGATCAAGTATCTGAGAAGTGACAATGGAGGTGTTTACAAGTAATGAGTTTATCGATTACTGCAAGCAGGAAGGCATCACAAGGCACTTCACAGTAAAGAAGAATCCCCAACAAAATGGAGCTGCTGAGAGGACGAACTGAACTCTCATGGAGAGAGAGAGAGAGAGAGAGAGGAGCATGCGATTTCATGCAGGATTGCCCGATAGTTTTTAGGCGTAGGTCGTTAATCATGCAAGTTATTTGATTAACAGATTACCATCTACGCTTCTCGGTTTCAAGAGTGCGAGAAGAGGTATGGTCCGAGAAGCCGATGGACTATTCAAAGCTCGAGTGTTCTTTGTCGCTTATGCACATATTCCAAGTGATGAAAGGTCCCGGCTCAAACCGAAGTCTATACATTGCATATTCTTAGGTTTTGAGAAAGGAGTAAAGGGTTTCAAGCTTTGGGATATCAACAAGAAGAAAAAGGTTGTCGGTGAGATGTTGTCTTTGATGAGACAACCATGCCTCTGAATAAAGTCGAGCGCTTGATGGGGAGAAGGATGATGCTGAAATTGAAGCAACAAAGATTCCGTTAATCAATTCAGATGAAGAAGAAGCTCAGTGGAGCAAATTGAGCAAGATCTTGAATCGATGGTTTTGAGGAAGAAGAAGAGCATCAACATCGTTCACCGATTAGGAATCAGTGGAGCAAGAAACAGGGCGGTTTGAAGGCACTCTAAACCGCCAAACATCCCAAAGGGTTCTAACTCCAACCAACAATCAACCTCGCATTCTAGAGATGCATAGCACTTTGGACAAACCTAATCGGAACAAGAAAAGCGACATGTTTGGATTTGACCAAGACGAAGTTAATTATGCTCTTAACATTAGTCAAGGAGATCCAACTACTTATCTAGAAGCTATAGCAAGTGATGAGCGAGATAGTTGGATAAGTGCTATGACAGAAGAAATGGAGTCTCTTTACAAGAACTCTGTTTGGGAGTTGGTTCCTAAGCCCAAAGATAGAAAGCTAGTTGGATGCAAGTGGGTATTTAGAAAAAAGGAAGGACTATATGAACAAGATGCCGTGAGATTCAAAGCAAGGCTCGTGGCTAAAGGGTACTCACAAAAGGAAGGGGTGGATTATGATGAGATCTTTTCACCTGTAGTCAAGCATACTTCTATCAGATTGCTTTTAGCAATGGCAGCTCGACATGACATGGAGATTGAGCGAGATGGATGTGAAGACAGCGTTTCTTCATGGGGATCTAGAGGAGACAATTTTCATGGCTCAACCAGAAGGGTTTGTTGAATATGGGAAAGAGAACCTAGTATGTCAGCTAAGGAAGTCCTTGTATGGCCTGAAACAGTCTCCAAGACAGTGGTACAAGAGGTTCGATCACTTCATGCTGAAAATCAACTTTAGAAGATGTTTATATGACTGTTGCGTGTACTATCATGTGTTCCAAGATGGGATGATCATATTGCTATTGTCATATGTGGATGACATGCTAATCACTTGTCAAGACAAGTCTAAAATTCAAGATTTGAAAAAGATGTTGAGCGAGGAGTTCGACATGAAGGATCTAGGTGCAGCACAGAAGATCCTTGGCATGGAAATTCAGAGAGATAGGACCGCTGGAAGGATCTGGATATCACAAGCCAAGTATATTCAGAAGGTTCTTGAGAAGTTCAACATGCAAGAAGCAAAGGTAGTTTCGACTCCTTTGGCAGCTCACTTCAAGTTAAGTGGGCAACAGTGTCCTAAGTCCGAGGAAGAGCAGCAAGTAATGGAGAAGGTGCCTTATGCTAATGCCGTGGGCTGCCTTATGTATGCGATGGTATGCACACGTCCCGACATAGCGTAAGCAATCAGTGTCGTTTCCAGATACATGGCAAATCCAGGAAAGCAACATTGGGATGCAGTCAAGTGGATTTTGCGCTATTTAAAGGGTTCTAGGCGACAAAGGATTATGTTTGAGAAGCAAAAAGAAAATGCAGGGGTGTTGGGATATGTGGATGCCGATTATGCAGGGGACTTGGACAAGAGAAGGCCAACTTCTGGTTATGTGTTTACATGCGCAGGGGGACCAATCAGTTGGAGGGCACTACTGCAACCAAGTACAGCTTTATCGACCACAGAGGCAGAGTATATTGCATTGGCCGAAGCTGGAAAGGAAGCAATTTGGCTTAGTGGCTTGGTAAGTCAAATGGGAATCACTCAAGATTGTGTGAAGCTGAAGTGTGGTAGTCAAAGTGCCATTCACTTAGCAAAGAATCAAGTTTTTTCTGGAAGATCAAAGCACATTGAAGCAAGATATCACAAAATCAGAGATTGGGTGGAGTCTAAGGAGATTTGGATTGAAAAGGTTCATACGGATGACAATGCCGCAGATTTCCTTACAAAGATAGTGCCGGCCAAGAAGTTCAAGCATTGCTTGAACTTGATTGATTAAAGTGGAGCACCTCCTCACTTGAATTGCAATGAGGGAAGAAGATGATTGCCAAGGTGAAGACTCTTGAAGATTTCCAAAGCTGCTTCAAGAAGGTTCAAAGATACTCTGGGGTACAAACGATCAAGACTTGGGTTGACTCACCAAGGTGGAGATTGTTAGGTTTTGGCTCGCCAAATAGTGTCCTTTACTGTTTAGGATTGTTTTAGGAAAAAAAGGGTGCACCGATTCTTCTCTTAAAAGGACTAGGAAAGAATCTTAGTTTCCTAATTCAATTAGATTAGAAATCCTACAAGTCTATTTGGAATTGTAAAGAAGTCTATCCCACTTAGAATAGAAATTATAATCTGTAAAGGACATGTAATCAGCACCCTATGCCTATAAAGAGGGTGCAGGAAGGCTAAAATCTTGAAGAGAGAAAACTGTGACAGCCAGGGCAGGAAGAGAGGGATTAGTTCTAGGGTTTGCAAAAGTTCTGTAATCTCTATTATTAATCAAAGAGGCGGTGATTTCTCTACCTAGAGAAATCACAACTGGACGTAGGAAAAAGTTCTGCCGAACCAGTATAATTCTTGTGTGTTTTCTAAGTTTTCCAGCACTTGCGAGTTTAATCTATTGCCGTTGGATACATTAAAGAACAAGATCTAGTAAGCGGAGGTTTTATTTCAACATAAAGGTGGTAATGAATCGGTGGACCATTTATTTCTGTTTTGCCATCTTTATGGGCAGGAATGTCTCAGGTGGCTGGGATTGCATGGGGGAATTACATGTCTTGTGGTGACATGTTGGGGGATCAGTTTAACTTTTATGGAGGAAAAATGAGGGGTGTAGTTCTGGGGATATTGCGCAATGATGGCGGTGTTTTGGGTAGTGTGGGGAGAGAGAAATAGAATAATTTTTTATAATTTTAAAGGTGACGAGATTGATCAGTTATGGGACCGAATTCATTTTTGGGCTTTGCTTTGGGCTTCATCTTCCTCAGAATTTAAGGATATCAGTTTCCAGCTTATTCATTTAGATTGGAATGCTGTTATATTGTAGCGTAGATTTCTTAGTTCGTTGTTCTTTTTTATGTTGGTTCTGGTGGCTCTCTAGGCAACATTCGCTGTCTTGTATTTTTTCTGCTCTTTTGCAATAAAATTTTGTTTCTTTTAAAAAAAAAATTATTGTAGATGATTATGGTGTTGAAATGCCATCTCAGTTAATATCAATGAGAATATGGATGAGTAAAGAGTGTTACTAAAAATAACAATTTATATCTTTTTTCAATCACAGATTTCAAAAAGTGAGGCTAGGGGAGGTGTAATGCGGCTTATAGTTGGTGGTGGACGAGCAGCTGAAAGTTATGAGTCAAGAGGTTCTGTTGTTGTGGGCGTACGTACTCTTAGTGAGGGAGGTCGTGTTGGAAACTTTTCGAGGGAGCAGGTATATCAATTCCTCTCTTGCCCAAAAGGTTCATATATATTAGATGCATGGTTTTTTTCTTCTTTTTTTTGGTATTGCTAAATTAGGGCCCATTTGGAAGTGCTTATGTAGGAAGTAGTTCTGTTCATAAGCACTATTTTTCATTAAAATCCAAGTGCTTCATGAAGAAAGGCACTTGGTAGGTGCTTCTCCAAAAAGCACTTCCAAGTGCTTTTATAATCCAGTGCACTTTTATGTTTTTCTACCAAATGCTGTCAAAAGCGCTTGTAGGAGTGTTTGTAGTTACCTGAAAGCGCTTTTAGCTATTCTAAAAGCACTTCCAAATAGGTCTTTACTTCTGCACAGGAGATTATTTCCTCTTGAACTTTTCACTAAATTGTAAATTATATATCTGAGGTAGATGTTTTGTAAGTAAGTTAGGTACCACAAATGGTCATTATGTAAATTATCTTTCACAACCTCACAAGTAGTTGTTGGAAGAGCAAATAGCTGGTGTATTTTGAATAATATGCAAGTTTTATTTTAAAAAAATATCTAGACAATATCTAGCAAAATTTATGTGGCATGCAGCTGATTACTAAGTACACTGATTATTCATATGCTATTTGTAATTATTATTTAAATTAGGATCGCGCCACTTTTTGCATTTTAAAATCCACTTCCCTCATTTTCCTGAGATTTTGTCTCATGTATGCATACTGTTATCCTCAGGTAGAACTGTTCTGTGTGAATCACCTGATTAACTGCTCATTAGAGTCCACCGAGGAATTTATTTCTATGGAATTCCGTTTCACATTAAGAGATAATGGAATGCGTGCGGCTTTCCAGTTGCTTCATATGGTACTTGAGGTAACCCATCAAAACTTGTAGTCTCCGTGCTGATTTGTGGATTCTGTAGGCCATTCTTGTCCTGGTTGTCCACATGTTTTGGACACAACGTTGTAATTTCGGCTTCATAGGAGGCATCCCATTAGAGATGCATGCTGGGTGAATTTATAATGCATGATTGACGGTAGTGCTTGCTGACTTGCAGCACAGTGTCTGGCTGGATGATGCGTTTGATAGAGCAAGGCAATTGTATTTGTCTTATTATCGGTCCATTCCCAAAAGCTTGGAGCGTTCAACTGCTCACAAACTCATGTTAGCAATGATGGACGGAGATGAGCGGTTTGTGGAGCCTACACCGAAGTCTTTGCAAGATTTATCATTGCAATCTGTAAAGGATGCAGTGATGAACCAATTTGTAGGCAATAACATGGAGGTGTGTACTTTGCTGATTTGGTTATACAAATTATGCACACAACAATAAAATTATAATATTCAACATTTCTCATTTATATATGGCTGTGTCTGCTTATTTTTTAGGTAAGTATTGTTGGGGACTTCTCGGAGGAGGATGTTGAGTCTTGTATTCTTGATTACTTGGGAACTGTTAGATCAACAGGAAATTATGAGACGGAGAATAAGTATAATCCGGTTGTGTTTCGACCATCTCCTTCTGATTTGCAGTCTCAGCAAGTGAGTGTACTTAATCCCTGGCACTTTGGATGGTGGAATTTCTGTAATACTTTGAATTGTGCTTATGCTTCATTTCTTTTTAAGCAGGTATTCTTGAAAGATACAGATGAGAGAGCATGTGCCTATATTGCAGGCCCTGCACCAAACCGTTGGGGTTTTACAGTCGATGGCAAAGATCTCTTTCAGTCAATTATTCATATTTCAACTAATGATGGCAAGTTTATGAAATCTGGAATTAGGTTTTGAATTTGCCGCTTATTGATATAAGTACTTATGTATTGTAGCTGTAATTTCTTATATGGTTGCAGAACTGAAATCGGAGGAGCTGCTTATGGTGGATAAGGATATTCAGAAGGATCTGCGAAGAAAACTTCGTGGTCACCCCCTTTTCTTTGGCATCACAATGGGGCTCCTGGCTGAGATTATAAACTCTAGGTAATTTTCTCTGCACAGTACAAAGTATGCATATGAACTTCAAGTTTATCTGCAAATGTGTTCATCTTTCTCCATTATCTGCATGCTCTGAATCTATATGAGTAAAATGTGTTATTTCTCTATGCTCTGCAATTATGTCCATCAATAACTGCCAGTGGTTTTCGCTAACCTGTTAGTCATTTGTACCATACGTTATCTGAACTTAACAAAAATGCAGTATGTAATTGCACTAGGAGTTTGTGCTAGGACTTGTATTAATAACCCCAAATTCATCCCCCACCAACACCACTGTCCAATGCTGCCCCAAAATAATGAACTCCACAAATTGTACTGTACTGAGACTCAGTACACACTGTACTTGCCATCGCAAGGTTTTGGGCAATGCGTTGAAGATAGTGGTCTGGGAAATGGAATTTTCAAGTTTTTGTGTCTGATGAGCTAGGTTGTGTTCACTACCGGCATCCTGCTTTGGGTCTTTATTACTGTGATTTGAAGGCATTACGGTGTGCCCTACACATCAACTTCCACAGGTCCAAACACAAGGACATGATAATATAACATTTGTGTATCTTTTGATTTTTTGTACACATCTGTCTATATTGGGTGGAGAGTATCTTGTGAAAGAACCATATTCACCAATATGAATATGAAAATAAGAACTATCTATAATTTTCTTGACAAAATTGCTGCTGAGTACCTCTATAAGTTCGGAGGTGTAATTTCCTAAGCATCCAAATTAGCGTTCAACATGGCTGGACACCATGATCCAGTGGATTCTTTTTGTTTAGCATAATCTTTGAAAAAATAAATAAATAACGAGTATACTAATGTGGCAGTAGTATTATGTTGTGTATATACTTTTGTAGCTCTTACAATCCTTCTATTGACATTTATATGAGTAATTGTAATTAACTTGGTTTTAGGGGCTTATACATTGAGTTGATATTTAGCCTTAATTTATTTCCTTCCTTGTATTAAGCTACTATTTAAATCTCTCTTAAGAAAGAAGAATAACATGTGATCATCAGATTATTCCTTCTTTCAACATTAAAACATAAGCCTGTTAATGTTCCACACCAAACAAATGAAGAACCAAATTGATTGATTTTAACCTGTCTATTACGGACAAAAAAAGAGCAGTTCAAACTTTTTGTTTGGAACTTTGCGCTAATGGGGAAAGAACCTCAACCAAATAACTGCCTTTTATGGAATTTTAACTTTGGTAGACTTCTTTTGGTATTTTATTTCTTACTCTGGAGTTGCACACCAAGAGCTTCCAAGTTTAATTCTTAACACTGGTTGTTTAGAATATATTTTTTGAGATACTATGTAAGATTAATGAATATTTCTTGTTATTTTCACTGCTGTGAAATTTTCCATCCGCTTTGCACAGGCTTTTTACAACTGTCAGAGATTCTCTTGGATTGACATATGATGTATCATTCGAGTTGAACCTCTTCGATAGGCTCAATCTTGGATGGTATGTCATATCTGTAACATCAACCCCTGACAAGGTGTGTATGTTGTATTTGTATATATTCGAGCAAAATATGTTCTATCATTTGCACTCTCTTCACCTGTTTAGGTCTAATAAATATTCAGGTTCACAAAGCTGTTGATGCATGCAAGAATGTCCTTAGAGGTTTGCATGGCAACAAGATTTCCCAAAGGGAGTTGGACAGGGTTAGTTCGTTTTTAATTTTTATCCCTTTTTGTTTTCTTCACTAAAATGGAATTCTCTTGACCACGTCTCTTGTTTATTGACCTATGTCGAAATTAAGGCAAAACGGACCCTTCTGATGCGACATGACGCTGAGATCAAGTCAAATGCATATTGGCTTGGACTGTTAGCTCATTTGCAGGCTTCTTCTGTTCCAAGGAAGGTAAACTAAAAATTTCTTTAGCATTTACAGATGATACTCATCAAAAACGTGGAAGTGGGTTGCAATCAATCTTTTCCTGCGTTAGGGCTGAAATTATCACTGTGATTCATAATTCATTGAGGTTGCCATTTAGTTTATCAAAAATCAACTTAAGTAATAGCCAAAACAATCAAAATAAACACTATTTTCATCAAGATATTATGTTTCATAGTGCTATTTTGGTCCAGGACATATCTTGCATCAAAGATCTCACAAATTTGTATGAGGTTGCTGCTATTGAAGACATATACCTTGCATATGATCAATTGAAAGTCGATGATGATTCTATATACTCGTGCATCGGAGTGGCTGGAGCTCAGGCTGGTGACGAAATGACTGGTGAGAGGACATATTTTGTACTGTGTTGAACTCTTGCCAAACCGTCATTGAACGTTTTAAAGATGTAGTGGATTATCTTTAACCAATCAACAATGTTTTTTTACTTGAAATAGAGTGGCAATGAGACCTCATAAAAATATCAACTTTTTTTGTCTTTTTGGAATTTTAAATTGACTTAGTTGTCTTCCGGGTAAGTACCTCAGGTGTGTCTACCGAGTCTGATGTTGCCTCATCATTTAGAGTTGGGTCCATTTATCAGTTCTACATGCTTGCTTTATCTCATGAACCTGTAATGTGCCTCTTCTTTAGAAGTCGAAGAATCAGATGAAGGCTTTTCAGGAGTTTTCCCTGTCGGACGTGGTTTATCTACTATGACACGGCCTACAACATGACATTCTTATACGATTACTTGAGCTCTCATGCAGTAAAGAGATTTAGCATTAAGGTATATCCACAAGCTTGATGTTCTCATTTTTCCTTTTAATACAGCTTTTTAATAGTCGCTGAAACTTATAAGTACCTCTGGGTTGAAGTTATTATTTTTTTTTGGCATTCTGCTGATAACTTCCACTATAGTTTCTGGAAAATGCATTTTAATTATTAAAAATAACTGTTTTTACAATTAGACAAAGTGGACAGGAAGAATTGTGCATAATTTTTCCCTAAGAAAAATAGAAAGATGTTCTGGGGTTTAGTATTTGCAATCAAATAATTTAAATGCTAATTAACTTTTGAACACTGCATGCAAATGAATACAATAACTATTGAAAACCTTCCTTTGTAATGTGGGCTCAAAGTTTTAGAATATTTTATTCTATGAATGTAATATATTTTGGCTGCGAAGTATTGGAGTTTGTCAGGACTTTGTGATTGCAGTAAATGGCACCCTGTCTGTCAGTAAAATTTCTTGGGAAAAGAGGGGGAGAATATTGATTTTTTGGCTTCTGTTGCATGTATATGTGATTCGCAAAAAATGTAGATGGCTTTACCCCTCGTGTTGTGGTTGATTAGAGTATTGATTTTCAGAATTTGTTGAGAAGTGCAGACCGCTTGATGTTAAAAGGCCCTGTTGCCAAAGTTGTGGTGGAACATATTGTATGCAGCAGACCATTCCAAGTGAATTCATCGACTGGCTTGATTGACATAGTACTACATATTATTACCATTGGAAGCATTGGGCACTGATGCTGATTGCACTCCTTGTACAACTATGAGCATTAGGAACTAAAACGACAGCTATAGCTATCATTGTGTTGTACATAATTGCGGCTATATCAAGTGCATTGGTCACTTGGGTCAATTCTTTCATATTGTAAATTCATGAGCCTTTACGTTTAAATTGTTTTCTAAATTTTGTTTTAACTTATAGTCAACACTCTCTAGACCGATTAGTAATACCCTTCTAAAAAGTAGAAAGAATCCTCTTTTATACCTTATAATTGTTTAATTTGTTTTATGAGTAGATTGACACACATTGGATTGGTTGTGGAAGAAGTTTTTCGTTTATTTCATAGATCCAATCCAAGGGTCCTACTCTATTTACTAATTGAAGGGTTTCCGTTCTTAGTAAATAGACTTGTGGAAAGTTGTAACTTTCTAATGTACATGGCTTTTCATTCTCAAACTCCAACAGTCTAGTGACTAAATCCAAGGATTATATGGGCCCGTGAAAAATACGAATAAAATATGTATGTGGATTATTTGGAAAATTTTAAATACATCCGTGTATAGTATGTTTGATTTTCAAAGAAACAAATATGTATTTCCGTACAGTTTTATATGTAAAACGAAAGTTTTTTTTAGAATTATGTACTTATACGTGTATAATACACATTATATGTGATTTTACTAACTAGGCTACCAAGTACCTAGATTTCTTGTCTGGAGAGAGCAATGTGTATTATGTACATAGGGTGTAGGGTTTAGGGTGGATTTAAGGGAGCATTTTTACTCACCACTTTAACCCTATGTGTACTCTCATCACCATTCTCAATACTTAACACGTGTCCAAAGGCATAACCATAGTTAACTTTTGCTTTGTATTTATGGAACCATGGTTATGCCTATGAACACGTGTCAAGTGTTGAGGATGGTGGTGAGCATACACCTAAGATTAAAGTTGTGTGCAAAAATGCACCCTTATGATGCGATAGTGGACTTCCTACGCCCCAAGAAATTATAGACTACTACCGTAGTATAGCTGACGTGGTACTACGGACTAATAGTTTTCTGACACCTCACCGAACATTGACACGTCGACATGAAAGTAAAAGGCATGATTAACAGCAAGGCAACGGCATCTTCTAACCTCAACTGGATTCCTCTACCGAAATCAAAGATCTCTTTTTCTTATCTTTTTCAGTCAAGAAGATCAAACTTCATCAAACCAAAAGGCAGGGGCTCCAAGAACAGGGCATAACATGGAGCAAAACTAGAAGACAAGCCAAATGATCGTTAAAGCTCCTCAAAATTCTCCCTGTTTTTTAAGCCAATTATTTTTCTGGTTTAATCGTTGCTTTATAATCAAGATTTGTATGAAATTGTTGATGCAAAGGCTAAGGAGGGGCGATGAATGAGTCTAATTTTTCTCCACAACAGAAAAGGCCTTCACCAAGACTGCGAGGAGGCCGGAATCTCGCTGACTAGAAGATGATAACAGTAGAGAAGATTGAAGAAGAAAGGAGAGAAACTCAGAAATTTTGTATTGATCTTTCGTAATGAATGATTACAATGTAAAGCTAGGCTTATATACCTGATAACAAAACTTAGAGATTAAGTAAACTCAGCTTAACAAACTAACAGATTCTACTAACAATACTAACAAGACCACGTGACCTCCATGTGCTGTTAACAATCTGAAGCTGACCTGGAGAATACAGTCATCATTCCCCCTCAAACCCAGCTGGACTGCTAAGTTGCAAATTTCTACAATGTCTCAGAAAAATAGGACCATGCAAACCCTTTGTAAAGATGTCTGCCACTTGTTCTTCAGTAGGAATATACTGCATAATCAAGTCCTTTTTCTGTACTCTTTCTCTTACAAAGTGAAAGTCAATATCTAAATGTTTGATCCTAGAATGATATACAAGATTGGAACTTAAGTCAAGGGTTGAAAGATTGTCACAATAGATTGTAGGAGGCTGAGGTTAAAACACCTTCAAATCAAGTAAAACTTTCGAACCCAAGCTAAATCAGCTGCTGTATTAGCCAATGCCCAGTACTCAGCCTCAGTTTGAACTTCTAGAAACAGAATTTTGCTTCTTGATTTGCCAAGATACTAGATTGTTTCCCAGAAACACCACAAAACCAGTAGTTGACCTGCGAGTGTTTACATCTAAGGCCCAATCTGCATCACTATAACCATGAAGATCCCAAGATCCACTTGTAAAAGTCAGACCATGATCCAAAGTACCATGAATATATCTCAGAATTTCTCTTAACTAAATGAAAGTGTAATTCTGAGGGCTGAGTCATATACTGACATACGGTATTACAGCATAACAAAGATCAGGTCTAGTAAATGTTAAGTACTGTAATGCCCCCACCACACTTCTATAGATAGTAGGATCATATAAAAGCTCACCCGCAAACTTCAAAACTTGACAATGAGGTTTACAAGGAGTGGCACAAGACCTACATGTAGTCATGCCAGCTTTTGCAAGTAAGTCTGTAACATACTTTGTTTGAGTCACAAAAATATCCCCAACAGTATTATAAGAAATCTGCAATCCTAAGAAAAATGTTAATCTGCCCATGTCTTTCATGTCAAACACTGCACTCAACTCATCAATAATTTCTTGAACTAGATCAACCTTAGAACCAGTCAAGATGATATCATCAACATATAACAAAAGGATGACAATATCTGAACCAATAGCCTTCACAAACAGACTCGGATTAGAATGAGATGAAAAAAAGCCAAGAGCTGGAAGGTAACCTGTGAATTTAGCATTCCAAGCTCTTAGGGCCTGTTTAAGACCATACAAAGATTTCTTCAGACGACATACATAATCAAGATGCTGTGAATCTTCAAACCCTGAGGTTGACGCATGAAAACTTCTTCTTCAAGGTCACCATGAAGAAAAGCATTCTTCACGTCCAATTGCCTAAGAGACCACTTGTTCATAGCTGCAATACCTAAAATCAATTGAACAGTGGTATGTCTAACCACAGGGTTAAAAGTCTCACTAAAATCCAAAACAGGGGCTTGACTAAAACCTTGTGCAACCAGTCGAACCTTATGTCGAGCTATAGTACCGTCTGAATTCCTCTTAATGCGAAATACCCATCGACTACCAACAATATTCTTATGTAGAGGTGTAGGAACCAACTCCCAAGTACCCTGTGTATGTAAAGCCTCAATTTCCTCTTGCATAGCTGTAACCCAAGCAGATGATTGAGAAGCAACCATTTATGTAGTTGGCTCAGTAGCTTCACTAAGAGAAGGAAGAGTAGTAAAATAACACTGATAATCTGGAAACTGTTTAGCTTGAACGATTCCATGTTTGGATCTAGTCTGTATATTATGATGATTCAAAGAGGAAGAACCAATTACTGAAGAGGAAGAAGCCAGTGGAGACAACACTTGCAATTGAGGTGCAGTAAGCACTGGAAAAGATGAAGTAGGGGCAGGAGGAAAATCTGTAGAAACTGCAGGAAGAGGGTCTGAAACTATGAGAGGGGCTGAAACTGAAGTGGCAAAGGAACTATACTGATTTTGTAAAGTGATATCATTTGCAGATGTATCAGAAGAATGTGGAGGAGAGGTAAGCAAATTCTGTGGTACTGGAATTAGAATTGGTACAGACTGAGAAATTGTGGAACCAGAAGAACCTGTCTCTATTGACTGACTACGTGATGGTGACTTAAAAGGAAAGAGACTTTCATCATGTACCACATGTCTGGAAATCACAAACTTCATAGTAGAAGGATTATAACATATAACACCCTTATATCCTGGAACATAACCCATAAAGATACACTGTAGAGTCCTTGGTTGAATTGAAACTTATGTTCATTATAGGGGCGAATATAAGGATATACAGCAGAGCCAAAAATGCGAAGATGCTTAAGAGACGGGGCCTTGCCAAACAATTTCTAAAAAGGAGAGTGATTTCCAAGGGCCAAACTAGGCATAAAGTTAATCAAGTAAGCAACACGTGCTACACAATGATACTAAAACTGACCAAGCAAAGATGCAGCTGATGAAAGAGTCAAAGCTGTTGCAATTATATGGCGATTCTTTCTTTCGGCCAGCCCATTTTGTTGAGGCGTATAAGGACAAGATAACTGATGGAGGATGTTGTGTGAATCAAGAAAAGATATAAACGGCTTACTATTAAATTCACCACCGCCATCAATTTGAAACAATTAAATCTTAGCAGCAAATTGATTAGTAACAAGAGCATAGAACCTTTGAAAAATGCAAACACTTCAGATTTATTGAAAAGTGGATAAAGCCACAGATATCTAGTACACTCATCCACAAAGTTACATAGTACCTATATCCATCTATGGATTTATGTCTAGAGGGACCCCAAACATCAATATATATCTTGTAAAAAGGCACAATAGACCTATGGTGATCACTAGGAAATGACAACTTATGCATTTTTCCTTGTAAACAGGCAGAGCAAACCATAGAATCTGAATCAGCAGAAATAGACAAGGCTGAGGCTTGAAGCATAATTCTCATGACTTCATTTGTAGGATGCCCTAACTGATATAACCATTATTTCGTACATTTTTATTATCTTTCTCTTAGATTCTTGCTATGTTCTTGAGTGAGTTTAGTCCACTTTTACTTAGTTTTGTGTTTTACTAGGTTTGAAGAGTAAAGATGAAAAAGCAAGCAAAAGGAGCATTTTTGGGATCAAAAGATGTTTCACAAGAATATCCTGTGCAGATCAGTCAACTTGACAGAATATACTGTACTTCCTCAGAGAAAACCAGATGTTGAGCCTTATATCGTTGGAAAGATACGGATGTTAGCTTTCTATAGAATTTTACGGTTCGTGATTCGGACGTGTGTGGAGAGAGTTGTGGCCATTTTAATACAGGCAGTTCGGGCAGAATGTGTTCTGTGGGTTTTGCAAAATAATTATTTTAAAGTTCAATCCTTGGAGTCCAATTTATGTCAATTGCATTTGGGAAGTATTTACAAGGATGTGGGGTAATTTTCTGAAGTCTGATCCTATATTTAGTAGGATTTTGGATGCCAACTTATTAAAGTCAATTGGAGCCAAACTAGGAAAGCATAGTTACCGAGTGAAAAGAGGATTTGTTCCTTATTTAAAGATGATCAGAAAAATAGAGTTCTTTTATGCTGGAGTTGGAAGGAGAGTCAAAGAGCCGCTGCCATCATCAAGTTCTCAAGCATCGTCAAAATCCATAAGTTTTATTTTATGTTTTCTAGTTTTACAATTATGTTTTCTTTGAACATGCGTAACTAAATTATTCTCCAGGGCGAGGATGACGCCCAAGCATGGAAAGTTATGATTTCTAATGTTATTTAATGGATTCTAAGTTTCTTTCAGATGAATGCTTAATCACTATTTTAATTGTTGCTATTTGTTTAAGTTCTTTGATTGATCACCTTAGGGCTTTGCATCTAGTAAATTGGAAGATGAATTTGAGGCAGAACCAGCAATATAATTCAATTAGCTTCTTGTGATTAGGTGTGGTAAATTACATTATTGCTTGACGAAGAATAATGGTTTGCTTGGTTCCCTTGTTTTCTAGAACATAATGAATCCAACTTGTTAAATTTATGCCTTAACCAGGATAGACTGCAGGATTGGGTATATGATCTTTGTCTGAACTAGAAAAGAATCTTACACTTAAGGAAAACTATGGTCTAAGTGCCTGAAAATGACTTAGATACGGGAATTATCATCTAAAGAATCGAAAGAATCTGTTGAATGCATTGAAATCTAACTTGGATTGCTTGTGGTTGATTCCGAAACCCTAGACCTTCATCATTGTTTTTCAACCTTAAAATTAACCTTTTTATTCTCAATTACTTTTATTAATCTCTTGTTTGTTTCATAAATTTTCACAACAACAATCTCTACAAATTCACTTGCGTTTCAATTAGATTTAATTTAGGTATTCGAATATTAGATTAATTTGGAATCCTCGTGGGAACGATATACTTGGACTTGTCAAACGCTATACTACATCATTCTTATGCACTTGCAAGGGCAGACCACTAACCTGTGATGCCAAATAGAAGTCTTTATGTGTTGACCAAGATATGCAACTGGAGGTGATGAAGAAGACGAAAAACCTTGAGAAACTGATGAAGCAGCAAGTGGAATAGGATATAGACCGTGACTACTCTAGCCTTGAAGAAGAACTTTCTTGGTGAGCTTGTCCTGTATGCAAAAACCATAAGCATCAAAAGTTATGAGGCATTGATTATCTCGACACAATTGATGAACCAATAATAGATTGGCGGTGAGTTTAGGAACATGAAAAACATATGGAAGAGATAATGGTTTGGAGATGGCACAAGAAAGAGAAGGTAGTGCCAAGACTATGAATTGCCAAACCTTCCCCATTACCGACAGTAACACGCTCATTAACATCACAAGAAGTAACATTTTGGAGCAGAGAAGCATTGCTAACCATATGATGAGAAGCACCAGAATCTGCAATCCATACTTGCTCTGGAGAATATGAGGTTTGAGCAGTCATGGCAGCAATAGAAGATGGTGAAGCTTGACCCTGAAAAGAGTAATTCGATCTGTGAATATAGTCCAAAGTAGCATGACCTCGCTTGCCACATATCTGGTACTCAACCACAACGGAGGGAGGAGAAGAGGTTGTATTACGATAGTAACAGTTTGTGGCAGTTTGACCACATTTACAGCAAATTTGGCACTCAGGCACAACATGAGATCTGTAGCCATGAGAACCACCCCCATGAGTTCGACGAAAACCAGAAGAATAGCGAAAGTGAGAGTTCGACGGGCAAGCACCACCATGAAACCTTCCTCGACCTGAATTAGCCATAGAAGAGCTTCAAGAACCAGAATCATGAGAAGATTGAAAACCACCTAATGAATTCACATGTGGCAAAGGCGGAGAGGAATTCACAATAGAACGATCATAAGAACCCATAAATGCAACAGGAAAAGAGGATGAAGTTGGCAATAATCTTGAACCTGAAGCAATAGAGGAAGCTGAATGACCAGAAGAAGCATTACCTGTATACAAAGCAGTGTGAGTCACAACACGAGCCTCGGCAGTTTACTCAGCAGCGAGAAGTTGAGCTCAAGAATCCTTGAGTATAATTGGAGGGCTAAATTATTGAAATACCCCATGTAACTCATTTTCAGTCTCACTTTCCCTCCTGAAACTCTAAGTGTCTCACTTTCCCCCCCTGAAACTCTATTTAGTGTCTCACTTTGCCTGGATTCCATCCAGCCTTAACCAAAGTCATCAAACTTAACGCCCATGTGCCATTTTTCTGAGTTATTGTGTCCATGAAGGGTTGAGAACAAAAGCATTGCCATTGTAGGAAGCTCTGCCAAGTTCAGATGTCGATAGGGAAGGAACAAAGGTTGTCGCTTCTTTTAGTGGTTTGATCCAGAGATGTGTTCTCATTCAAAAGATATAATACTTGGGTTTTGAAGAATAAGGGAAGACTAGTACAAGATCTAGCCAAGCTTCGAGATAGAGAGAAATTGTTGTGGGGTTTTCTGTTTCTTTCTTGGATAATGTTGATTTCCATGATGGTTGGTGGTTTAAGGGATAATCATCATCAGGTTTAGAGTTGGCTATGTAATGTAGGTTTAGCAATCTTAACTGTAACCAAGGGGAGAAGGGAGGTTTGTAATCTGCAAGTGTTTTGGGAATAGTTGAGCACAATGGTATTTGTGTGTTATGTAATCTGCAGTTTTTTGGGAATGGTTGAGTACAATGGCATTTGTGTGTTATGTAATTTGCAGTTTTTTGGGAATGGTTAATCCAATGGTATTTTAATATTGACATACTTTTTGTTGTAACAAGCTTGAACATTTTTCTTCTGTTTCTTTTTTTTTCATCTAAAATTTGTTTACCTATCTAAATATGCATATAAAAGAATGAACATATAACAAAATATGCATATTAGATGAGATGAAAAACGGCACATGGGCGTCAAGTTTGACGACTTTGGTTAAATTTGGATGGAATCAGCGAAAGTGTACACTAAATAGAGTTTCAGGGGAAAGTGAGGCGAAAATGAGTTATATGATTTCAATAATTTAGGCTAATTGGAGAATCACGAGCAATCAACACCGTTTTGATAATATCATATTTTGAAGGCAAACCATTCAGAGCAGCAATGACAAAATCATCATTGAAAACCTTGATTCTGGCAGCATTCAACTTATCGCGAAGCAGCAACCTTTCAATGGAATCGCCACCTTTTTGAGCAGTTTGAAGCTCTGTTTTTAAATGATTGGTTCGCACCCGAGAAGCAGAAGCGTAGCGATCAGAGAGGTGAAGCCATGCTTCACGAGCAGTAGTACTGCCAATAACGTATTCAATCGCTTCATCGAAAAGAGACGTGATGAGAAGACTCAAGAGTGCCTTATCGGTGCGAAGCCATTCTTTATATGCCACAGTGAGCACATAAGTGTCAGTTTCTTCATCAATAATGGCGAACTTAGGAGGCGTAACACAGGAACCATCGAAATGGCCAAAAAGTTCATAACCTTGAAGAACCGAAGCAATTTGATAACTTCATTTCAGGAAGTTTTCGACGGCAAGATGAATAGTCAGCATGCCAGAAGGCTTTCAACTTGAAAGAAGAAGAAGCCATGAAGAAGTTAGGGTTTTGAGACACAAAGAGAATAAATTCGCAGAGAAATTAGGGGTTTGAAGAAATTCGCAGAGAATTTAGGGCTTGGAAGAAATTCGCTGAGAATTTAGGATGTGGAATAGAACAATTGAGAAGAAGAGAAAGAAAGAGACGCAAAAGCAGAAGAGCGAGATCGAAGAGAACTCGGAAGCAGAGGAATAAGATCGATTACACTGTGAAAACCACTAATGGCTCTGGTACCATGATAACAGTAGAGAAGATTGAAGAAGAAAAGAGAGAAAAACTCAAAAAATTTGTATTGATCTTTCGTAATGAATGATTATAGTGTAAAGCTAGGCTTATATACCTGAGATTAAGTAAACTCAGCTTAACAAACTATCAGATTCTACTAACAATACTAACAAGACCAAGTGATCTCCATATGTTGTTAACAATCTGAAGCTGACCGGACGATACAGTCATCAGAAGATGCAGACTTGCAATTCTTCGTAAAATTTTAAGCAATTTGATACTATTCTTGATTATTAAGAACAATAGACCAACAATTTCACTTAAAACCCACACAAAAAGCTATGAAGAAAATAGTCATGATCTCTTGGTCACCTAGTGACCAAGGAATCCGTGGTCACCTACATTTGGATTCAAATCTAATGGCCCACCTACTTTTGCACTCCTTTTAAGAAACTCTATTGGGTCATTGAATTTGAATATAAGGGTGGGTGACCACGGATTCTTTGGTCACTAGGTGACCAAGAGATCAGGACTCATGAAGAAAAATGGCTTAAAGAATTTGCAGACTTCAAAGAATAAAAATGGGTGTTATTAAACGAACCTTAAAATTAACTGAGTACACCCTATGATATAAGTACACCCTAATAATTAAATCCAAATGTAAAATTAACTAAGCACACCATATTTAACTACCAAAAATACCCATGATACACCCTAATAATACACTCTATCACACAACACCCTAATACTAAGTACACCCTATTTTACATGAATTGGTATTTAGATTTACTTTTACTTCTTTTGTATTATTAATGCCTAATTCCCAAAAGCTTTCGCTGGAATTTAGTTCTTACAGTTTCTCATCTTTTTCATTCTTGCAGGACAGAAGAACATGGTTTAAGGGATTTGTGAGTTTTTTTTTATCACTTCTATTCTTTATTTAAATTTTTATATTTGCTTTTCACCAATTTTTAAATTTTTTTATGCATCTCAAGTTCATGACATTGTGGCCTTCTCTTGGGGAGCCCCATCATTCTGTATGAACTTATAGCCTTTGTTCTTCTAGGATTAACGAAAGGAGAGAGAAAATTTATGGGGCCAATTGTTTTGGGCTCATCAGTACTCTTCTATGCTGGTATTAGCTTCTCCTATTTTGTTTTGACACCAGCAGCCTTGAATTTTTTCGTTACATATGCGGAAGGTGTTGTGGAATCGTTGTGGTCAATTGATCAATACTTTGAGTTTGTACTTGTGCTCATGTTCAGCACAGGCTTGTCTTTCCAGGTAATGAGTCAATAACTCTCCTCCTAAGTTCATTTTGTCTTTAGGGATGACATTTCTACATTCTAACCAGCACTTATATTTGTGAGCACCCCTCCTTGGTCTTTACTTGGGGAGTGCCTGGGTGGTTAAGCTTACTGGCCGATGAACCCTACTTCTTCGATGCATGAAATTTGTTCACAGTATGGCGCATACTCAAGAGTTTGCAAGGATCTTGTACATTTGCAACATGATGTAACATAAATGTGTTGTCATATGGAACGAGAGTGAATAACCCCATATTGTTGTACAAGAGGTTTTTACTGTAAAAATATAATTTGATTAGAGTTCAATATGTTGAGTAGGGTGTACTTATTAAAATTATTTTTGTTTCAATATTCAATATATCTTTTTTTATCATTTTATATTAGGGTAAATTAGTAATTCAATAAATAGTTTGGTAGTATGGTGTACTAAGTTAATTTTAGGGTTCGTTTAATATCACCCATAAAAATTCATAGAAATACAGAAGAAATTTAATGACATCTTGTTTCTATCAAAACCTCGAGGATGAAGTGACGACGTTAATAATGCATTTTACTTTCATGTCTACGTGTCAATATTCGGTGAGGTGTCAAAAAACTATTAGTCCGTAGTACCATGTCAGCTATACTACGGTAGTAGTCTATAGTTTCGATTATATTGGGTATGTGGGCTTTGTTTTGGTTTATGGTTAACTATGGTGATGTGGACTAATAGTTTTAGTGCAGTTTTTGTCCATTTTAGTTTTGTTTTTAATATGTTAGTTTGTTATTCTCTTTGAATTGGTACTTTAGATGTCATATTGATGTCTTTAATTGTACTCTTGAAGTTTATCTAATGAAAATTTATATTTGGTAAAAAAAAACAATATAAAAACATTCTCTGCATGTTGCTTTATATATAGATATAGATTATACATTGTTAATATTTTGTAGCTCATGTGATCATTTATGTGGCTCATATAAAAATATAAAAATAAAGAAAGTCAACATTAGTAGAAGCTGAAGTTTGTTACATTTCCGTCCCTCCGTTTGGGTAAGGAAAAATAACTCAGAATTTAGCTCAAAGTCGGGAATTTAAGAGAAATTGACAATTCCTTGTTTGATAACTTAAACGCGGAATTTATTAAATGATGCACGGAAAAATCGTGAAAATTTGGGAATGAAATGTCTGAGTTTAATTTCCACCAAAATATGCGTCATTTCACAATTTCCATAGTGTCATTTACAAAATTCGATATACATAAATCCAAATACTGAAATTTTCAATTGCTAGAAATTAAAATGATGGAAATCTAAATTCCATCATTTTAGAATTCTAATAATTTTTAATTCCTACATCCAAACAGGCTTTGATAGTTTCGACAAAATTACCATCAAATACAGTATAGACTAGCGATTCATGGATCACCTGAGTACCTCAAATGTCTCGGTCAGAGAGAAAAGCACTTATTACTGCTGCATATACAAAAATTTCAGGTTTCATTTCCTTATCTTCCATCTGACGAAGATAAACTAGAGCCTCATCAGGCCTACCACACTTGCAAAGACCCGTAATGAGAGCCATATAAGCAATTCTGTTTGGAGCACATCCTTTCTTTCCCATATTGTTCCAAAGCACAAGAGCATCGTCGACCCTTCCAGCATTGCACAACCCATCTATTAATGTTGTGTAAGTAATCACATTTGGTTCTCTGTCTGGTTCTCCATCTTCACCAAACATCCTGGAGAAGCAAAGCATCGCTTTATCAACATCACTATTTTTACACCATCCATTTATCAGCAGATTGTAGGTTACAACTGAGGGAACAAGCCCCTTCATCACCATCTCATTCAAATAATATTCAGCTTCTGAAACTCTTTTAGCCTTACAAAGCCCATTTATCAATATGTTATGAGAAACTACATCAGGACAATAGCCACGAGCACAGATGTCACGGAACAGCTGCAAAGCTCGATCTACTTCTTGAATTTTGATTAATCCATTTATAGCCGTAGAATAGGCGACTATATCAGGGAGAAAACCTTCTTGAACCATGTTATCAAGAAACTTACAAGCTTCAACTGCCTTTCCATGTCCACACAGCTGCTTTACAAGTAAGGTGGAATATCTTATCCATGGTTCATGTCCACAAACACGCATCTCCTTCATTAGGTTAAGGGCTTCTACAACATCCTGTCTTCTACATAGGCACCCAAATATAGAGTTATGGGTAAAATGGGTTGGTTCAAGTCCTGCTTGCTCCATCTCTCTCAAAAGCTTATAACTTTCCCCCAATCTATTTGAATTGCACAGTGCATCAATCAAATTGTTATACATTGACACATTTGGTTTACAGCCAATCTGAATCATTTCCTTGAAAAGGCTTAAGGCCTTCTCCAACATACCAAACTTCAGCAGACCATCAATGACAATTTGAAAATTAGTTGTGACAGGATGAACCCTTTTCTTAACTACAAGGAGCTTATCTACCTCAATATCAGCATCAGATTCATTTTCCATCATTGCCTGAAGAAGTCGATGAGCTTTGTCAATGGAGCCGTTATCAACAAGACCATTCAACACAGAAGTGTAAAGCAAACGCATATCCTCTTCATCTAAATCTTCCTGGATTTCCTCAAGTACAGGGATCGTTTCCCCTTCATCAGAAAAAAATGGTATGAGCTTTGTTAGTATCCCAACATCAGAATGGATTCCCAACTCCTTCATTTCCGAATACATAGACAAGGCTTTTTCAAGCTCCTTATTCTTACAGAGTCCTCCAATCAGTACATCGTAAAGAGAAATGTCAACTGTGAAACCTGACTTCCGCATTTTATCAAACAACTGGAGGGCCTTATCCACTCTGGACTGCCTCACAAACCCATGAATCAAAACATGAAATGTCTTCTCATTCAATTCAAGATTGCGATCTTCCATTCTTGCAACCAAATCAAAAGCTTTATCCACCTCACCCCACTTGCTAAAGGACAACACCAAGATAGACATGACATGGGCATCAACCCACCCCTTCTCATACATTTCATTGAAAACATTTAAAGCCTTTTCGAACTTCCCTGTATTGCAATAAACCTGCAACGCCGGAGTCAGCGTGTACTTACTGAATTCCCACCCAGAATCTCGCATTTCTTGCAATCTCATTTCAAGCAATTCAATTGAACTTGACTTAGATTTAGATATAGCCTCCAACAAACAATTATAGCTATAACTGTTTGGAACACAAAGACCCTTCACTTTAACTTGATCAAACAAAAAGTTAGCTTCTTGAACCAACTCTACACTACCTAAACATCTTATAAAGAAACCCAAAGCTCCAGGAGTCAGAGAACAATTCGAATTCACAATTTCCATAGCCATGGCTCTCAATGGAACATTTTGTCGAGCGCGTGATAGATGAGAGGCCATGGCATTGTAAGTATAGCAATTGTGCTTGTACCCAGATTGGGTTGGTGCCCAGGTAAAGAACACGTGAGCTGTTTTCCAACTCTTCAGGCCATTTAGCACACTTTCTACTACTTTGGTGGTGAGTCTTGAAGCAAGGTTCTTCAACTCTGGGTTATCTGGGGAAAAGGGTTGCTTGGTGAAGATGGAAATGAAACCATTGATGACGCCGGTGAGGTGTGAAGGAAGAGAAGGGTCAGTATGGGTTCTGGTGCAAATGGTTCTTGGTGTATTTGACGAGGCTGTAAGGTTCTTGGTGAGGACGAGTGAAAGAAGCGCATTTGGGTCGATCGGCTTTGTTGATTTCCAGAGATTAAGATGAGTTTTTGAGATTCTTGGCAATGCCATTTCTAAATCGACTATTATGCCAGTTGCAGTTGCCTTGTAATGTCGAGAAATTAGAGTGTGCTGTTGTGCCTTAGCGACGCTCAACTACCCTCAACGGCTCAACATACGCGACACAATATTCTGATGCTACAATGCCTAATATTTTTGTGTGGTTTTTTGCTAAATGCATGGGAGAAACGAGGAAGAAAGAATGGATAAGGCAGAGAGGGAGATTTCGACAACAAAAAAATGGCAGAGGGAGGGGGATATCTAACAGCAATGTCAAAATATTTTTTTATTTTACACATTCTTCACTTCTCCCTTATCTTATGGCATGTTTACTTATCAGAAATGAGGAAAGCCATGAATCCAGTAACTTAAATAGACTAATCGAGGAACAAAGAATTGAACTCAGCTGCGAGGAGGCGGGCATAGTACCTTGTCTAACTGACCCTACCAACATTTAGGTAACATATTAGGTCCTGTTCGGTGGCCCAAAAACAGAAAACACTGATAATGTTTTCATAAAATGAAAACAAGTTCATGTGTACTTGTAGAAAACATAAAAAAGTTGTTTTCATTCTCATGGGAAATGTTTTCATAAAAATAACTCACATATTATTATTTCAAATTGTACTACCATACACATTTTCATTGTTTTTGTTTTCTGAATATGTTTTCTAATTAATCTACCAGACGCATTTTCATTTTCTGAAAATGCAAATTCGTTTTCTTGTTTTCATTCTCTGAAAATATTCTAAGAAAACATTCACCAAAAACATTATCGAACGGCCCTTAGAAAACTTGTTAAAACAAAACATGTTTTACTATAAATTATATATAAAAATTTCTAACATGTGTTGCAATGAATTAGACAATATCATTACCTTTATTTTCTCACGAGTAAAATTAGAAAACAAGCTAATTTACTTTTATCTCTCTTTAGAAAGTATCAACTACCAAAAACAATCCGAGTCTTTTTTAACACCTGCGGGCGAACAAAGAAAACCCTATGGCCCTGTTTGGTTCACGGAATGGATTTGAGGGAAAATCACTTCTCATGTCACTTTCCAAGGGATGGGAAACGGAAGATTCCTTTCCCATGTTTGGTAATGCTGGGAAGAAATTTACTCAAGTTCTTGCAAAGTTCTGTGAAAAGAAAAAATACGGAAAAACTTAATTTACCAGCCTTTTGTATCATTAGGGTAATCCAGAAAACTTACAATTAAGCAAAACCTGCCACCATGTTTCTCAATTGAATAACCAGAAAGGTCATATAATACAAGCATTGTAAATCTAATTTGAATGGTCGGAAAGTACAGTTTTCGCAAGTGAGAGATGCAATATGAATAACCATACAAGGGCTCTAGCCCTTGTTGTGCAACAACTTGTACAAATACTCTTTTGATTTGCAAGAAAAGATGGTCCACAGATTCTGCTAGCTGTTTCCAGAGGTGGAGACTTCAGCACTGCAAACAGGGCAGACCTGCAGTAACAGTGCGAGGCATTATGCAGTAGCTTTCAGGCTAAATCAATAACATACAATACTTCTCCAAAAATGAAAGTGCCTCTATTCCACAAGCACACATGAAAACACAATTTCAACAAGACAGTAATAAGAAATCACCTCTGCCTCAACTAAAACCAAATCAATTTGGAATGGAAAAACTGTTCATATTCCAATTCTCAACTATCGCAAATTTCAGCTACAACTATGGCAATTTTAACTATAACCAAACATTGTAACTGGTTTAAGCTTTAATGCCAGAGTATGTGAAAAATAACCTGACAAACAGGATGGATTTCAAGCACCGGAAACCATATAAATTGTCCCAAATAAGTCTTACATATCAGAAAACAATAAACAAAATTGGCTGTTCATGCAAACTGCTACCACATTTTCTCCAGCCTTGGCTTACAGAAAATCAAACATTGTGAAGAACATGTTGAAGCATGTTTACTTTTTGCCAGCCCCTTTGCCTAACTTTTTTCTTTAAGGGGGAGAGGAAGGAGAGCTGGAGATTCCTAAACTGTAGTCAAAAACTTTCGGACTGCAATACTAAGCAGTGTTTTTGGAGAAAGAGGGAGAACATATTAAAAGCATAACTTAAGTATAAACAAATTCCACAACCCTGTGAGGGCCTATTTCAAATTGGTTCATTTACATATGCATCCCAACATATATTACAAGCTACATCTATTAAGCCCCCTGTCATTTTGGCCATTAAAGGGAGAGCAGTGCTGAGAGCCATCTCGGTGTATTTGAGCTGTCTCAGTTTGCTTGGGAGGCATTATCCTCGTCAATTCCATCACTGCTCCATTTTCCTTTCTTCTCGTTTTCTTTTGCTGATTCATTATCAGGTCTATAACTCAGCTTTTATTTTCTCTTCCTTTGATCCTTTCCCTTTCATAAGTCTTCTTTAGGTTGTCTGCAAACTCATAGAAGAAAAAAGAGGCCCCGTGTTTTGGGATGGTTCCATACCCTTTTGGCCATTTTCCTTAAGTTTATGGCAGTAGGGCAGTGGTGGTGGTGGGGGGGAGGAAGGGGTGAGAGATTTTTCTTTTAAGTTTTTTTTTAATTCCTTTAAAAAGTTGTTGGATGTTTATTGTTTTCCTGCACAATGTAGCATTAATAGTTTTTATGTGGTGGGGAGGGCGGTGGGGGTTGGTGTGTGAGGGGACAGGGGGATTTATATACTTAGACCCTAAAACAAATATAAAGGTGGAAGGAAACTCCATCAGCTTGGCTGGAAATAGATCAAGGGGGTGCTTCAATATCATGATTCAGAATATTTGACTCAAGGATCAGATTTCAAATCCAATCCAAACATAAACTGAATTTAAGGCCCCAAATTCTACACTTAGGAGACTTCTGACAACACTTATATGTTAAAACCAGCCACAAGGGATTTGAAACAAATAGCTACAACTGTTACCAACTGTTATAGCATAGAATTTCAGATCCAAAGATACGCATCCATGCATCGCTTTTATTTGACAGTGATTTTGTAGAATATTTTTCATTTTTAAAAAGTGACTTTGACACACAGGTAAAACTATGCAATAGTTAAAATACATATTTGGTCCATCTAAACTTGAGAGATGTAATTTCCAATTGATCTCACCCAGCTAGGAACATTACAAGGGGCCGAAACCATACATATGTGGCAACACAAATACACAAATGTGTGAGTTTTGATTAAGACATACACAGACATAGAAAGATAATCAGTGGGAAAAAGAGAAGCACTTTTTTGTAAAACATGGACAGGTCACTTAGACCCAAACAAAATGAATAAGAGTTATCAACCATACTACAGATTGAAGGGGTAGCAATTCACACAAAAATGGGCAAGGAAATCTACAAGTGTCAGAACTTGATAACAGAAGGAAGGTACCACGTTTGATATTCTAAAAAATGGAAAGAAACAAAAAAGCCTCCAAGTATATTTGGGAGAGAATAGGATTAAGAAAATAATAACTTCTTTCGGAAAGTAAAAAGGAAAATTATAAACAACATGAACAGATTACACTAAGAATTATAGGAATGTTTGAAATTGGCAGTGAATAGAAAATATGTCATTTCAAAACCATACCTTGTTTATTGTCAACCAATTATTTATGCACTCAGAATGATAGGAATGTTTGCAAGAGAGTATTGTCAAGTTCTCACCAGCCTCGTAATCCAACCGACAAATGACACACCTGAAACAGAAGTAACAAAATTTGAAGAAAAGAAAACATGCACGAACAACTTCTAGAAAGCACATAAAACTAAGGAATATGTGCTTACGACTCATTGCTTCCATCCTGACCACTTCCTGTCTTGTAGCTTACTGAAGGCAATGAGGCGATGGTATCAGCTGAAAGCCCTCTGCTCTCAGTTCCAACAACTTCACCCAATGCAATTAACTCCTGATATAGTTAAATAAAGGTCATAGAACAAGCCAAAAAGAAAATGCACTACCTAAAGCATTAGAATTTAAAGCCGCCTCACCTCATATGAAAGTTCATCTGGGTCAACCCCCTCCCATGTATCCTACAAACCCACAGTAGATGAGAAACATCTTGATCATAGACAAAACAGAAAACTGCTACTATCTTCTAGAAGAGTCTCAATCGTCAAACTAATCCTCAGCATACAAGCTACAAATTAATACCTGAGAGTTACCTCCATGTTCCTCTGTGTGCTCAACTTCGCCTGCAAACACAACAAGATATATACCCAAAACAAAAGTATTACATAATTTCAAGGACTTCAAAAGCGATAATATAAAAAGAATAGTACAATTCTAATAGTCACAAGCACTCACGGTCATCAATCCCAGCAAGAGCCATCAGTCTAGCCATCTCTCTATCTTCAGCATCCTGCAGGGCTCTTGCATAGGCCTCATCACTTGAAAAAACAGCCGGGTCATATTCGACTCTGGGGTTATCATCCTCTCCAGCGTCATCATGAGCATGCACATCAAACGCATCTTCATCATTGTCAACCTCGGTTCCATCATATTGCTCCTCATCATCATTATCATCAGTATTGTCATGAAAATCATTAAAATCATCCTCATCCTCATGCACATAGCTTCCAGCTTCCCAACTTCCATAATCACTATCTTCATTGTTCATTCGTAGCATCATGTATGCCCTTTCCTACTCAATAACCAATTAAATCACATGCAAAACAAGATCAAACAAAACCTCCCCACAAACAACCTAGACCACTTATAAATAAAGATTGACAGTGAACAGAATTCACACTAAGATTGACTGAAGCAGAGGCTATAGCTTGGTTAGAAAAGAAATATCCTTCTTTGGAAGCCCAAGACTGAGCCCACTGGCCCAAATCTAACAATGAGATCTTTTTGGTTTAAAATGAAATGTCGATAGTAGTTTAAGGGTCAGTCAATAGAAAAATAAACAAATAGGTCAAACACCAATCTAAGAGTTAATATTAAGCTTTATTATGAGTATTTATTTGGCTCCTAGCAAAATACAATGTCTTTTTAGTTTTATGTACTATTTAATTAAGTCTTTTACGGAATTAATGAGTGTTTTGCTAAAAAAATTCTAAGTCATTAAAAGTTCTATTTGAAGCCTATAAACAAGGCTATTCCTTGTAAGCCAAAAGGAAATTTGAATAAATGACAATTAGGTTTTGTTGAAGGCTTGGTGCGAATGGTATTGCCTCTCTTTCTCTTTGTACATTGTTCTCCATCTCTCTACTTGCTCCAAATCTACAGCAACCATCATACATCCTCTTTTTCTCTAAACGTCTTTTCATTACAAAAATTTCTACCGTCTAAAGCCCACCACGTCCCAAAGCAACACCCACCTTGTGTGTCCTGCATCAATATTGGTATCGGAACCCTCCTCGCTTTCCTTCCAAATTCTTTTTATATATTCAATTATGTTGATGCCCAAAAATGTTGGACCCAACTTAGAAGTGTGGGGTTTGATGGATGAAGTGCGAAGGCGAAGCAAGGGTATGTGCCTTCGAAAGGCAAGTGTCATCGGCGAGTTCATGTATGCCTTCGGCAGGCAATTACAGATGACATAAGGAAGTAAGCAAGCATGCAGAAGACAGATGTACGTGGTTCACCCTAATGAATGGGCTACATCGACGAAGAATGATATTCTCATTACAATAATGGCTGTTTACATTGTACAAGGAGTATGACCCAAAGATAAAGGGAAAAAGTGAGAGGGAGCAAGGACCCAGGAACCCCTTCTAAGTGGAAAGTGGTCTCCTTATATAGGTGAGGGGAAATCTTCACTTCTTGTAATATTCTGATGTGGGACTCTTGACATTGCCTCTAATTGCTGGGTCAATCATGGTATAAACAAATTATAATGGTTACAAATGCAAAACTATCATTGAGAGTTGAAGCTTTGACTCAAGATTGCCAAAGCGATAGTAAGGCAATCAATGAGTAGTTAAAAAAGGCCAGTTCCTTAAAAATAAAATAAAAATTAATTGGCTTTTATGATTAGAAAAAACATGACAGGAGGAGGCAAAAATGTAAACATGGATTATTCATCTTCAGTCCCTAGGCAAGAACCTAGAGTATCTAAGGCGGAAAAAGGGAATACAAATAGTGATGAGCAACAACATGTAAGGCCTTCCGTCCTCTTCTCGCTTATAAAAGGAATACAAAGAGGAAAATTGGCAGAGGAACATCATTTTTCAAAGATGCAGTTCAATGTAATGATCAAGGGAAGCGATTTTTGCACTCCCCTTAGTACTTCTGCACTCCATCCTTCAGTTTTATGCTTAAATTCCAAAACTACCCTTAGTAGCATTTTAACTCCCTAAAACATTCAGAGCCCCTGTGTAGTGCCTTGTTCAATAGTTTGAAAGGAATGGTGGGCCTTAGACTCAAGCTCAAGCATTTACTTTTCTAGTTAGAGACAAACGTCTACATTCTTTCTTGGGGGACCACGCCCTCAAGTGAAGCATTTCAACCAACCGACTAACTTGCCTCTCCTGTAGTTGCCGTATCAGGAGTTCTTCGAATTCTTCTTTAGCTTTTCAACCTCCTGTCAACAACTCCGGGCCTCCACCACCGGAGCACACCACCTATCTGTCCAGAGACACAAGCTCACCACATCACCATGTCTATCTAAAATCCAACTACCAGTCCAACCCCCAGAAAATCAGGGTCCTCAAAATACAGTGTCATGAACACAAGATTTTGGGCACTAGTCTAAAAGGAATGTAAAATCTACTGATAGCACCACTGGATTATCAAGTATTGCTAAAGGCGGAGCCATTTGATTCTGTGCAAGAGGAAATGTGTGTGGCCTTTGATGGGATCGAGTAGAGAGGAAAGGGCATATATAATGAAACTTTTCAATTGAACTCACATAGAGAAAATAGTAATAAAATTATTCAATGAACAGGAAAGGAAATCAACAAGAGGGTTTCATTTGGAACCACTTGATTCCCTGCAATCCCAATTTCCCCACGAGAAAAAGAACTTTAACTTTACCAGACCAAAAAACAACAGGAGGGTTTCACATGGGCTACATCAAAAGTGCAGCTGCAATTCTGTAGCTGTGTCACTAACCACCACAAACCCATCTATATTTTCCTTTACCCAACCCTCTTCTCTAATCCCACCTATCTTTTCATCATCATACACCGCCATCCTCTCTCACTCCCCGATCAACCCTCTCGCTTCTCACTGCCCCCCCATGACGTTATCAACATCAAAGCCTCCATGGTAGCCGATGGCAAGGCCCATTAAGACAATCTGCCATCTGTTTTCCAAGCCTGGACACCACTCTTTCAGTAGAGAGCTATCCATAGGTGGTACTTGGGATTCATGGTGATGTGGGTTGAGAATTTGGGATAACAGGACCCGAAGTGGGTGATGGAGTAAAAAACTAGCCTGCGAGCCTTAGGAAATTGAGCGTTGTTGGTGGCCTATTCTATTAAAGAATTAATTGACACTGTACAACATAATGAACTGCCTATAAAAGTATGTAATATTCTATTGGGCCGACCTCAGTTATTTGATAAGAAGGTGCAGAACTGTGGCTATAACAGTACACATACCAAGCACAGTCCAAAATTTAAACAATGGCTTCATCATAAGATGAAACCACAGCCCTCCAATGGTAGCTGCAAAACGTGAGAAGACAAGGATGATACAAAAACTGGAAATTATATCTTAGGCTGTATTTAACTTCTGAGTATCACATAACAAGATCAAAATTTATAATGAAATTTAACTGAAACATTCCATAGGTCGCTGAGGGAACGAAAAGAGTATTTAAAGAGAAATAAAAGAAAGCTATCAAACAACTAGCGCGAGATGAAATTCTTAAGTCCAACTTCGGTTGCTAAGGGAACCATCACAAATAAGTGGAATATGAATCCTTTGCTCGCGACCATAACAGATGAAAAACAAAAAGGTAAAAAAAACAAAGAATTCAATTCTATCATGTTTCAATTTTCAGACTAGCTCAAATATTCAACAAACAAAGCAATATCAAAAGAAAAATTAAGGGACACATTACGGAAGAGATAAAGAAACGAAATTGAACGGCAAAGACGGAGTTTGAGGACCTGTTCTTGGAGGGTTCGAGCAAGGGCTAGGTCAGCATCGACCTGACTGAGATCAGTAAAGGGAGTTCTTGAAGACTGCGGAACAGGAGGTGAGGGAGGGTCCACCAATTGCGAGGACTCAGTAGTTACTTCTTGTTCTTGTTCTTCGCATTGATTCAAATTGGGGTTTTGTTCTTGTTCGCTGATGTTGTTATTGTTGTTGGGTTTGAGTCCACCGCTAGAGCCCAATTTGGCGTTATGATTTTCCATGGATATAAAGAGAGGTTGGAAAGCCAATAAATTGGAAGAAACTGGAAAGAGATCGAAATTGAGGAAAGGGTGGGAGAGACCAAATCACATATTATTTCAAGAACCTCAGATAGTCGGACACTAATAAGGGGCCATTGGGTTGGGGGTGGAGAAATTATTTGGAGGACGGATGTCAGGTGTTGGAGTGAGATCGGAAGGAACGCGTTAACCCCCGTCTAAAAACCATTTTGTTTATGACCGAGGGGTTTACCTCAGTGGTGAGGTCCCCCTTGGTCACCTGTTCGAATCCCAGTGTAGCTGGGATACTCAAAAAAAAAAAAACCATTTTGTTTTAAACAAATATATATGTACATAAGCTAAAATCATATTTAACAGTTTTTCCTTTGTCGTTTTGCAACAAAAAATAATTTTTCTCAATTTTATTGTTTTTGGTCTCTTGGCTTATTTTTGGGCGAATTGGATCGGAATTAGGGGTTTCAATTTCAATCCAAAAACAATTTTTAATTAAAAAAAATTCAATTTCATTCCAAAGAAATTTGAAATTTCAACATCCATTTTAATTAATAAAACCTTAGAATTTTGGAGTATTTCGGAATTTTGTTGGAAAATTACATAAAGTTGTTCAAAACTTTAAATTGGCCCAACCATTTAAGGTTGAAATCCACTCAAAATTGAAAATTTGTGTCAAAAGTTCAAAAAAATTATTATATATAATAGTACTTAGATGTTTGTGAAATGACATCTATTTGGCCATTACATCTGTTGACGCACAAAAATGGTTCAGCACTTTTGTGCCCAACTTAGAAATGAGGTGTGATGATTGATGGGTGAAGGTGAGGACCTTCAGTATGTGTGTGAAGATTTGGGCAATCGATAAATATACAGAAGACAAGATATACGTGGTTCACCCTTAATGAATGGGCTACGTCCACGGAGAAGTATATTCTCATTATTATAACAATGTGTATTTACATTTGTACAAGGGGCTGAGCCCAAATATAAAGAGAAGAAGGTAGAGACTAAAGATCAAGCCCAACCAAAAGGATCCCTTCCTAAGTGAGGAGTGGTCTCCTTTTATAGGTGAGAGGGAGTCTTCACTTCTTGCAATATTTCAATGTGGGACTCTTTGCCTTGCTTAGAATTGCTTTTAGTTGTTTGGTCAAGAAGCCACCCAAGTTCTCGAGTAAGGAGGTACTTCTTGGTTGGGGACTTGTAATTTTTAGTGCATTGACCGAGCAACACCTTAGTCTTCTTCCAAGCCATATAGTGTGGTGTGGATGGTGCTGAATGCATCGCTCACTTCAAAATGATAATGACGGGGTACCGAAGGCTTCGCTTCCGCCTAATGATGACAGGGTGCCGAAGGCTTCGCTTCTGCCTAATGATGACAGGGTGCCGAAGGCATCACTTCTGTCTAATGATGGTAGGGTGCCGAAGGCATCGCTTCTGCCGAATGATGACATGGTGCCGAAGGCATCCCTTGTGTCAAAATGATGGAGGGGTGCCGAAAGCATCGCTCGCGTCAAACTGATGGCGGGGTGCCGAAGGCATCGCTCGCGTCAAATGATGACAGGGTGTAGAAGGCATCGCTCGTGTCAAAATGATGGCGGGGTGCCGAAGGCATCGCTCGCGTCAAATGATGACAGGGTGCCGAAGGCATCACTTCTGCCTAATGATTGCAGGGTGACGAAGGCATCGCTTCTGCCGAATGATGACAGGGTGCCGAAGGCATCGCTAGTGTCAAAATGATGACGGGGTGCGAAGGCGCCGCTCGCGTCAAATGATGACGGGGTGCCGAAGGCATCGCTCGCGTCAAATGATGACAGGGTGCCGAAGGTATCACTTCTGCCTAATGATTGCAGGGTGCCGAAGGCATCACTTCTGCCGAATGATGACAGGGTGCCGAAGGCATCGCTTCTGCCGAATGATGACGAGTGCGAAGGCATCGCCGTGTCAAAATGATGACGGGTGCGAAGGCATCACTCGCGTCTAATGATGATGAGTGCGAAGGCATCGCTTCTACCTAATAATGGCAGTGCGAAGGCATCGCTTCTGCCGAATGATGACAGGGTGCCGAAGGCATCGCTCGTGTCAAAATGATGATGGGGTGCCGAAGGCATCACTCGCGTCTAATGATGACAGAGTGCCGAAGGCATCGCTTCTGCCTAATAATGGCAGGGTGCCGAAGGCATCGCTTCTACCGAATGATGACAGGGTGCCGAAGGCATCGCTAATGTCAAAATGATGGCGGGGTGCCGAAGGCATCTCTTCTCCCTAATGATGACAGGGTGCCGAAGGCATCGCTTGTGTCGAATGGCTATTGCCGATGGCCAATATGCTTGGATTCTTTACTTTGGCGTATAAGCCAATGATCCTTACCAATGATTATTGTTGATGGCTAATAATCTTGGGTTTTTGTTGCGTTGCCATGAATGCCAAGTGCCGCAAGTGGGCCTCCAATAGATTAATGGTTACTGCCGATGATTTTAATAAGGCATGTAGTGCTTTTTAGGCATGTGTCGTTTTTGATTTTGAGAGGTGGCTAGGGCCATTATAACTCAATATGGCTGTGAGCAATGTAAACACATAATTCAACCAGATGAGGCCCTCCAATTTTTGAGAATGTTGGGGTACCATTCGGCATAGAGAGATTTACCGATCTTATAGAGCCATCTATGTAATTGGCTTTTCCTATAATTCCAATATGGTGATGCTTCTGTAGGAAGGGTTATCGCTTGATAGTGGTTTGTCCGCATCTTGGCCCATTTGTCTAGACTTGCCGAACGGTAAGTGAGAGATGGAGAGGAGGCCACACAGAGGTTGCTGCATGCCGTTGGCAATATTGATTTGTCAGCTGTGAATAAAGGTTCTCATCCTCTCTTGGGCATTGATTGGAAATCGCGGAAGGCCGAATGCCAAGCACTGAATTGCTGATTAACTGGAGGTCCTGGAGCATCAATTGGCGCAATTCTGTCCTACCGAACGGTAGGATGATTTTTTCCATTGGAAGGCTCCCAAGTGAGTCATGGCCGACATATTTTTGGCTCAATATTGCCTTACCGATTGGTTATGCCATTGAGACTCTGAAAAAGGAAGCTGAAGATGGGCGAGTTCCAACCAGCACAAGATTTGCAAATCTGATGGTGCCTTGGAATTCATTGAAATTGCCATTCGGAAATTGACTTCAGGCAAGAGACAAAACAGGGTCTGTCTTTGAGGCTTAATTGTCTTAGTTTGCCGAACGGTAAGGCAAGTGAGGATAGTTGTTGTGGTGGCTCGAGGGGCTTTTGACGGAGTGAGGTGATGATGAATCAACTCCAGCAAGTTCGGAAGGTTTTGGAGCCATTACAGGGGCTGTCATCGGCTGTGAGGCATAAAGTATTGATTGCCGATCAGTTGGAAATCTGGGTATGTCACTTAGCTGAATCATGTTCTACCGAACGGTAGGCCTAAACCCATCACTTAGATCACACATGCAGGCATGTGACTGAATTAAACGATAATTTATCTGCACATAGGGTTCTTCAAACAAGAAAGTTGTGGCAACAAACATGGATAGAGAAAGCAGTCGTTCACTTGGAGGCAAGCTGAATCTCTCCCCTGTTTGTTGAGTTGTCATGTGGTGGTTTGTACATGTACAGTGCACTTCGATTGGTTGAGAGTTTACATGCGCCTCAGCAAGTTGTGATGTGCCGTTTGTATTTTTAGACCAAGTGGGTGTTTTGAGAAAGCCAGTGGTATGGCTACCGTTCGGTAGTTGGTCGAGCAACTTGGAGATGGATGGTCACTCAAGGCTTTTGGGTGGCTTGATCAATCTCCTGAATGGGTGTGTCGTTCGGCATTTTGACCTTTCATCACAGATTTTATTAAAAATCTTGAAAGTGCCGTGTGGCAATTGGCTTCAGAGACGAATGGAGGCTGGTGCCGTTCGTTATAGCTCTTGGGGCTGCAAGTGGGTTGCACTTGCCATGTTGTCCGCGTATGATATTGGTCGGCAACATAGCTAAATGGCATACAGATCCAATATAATTTTTTATTGACCCAATAATAGTATATTGCTAGAAATTTAGTTGGACATGCAATCTCCAAATTCAGTATTAATAAAAAAGAGAAGGAATATGTGACTTATCTTTTTGGAGATGGTGCACAATGGAAGACCCATCCTTAGATCAATCTACCTCTTTTTGCCATGCAAGGTGGGTATTTGTTGAATTGCCGAATAGCAATTGACAGCTCATAGGAGTGAACCACGTAGCCTTCACTTGAATTGGCATGCCCATCTTCATGAGTATTGGGTACCCAATATGTTGCCAAGGAATGTCGACTGGCAAGGCCATGTAGTATATACGAGGGCTTCCAAACTTTCTCTTCAAAAAGAGGGGGGGTGCCAAACGGTAAGTGGCTTATGATCTGAAGGTAGGTGGCATTCAGCGCTAGCCATTTTCTCTATGGAATGAATTACATGGGCTTCCCCCTTGGACTTGATATGGAGATATTGCCGAACGGAACCTTAGAATTTTGTTGAGATGGTTGTTTCACTTTGGTCATGCAAGCCGTGCAAAGTGATAGCCATATTCTGATTGGCTTTTCCTTGAAATCTCATCTTCTGCAATTGTTGCCTTAGCATTCATTGTTGCTCCAGCATGGGATTGCCGAACGGCAACTTATGGGATTGCCGAACGGCAACTTAGGGGATGCCGATTGTAAGGGTGCCGAAGGGCACTGCCGATTGTAAGGGTGCCGAAGGGCACTGAAGAAAGGGAGAATGACAGAAGCCTTTTGTGTCGAGTTCCCACAGACGGCGCCAAACTGTTGACGCACAAAAATGGTTCAGCACTTTTGTGCCCAACTTAGAAATGAGGTGTGATGATTGATGGGTGAAGGTGAGGACCTTCAGTATGCGTGTGAAGATTTGGGCAATCGATAAATATACAGAAGACAAGATATACGTGGTTCACCCTTAATGAATGGGCTACGTCCACGGAGAAGTATATTCTCATTATTATAACAATGTGTATTTACATTTGTACAAGGGGCTGAGCCCAAATATAAAGAGAAGAAGGTATAGACTAAAGATCAAGCCCAACCAAAGGGATCCCTTCCTAAGTGAGGAGTGGTCTCCTTTTATAGGTGAGAGGGAGTCTTCACTTCTTGCAATATTTCAATGTGGGACTCTTTGCCTTGCTTAGAATTGCTTCTAGTTGCTTGGTCAAATATGGTATAAACAACATCATATCTAGTTCAACATGAAGTTAGTCATTATTGTAGTCTAAGTTTTAAATTCCAATATATTTCATATTTTAGAACTTTGTCACATTTGATTTGGACATGCCAAAATTGGACATTTTCAAATCGAAACTAGCAAGAATCAGATATTTCCAATCCAACTTGCACCCCTAATCAAGACGTCCAAACTTCAAACCAGAACCCACTTACAAGAAGTTAGAAAGTATATGTGGTGATGTAAAATTGATGAATGGGAAAGGAGGACAACAACAACAACAAAAACTTAAACCTCCGTTTGGATTATGGAAAATAATTTAGCTAAAAGTCATGAATTTAATAAGAGAAATTGACAATTCCTTTAGTTGGCAACTAAGTGCGGAATTTATTAAATGACGCGTGGAAAAAATCGTGGAAATTTGAGCATCAAATTCTCGAGTTTTTTTTTTCCACCAAAATAAGCGTCATTTCACAATTTTCGTAATGTCAGACATACATAAATCAAAACACTGAAATCTTCAATTGCCAGAATTTGAAATGATGGACATCTAAATTCCGTTAATTTAGAATTCTATGTAATTTTCAATTCCTTCATCCAAACAGAGTGATTTGCAATGAGCTTGTAGCTTATGTAGTTAAAAGCATTTATTCATGCCCATGAACTTTCATGAAGTCATTTATTCCTCGCTTAACTTACAAAACAAGGGAATTGTTAATTTTTCCTTTTAAATTTATGACTTTTAGCTCAATTTCGAGTTATTTTCCCTTATCCAATCGGAGGATGAGGGTGTTCAAGATTTTTATTTTTTTTACAAGGGGCCTAAGATCTCATCCCACCTTGTTAATAGGAAGAAACTTTTTCAGGTTTTTAACTGTAGACGTCCCTGAACTTTGCCCTCAGTTGCAATTGGATCTGTGAACTTCTTTTGAGGCAATTACATCCTTTAACTTGACAAGTAGTTCCAATTGGGTGATGTCATCCAAGTCCGTCAATTTGTCCCTCAAAATGAGGGGTAAAAGCGTCCTTTCGAGTTCCAAGAATCTCCTTCGCTGGATAATCCCGCGAGTGAACCTCCACCCTCTCCTTCTCCTCCACATTCACCCCTATCCCCCTCAAGCTCTCCTCCTCCTCCACGTTGGCCGATGTGGCCAAATCCAACAACACCCTTGAAACCGTGACGCGAAGAAGATCGAGAAGTTCTTCGGGGAGCCGTCGGTCTTCGACTTCTTCATCAATCCCACCATCGACCTCGACAAGAAGTGTAGGGTCCTCAACGAAATCGCCAAGTCCTCCACCCTCCAGCCCCACACTGTCAATTTCCTCAACATCCTCGCTGACGCCAAGCGAATCGACCTCATAAACGACATCGTAAAGAAGTTCGAGGTGGTTTACAACTAGACATGGAGCTGGCCATCATGAAAACTCCAATATACCCCTCACAAAAAGAGCATGTGCCATTCACACGTCAAACTCGACGGACTCTGTTACGGCAGAATTCAATTGGAACTACTTGTTGAGTTAAATAATGTAATTGCCTCAAAAAAAAAAAAAAAAAGGAAATAGCTCAAAATGCCACCCATTTCATAATTTTTAAGAAAATACCACCCCTCCTCATTTTTTTGCAACTACCACCTATAAATATATATTTATTGTCCACATATTGCACACATATCACATTTTCAGAAATTTGGTTCTCTCGACTAGCTCACCCCACTTTTCTCTCTGTCTCTGTCGTTGCTCTCTGCGCTTGACTCTCTGCCTCTCTCTTTGCTCTGAGATCTCTGTCTCTCTTTTGCTCTCTCTAGCAGCTCTCTCGTTCTCTCTCTCTCTCTCTCTCTCTCTCTCTCTCTCTCATTTTTAGCAGAACCCTATTCTCTTTCTCACTCTTTGCCTCTGCCACTGCGCGCATCGCAACTCCGACCTCGTCTCTCTTGTCTCCGATGTCCTCATCGTCCTCCTCTGCTCACTCGCCATTCTCGGGCTTCTCTTTGAGATGAACATCTCGTAAGTCCAAATTCCCCATTTTCCTTTAGCCCTTGTTTTGTATGCACTTGCAGAAAATGCGGAAGCGGCCTTTTCTTCTGTTTTGGTATATTTTTAGGTTTGAGAATTTGGGTTTCTAAAGTCTTGTTATTGGGTTTTGGGTTTTTGGGTCAATTTGGAGTTTGGTTTTATCGATAATGGTTGAAAATTGAATGCAAATTTGTTGTGCTTTAATTGAGTTTGATTAAGAATGATTTTGAGAAATTTGGGTTTGTTTAGATTTTGATAGGCTACGACTCTATAGGGTTGTCTGGAATGGATGCATTGGAATTGGAAATAGGTTATGGGGGATTGAAAAAATTGGAGTTGTTACCATGATAGATGAGCGAGGAATTTGTGGTTCTTTGTTTCAAATTATAATTGTGTGAATGGTATTGTTCGATAAAGCGGTTTACGTGTCATATTATGAATGTATAGATTTGATATGATTGTAGCGGTGAATGGTGATCTTTGTGTTGAAGTATCTAGTTTTATTGTTGACTAGGGTACCGTCGATCCACTTTCGAGTGGCAGATTTCGTGAGACACTGCTAATAGCATTGATGCATGGTTAACCAATACCATAGGAGCAGGCTGAGTTTGTATTGAGGTTGCAGCCACGGGCATGACAAGAGTTGTTTTTCAAGGTAATAATTCTTGATGATTTGCAATGGATTTTTGTTTGGTATCAAGCTATTGCACAGTCTCTTTTACTTGGTGGCTATGGATGAAAATTTTCAACTTGACTAACATGTAGACATAAGCTCTTGCGACTTTAAGTATCAAGGAGAGGTGCTAATACATGTCTTAAGAATTATGAAGTGGGCCAGTCAAGACATATTTTGAACTTTGATATTGTAGAAATTTGGATTTCTTTTGGTATTGAGCTCCATATGCATGTTGTTATGTGTGCACATGCGTTTTCATGCTTGCATTTGTCTTTTTCTTTGGGAAGACTTGGATGCCACTGAGGCACTCCATAATGCACATCTTTTCTCTCTTGCATAGTATTTTTAGAAGAATAGAATAGAAGCTAAAATGTACTTGTAATAACAGTCCACAAGATAATAAAAAATATATTTGTAGCTGATTTGTAGCTTTACTATAGTTTTCTCACTTTTCTTGTGTGAAAAGCATTGATATATCACTTTAACTAGAAACCATTTTTCCTATCCTTATGACTAAAGGGTTGCTATTAGACCATATCGTATGTTAAATCCAAGCCGCATCCATCTTATCTCCCCTTTTAGTTGTAATTGATTAGTAGAGTAGTACACTTAATGTAAATAATACCCCTTTTAAAATAATTGTGAAATCACTAGAAATAACTTGCTACATCTACACGTCTGTGATGTGTAACTCATCCTCGAATACTGAATCTATTCCTTATTTATCGGAGTTGAGCATGAAGATGCTGGTGTTAGGCAAAAGGCAGTCCACAAAGAACTTTTGCTTATTTCATTATTTGATCTAGAAAAGAGATGGTTGCAACGCTCTTCTTCTTGTGAGTTGGCCATCGATTTTTCTAAAAGCTTGTTTGTGCAAGGAAGAAACTTGCTAATGGTGACCAAATTTTGCAAGATTTTGATAGGTGAACAATTTTTAAATAACCATAGAAAGTTAATTTGTTGTTTTTAGTTTTGGGAAACCTTTGTATTGCTAGCTTTGAGTTGGAGCTGGCCTTGGCACAATGAGTTGATTGTAGGCCAAGGGGGCATTGTTAGTTAGTCCTTGGTTTTCTGTATTGTAAGCGTCTTCTATATAACAAAGAAAAACAATAGTGCATTGGAAGGATCCTAGCTTTTTCCTTATATAATTAAATTTACTTTTGTTATGGATTTTATTTCTGTTTATGAATCCTTGTTCTCTTTTCGGATGGCGTTAATGAACTTCCTCCTCACTACATGCACGAGTATGTGTTGCCTTCCTTTTCCTTCGCGGGATAGTATTGTTAGGGTTAGGTGGCGATTTATTTTGCATGTCTAAATTGTAGCTGTAATGGATGTGTGTGTATTGTATGTAGATTGACTAAATATTGTTGTCCTATTGTATGTTTATTGCACTAATATTGGCTTTGTATTGTATAGATATTGTATGCATATTGCCACCTCATTGCATGTATATTGTGATACTATTTACGTAGTATTGCGGTTATATTGACCTACTATTGCTTCTCTAGTGCTTGTATATTGGCCTAATATTGCAATTATATTGTATGTATATTGACTCACGGCTCATCGGGTTTCACGGTTTTTGGCCCTACTTCATTCAAAAAGAAGATGAGGGCGAGAAAGAAACAACATGCCTTTCAAAAGCAGGCGATCGGGTGCATCATAATTGCATAGTAAGACATTGTAAGAAATTATTTTAAAAAATAATAACTAAAAAATAATTTACAAAAAAGGAAGGTATGAATAAATATGCAAATCTTCGTGATGGGTTGAAGAAAAGGATGATTACATTTGGTGGTTTGATTATGTTTGGTGATACGATATGTCGTTCGTCTTAATCTTCATATATGTAATTGCTTGTATTAATAATTGACACAAATTCATCTCGTAATCATCCATTTATTAAAGCTAAGTAATTGAAATAAAACAAAAGAAGAAGCCCAAAATAAGCGAAAGCAGTAATTTAAGCACCATTTCGCCTTAAACACGTATCGCAGACTGTATCACCAACGTATCACGGTTTATTGCGTTTTAGGCGAGAAAAGAATTATGCACTTCCTCTGTTTTCATTTTTGACATATGTCCATTGTTTGAACTCCATTTTCCTGTAAGGAAAACAAAGAACACATGAATTTAATTTGGAATTGATAGATAATTTTCCATTTCCTGTGTGCGCAACCTCAATACAGACTCAAATTTGCTCCTATGGTATTGGCTAACCATGCGGCAATGCTATTAGCGGTGTCTGCGAAATCGACCACTCGAGTGGATCGGCAATTACCCTAGTCAACAATAAAACTAGATACTTCAACACAAAATCACCATTCACGCTACAATCGTATCAAATCTATACATTCATAATATGACACGACAAGCTTATCGAACAATACCATTCACACAATTATAATTTGAAACAAAGAACCACAAATTCTCAGTTCATCTATCATGGTAACAACTCAATTTTCTTCAATCCCCCATAACCTATTTCAATTCCAATGCATCCATTCCGAGACAACCCTATGAAGTCAAAGCCTATCAAAATCTAAACAAAACCCAAATTTCTCAAAATCATTCTTAATCAAACTCAATTAAAGCACAACAAATTTGCATTCAATTTTCAACCATTATCAGATAAAACCAAACTCAAATTGACCTTAAAACCCAAAAACCCAATAACAAGACTTTAGAAACCCAAATTCCTCAAAACCCCGAAAAAATAAACCAAAATAGAAAGAAAAGCGATCGCTTTCAGTATTTTCAAGGCGGAGACAAAACAAGGGCGCAAAGGAAAATGGGGAATTTGGACTTACGAGATGTTCATCGCGGCCCGAAAAGAAGCCGAGAATGGCGGCGACGGAGGAGACGATGAGACATCGCCAGAGAGGCAGTTTGGAGTGCGATGCGATGATGTAGAGGCAAAGAGTGAGAAGAGAATGGTTACGCTAAAAAATGAGAGAGAGAGAGAGAGAGAGAGAGAGAGCAAAAAGAGACAGTCCGCGAGAGCAAAGAGAGAGGCAGAAGGCTGGCTAGAGAGAGCAACTTGACAGAGACAAAGAAAGAAAAGGGCTAGGTGAGGAGAGAACCAAATTTACGAAAATGTGATATGTGCTTGATATGTGAATGATAAATATATATTTATAGGTGATAGTTGCAAAAAAAATGAGGAGGGGTGGTATTTTCGGAAAAAATTATGAAATGGGTGGCGTTTTGAGCTATTAAAAAAATCACATACCCAATTGCAACTGGGGGCAAAGTTTGGACGTATAAAATTAAAACCCCAAACTTTTTCCACAATGATATCTTCCCAATTGACCTGTCTCCTTTCCCACGCACCACTTCTCTTCATCAGACATTCTCAACGTCATTTGCCTGCAAAACAATCGCCAAATGTTTTGTTACCCAAATTACCCTGAATGATATTGATAATTCCATCCATATCCATGTAATGCCACTTAACGCATTTCTGTTACCCAAATTGAGACGCGCATCAGACTGGGAACCACGACTCCAAGGATCGTAGAGGTTCGCTCGCAGCCAACAAAATCTCACCATTTCTCCTCATCCCCAAACCCATCATCTCGAGTCCCTACTCTACATCAGTACTGAAAATATTATTTTCTTTTCTTACTCCACGACTTGGTTTTGGACTTGGACTTGGCCATCAGTCATCACCCCCGGTGTAGTGTGTGCAGAAGATATACCTAGCTAGGTCCAAGCGTCCTGGTCGAGTGGAAGTTCTCTGGCCTTCTATAGTGAGTTGTTGAATTATTACACGGTGGCGGCTCTTGGTGCCATGCCTGTTATGAACAAGGTTGTTTTTTCTGCAATTGAATCCCCCAGTAGTTGAATGAATGATATGTGAAATTTGTTTTCTTGGTTTTTCTTTTTTATTCTGAAATGTGTCTCTGATTTTGTTTCAAATGCTTATTTACGTAATTGGGTCACTATATCACTCATCTGTATACAACGTATATTTGATGCAATTGCAGATTTCTATAAGTTAACTGTCGGTTCGTTGTAGGATGCCCATCAAGAAAAAATTATTGCTGACATACTACCTTTTTATTTTAGCTTTAATATAATTTAAATGAAAGGACTTGAGAAACATGTTTGGAGAAACTGATAATGTGGCATTGTTTTGAGAGATTCGCTTTCTTCTCACAAGTTTGTTTAACGTTCTATGCGATGTTGCGTATAATACGCTTCTATCCTTCCTCTTACAATGTGTTGGTCTATGGCTTCTGGCTGTGAATTACTTATCTTTCCCATTTTAAATTATTGGGTAACAACACATTTATTCTGGCTGATTCTTGTTGATTTATTTATTTAGTGTTGGGGTAAGGCTTCCAGTGCTTACCAGATTTTCCGATTTTCTTTGTTTAATTTTATTCTTCTCTCTCTGTTTTTTCATTTTCCCTGGATGCCTTTGCTTGCTCATGATGTTTTCGTTGAGTTTTTTTTTTTCCTTCAAGGAATGGTTGCTATATTGTTCTTATTTCCTTATGTTTGCTTTCTATGCTTATGAAATTTTATGACTTGAGTTCTTGCTTATCAGAATTCTGAGCGAAGTCACATTGGGAACGTATTCAACAAGTTGCTGAAGCAGATTGGAAATCCTGTAGATTTTGAACTTCCTGATTGGTTTAATAAATGGAAACCGATGCCCTACACTTTTATAAAGCGCAGTATCCTCTTAAGTCTTAAACTCACTAATTTTAAATTTTTATTGAACAAACCTTTTCGTGTTGGAAATTATCATTTTAATTTCATATACTTTAGTGCATGTAACATACCTATCGGGTTTTCTCTTCTTTTATTTCCCCATGAAACACTCCTCATAGGTTGGACTTGCCATAGTTTAATATTTTTGTCTTGCTGCCTATTTTCTCGGATATGTTCCATCTGTCTGTTTATTCAATGGTTTTATATGCGTTGGAAGTGTTTTTCAATTCTCTCTCCACTCTTAGTTTCGTTGACAAATTTAAGATATATATCTCACGAAGAAGATTAAAAGACGACTTGAGGATGATGGCATATTCTGTTCCTGCAGCCCATCACAAGGGTCTTCTAGTGTTTGTGGTAGAGATTGCCATTGTGGGTAAGGACGATCATTGTCAATGGTGTTTGTGTTATCTCATGTGTAATAAAGGAGCAATGTCAAAGGTTGCATTTGATCATCTTGTACTGTACTTGTACATCATTTTGATCTTTTGGACATGGATCTTTAACCATAGTCTGGTATTTCCTAAGATCCTAACTTTTTACTTTGAACTCTTATATTGATAAAGTTTGGGTACAGGTGGTAAGTAAGTTATGCAAGGCATACCTCTTTGACAGGATTCCAGTCCAGTGAGTGATGCTGTTTTATAAACATTGTTCATTGAGGGAGCATAGCTATTCGGCAGTGTTCCACTCAATTGAGGGATGCCTTTTCATAGAGAAGTGCAGGCATTTATACTACGGAAGAATGTGCATGCTATGGGTTTTTGATTGTTTTTCATTTTCCTTTTGGAACTAATTAAGGGGATGAAACCTATGGTCGTGATGTTCGGTGACTTGCAACCTTAGGCATTATGATGTTATTGATGCAGGCAGATGTAGATATAGGGAAAAAGGGCCATTAATTTTCTATGTGATAGTGTATATTCAGGTTTTATTTTTTGTCTAAAAATAAATAAGTTGAATGTGTTATATCTGCAGGATGCTTCTGTCTAGCTGTTCCTCAGTCTGTAAATGTGGAAGTTCCTGTCTGAACAAACCATTCCAGCACCGACCTGTGAAGAAGATGAAACTGGTGCAGGTAATGCGCCTTATGTTGGAATTAAATTGCAGTGGTTAAGATTTTGTATATTTTATTTTTCTGAAAAGATAATAGAAATAGAGAAAAATTTAATAGGTATGGGGGAGACTTGTAACTTCTTAAGAAGGGCAGGAGGAACTGCAGATATGAAATGCTCAAGTATAAACATACAAGTTAGCATAAGTTGAAGTTCTGTCTGAAGTAATAGCTTTTGTTAGTGTCTATTTGGACGCTATTCAGGTTTTTTATGAACCGCATATCATATGAATTTATTTACTTTGCAGACCTTTTGATTCATGTTTTTACACGTATAATAGCATAAATTGAAGGCTGAAAGGTTCTTTGAAGAGATAGCTGACTCTCTATTCAGACATTTGTCTTCCTTGTTGGTGGACTTTTATTAAACTTGCATTATCTGCAATTTAGTTGGCGTCTGTTTTGCTACATTTCAGCAATATAACTATTCAACTCATCGTTTTATGTAATTGATTGCCTCCCCATAAAAATATCAAGGGCCTCAATTTTGGAACGGAGAAGACAGATTCCAGGGCAACATATTTATCACATAAGGGAGGCTGCTTGCATTGCTTGTTTGGAAATCATTTATTGTTATTATTTTTTCTTTGGTCTTCTAATGCCATGTACATTGATTAAATTGTTTCCAGGAGCTGTATTTATTTATTAGAATTATAGACATTGTTAAGCGACTTAATGGAATAGGGTATTCTTGTAGACTGAGAAATGTGGTTCTGGAATTGTGGCGGATGAAGATATTAAGCAAGGAGAATTTGTGATAGAATATGTGGGAGAAGGTAACTTCCTTAGTCCTTTTTTGCTCTACATGTCAGTACATGCAGCTTGTTTTATATTTGAAAGTTATCATCTTACCAAAAAATCATTTGAAACTTATTAATCAATGCTGTTTCTTTGTACAGTTATTGATGACAAAACATGCGAGGAAAGGCTATGGAATATGAAACACCGTGGAGAAACAAACTTTTACTTGTGTGAAATCAATCGAGATATGGTTATTGATGCCACATACAAAGGAAACAAGTCGAGATATATAAACCATAGTTGTTGTCCTAATACCGAGATGCAAAAATGGTCGTCTACTTGACCTTGTTACTGATTTTTAGGTCATTTTGTAGTTAAAACTATATCTTACATGTATTCCTTGTTCTTTTCTTTGAAGGATAATCGATGGTGAAACAAGAATTGGTATATTCGCAACTCGTGACATAAAAAAGGGAGAACACCTGACCTATGATTATCAGTATGAACACATGCATAACCCTTTAATTTAATGCTTTACTAATTGATGCATGTTTTTCTAGAATCATCATGGACTTCCTTTGCACTAAAACTATTGCTAGATGTGAAACTTTGTATTCCTCTAGTCCAGTCTAATAAATTTAGCAGGTTTGTTCAATTTGGTGCAGATCAAGATTGCCATTGCGGTGCACGTGGTTGTCGGCGAAAACTTGGTGTCAGACCTACCAAGCCAAAGATGTCATCAGTTGCTGCTTTGAAACTAGTAGCATGTCAGGTGGCTGTGTCCTCTCCCAAATTGAAAGCAATTCTTTCTGCTAAAGACGTATGTACAAGTGTCTCTGTTTACTTCTAACACATGAAATTTCTATGTTTTGAAAATCACCACCAATCTGCCAAAGCCCTACAAAGTTTTGCTTCTAATTTAAATGATCATTTAAAGGTTTGATGTCATAGACCATTTTGGAGTAATCACCATTCAATTAGTTCTAGATGGTCCTTATTGAAACAGATTGGACAACTTTTGATTTTTATCCTTCCCTCTTGCAAATTAAGTGGCATATTGTAGAAATGAAAACTTTTGCACTGCTAGCATTTTAATTCTCATTAGTGCTTATTTTCCCTCCCAGCACACTGACTCTCCTCATTTCACCTACCCATACTGGACATATGTTGGTTATGACTAATATACTGGAGGATAGATGTCTGAAATCAGCTCCAAGAGTTGCCGCTGAAATGTTTCCATGTTGGCTATGATTTATTGCATTTCTTGACTTTGTAAAGTTTTTAGCTGTACAAATTACTGCCTTTTTTTTTCTTTTGTAATAATTATATTTGAAGTTCTGCAAACTTGGACTAATTGTGGGACTCTTTTCTGGAAAAGGTTTATCAGAACGGGGGTCTACATATAGGTGAGCTTTTTTCTATTATGTATTTATTGTTTTTTACTAGTGTTTCAAAATTAATGATATACTATTTGAAACTCTTGTTTCACATCCTCTTGTCCGTTAGGAAATTCACAACCTTTCCATAACCAAAGAGGTACACGTTCTTGTAATTGCATTGGTGAAGTGATACGAATAAGTCGCCCCACGAATCAGAGGTAATTTCAGAATATCTATGAATCTTTCACTTTAGAGTACTGCTTCATATTCCTCAATGTGTTATGCACTGGTGTTAGTTGTTTTATGTGCAATACGAAGAAAAAATATTGCGAGGTCCTCCTGCTTCTAATCTGGGAAATTCTGAAAACTAACCCCCTCATGATACTAAAATCATGGGTTTGATTTAGTGGCCTTCAGATGTTGCTAGGTTGCTGATCTTCACTACCTCAAGAAAGTTTAAAGATTTTACGAAAACCAAACAAGAGGTGGAAATTGGAGAAAACGTCTTTGTTTTCCCATCTATGTTATGGGAACAATAGGAAAACATTAGGGATCATAAGTGATCTTAAAATTTATTTTGGAGCAATAATAGATGTGAAATGGACAGCGTCAAATGTCAATGCCTTCATGGCTTTGTGTGTGTGTTTGTGATGTTTACAGTCAAAAGATTTTTACAAGTTTCTCAGTTAGAACAATAGCCTTAGGTTGATGTCTTCTCTGTTGAAGTTATTTATAATTGATTTGTACTTCTTGTTTTTTTCATTTTCTATACATATCTGTTGATGCTGTTAGAATATACAGCTGTGTTTGTACAGCTGTGTTAGTGAGTGTTAGTATAGCTGTTTGTACAGCTGTGTTAGTGTTAGTACAGCTGCTATCTTTACAGCTGTGTTAGTGTTTGTACAGCTGCATCTCTACCCTTTGTATAGTTATAAATACCTCCCATTGGAGATGAATGAAATATCAGAAATTTTCTGCATCTTATTTTCTACTTGGTATCAGAGCATACTAATTTGCTCTTTTTACTTTCTTATTCCTTCCTATTTCTGTGTTACCACAGATCTCTATCATCTTCACCAAGGGTATACTGACTTTGGTGTTCTCTCTATCATTTCTTACTGAAATCTCTGAGTATGCTCTGTAGTTGCAGCTAGACTGAACTTCTACATCAGAAATTTCCTTTTTATTTCTCTCTACCATAAACACAAATTTCCGCTGCTATTATGGGTGACAAATCAGAAACTTCAGATTCTCTTGGTGCTGAAACATCTGCCCCAATGATGAATTTCCAGCAAGATACACCTTCCTCAATTGGGGTAAAGCTCAATGGCACCAATTACCGTCTTTGGTCCAAAGTTCTTGAGATGCATATTGCTGCCCGTGAAAAATATGGTTACATCTCAGGGACTAGGACTGCACCAAAGGATTCAGATCCTAAATTTGAGAAGTGGATGGCCGAAAATGCACTAGTGAAGTCGTGGCTCATCAATTCTATGGCCCCCGCCCTCATGATGAATTTTATTCATTGTGAGACTGCTAAAGATGTTTGGGATACCGTCAAGAAAACGTATCATGATGCTTCGATGCTTCCCAAGTCTATGAGTTGATGAAAAATCCTTCCAGATGCGTCAAGATGGCCGACCATTGACCATCTATTTCACGGAACTCAATTCCACCTTTATGGAGCTTGACTTCCGTCGTCCGAATGACTTGGAGAATCCATCGACTTCACCAAATTGAAGAAGCGCATCTACGAAGAACGTGTCTATACATTTCTTCCGGACTTGATCATAATCTGGATCAAGTATGTGGACGTATTCTGGCCACATCACCTCTTCCCGATATTGATGAAGCTTATTCTATGGTTCGTAGAGAAGCACGGCCAGTCACCATGGCTGCCGAAGGAACCCTAAGCTTGACCTTGGCGATTAATAGGGCTCAACCTTGGCAAACTACTACTTCTACAACACCTCGAGACTTCTTCAACATTTTCAGAGAGAAAGTGTTCTCATTGCGATCGTAAGGGTCATGAGAAGGAAACCCGCTGGAAAATTGTAGGATACCCGAGAATGGTTCAAGTTGAAACAGTGAACGCAAGGAAAAAGTCCTCTCAGGCTAACTCGGTCTCATCGACACATCACAACCATCTCGGGTTTATTTCGGTAAAGGTAAGAATGGAGTGTCGTTTATTTCTTCTAAAAATCCATGGATAATTGATTCGGGCAACCGATCATATGACTAGTGACTCATCTCGGTTCACCTCTGCACTGTCCATCTCGTCATTCGATTCGGGTTGCGAGATGGAACTCTCACTCCGATTCAAGGGGCTGGTTCCCTATCACTTTCGTCTACTTTACCTTTATCTTCCTGCTTTGCATGTTCCTAACCTCTCTAATAGTCTTCTCTCTATCACCAAATTACCAACAGCTTTAAATTGCTCAAGAACCTTTTTCCTACTCATTGTATCTTTCAGGATCGTCTCACGAAGATGACGATTGGTACCGTAAGGAGAGAGGGGTCTCTACTACTTGGAGGCGGGGCAATCTCATATCCAATCTGGCCGTGGTTTTCGGTAGCTGGAAATCCAGTTTTAGATCGAGAAAAATTCTTCTATGGCATCGCCGTTTAGGACATCCTCTTTTATCTATCTAGAACGCTTATTTCCGCATTTATTTGCTAATGTTTCAGTTTCTAGTCTTCGATGTGAACATTGCATTTATGCGAAAAATCATCGGTCTCATTTCCACCAAGCTTTAATAAAAGTACTACTCCTTTTTCTCGTATTCATACCGATGTGTGGGGACCATTTTCTACTCCTACTTCTTCGGGTTGTCGATACTTTATATCTTTCATTGATGATTGCACTCGAGTGTGTTGGGTTTATTTGATGACATCTAAAAGTGAAGTTAGTACTATTATCCCTAAATTCCATCAACTAATCAATACCCAGTTTCATGTCCAAATCCAGGTTTTTCATTACGATAATGGACGTGAGTTTGTCAATCTTTCTCTTCGAAGTTCTTCCAAAGAAGATGGCATTATCCACTGCACAACTACGCTTACACACCCCAACGAGCGGTATAGCAGAGCGTAAAAACCGCCATCTTCTCGATGTGGCTCGGTCCTTATGCTTTACTATGCAAGTTAAACAGCTTCAGGCTGATCTTTGTCATGACTGCTGCGTTCCTCATTAACAGAATGCCTACTCGTATGCTTGATTATCAAACACCCATCAAAGTATTGTCTCACTTCCACTCAATCCCTTCCTTACTTAATTTGCCTCCTAAAATCTTTGGTTGTCTTTGCTATGTCCATGTTCATTCTCTCCACAGGGACAAATTAGATCCACGTGCTCTTAAGTGTGTTTTTCTCGGATACCCCCCATCTCAAAAGGGATATAAGTGTTTTCATCCTCCTTCGGGTAAGACATATGTGTCTATGGATGTTGAATTTTGTGAACAGGAATCATATTTCTCGGGGAGTCACAACTTCCCCTCTTCAGGGGAGATTAGAAGTACGGACGAGGAGAAGTTGTGGTTTGAACCTGAAATTAAAGTTCTCCCTACTCTCCCTACTCAAGGTGAGGGGGAGATATTGGCTGAACATGAACCTGTTACTTTGAAAACATTTGAAAGAAGAAAAAAGAAACATGTGAATGTTTCACTGCCACCTCCTTCTTTGGATCCTCCTCTCTATGATCCTACCATCCAATCGACTGATTCTTCTGGGACTGATCTTCAGGTACATGCTTCTATCCCTATCTTATCTAATTCTTCGATATTGACTCATTATCCGAATCGATCATATAACTCCACTAGAAACTCCCTTGGTTCCACATGATGAGGACCGTGGGAGAAGATATCTGCACGTGATCGTCACCCTCCCGAAAAATTTGGTTTCCCTTCATCCAATATTGTTAAGTATCCCATTTCCAACTATATTTCATACCACCGTCTTTCTAAGTCTCATTTGACTTTCGCACAACAATTGTCTTCTGTGTCTATTCCTAATAAATTTCAGGACGCCCTTGATGATCCTAAATGGAAATCTGCTATGGTAGAAGAAATGAAGGCTCTTGAGAAAAACTCTACATGGGAGATGGTTGAGTTACCAAGAGACAAGAAAAGCGTGGGGTGCAAGTGGGTGTTCACGGTGAAGCAGAATTCGGATGGTTCGATAGAGAGGTATAAAGCCCGACTTGTGGCAAAGGGCTATACCCAAACTTATGGGATCGATTATCGGAGACATTTGCTCATGTTGCCAAGATGAGTACGATCGAGTTCTTCTCTCGTTGGTCACAACTTAGATTGGCCGCTAAAAGCAGCTTTGACGTCAAGAATGCCTTTCTACATGGAGATCTACAAGAAAAGGTTTACATGGACCCTCCTCCAGGGTTTACACCTAAAGGGGAAAGGTTTGCAGGTTAAAGAAGGCTTTATATGGCCTTAGCGATCACCTAGGGCCTGGTTTGGCGATTGATCATTCCATGAGAAACTATGGCTTTAAACAGCCTCAAGCTGATCACACACTATTTCTTAAGCGTGTTGGCAGCAAGATTACTTTGCTAATTGTTTATGTGGATGACATGGTGGTTACAGGTAATGATGAGCAGGAGATTGAGAATCTTCAAAGTTACTTGGCCAAAGAGTTTGAAATGAAAGATCTGGGATCTCTCAAGTATTTTCTAGGAATTGAAGTTGCACGTTCTAAGAAAGGCATCTTCTTATCTCAAATGAAAATATGTTCTTGATTTACTAGCAGACTGGAAAATTGGCGTGTGAACCTATTAATACTCCAATGGAGGTTAACCATGGATTGTCAATTTATCCAGATCGATACCCACTAACAAAGAGAGGTATCGAGGTTGGTTGGAAAGCTGATTTATTTGGCTCATACAAGACTGACTGTCTTACGCCGTTAGTGTTGTCACCCGATTCATGCATAATCCAAGTGAAGCACACCAAGGTGCGGTGGATCGAATTCTCGTGTACTTGAAGTATACTCCAGGCAAGGGTATATTGTTTTCAAAACATGGGCATTTAGATGTGGAAGGTTACACCGACTCGACTTTGCGGGCTCAAAACTTGATAGAAAATCAACTTCGTGTTATGTGTCTTTTGTTGGTGGTAATCTTGTAACTTGGAGGAGTAAGAAACAGGGGTTGTGTCGAGATCTAGCGCTGAAGCAGAGTATAGAGCACTCAGCCATGGCATAACCGAGCTTATTTGGTTAAAAATTCTAATAAGGGAACTCGGGTTTGAACCTAAGAAGCCTATGATTTTGTATTGTGACAATACAGCTGCCATTGAAATAGCAAATAATCCAGTACATCATGAGAGAACAAAGCATATTGATATTGACAGACACTTTATCAGCGACAACTTGGCAAAAAATGTCATTCGAGTGCCGTATATAAAGAGTGAAGACCAACTTGCAGATATGATGACTCATGCTGTTTCTAGCAGGGAACTCTACTCTTCACTAGACAAGTTGGGCATGTGCGATATCCATGCACCAACTTGAGGGGAGTGTTAGAATATACAGCTGTGTTTGTACAGCTGTGTTAGTGAGTGTTAGTATAGCTGTTTGTACAGCTGTGTTAGTGTTAGTACAGCTGCTATCTTTACAGCTGTGTTAGTGTTTGTACAGCTGCATCTCTACCCTTTGTATAGCTATAAATACCTCCCATTGGAGATGAATGAAATATCAGAAATTTTCTGCATCTTATTTTCTACTGATGCACTAAATTCTGAGGTGACATGTTATTTAATTAAATCTGCTGATGCTGAATATTATTCTTTATTTTCCAATGTTTCAGATCCTTTGGGATTATCAAGCGGTTTGATAGATATTCCAAAAAACACTCGGTAAGAGATGAATTACTTTTTAGAGAGAGGACAATAAAATGTTATTATTGTAATAAATTAAGATATTGAAAGTGGACCTATTTTTTGGTTGCAGATCATGTTTGAAGATGGTGGCATCGAATTCCTTGACATGTCAAAAGAAGAATGGGAACTTGTAACACTGTGATATGATTGTGAGGCAAGTGCAAATTATTCCTTTATTAATGCATCTTATATCCTCATCCTCAGTCCCTTGTTCCCAAATTTTATCCATATGATGTCTCACACTCGTGTTTGCTAACTCTTTGCACTTTCTAAGCAAAGTTGTCATGAGAATTAAACAAAACCTATGATATGAGAGGGCTGTTCTTGTTTTGTTTGGTCAGACATGACCAATGGGTTCTACCAGTACCAAGGCTAGATCTACTACTTAATTCGGTATAAGCATACATATTGATACGTACATACTTACGTATGGCCTGTTTGACTATAATATAGTTTTTAAGGGTTTTTTTCTTTTCTTTTTTGGATACTGGGGAGGGGAGAGGTTTTGGGGGTTCTGTGGTGAGATTGGGAGGACAAATTTTCAAAGAAATGCATTGCATCTTTGATTTTGCATGGATGTGTTGCCGTACCTCCACTTCCATTTTAATGGAGAATTTGCGACATGCACTTTTTTCAGAGATATAGTTTTGTAGGTTTTATATGAACTTCAAAGGAGTTGCTGGAGTTGGGGGGCCCTGGCCACATCAGGCCTATGTGTGGTTCTGCCCATGACTTTATCGACATTTGTGTTCATGTATCCACTTGAGCCTTGTGTCAAAAAAAATTAGTCTTGTATATTCATTTGCTGGTACTACTAGTTTTTCATGTGCAATGTTTGATGATATATTTTGCTTTGGTGCTTATTTTCATCATGAAGGATTCTGCTGAAGCAAGGATGACGTGTGGTGGTCCGCAATCATAACATGCATGACAGTTGTCCATATTCCTTTCGGAGGCATGGCTAATAATTGCTTTAAACTGAATGCACAACTTGGTCACCCTGATATTTATCTTTGTTCTGTCACAGGTACCCAATAACTAAAGTTAGTGAACGCTGATTTAGATTTCACTCTGCTGTTTCATTGAACTAAGGATCAATTCTTTGAAATGCATGTTGTAACAAATGTACCAAACCTAAGTGATAATAAAGCCCCCTCCCCTCCCTAAAGAGAAAAAAAAAAGAATCAGAGGTGTTAATCTCACAAAGCAAGTATTTTATATTCCTTGCATAGGGTTGATGAGGATGTTGTATTAAATGTATTTCTTCACCATTTCTTTTCTTTTCTTGTTTGGATAATGAGTATGCGTCTGTTCTAGTTTAATAAGAGATTATTGTTGTGCTTAGAAGTGTTTGACTAGATAGACTATGGAAATGCGAAAGCTGAGTTATGAAAACCACACCAACAGAACACAAATGGCGACAGTAGGAGGGTTTACTTTCAACTTAAGACAGTTGAAATTGGTTGGTGTTGTGCGCTGGTTAACTTGAACTTTCTTTGGATCTGCGTGGTCGCATTAGAATTCAGTGAATGAGTCTTTTGTTCTGATAAATAATTTAGGTTATTTATTTTGGTTTCTCACTGCGTCAAGTGATCGTTTCATCGTCTTCAAGTGATGGGTAGATTTATTTTATTTAATTTTAGGCTGGTTGGATTTTCGCATCATGCTTGGTAAGATACACCAACTGTTGGATCAGATCAGACAGAGTGCAGCACTAACTGTTGAACATAAAAAATAGGACAAACTATAGTAAACCCCCAACGTATAGGGTTATTTTCAAGTTCATACTCAATTTTAGAGACATTTATGAGTACATACTCAACATCACGAAAACTTACAATTTGCCCCTCTCCGTTAGCGAGATCGTCAGGAAGTCTGTTATCTGCTTACGTGGCGTCTAGCTGGACAATTTTTCAAGGGTATTTTCGGCATCTCATGTCCATGGGTTTCGTGCCCAAACAACACGTGGCGGTCATTAATTAAAAAAACCCAAAAATCGTATCAAGCCCCCCCAATTTGTCGATGCAGCAATCAATGTCGTTTGACGACGTCGTGGTCGACAACAACCTTGAGAGAAGATTTTGGGGTTGCGTCGATTATGGGGTAAGAAGAGGTTGTGGATTCTTTGAATGGTATGATCCACCGGTATGTGAAAGGTCGAAGATTGTGATATGTGGACTATTGAAATGATTACGTTAGGAGGAAGAGGAAAACCGAAAATTGAAAATAGAGGTTGGAGCTGCCTTGAAAGCACAAAGATTTTTATGGGCTAGTGTTTTGGGTTCGTGGATTTTTTTTATTGTGTTGTTGGGAATGCTTGTATTGGAATGGAGAAAGGCTGGATCTTCCAAGAATGTGAAATTAGCACCTCAATTTTAGGTTCTAGAATTTAGGATACTCGGGTGATGTTTTTTGTGTCCATTTGTGGAACATTTTGGAAAATCAAAGTGTTGTATGTGTATGACAGTGGTTTTGTGTAATCTCCCATGTCAATTTGTATGAATGAGGTTTATGTATGAACTGTTAGGCAAGTTCCAAATGCACAGACAGTTTGCTTCAGGGCAATTCTATTTGCTTCAAGGCAATTTCCTTATATATTGAGTTCAAAATACATACACAATTTCCCAATGCATAGACTGTTTGCTTCAAGGCAATTTCCATTACATATTCAGTTCAAAATACATACATACTCTTAAATAAATTTGCAGTTCCAAGTCATGAAAAAAGTTACCCCAAGTTGACAAAATGGCCACATCACCAAACCAAAAGTTGTACTAGTTTAAAACACAATACAAGGCATAATCTAAGAGTCATTAGGCTATGTTCTCTGTCAACAAAACTAGATGCATCAGATAATGATGCATCACTATCTTCTCTTTCTGTTGCCTCAGGTTTAGCCACACCTTTACCCTTAGAAGACCTTGTAGCCTTTCCCCTCTTTGGTGCCTCAGGTGCAGCCACACCTTTACCCTTTGAAGACCTTATAGCCTTTCCCTTGTTTGGTGCCTTAGGTTGAGCCACACTTTTACCCCTTGAAGACCTTGTAGCCTTTCCCTTCTTTGGTGCCTCAGGTTCAGAAAAATCCCTTATATCATTCACTGCTTCTTGCTCCACTATCTTCTCCTTATGTGGCTCAGGGTATTTAGTTGCCTGCTCAACATAGCTCTTTGTCTTATAAGGAACAAGAAGACTACAATCAGCATATCCTAGACCCTCAATCACCAATGACCTCTGTTTTTGTAGCCTGGAACCTTCAACACTTTGCAGCTCGATCTCTTTGTGTTTGTTTAAAAAAGTATAAGGGTCATCAGCCAACTGTGTCAAAAAAATATCTATCTCCTTCACTCTTGGCACATATTCACACATTTTTCACAACATCTTCATCAGAGAGAAGTTTTTCTACAGAAGAAGAGTTGGGAAGCTCATAGTGATATAACACTATACCATCATAGCCTACCTTAACCATCAGACCAATTTCAAACATAGACATTTGGTCCTTATCGCAAAATCAACGAAGTCCAGAGTCCCATTTACATACAGGTTGTCACATATAGAACCTCCATGGTTCATTCGAATAGTAAACTTATCATCTTCACCTACAAAGCCACATAACAGTCAAACCTATCAATAAACAATTGTTGAATACATAAATGGTGAATAAACAAGGACATAAACAAATGCAGAGATCTTGGACCACTAAGTATTGTCTGGAATCCAAAGCAGTTTGGTCTGACAAAAAAAAAGTGCTATTTTTTTTTATGCTTTTCCAACAACACACCGACACAAACCACACTTCAAAGCAAATCAAAGGTTCAGAACAAACAAAACCCCAAGCCCTTTCCGATGAAACCGAAAAGCTAGAAGGTCGACAAATAAAACCCCAAGCAATTTACAGTAACGAAGAGCACGACACCTAGGAGGACGAAAACCCCACGACATCTCAACTTACAATAACGCAGCCTTCTTCGTGGTTTCGATCGATGCGAAATAGGGATTAGGTTTCAATTTGGGGAATAAGTTTCGATCTGGGGAGGAAATCGATTTGGGTCCGGACGATTTGGGGGCTCGATACAATTTTGGGGTTTTTTTAATTAATGACCGCCACGTGTTGTTTGGTCGCGAACCCCATGGACATGAGATACCGAAAATGTCCTTGAAAAAATTATCCAGCTAGACGCCATGTAGGCAGATAACGGACTTCCTGACAATCTCGCTAACGGAGGGGGACAAATTGTAAGGTTTCGTGACGTTGAGTATGTACTCATAAATGTCTCTAAAATTGGGTATAAACTTGAAAATGACCCTATAGGTTGGGGGGTTTACTATAGTTTGTCCTAAAAATATCCCACTCTCTCTCTCTCTCTCTCTCTCTCTCTCTCTCTCTCTCTCTCTCTCTCTCTCTCTCTCTCTCTCTCTCTCTCTCTCTCTTTGTGGAGGGACATTGTACACTCCACTGGTGGATTAAATGCTTTTTGTTTGTTTTCATGGGCCTAATATATACAACTGAATTGTTTTTGGGTAGCTGGGTATCTTTGAGGTATTTATTGAACAATACACTGACATGAATTTGTTATTTCCAGTCAATAATGAAAAAGTTGTCACTCGTGTCATAATTTTATTGGCGGAAGTGTTATCACCATGCAAGTGTGTCTGAAGAGGGAGAAAAGGATCAGCTGAGTTTTGGGCCAAAATCATGGGGAAAACTCTGCTTTGTGGAACGAGAGACCCCACGACTTTGCACAACATGATGAATCTTCCAACAAGGAACACATCAAAAGATGAAAGAAAAAAGATCTGAACAAAAACAAGCTATTATATTTATATATAAGAGCACTTCCACCGCACAAGGCTAGCCCAGGCAGGAGGAGGCACTAGGCCAAAGAAGTAGCTCCAGCGCACAAGATCCAGCTCAAGCAAGGTGTAGGACCCATGAGCCCGGGCAAGCCCACAAGGAGATCTAGCCCGTCTCCTTGCCTTCGGGCTGATGACGTCAACGCCAGAATTTCAAATTTTTTTTTTACCGTTGGCGCGTGTTTCTTGCGCTGACGTCGGCTCTGACCCACAGCTACCAAAAACCAACACTTACAAGCTACGTGGCTTCTCCTGGAGCCTCTAATCCAAAAATCTTATCAAATCCAACGGCTGCCCATTTTTAGCTAAAAAATATCAAAAAATTATGGATATTTTTTCTATAAATACATGCGAATATTATTCACTTTCCATACCAAATCTTCATACAAATTCATCTCATTCCAGTATTTTTCACTTTTCACACAATTTTCTACTACTAAATTTCAATTGTGTAAAAATACAAATGGCATCTTCCATTGAAGCCGGAGACTCATGGACAACCATGGAAGATATTTTGTTGTGTGACTGTTGGGTCAAAGTTGGTCATTGACCACGGGCAATGAGATGAAATCCTCTCATATGTGACAAAAAATTCATGGAAAATTTTATGAAAGATAGGGTTCGGCTCGTACGGAAATGGCATTGGCTAGTATGTGGAAAATTTTGAATAAAGTGAGGGAGAACATTCGAAGCGGTCAAAATCTTGGCGACGAGGTAAAATATTTCTAAATGCCGTTTTATTCAATTTAATGTCACATTTATTTTATATTTTCTTGCATTTCTAATTATTTTTTATATTTTCTTGCATTTCTAATTATTTTTTATATTTTCTTGCATTTCCAATTATTTTTTAATAGATTATTCAAGCACAAATGTGGTTTGGTGCCATTGGCCAAGGCAAAAAAAGTTTCATCAATCACTAATATTGGGACGTTGTGAAGAATTGTTCGAGATTCAAAATTATTTCCACTGGTCCGATGATTTTGTTGAATGAGAAGCTGCTTCACGATTCATCGGCAACCGATTCGCCATTGGACTCCCCAATGAATCAAGACTCACCAATCCAATGTGAGCCGAAGCCTATTGGGAAAAAGGCGACAAAGGCCAAGAGATGGAGCACTTCGAACACTGAATGTGCAAAAATTTTGGAGCAAATTGCTAAGAACAGCGTTCTAAGAATTGAGAGAGACTTGAAAAGAGAAGAAGCTGACAGCCGCGGACGTGATGCATTTTCGAGGGTATTTTCGCCACTACATACAAAATTCTTTCTCTTCTCATCCTCTCTTTTTTCTTTCCTTTTTCTCTCGTTTCTCTCTCTCATCTATCAATGTACTCAGCTGAAAATCCAAATAATAGACTCGTAACGATAAGAGTAAAGAAGCTCTAAAACCCATTTCATAGAGATATGAGAACAAGAGAAAAATTAAAAAAGAATCGTAAACTTAAAACTCCCCACATGACACACACAAGGAGATGACAAACGAAGTAGACCCTATGCCAATTTTAAGAACACAAAAGATCCACGAAATTTAGATGTCACTGAAAAATAAAATTACCAAATTACCAAATCACCCGTGAAAAGTAACTCACCTCACCTCCATGGCGAATGTAGTACAGTAGTAGTTGTAGAGTTTAACTCAAACTCAAACACAAGGAGAGGTGCTGGAAAGCTTAACTTCTTTATTCAAAAAACTGAACTTAAATAGAACATTACATCACCAAACTTTGCTAAATTTAAGGACATGACTCTACTAACTTAATTCATTATTGACACTGCTAACAAACTGCTCCACGACTGGGAGACTCCTAAAGACTTGGTAAACATACCAACGTGCAGCATGACTTCCTATAGAATAGGATAAACATTTTATTTAATTAAAACAAATAATGAAACTAGATAAAATCTTAACACCCTCCCTTAAGCTAAATGTTCCTTGAACAATCAGTTTAAAGAGAAACCTTCAACATGCACTATAGCTTCTGTCTTCAAGCAATATCCTTCACAGAGCAAACTCCTAACAATCTCCTTAGCTTCGAGAACACCGGTAATTTGAGAGGCTTGGTTAGAATATCAACTACCTGATCTTCACTTCTGCAGTAAATTAGATCAATTGTTCCATCCTTTGTGAGGTCGCATTGGAAATGGTATCAAACATCAATGTGTTTGCTTCTGCCATGTAAAACTGGATTCTTGGACAACTTGATTGCTGAACTGTTATCACAATAGACATGAGTTGGACCGTATTGCAAACCACGTAATTCTTCAAGTATCCTCCTCAACCAATTAGCTTGACAGTCGCAGGCTGTTGCTGCAATAAACTCGACTTCGATAGTTGACAGAGTGACAATCTGTTGCTTTTTGGATGACCATGAAATGGCTCATATTCCCATCATAAATGCATAACCTAAGGTGCTTCTCCTATCATCTGGGTCTCCTGCATAGTCACTATCAGTGAAGCCAAACAAACCTGAATTAGCTCATTTATTGTATAATATTGCAAAATCAATTGTGCCCTTGAGGTCACAAAAAATTCTGTTTGCTGCCGCCAGATGAGGCACTTCCGGACACTCCATATATCTGCTAATGAGACTCACTGTGTGTTGTATGTCTGGCCTAGTCGCCGTCAAATACATCAGACTTCCTAAAATCTGTTTGTAGAGAGTTTGATCAACCTTCTTCTCTCCAGAATTCTTTACTAGTTTCAAACCAATTTCAGTTGGTGTACCAACTGAATTGCAGTCCTTCATCTCAAACCTGTCTAAGATCTCTTGAACATATTTCTTCTGTGAAATAAATATTCCGGCATTAGATTGTACTACTTATATACCAAGAAAATACTGCAATCCGAGATCAGACATATCAAACTCATGCATCGTGGATTTCCTAAAATCATTAAACATGGCCACATCATTACCTGTATAGATCATATGGTCCACATACAAGCACACGATGAGTATCTGCCCTTCATCTTCAGATTTTTTAAAGAGTGTATGCTCATATGGACATTTTTGAGAACCTTATCTTGTAAAATATGCCTCTATACGACTGCACCAGGCTCTGGGAGCTTGCTTCAGCCCATATAAAACCTTTTTCAGCCTTTAAACTTTTCCTTCCTTCCCTGGTTGAACATACCCTTCCGGCTGCTCAACATAAACCTGTTCTTGCAACTCACCATGCAAAAACACAGGCTTCACATCTAGCTGGAAGATAGGCCATGAATTCTGTGCCGCCATTGAAATTACCAGTTGGATTGTGTCATGCCTTGCCACTGGTGCAAACACTTCTATGTAGTCAACGTCGTACTCTTGCTTGTAACCTTTTGCCACCAGGTGTGCTTTATGCTTATGAATCTCGCCCTTCTCATTCAACTTTGTCTTAAAGACCCATTTGACACTAAACGTCTTGTGCCCTTGTGGAAGGTCTGTAAACTCCCACGTATTGTTCTTCTCAATAGCTTTGATCTCCTCATCCATGGCTTTCTGCCACTTTGGTTCTCTTACAGCATATGCAAATAACACAAGATCAGAATCTGCGAACAAAGCAAAGTGAACCATTGGATCATCATCACTTCTTTCACTTCCACTAACATAATCAAACACCCATTCAGAGTCTATCATCCATGCGGGCCTCTTCTTTGAACTTTTGGGCTGAGCACTAGATGAACTTGCGGGCAGAGCAGCTGAAGAAGTTGGTGCTGGAATGTATTGTTGTGGCTGCTGCTGTTCCTATTGTCATCAAAATTGACTGGAATGTTCTGTTGCTTTCGGGAAACATCATCACTCCAATTCCATGTCTTCTTTTCATCAAATACAACATCTTAGCTAATAATAATCTTTTTGGACACTGGATTGAATAACTTATACGCCTTGGAAACTTCACTTATGCCAAGAAAGACACATTTTTCACCTTTGTCATCAAGCTGCTTCCTTTTCTCATCTGGAATACGTGCATATGCAATGCAGCCAAAAACTTTGAAGTGACCAACTATTGGTTTACAGCTGCTCCATGCCTCTTCATGTGTCAAATCTCAAATAGCAAAAGTAGGACTTCTATTCAGTATGTGAATGCTCCAGTTTGCAGCTTTTGGCCAGAAACTCTTTGCAATGCAACTCTTTGTCTGCATACTGCGTACCATATTTAAAATGGTGAGATTCTTCCTCTCTGCTACAATGTTTTGTTGTGGTGTATAAGCTGTCGTAAGCTGCCGGCAGATGCCATGTATAGCACAAAAATTTTCAAAGGCTTTTGAATTGTATTCACCACCACGATCAGTTCAAAGAACCTTGATCATTCTCTCTATCTCGTTCTCAGCAACTGCCTTAAAGCGTTTGAATGCATCTAAGTTTCTGCTATAATCATCAATGAACGTTATAAAGTGCCTTTTTTCGGAGTTGGAAGTTGGAGTTATTGGCCCACAGATATTTGAATGGACCATCTCAAGAGGTCTACTAGCCCACCATGCTTTTCCTTTTGGAAAGGTTTCCCTATGTTGTTTTCCAACAACACAAACTTCACAAACTTTAGAAGGACAATTTATCTGAGGAAGGCCAGTCACCATCTCCTTATCATGTAGCGTCTTCAAACCTCTGAAATTCAGATGACCATAGAGAAAATGCCACAGCCACGCTGGATCATTGACCTTGGCAGAGAAACATGTCGGAACATCACTTTGGATTTGTAATGGAAACGTTCGATTTGCCATCATGTAAGCCTTAGCAATCAGACCCTTATTTTAGTCATGAATCTGACACACTCCTCCTGTAATCTTGATCTCATATCCCTTTTCAAGCAGTTGTCCCAAGCTCAGCAAATTGCTCTTCAAACTCGGGACAAAGAAAATACTTGAGATAGTATGGACAGTGTTATCTTTAGCCCGAATTTTGATATCTCATTTTCCCAAAACAGAAACTTTGGTGTCATCTCCAAATCTCACTGTAGTTGTGAAACTTTCATCTAAGGTAGAGAAAATTGACTTTTCTCCACACATGTGATTACTGCAACCTGTATCCAAGTACCACACGTTCTTTTGTGGTTTTTCCATGGTTTGACACATCATTAGAATAGCCCCTTCATCTTCTTTCTCGTTCTCTATAAAATTCGCCCTTGCACCCTTTACTTTATTCATATTTGTGTAACATTCATACCGGTAATGACCATAATTGCCACACCTGAAACACTCAACATTTGATTTGTCGACATTCGAATCATGATTATATAAATGACGTTGGCCTCTACTACTGTCGCCACCATGAGAGCCTGTGTTGCTACTGCTGGAATCATGAGTGTCTTTGCTAGCGAAATTAGCATTGGGTTTGTTCCCATATCTACTACCACGACCCCTTCCATGGCCTCCGCCACTACCACGTCCTTGACCACGAGCACCATGACCTCTTCCTACCGAAGAATCACTATTTGTTGAAACTTTCAACGCTTGTTCCTTAGATGTATTCCGATTGATCTTATGCTCGTGTACTAAGAAACTATGCAACTCATCAATTGAAAGCTGCTCAACATCATTTGACTCCTCAATGGAGCACACAACGTAATCAAACTTTGTGGTCATAGATCGCAGGACCTTTTCTACGATGGTCACGTCTTCCATCTTCTTGACATGGATACTCATCGTGTTTGCAATTGCCATTGCTTTTGAAAGATAGTCATTGACAGACTCTTCTTGTTTCATCTGAAGAGTCTCAAAATCTTTCCTCAGTGCTTGCAGCATTGAATGCTTAACCTTTGTTGAGCCCGGGTACTTCTTCTTCATGGAGTCCCAAATTTGCTTGGAAGTATCTTTTTGGAGAATGGTCTCCAAAATGGAACGATCAATATAGCTTGGAATAAGTAATTTTTCGCCTTCAGATCTTTCAGCTTGGATTCATCCAATTTCTTTTGTTGTATCTTCGTCAACACCACTCCATTTTCCGGCTCTGCTATACCGATTTCCATGAGAGTCCAGTATTCTTTAGACCTCAGGAAATTCTCCATCAACATGCTCCAATGATCATAATGACCATCAAAGCGAGGTATGGCTGGCTGCACATAGTTGTCTGTAACCTTGTCAGACGCCATGGAAACTTACTGCCGTTGTAAAATAATAGCTATTGTTTTTTTGTGGAAACTATTACATCAGGCCCCAGTAGGGAGCTCTGATACCAGATGTAGAGTTTAACTCAAATTCAAACAAAAGGAGAGGTGCTGGAAAGCTTAACTTCTTTAATAAAATAAAAAGAACTTAAATATAACATTACATCGCCAGACTTTGCTAAACTTAAGGACATGACTCCACTAACTTAATTCATTACTGACACTGCTAACAAACTGCTCCACTACTAGGAGACTCCTCAAGACTTGGTAAACATACCAACGTGCAACATGACTTCCTATAGAATAGGATAAACATTTTATTTAATTAAAACAACTACTGAAACTAGATAAAATCTTAACAGTAGTAGTAGGTATATCCTTAACAAAGATTTATACAGAATAAACGGTAGGGTATATTGGAACGTTTTGAAAGTTCAAAGGGGCTGAAAGCCAACTTGAAAATTCAGGGGTGTATAGCTAAACGTATTAATTTTATCCTGGAGAATACTTCCCTTCGTACTTGTAAAGAGGAACTTCTCCTTATCTAGTGATGTGGCTCAATCACAATTTAATATGTGCTTTCTTTTCCTCAAAAATATTTTTGTTTCTTCTCTTTTATTATTCATAACTGAATTTTTTTTTTAAAATTGCTTTCATCTATCCCACAAACCACCTCTTTAGTTTTTCATAACTAGGCAAGAAGACATTATAGATGTATTTTAATTTCGTATTCTATGGTCTCTACAACTCAAAGTTTGCTTGATTCAAAAATGTCTATATCCTTTAAAAAAACAAAAAACCTTTATGAAGAAACTATGCCTACCAACATTGTCAATGGTAATTTGGATGAAGGTGAATTTTTGGGGTTGGAGTTAGAAAAGTCCACAACAGACATAAAATTTAACTGAGGTATGAAATAAAAAAGGAAATTAGTTATGCTAATGAAAGAGAAGGGAAAAACACTTTTGAGACTTCAAAAAAAAAGGAACACATGTAAATTTGTGGATAAGCCATATTACTAGGTAACTCCTCCTTATGAGTAAGGAGGAAAGTATTGTCCTTTTATCCTGGTCTGGTTTAGTTACGAGGGGACCTTCACACACTAGTTATTTATTTATTTGTTGGTGCGGGTGGTTTAACGGTCTTTTTAGAGACTACGAGTTTTTGAGAAGGGAGTAAAGAAGAAAGAAGAGATTGGGGGTTGGTGGGGGCTCCTATCCTATAATAAGAGAAAGGGGGGTGAGGGGAAATGCCACCACATTCGATTGTCCTTTGATTTGTTGCAAATCTAATCTGGCTCTAAATTTAAATGAATTTTGAGTTTGGCATCGCTTATTTTGGATAATAAGTGATTTTTAAAAATTTTGGGAAGTCTAGTTTGGTAGAACTATGAGAAAATCACTTATTGTTAAAAATCTTTGTGAGAGAAATTTATAAGGAAAGCATCTAATGAGGTGCTTTCATTTTCTCGATTATGCAGAATCTGGCCAAGAAGCGTTAGGTTTAATGATTTTGCGGGAATTATTTTACGATTATGAGGAATTACACTAACAATACTTTTAACAAAAAGTTTACCAAACGTCAAACCGCTTTCTCTCAAAGCTGATTTCTCTCACAAAGAACTGGACAATGATTATTTTCACAAAGTAATACCAAACTACTGGCATCGCTTATTCGTGATAATAAGTGATTTTTAAAAAATTTTCGTGTTCACCCGTTAGTTATAGTTAATATAGAGCCATAGGCCAGAAGTGTGCCGTGTCGGTGACTCTCACTCTCAGTTTCTCTCTCTCTCTCTGTAAACTTGTTCCAGTCGAGTGGTTGGTGGGTGGGTTTCTTTCTCTAAACAAAAACAAACAAAAGCAAAAACAGGTCATTGTAGATCTATCCGAAAGGTAAGAGAGAGAGAGAGAGAGAATGAAGGTGATAGAGAAGATCCAGGAGGCATTGTTGGAGGAGAAGAAGGTTTTGTTCTCGTTCGAGTTCTTCCCGCCAAAGACGGAGGATGGGGTGGAGAACCTGTTGGAGAGGATGGAGAGGATGGTAGCCCACAACCCGGCGTTCTGCGACATAACGTGGGGTGCGGGGGGGTCGACGGCGGATCTGACGCTGGACATTGCGAACAAGATGCAGAACATCATCTGCGTGGAGAGCATGATGCACCTCACCTGTACCAACATGCCTGTCGACAAGATCGACCACGCCCTCCAAACCATCAAGTCTAACGGCCTCCAAAACGTTCTTGCTCTCCGGGGCGACCCGCCCCATGGCCAGGACAAGTTTGTTCAGATCCAAGGAGGCTTTGCCTGCGCCCTCGACCTGGTAATTCATAACTACTAAATAAATGCTATCTTATCTTATTTCAATTTTGTTTATTTCTGATAGATAGATGCTATATTTGTTTGGAGTTCATGATATTTGGAGTTCATAATATTTGTCATAATTGCCATTTCCCCAAACGGAAAACGAAAACGAAAAGAAAAGAGATCTCACATCTCTTTCGCTCTCTCATCTTTTGCCTGTTTGCTTGCTTACAGGTCACCCATATCAGAGCCAAATATGGTGACTACTTTGGTGTCACTGTTGCTGGCTATCCAGGTATACATACTTTACTCTCTTTTTCTTTTTTTGAATAGAAACGTTGTATTGATAAAGATAAGGATAAGCAATCCTCCCCATCAAGGAGGATTCATTCTTGTCTTATCGGCTTCGTTGCTATTTTCTGTCTAAATTTAACATAACAATCACCAAATGGCTGGCATTGAAACCAGAGGCACACCCGGACGCCATTGGAACGGATGGCCTCGCCTCTCCCGAAGCCTATCAAAGTGATCTCGCTTATTTGAAGAGAAAGGTTGATGCTGGTGCCGATTTGATTGTCACTCAGTTATTCTACGACACTGATGTTTTCCTCAAATTCGTCCACGACTGTCGCCAAATTGGAATTACTTGTCCTATTGTTCCTGGAATTATGCCCATTAATAACTACAAGGGATTCATACGCATGACTGGTTTCTGTAAAACCAAGGTACCTCTTCACTTTTCTCTTCCGCATTTATTTGTTTTTTATTTATTATTTTTTCATTTCTTAACATCGTGAAATTCTAGTATTCCAGAATAGGGCTAAAATTTGGGGAACTTAATTGGTTCAGAAATATTTTATTGCCAGATAAGTTATAACACTATTGTGACTTGGTGTTGTGATCATAACACGCGACATTCAAAAGTAGTCTGGCTGTTTATCTAGGACATGTTTGGCAACCTTTACTATCATGAAATTGAATATATGGTGTGATTTAGGCTTTTAAACTTCCATTTTTACGGTTTAGGATTGTAGAAGAAGAAGTTTGGGGGTTTTTAGAATGATTTTGAGTCAGGTTGGGTTTAAGCAGCCATATAAAGGCTGATTCAAAGTTAAGGGCAAATCAAAACACTCATCCAACACTAGAGGGAAAAAAATCCTGAACTCGCATAAATTCACAGGGTAACTTGATAGTTATAAAGTAGGAATTTTGTGAAAGCCCAGATCTACACATATACGCTTATAAATTTTAACCCAAAGACTCAATTCAAACACTGGTTTTACCCCAGACATAGCCTTTGGATATAACCTACAGAACCATATGAAACTGTTAGTTACGCACATTGGCCTCACATAAAGAAAACAGTGATAAATGCATTTGAAAGATACAAAGAACATGGTAACTTTATGCCATTTCCTTTGCATATTCAGCAGTTTTGCTTTATATATTAAATTAGTGCAATGTTTGCAATTAATGGGATACTGTAGATACCAGCTGAGGTTACTGCTGCCTTGGAGCCTATCAAGGATAATGAAGAAGCTGTCAAATCTTATGGAATTCACCTTGGAACCGAGATGTGCAAGAAGATTTTGGCTCATGGGATTAGGACGTTGCATCTTTATACACTGAACATGGAGAAATCAGCATTGGCTATATTGATGGTTTTTTCTCATACCTTTCTAATTGTCTCACTTATGTATATAATACTCTTTGCATGATTAACACTTACTACCAAATCTGATCCCTTCTAATCATACTACCTTGGCAGAATCTTGGTTTGATTGAAGAGACCAAAATATCAAGGCCTTTACCTTGGAGACGTCCTGCAAATGTTTTCCGTGTTAAAGAAGATGTTCGTCCAATATTCTGGTATGCAATCCAACTGTTGCCCCCCACACCCAACACAAAGAAAAAAACAGAAACAATAAAACAAAAAAGGATTTAATTAACTTCTTGTACATCTTTCAAAATTTCTAATCATCCTAGCAAATGATGGTAGGGCTAATCGTCCCAAGAGCTACATATCAAGGACCATAGGCTGGGACCTTTATCCACATGGGCGATGGGGTGATTCTCGTAACCCTTCATATGGAGCACTAACTGATTATCAGGTACATATAATCACACAAGTTTAATCTTGGTATCTATAATTTTGTGACAAATTTGGGTAGATCATTTTTTGTTTTTTATCAAAAATTTTGAACTAGTTAAATACTTAAACCTTCCCATGATGTTCCCTCAAAGGAAAATTTACTTGTAATCATAAGCCATTTTATTTTCATTTGATTAACCACCGCTTGGCTGAGGCACATATCCTTTCTTATTTTATATTATCCCTTTGCACTAGAGTTGGTTGAGTTGGCTATTTATGACTTTAAGTCATAATTTTCTCAACAGTTCATGCGGCCACGTGCACGTGACAAGAAACTTGTTGAAGAATGGGTTGTCCCATTGAGAAGCGTTGAAGATATCCATGAGGTGAAGTTTCCATCTGTGTATTTTGTCTTCTGCATTGTCAGCAAATTATATATAAATTGATGTATTGGAATTTCTTTTATATCAGAAATTTAAGAAATTCTGCCTTGGAAAATTGAGAAGTAGCCCTTGGTCAGAACTAGAAGGGCTTCAGCCAGAGACGAAGATCATAAACGAACTTCTTGGGAAAATTAACACGAAGGGTTTCCTTACCATCAACAGCCAACCAGCGGTAAATGGGGAAAGATCTGATTCCACGTCTGTTGGTAAGTAATAAGTATAAGTATGTTTGTGAGTTTACGGTCATGACAATTATGTGAATATTTCAATTTGTATCTCATTTTTGTGAGTGAGGATTTATGATGAATTATTTGATTTTTATCATTGAGAGTTTTGGTCGTGAATCACTGAAGTCACTTAATGATTACAGGAGTGTGAGTCTCAATGGAGACATAAACTGACTTGAATTTGATGGCCTAAAAATTCCACATGATATGATTTTGTTTTCCATACATGAAGATCAGATTGTATTACTTTTTCAAAACCATAGCACAACATTGAGTTCGGAAAGGTGATCATAAATCCCTAATTGAGGTTTAACCAATACTAGTTTTGCCATACTGGGGTTTCAGGTCTTTATAGAAATCTGCTTGAGCGCCAATTAAACATCTGTTTGGCTTTGAAGTATAGCTTTGTACTTCACGAAAATCTCCTCTTATTTACTTCACTTCCCAACTAGTAAATTTTTTTATTTGGCTCGGTAAAAGTTCTACCTCTCCCTCCCTCATAAAAAAGTTTTAACTTGTTTTTTTTATTATATTTTAATCTTTCTATTTTTCTTCAAACTGATATTTAGATTTGATGATTATCCTCGAACCAGATCTAGAAACTTACCTATATATGTAGACTCTTAACATCTATTACTTGCTTCTCAGGCTGGGGTGGGCCTGGAGGATATGTTTATCAGAAAGCCTATCTAGAGTTTTTCTGTTCGAAGGAGAAGTTGGATGCTCTTGTTGAGAAATGCAAGGCTCTTCCATCTCTAACCTACATGGCCGTGAACAAGGATGGGAGATGGATATCTAATATTGGTCAGACTGATGTGAATGCCGTGACATGGGGAGTCTTTCCCGCAAGGGAGATAATCCAACCGACTGTTGTGGATCCTGCTAGTTTTATGGTTTGGAAGGATGAGGCATTTGAAATCTGGTCAAGAGGATGGGCCCGCTTATACCCTGAGGGTGACTCATCTAGGAAATTGCTTGAAGAGGTTTATTTTCTTCATTAATGTCCCTTCTTGCTTATTGACATAATTATGATTTTGATTGTTGAAACGTATACCTACTACACAGCCCTGCAGACACCTTTCTACTCAATCTTTTGATTAGCATTGAGTTTAGTAATGCTGACATGATGTTCTCTTGACTATTGCAGGTCCAGAACAGCTACTTCTTGGTCAGTTTGGTAGATAATGACTGTATCCAGGGTGATGTTTTTGCTGTTTTCGCTGATTTCTGAATGAGCTATTTTGTCAACTCTTCCATTTCTTAAAGCTGCATAAGCCATTAAACTGGTGCTTTCATTGTAACTCGGATTATAAATTTATTGTCATTGGGATGTGTAATAATAACTCATTGGGATTTGATATCTCCCCCGTATCATGTGCAAATCGCATCTGCGTTCGTGATTGATTACTGGTCTGTATCAGAGTTCATCAATGTCTGGCTTAATTGATACGATCATCTTGAGTGTTTGACCAAAAAAAATCTTGTGTGTTTGCTTCTAGTATGTGCTTTGTGGCAATGGAATCCACATTTTAATGATATATAAATTAATAGGTGGCCTTTTCTCTTTATTAATATCATTTGTCAAAGTACTTGACATTTACATGATTGCTAATTATCTTATTTAAAAAAAACCGGAGTTCAGAATGGTTCTTTTTTTTTTTGGGACTGAGTTCAGAAATTATTCCACAACTGTTTATATAGAACCATACCACATATCAGAAGTATGTCATTTTTCATAAATACAAAAAATCAATGTAGTTGACAATTTGGTTTCAAAATTTTCAGGATTGTGTTAGCAATTGTAGAGAATTAGGAAACTAACAAAGTATCACCCTTTGAGATTGTGAAAGGTGGTAGATCTGTCATATAATGTCAAAAAAGAAAGAAAAAAGAGGTTCTGAAAATGCATACATAATGAATCCAGCTTTTAAGTCACATATGATATAAGCAATAGATCAACACAAGAAGTCATTTATTATTCCCGCAAGTGGATCAACACAGCAAATTCAAATTTTGCCACTCAGAACACAGATGCTCAGCCACAGTCCTTTCTCAAACCTTCTCCGTGGTTGCAACTTGCAAAAATATGAAATCAAATTAGGGATGGCTTGAATATTATTTAGTCGATGAGATTGATTCGTTACCTACCGATCCAGAAAAGCTTGTATATCATGGGAATAGTAATTTTTTGTTATCCCAACTAATCATGTTTTATCAGGCGTGATAACTTGTTCTGATGAAACGTGATTGAATGGAGCCAGCCAAACAGTGTTATTACCGTAACATACAAGTTCTTCCTACCCATCTGATTCATGTTCATCCATCACATAACCCGGACATACAACTGTAACAACTCCTACTCTACTACGTTGTCAAATACGCGGAATGGAGCCAGGACGCGTAGTATGAGATAGGAGAGAATAGAAGCTTCCAAACGAAATAAATAAATATTCATAAATGAGGACATTTTTTGAATGAATTTGACATCACTGGCAGACGGCAGATTGAATCGGATGGATTGGAGTAATTGTTTTTTATGCCCGCGTCTTCCGCGCGACTAAGAGGCTCTTGTGGAATTTCCTCTTTCTTTCCTTGTTTCTTTAATTTGATCGAAAAATATTAATACAGGACTGCAGCGTCAAGAGTGAACACAAAGAAAGAACAAGACTGCAGGTCTGGAACTGACTGGGAGGGAGTCCACCACCTCACCTCCCATCTCCTCCACAAAACGAAAGGAAGGCGCGCAGAGAGAATGAACCCAACCCACAAAACGAAATGATGAGAAATGCGATTTGCAGTAGCAGGTAGGCCAAGCTAAGCTAAGCTGCTTTACAGCTCCTTCCTCCTAATTCCCTTCCTTGATATAATATTATTATTATTCTCACTTCTCATCACAATCCGCCGGCCACCCGCGACATATATATTAGCCAGCCAGCCAGCCTTAACTCACCTGGCCAGGCCTAAGGCCTTTGTTCCTAATAACGTACACTAATTAATTATTTTTTTAAATATCAAATTACTTATTACTCTAAGCAAGTATTTGGACTACAGTACTGAGACAGACAGACAGACAGACGGACGGAGCCGCCACAGAGCTGGAGCTGGGTATAATATATATATACATATATAATATGTTGGTTTGTTTCTTAGGGTAGGTAGCTTAAGCTTAGGTAGGAGTGTCTGCAGAGCGGGCAGGGGTGAGGAAGTCAGGGAGAGGGTTTGGAAAGAATTGGAATTTGGAATTTGATGGCAGCACAAGGAGGAACAACGTTGGAGCACACGCCGACATGGGTGGTGGCTTTGGTGTGTAGTGTCATAGTGCTCATATCCCTAGCCCTCGAGAGAATCCTTCACTACACTGGCAAGGCATGCATCCTCCCCATCCACTCTACACATACACACACCCGCATATATTCTCATCTCGATTTGTAACTATTAATATATATAATTTAATTGTTTGTTTGCAGTATCTCAAGAAACAGAACCAGAAACCTCTGTTTGAGGCCTTGCAGAAGATCAAAGAAGGTCTTCCTTTCCTTGTACCTCACTCATCCAATCCAATTCATTCAATATAATATGTATATCAATGATCAATCATATGATGGTGAATTGGTGATGCAGAGTTGATGCTTTTGGGGTTTATATCACTGCTGCTGACGGTGTGCCAAGATCGTATAGCCAAAATCTGTATAACGGAGAAACAGGCTAGTCAATGGCTGCCTTGTAAGAAAGAAAAACAAGAGACCACTACTAGTACTACTGCCCATTTCCAGACCTTGTTTACTACTTCCTTTCTTCCCTGGACTACTTCTACTACTACTACTACCGCCCGTCGCCTACTTGCTGACGACTCTGATTCTGCTGGCTACCACTGTCCGGAGGTATTCATCTTCGTTTTCTTCTCTTCTTTTTTAGACAGGGTGCATAGTTGGAGGGAGTTGAGTTTTAAAACTTGTCTCTAAGTTTTAACTTAAAGCTCTTTGAGAGAGATCATTCGAATGCTGGTGCTCAATTATTATCTTTTATTTGATTATATATAGTCTTTAACCCACCCACGTCTTCTGGTCAAATGAAATTAACTAGATAACACTGGATCTCTGGAAAATTGAAATGAAATTGTTCCCACAACACACCACCACATGTTGGAGTTGTTTGACCTGATCATCAAAACTCCACCAAACTAACGTGTAATTAAACAACAAGATTGATTGATTGATTGATTCCTTCCTTCATGTTGCACTTGAAATATCATGCCAATGCCATTATGCCACCAATTAATTTTTACTTTTTTTAAAAAAAAATTCCAGGGGAAGGTCCCATTGTTATCCACCACTGCATTGCATCATCTTCATATCTTCATCTTTGTGCTGGCTGTGGTGCATGTGACTTTCTGTGTTCTAACCATTCTTTTTAGAGGGGCAAAGGTAACATCCTTAGTTTAATTTCCTATTCGTGTCTGTCTAATCAACTCATTCTATAGCATCAACATTTTCCGTTTCATGTTTTCTCAATGGAGTAGATACGTCAATGGAAACATTGGGAGGATTCTATAGCAAAAAAGGAGTACAACCCAGAAGAAGGTACCACTAGCTAATGTTAATTTACATCATTCTTTATAATTAATTTCACATTGGGAGGAAGTGCTTCAACTTCTAATTGATTCTGGAGTGCTTTTTCTTCTTTTTGGAATATATATTATGTGTGCAGTTTTGACAAATAAGTTCACGCACGTTCAAGATCATGACTTTATCAGGGGCTGCTTTCTTGGTATTGGAAAGAATTCAGCTTTTCTAGGCTGGTTGGTGAGTCATATGATGTATATCATCCTTCAGCATCAATAAGCAATGTCGCATAATTCTCTCCCTGTCTGTCTGTCTGTCTGTCTCATGGTTCTTTTCTTATCCAGCATGCGCTTTTCAAGCAATTTTATGGGTCTGTGACCAAAACAGATTATATGACAATGCGACTAGGCTTCATCAGCGTAAGTTATTTTATTTATTTCTGCATCTTCTTTTCTCTCTGCACTATCACATGTTTTGAATGTTTCCACAAAATTCCTGTTTCAAATTTTGAAGTAATTCTCCCGTAGACCCATTGCAGGGGAAATCCAAATTTTAATTTCCACAAGTACATGATACGTGCCCTTGAAGCAGATTTTAAGAGAGTCGTTGGAATAAGGTTAGTTTCAATTTTACAAGATCATTCACATCATGCTCATAGTTTCACTAGTTGCTTCTTTTTGGTAGTTACTAGTTAGCTCACTGCCTTACTCTTTGAGGATGAGTTGCAACCTAGACGCCACAAGCTTGAAGCAGGAAACAGCGCATCTCCCTCTCCTCAAACGGGGAGAAGTCTGTGTTTATCTGACCCTCTATAAACCCTGAAATGGCTGGAGCCTCATTGGCAGGGCTGCACTTACTAGATACTACTGCCTTACTCCTTCCCATCCACAACATAAAAATACCTTAAAGATTTAATCAAGCACATCAAGTGCAGGCATGAGAGATTTATACTTCTATAGTCTAAAATAATTTGTTTCAGGGTTTTACGAAAGTTTAGAATCATGTCTTTGGACTGTTCTCTCTGTTCATAAAGCATACTACTATGTCATTAACTTGTTAATTATCATTTACAGTTGGTATCTTTGGATCTTTGTGGTCATCTTCTTGTTGCTGAATGTCTCGGGTAAGCTTTTAAATTTCGGTTTATTTTTGGCTTTGTAATGACTACGTCATTATTTTTATCCTTTTTCAATAAATTCAGGTGCTCTTACAACTTTGCACTGTTGTTCTGCAATGTTTAGTTAGAATGGAAATGAGATATTGGTCAGCACGTTGTACAACTCATTTGCCTACAATAAGATCCTCTGTCTCTGCCTTGAAAGTGAAATAGATATTTTGTGGCAGAGATCTTGAGTTCTTAAGCACTTGACACATCAAATGAGATTAGAATTATCTTAGTTTTATTGACAAGAAGTTCCTAGAACTGGAGTTGAACACAATCCACCTTATAGATATACCATCATCTTCATTTGCATTTTTGACCTGGTGCATGAAGATCATTACCGCCACTTGTGATGTTTCTGTGCAGGTTGGCATGCCTATTTCTGGATAGCATTCATTCCGTTCATTGTAAGTTTTACAAATATATACTTGTAATATAGTGCTGGTTTTGTCTTTATCACACTGCCAACACCCGAGTTGTTTGGATTAGACTTACCTGCCGCTCTGCCACTGCCCCATGCTTCTTAGCACAAGTCCAAATTTCAGTTTATACATACATATGTTGATGATGATGATTATCTTATTTCTTTGCTAATGGTAATCTCATCTATAATAAAAGCTACACGATGCATGAGGTATCTGTTTGCTCCATAGTCTTCTTTTTCAGATCATATATTTGTTTCTTTTTAGATGAGTATATCGGAATTTGCTTGTGTGGTTAAATAGTAATTCTCATCCATGTCCAGTGATCCATAAAATTGTGCATTTGTCTCCCCAAATTCTGCAGACTAACCAGGAAACCTTATAGGACAGGGAAGTTAATGTTTGTGGTGGTTTCTTAAATCTTTCCTACAGCTTTTACTTGCTGTTGGCACTAAGTTGGAGCATGTGATTACCCAACTGGCCCATGAGGTTGCTGAGAAACACATTGCAATCGAAGGGGACTTGGTTGTTCAACCTTCAGATGATCACTTCTGGTTCCACAGGCCCAGACTGGTTCTCTTACTGATTCAAATTATCTTGTTTCAAAATTCTTTTGAACTGGCATTTTTCTTCTGGATATGGGTAAGAATGTAATATAAAATTACATAGTAAAACTTTTATATCTGATCAAAATGGTAGTGGTAGATTTATCATATTTGGTTGCCTCCATCTCTTGCAGGTTCAATATTAATTTGATTCCTGCATAATGGGGCAAGTTGGTTATATCATCCCAAGACTTGTTATTGGGTAAAAACCATATTAATTACATATGTTTGTGTACTCCTTGTATTATATTTATATTGATATATCCCAACACAGCTTCATAAATCTGAGATGTTTTTTTCGTTCTGGATGCGAATATCCATTCTCAGAGCATTCATTCAGTTCGTCTGCAGTTATAGTACCTTGCCATTGTACGCAATTGTCACACAGGTGAGTTGCAGGGATGCACAGAATTTGACTTGCTGCAATTGCTTTCCTTTTTTGTTACCCTTTTGAAGAATTTAGACTCAGATATATCTATGTCTACTTGTAATGAAGATGGGAAGTTCATTCAAGAAGGCTATATTTGAAGAACATATACAAGAGGGGCTTGTTGGCTGGGCTCGGTCGGCCAAAAAGAACAAGGCGTTGAGAAAGGCTACTAATGGTTCTTCTTCTAGCCAAGGAGGTCCCAAAGAGGCTTCTCAGACAGTTCAATTGGCACAAGTAGCAGGAAATAAGGAATCTTCACGAGAAGATGATAACAAGACAGTAGAAATTGAGCCTGAACTGCCACTCATAAATCAAAATGAAAAAACCTCCTGGTCTCACTCAAACTAGTCTTACTAGTAAACTTCAATAGAATCAAGATAGCAAGTGGAAGTAAACCTGCAGAAGCTCATTTGTTCCACGTAGTTTTCACTTTTCATCCATATCCCAACTTTATATATATATATATTATTTACACTAACACCCTCTGAGGTTTCTTGTGTTTTCACAAAATCCTCTCAAGTCTCAAAAATTACACAAACACCACCTGATGTTTCAGTTTGTTTTCACAAAACTCATTTTCATTGATTTTTCATTCAAAGATTGATAATTTTATACAAAAAATTTCTCCAAATGACAAAGTTGGCATTTGAGGTTAGATTGCATATACTTCATTGAGGTTAATTTTATCATTTGCATAAGTTTTTTTTCAATGAAATCATCAATTTTTAGACAAACAATCAATGGAAAGGGATTTTGTGAAAACAAACTGAAACCTCAAGGGATGTTCGTGTAATTTTTGAGACTTGAGGGGTTTTGTGAAAACACAAGAAACTTCAAGGGTGTTAATATAAATAACTCACATATATAAAAATATTTTTTCAACGTTTACGCGCAACCTTTTTTTTTTTTTTTTTGAGGAAACAACCTTTGTTATGAATTATATAGCAAGAATGATATGCCGACTTATACATTCATTTTTTTAAAAATGTCTATGCACAACCTTTGCTATAATATAGCAAGAATGCTAGAATCGAGTTTGGTGAGTCTTTGTCGAATCCCCTACTCATTTGGTCAAGAAAACATGATCATTTTTATAAATAAAATAAAAAGAAAAAAAACGAATACACTCTTAGTCTATTGATACTTCATTGAAAAATATTCGAAATTCAAATCTTCCTTCTCCATTGATGCATTAACTAATCAATATTTATTTATTTTATAGTAATCAAATAAAGAGACAATAACACTATTTTCAATGTAATTAAAAGAAATATTGAAATGAGCAGTTTATTTTTTATTTAGCTAATTTGGATCACCTTTGAAGGGATGACTTAAACAATGAACTATTTGACTGAGAAGTGCATAAGAGTAATTTTCTCTATATTAAGTTACACATACTTTGAATCTTAAAAATGCCTTTTATCTTTTAGAAAAAGTTGAAATACAACAAATTTACTAGAAAATGACTTCATATTCATACAAGAACTATAGATAGAGTAAAAGAATTCATATATTGATGAGGTGAAAGAATTCATACATCAACTATTGATGCCTAACACATAATCATAAAATTTTATAAAGTAAGGGCCGTTTGGTAATTATTTCACTTTTAGTTTTTAGTTTTTATTTTTTGTGCTAGATTATAGAAGAAAAAGAGGAAAAATAAAAGTGAGAATGAGAGTGGAGATAGAATTTGAGAGGAAAGACGAGAATGGAGGATGGGAAGGATGAGTAACAAAAGTGAAAACAAAAACTAAAAACTGAAATCTATTTGAAATTGTTTTCACTTTTGGTACTCCTCCCTCCCATCTTACCCTCTCATCCGCTCTTTCAATCTCATCCTTACTCCCATTCTCACTCTCATTTTCCTCTATATTCTAGGACAAAAAATGAAAATGAAAATGGTTATCAAATGAGCCCTAAAAAAAGGAACCACATAAAACTTTAATAGATTACTAATTTAATTAGGACTGGCATTTTGAATCGAAATACTGTAAAACTGCATTTACCGACCACCTTTTAACCGCATCCAAACCGACTTCGCAGGAAAACCGACAGCAAATTGCGGTTTTTTGAACCGACCGCAATATGTCGGTCAGTTCGCGGTTTCAAATAACCAAATATAGCGGTATACCACAACTATATATAAATAATTATTTTATTTAATATTTAATAGCATGATAATTAATTATCTTATCTCTCTCTAATGATGATATTGAATTCTATAAGGAAATGGAACATGTTACAACTTGTAAGTAATTGATTTATTATTTTCATGTTCTTTATGTTTCTTATAATGTTTTTTTTGTATGCTCATTTCATTTTAATTTTCTTAGTTCATATTTACTAAATTTGTGTTGTTTTATTTGTAAATGGCCATACATCACAGCAGAGTCCTTCAAATTCACTCTCCACCAACCATTTAGTTCTCTATGTCTTGCATTGCATTTTTCTTTTGGATTGTAACTAAATTTAAACTTTATTTTCTTCGGTTTAAATCTTTATTTGAGTTGTGAGTTTATTTGCTTAAATTTGTAAAGTTCAAAATGTTTGGACTTAAAAGGCTTCAAAACTAGGCCGAGAAAAGTATGCAAAAAATAAGATTTTTTTTACTCAAAGTTTGTAAAAGATTAGATTTCATTAGTAGGTTAGCTGATTAAATTTGTAAAATTCCCTATATCGATAAAAGTGGTATACCAACATACCGACCGCAATATACGGATAATTGCGGTATACCAACATGTGATATACCACAATATATCGATTGATTCTGATAATTGCCGTATACCAACATTTGATATACCGCAATATGTCGATCGATTCGCAGTTTCATTGAAAAATTGCAATAACCGAACCACAACCACCCCTAAATTTAATAAACTAAAGACGTATACAATTTATAGGAGTTTGTGTACGCAATTTGCAAATCATCAATAGTTGATGTATTAATATAAAAAAATTAGGGCAATAATTTGGAGAGTTAAGTTTAGTTGATTCCATAAAAAGTAAAAATATTTGTTGTTCTCCTCATAAATTTTTTTGGTGGTTTGTTGTTTATGTATTCAAGCATACTCGCAACCTGAAAATAACATTACCACACGTGCATGTCCGAAATCTAGACATGTTTTAGTACAATTTTTCTTGAAAGGACGTTTAGTACATTTAAAACAGCATATCAAGTCTATGATTAAAAGTGAAAACTCATATAGTCCTCCACGGTATGAGGATTACCACCAGCAACTTAAGCAGTTCAACGTACTTGGAACAAAGCACAATTGTAAAAGCACCACATGTAGTTTTTACTCATTCTTCTGCAGCACTAGCAGCACTTAGGTCCACACTGAGGTCAAGAACCTGCTCCAAAATTCCAGGTATTTTGGTTAAGCCTTGTATGATAAACATAACTCTTTGAAACAGTAAAATGAACAAGGGCAAGTTAGTCAATAGTAGCTTTTGAATTTTAATTGAAGGCAATTTCCGTCGAGACTTGAAGGAGACATGAAATGGAAAAGAATGGAACCAATTAGCCCGTGTATGGATTATACTTCTTACCTTCCCTGTAATCAAGGTATACATGTTGAGTACATCCATGACAGTGGACTCAAAGTGTGTTGTCGCATCATAACTCTGTTAAACATAAGAAGGCATACGTCAAGTGTGCAAAGTAATAATGAAGAATACACGGAACAGGCCAAGACTTGAAAATGACTCACGGTTGATATGAAGCAATTGTCCAAAGAGGGTTCATTGACTGGCTCATATCTGTCATAAATATCAAAAAATATCTCTTCAACAGGCCCTAAAAGGTCAATTCCTGGCTTTAGCTCAGTCTCAGGATGATCAGTCTCTGCCTCTGTTGATACAAATGCAATAAATTTTCCCTTTGGAGCAACATTGTGAGAGTAAGAGCAACAGAAAAGATACCTGCTCGGTAATAAAAGAATCACAAAACTTAGCCTGTAGTACAAAAGATTCAAAATAATAATATAATAGTAGTAGTAGTAGTGTAGTATGATAATAAGAGATAAATCGGAATAAATAACTATCCACCAACACACCATTGCTTCATAGTATATAGATAAGTGATTAAGAAATCCACTGGGAATAACATTGCATATCCAATACAAAACAGAGATAAAACAATTAGGGTTCATTTGTATGTATAAATTATGCCATTACTTTCTTCGCATTCAAAAAAGTAAAGAAAAATAAAAATATGCCATTTCTTTCTCATCGCAAAAGAAAAGCTAGTCATGGGATTGCTTTTTACTAAAGCCACAGTGACACAAACCTCAAATCAGATCAAGGTAAGATCAAGAATTTGGTTGTTCGCTCAAATTTTTACCTTATCCCAAGAGAGGACTTGCAGAGCACGAATGATTTCCAAAGTTACAAAGTCCGTGGTATTTCCACGATGCCCAATTAAATTAGATCTTTTTAGTATATTCTAACCAATCAACTATAGATCAGGTAAACATACCAAGCTCCAGACATGAAACATTTTAACCATTTAGATACCTTTAACCCCATTCTAAAATCACAGATACAAGATACATAAGTGCATTGCTTGCAACCTTCATAGTTGTCACAAACATAAGAACTCACATATCTGATCTGCGACCCAACTGCTTCTGTGGCAGGATAACCTGCACTGAATGAGAATCATTGGTGTTTGGAATTGGGTGGCTCATTATCGCAATAGCCCTTGCAACCTTACCAACCTTCCTAACCTGTTGAAATGCAACAAATTTTCAGTCAAGTGTTGGATAATGAGCATTTTTCTTCACCCTTCAAGCATGGCACAGAAGAAAAGAGAAGCAATTGTCTGTCCCCTATGGACCTATAATTCAAAAGAATCATCTGCCTACTTACAATGCATAAGGTGAATAGAAAATTTATATTATAAGCGCACCAACTTAGAAGGGTTTACCTTGTTGGGCAAGTAAGAAGGATCACAGACAACTTTTGTGCACCTAGCTGTTTCCCCTTCAGATGTTACACCGATTACTTTCCCCTCATCATTGAACTCTACCTGGTATCATGCAGTATCAAACTCAGTCTCGACCAACAATAAAATTCACATACACAGCAATTTTCCAAATATAGATTAGAAAAAATTAATGCAGTAACATAAGGGAAAGAGTGTGAAAGAGTGTTAAATCCAAGAAACATGAGTAAGGAGTACCTTGCACTCAGGTTTATTCAACATATATGTCCCACCATAAACTGCACTCAGTCGTGCAAATGCCTACATGAAGAGCCAAAAAAATAACATGAATATCTTTACCAACTTTGACATTAACTACAATAGTTAAAATAGAGAGAAAAAGACCTGGGGAAGCTCTCCTAATCCATATAATGGATATATGTATGGTGAACCTCCTTGAAAACGTGCAAGAGACTCCGCATATAGCTACGACAAAAACAAGAGGTAAAACTCAAGTTCATGAAAAAAATGAAACTTGTAATATATGCGAATTTAAAATCCAGGCATACAAATATCAACTGTGAACCCCAACCAGTATTTACCTTCATTCTCTTCACAGTCTCCAGTGCAGGTTCATCCAGGTAGCGGTCATCTCTATGAAGTGCCAATGCATGCCCAATGAAGTCAACAGTGTTGTCATCAAGACCATATTTTCTGTCAAAACATCAACCACACAAAAAATAAACAAATGGTCTCAGATTGTTACTAAGTTCATTACACATGCAGTATCAACAGTGCAATCAAAATAAGATCACCTCTCTTTTCTAGAGAGATTAACCATATACAATATAAAACAAAGACAATCATTGGTTGGTACAATTAGGTCTCTCTCTCTCTCTATCTCTGAACAAGTTTCCATCCCAACATTACACCCCAAATACTTATCGCATAAATTTTGAACACCCATTAAGCAATATGCCAACCAACTAATCTTCGATCCATTGCTTAAAATTTATTTTTATAAGATATTGAGACCATCAAGATTGCAAATTAGGATTCTTCTTACAATGATAGAGTTCATTTGCAAAGAGGTCAACATCCAATCACTTACGCAATCAAGTCTCTAGTAGTCACTCTTGTTAAGTCCATTCCCTCATGTGTTTTGGGATCACTTTCATTATAATCTTGAACATATATGAAGAACTTGCGGGCACGGCGCTTTTCAAACAGACCCATGAGTGGAGATTTAAGTGCCTCCATGTCAGTTGCTGGAACCTTGTGAACCTATTGCAACATTTCATATGCCACCCATAAGTGTTAAGATAAAATCTATACACACATATGTCTGAGTGTGTGTAAATACTAAATACAGGTTTCGAATAAGTTAGCACAAATTCTACCTTTCCTTTATTATACACAAAACTGCCATCCACAGCTTTGAAGTACAAATACTTGGTGACATCTGTGTGAATTAGGACACGCACTAGAGTGCCATTGGCCATCATAAACTAGACAGAGAAAAATACAACACTTTAAGAAAACTTGAAAATAAATATAAATAAATAACCCACAAATAGTGGGCCAAACACAATGCAGAAAGCAAGGAAACACACAAAACCTACCTTAGGGACCATGTCCACATTATAATCCCTACTAGAGCCCAAATGTGCTGGGGGCTTATCATCTCCCCTGAACCTCTTCCATAGCTGCAAGTTAATCATTTAAAGATCAAGATAAATATTTAATCGGAAAGTTTAAGGGAGAGAGAGATAGCAATAGAAGGTACAGAACTGATACTTCATTGAGACTTTATAGTTTAAACAATAAGGGGCAGAACAGGACCTGGACAAGATTAAGTGATGCACACTCTCCTCCATAATAATCATTCCTATCCATGTGCAGAACCTGGTTCACAAGATGCACGCATCAAACTAAAAGTCCCTAGTTTTTTTTATCAACACTCAATCATCATCGGCTGATAAGAAATTTATATAAATAAAAAAACAGTAAAAATATAAGGGTTAACAAATAGCAAAAGTGCTAAGGTTTTTTCCCTACATGCCCCAACAGAAGAAATAAGTACAAAAGGGAAGGACCATGGAAAAACAGAATGAGAAGAGAAGGAAAGGCACCAACAAAAGAACAAGTGGTTTAATAACCATTCTTTCTACATGTAGGAGGGAGTACTCATTATCTCAGAGAAAAATAGTTAGAAATCAACCAGAAAATCAATCTCAAACAATTGTTCCAGTTTAAACAGATGAAAGTTTGTTAAGGAGAATAGAAGTAAAGAGTAAGCAATTTTAAGTCTTAGCAAGCAAAAACTTTCACATCGCATCAGGAACTCAAATACACATAATAACGTAGTAACTAAGCACAGAAGTTAAGTAATTTTGGGGAGCGGTTGTCATCAGGCAAGCTATAGAAGTAGGATAAAATCCCACTGGCCCTGTCAGACATTTATCATTAGAGATTTTCTCCTTGGTTATTTGCCAAAATAGTTGGAGAATTGAGGATGTTAAATGGGTCAAAGATGAAGCTGATAATATCCTGGCAGCCCAGGTTATTTGAGTGGTAGTTTTTTCAGGGTCTAAGATTGACAGTAAAGCGCACTTGGTTAGACGCACTGTGGACTAATAGGTTCAGATCAAAACCAGTTGAAGTAAGACGATACGAATTTAGACAAACATCCAGGTAAACAGAAACGGAGAAATGAAAATAATGGAACGAAAAAAAAGACCGTGAGATGGTTTGGAGCATCTAGATCCGTCCGATCACAACTGCGAGTATACCCCGTCGACCCAGTTGAAAAAGCAATTACACATAATAATAATAATAATCAAAGTGAAAAAAACGGAGTCCATGGATGAGATTTTAAAAAAAAAAGAAAAAAAAAGTGTAGGAGTGGCGGAAGGTGTGACCTTCAGGCCATCAACGGAGAGAAGACCGCTGAGGATGCATTCTTTGAGACCCGTTCCCAACACTACGACATCATACTCTTCATCCATTGCCTCCTCGCTTCTTTGATCTGAACAGATCAAACTTCACACAATTCTAGGGTTTTGGTCTCAAGCTCTCTTCCCAGTTTCTCACACAAGTCTAATCTATGTCGTGGTGGTATTGCACTAATAATATATCAGCACTACTACCTTTTTCTTTCTTTTTTCTTTCTTTTTTTAAAAATCTGAATATATTACAATTTCTAGTCAGATGCTTTGTGTGTCTATTAGGAAAAGCTTATGATGATTTTTATTCCTTTACATTTCTTGTTGTGTTGGGATGGAAAATGATTTCGTATTTCCTTTTACTCGGTAATTACGGTCGATTTACGTATTAGTAATGGTTATTAGCATGAGTGTATGATTCCAATTCTTGATTTTCTGGCGTTTACTAATATATAAGTAATAAAAAATTATGTAGATTCCATTTTAAAATCTGTAATCGAATACCCTCAAAATCAGAAATAAAATCAACTATGAGAGTAGTTAATCCACTTCCAATACTTTGATTCCATTATCTAAATTTCTTGATTCATGGCTTCCTCCATTTCTAGTAAGTAAACATGCCCTCAATTATTTCTTCATGTGCGTTTACTAACACATAGGTATTTGAATGAATCTCATTCCGTACTTCTCCTGCGTTTATTTACACTTTACATAATAAAATAGTATGGGAGTTCCATGGTAAAATCCGTAAATACCCTCATATCAACTATTGGATTCCAATTCCTTACTATCGTATTCTTAAGCTCCCCGATTCATGACTTCCCCTATTCTTTTGCAACTTGCAAGTAAACATGCCAATTTAAAACGCATATCGCATCAAATAAAATGGGCAATATGAGTTCTCCTAACTAACCAACCCAACATCCTCACCACCTTATCAACAAAATGACATCATCACTCCTACTATCGCCACTAGGGGTGGGTATGGTCAGGTCCGGTTTTCACCTCAAACCGAAACTAGCACTATTCCACCGGTCCAGTAATGGTTCTAACCAAATTTTTATTTTTTTCAAAAAAAAATATTTTATTTTATTTTATTTTATTAAAATGCAAATGATAATAAATAAGTTATTTTTTGTGTTTGAAAATTAACAAATGATCCAATTCATACAATAGGAAATGTTTTGAAGTTGAACTTGGAAAAATATTAATTCTAACATTTAAAATATAGAATTGGATTTAAAAAAATCTGCATATAAAAAAAAAAACCACAACCGGTCTAGTCCGGTACGGTGCGGTGTGAAATCGAAACCGGTTCGGTCCGATTCTGGTCCTGTTTGTTGACTTGTTTGGTCAACCAGTTTTTTTCTCCCAATCCGGCTCGGTGTTTTGGTTTTCCAGCCGGATGCCCACCCTTAATCGCCACCACTATTACCATCATTAATCCAACATTGTTGCCACCTCCTTACAAGCACCTCACATGACCCATCAAACACCACCAATAACATCAACCCTACTAACATAGCTAGTAGCTACTGCCATCAGCATCACATATTTTCATAGTATAATTTCCAGTGTACATAAACTTTAAAGTCATGTATTAAATCTCATTGCCATTTTAGTTGAAACCTCATACTTTTACTATTTATCAACATTCTTAAATGTCCTCTTTCAAACACATGCAAATGTTTGCAATAAAATAAAAAGTAAAGTATGCTTAGGTTAGTCCAATTAACCATGGCATTGTGCCCACCATTTGCACTGAAAGTTCAAATCCTCTTCTCTTTATATGTTTGTATTGTAGTTTATAACATCACATTGCACATGCCCGTAAGCACTTTCCCAGGTTTTGTATTTAAAATTATCATTTATAAATATATAATTTGTTGATCGTTGGATTTTTCAATGGTGCAGGTACACTCGTCTTGCTTCTTGGGAAGGACTTGCGCACTATAAATAATTATGAGGATAAGGACAAATTGGGTAGATCCCAGTTGAACCCACTCCGATGGCTAAGTTAGGAATGCTTTTTCATGGAGAGGGAGTGAAGAGGTTTCATATATGGAGAGTAGTTATTACCCTTGTCGCAGTGTAGGTGAGGAGCATTTATAAGGGAGGAAAGAGGGATCATGTAACATCCCGATCCTAAAGAGAAATTAAATAGATTAAAATAAGAAAAATAAATTAAAATAAATGAGATTAAATAAAATATTGGGAATTGATTAATAATTATTAGAATTAAAATAAAATTTAAGATTAAAAAAGGGACAAAAAGGTCATTTTAATTTTGGAAGAGAATTTGGCGACACAAGTTGTGCCATTGCGTCCGTCTCGTCGAAATGAGTCCGTAGACGCGCGGCACACTTGAAGAATCCGAGTTCTAGAACTTAAAAAGGATAAATTGGTCATTTTGAAAATTGTTTAAATAAATAAATAACCCCTCACCCCTTAGCAGATCTCCCCCCCAGTCCTCCCCTCCTTCGCGTGAAACAGACCTCTCCCGCCCTGAGGACAGCTGACGGCTTTTGAGACCACCGCCGCCATCTTCGGCCACCTCGATCTCCGGGGCTGGTACCAAAGTGACCGGCTCCGCTTCCTTTTCCCACCCCAACCCTCAGCCGCCGCCATCCGCCACCCAAGTCACCGGAAAAAACAAAAACAAGACCGATTTTGACCCAAAACTTCCACCACTCGTTCCGGCTTCTCTAGCCACCTCTTCCGGCGAACCATGTATGGATTTGAGTCCTCTCTTTACATTCTAGCTGCTGGTTGTGTAGGTTTGGATCAATTTAGCCTCTAGGTTACCCAATTTGTAAACCCAGTTTTGGCCGAATTTCAATTCGAAATTCCGGCCACTTGCCGTTAAAATTGGACCTTCCCGTAGTTGAAGAAAGTGTCGCACTCGTCGAGATGTAGCTGTAGGTGAAAAGGTGGCCATTGGTGTAGAGTTTTCCAAGTCACCGAAATTACTCTGCACACCCACACGCTGCCAGCTCGTGTGGCAGCGCATGGGCTAGGGTTTGGTACCACATTGTGTTCTAATACGACCCCCGTGTGGTCCCGAGCACGTCGGTGTGCTCAGATTCCAATTTGGATATCGTATCACAGTCGAACGGATTTACTCCTATTCGGCATTATCCAGGTTCGGCATGTTCGGACCATTGGATTGGTTCCAATTTCACATATGTTGGTTCCCGTACTTCTAGGATAGTGTAGGAATTCGCGGATCGTGGATCGGAGCCCCGGATGCTCCGGATCATTGATTTAAAGTTTAGGTTAATGAAAATCGTCCAATCGTGCGATCGCGAGAAATCCGACCGTTCGATCAAGACCAAACCTTTGGAACGTGATTAGTTGACTTTGTTGGACTTTAGGAACGTTCAAATTGAAAGTGGAGGTCGTGGGCCCCGCAGGCCCAGTTGAACAAAATGGAAGTTTGACCTCTCTGTTGACTGTGAGTCTTCCGAGGTCATTTCATATTTCGGAAAGTACTAATTTGGCCCTAGGACTTGTGATTTTTTTGGTTACTGTGTTTTAAATTTTGAGAAAAGGTTATTGTTTATTTGTGATTATTGATTATTATATTGCTTATTTAATGATGAATTATGTATGTTGTGGTTTTTGGATGCTATATCATTATTACTATTATTATTATTAGAGTGGTATGCTTTTGATATATATATATATATGTTGAATTGATTTGAGACTGAACTGTTTGTCTTCGGATTACATGGTTGCCTGCGGGATATGTAAGGTTGCCTCGGATATTTAAATGTCTTCGGACAAGTGTGGCCATCAGAAAAGTTATTTATTTATGATAACGCGCCATGAGTTTCGTGGAAGCCCAAACTGTGCGGTGCGATGATTGCGTTTCGGGCTGATCACCCGATCCTGCTAGGATTTGCGTTTCGGGCTAACTTTGTGTCCCCCGATTCTGCTAGGGGAATTGATAGTTTATAATTGTAATTGACGAACTTTTGCATTCTCAGGTTGAGTATATCTCTCTGAGTCCTGCTAGGCGGAATGGATATATTGGTACAGTCAACAGGATCCTTAACCATCTGCCCAATTTATCTACACAGGTGGTTAGCCAGTTTCCCCCTCCACAGTTGCCTTTGGATTTACATAATGATTGTGGAAATCAAAGTCAAAGTATGATTCTATGTTTTATGGTTGTTTTTCTTGCGGAATATTATATTATTTGATTGGTGATGGTTTTAGAGAAAGAACTACGTGTGGCTTGATCCCTCAGTAGGGTACATAGGCAACTTAGATTAATCTAGGTGCAGCCACGGAATAGAAGGTTTCGGAAATGGGTTTGGAGTTGTTTATGGAATCCATTTAACAAATTAGTTGAGTTTAAATTGAACTTGTGTGTGGGCCCAAGGTCCTAGGGATAATTGAGTTGTGGTTTGATTTTGCTGTGTTTTAGTTCGGAATGTTTGTAAGGCCGAAGGCCACTCAGATTAATTGCTTTTAGATGTGGGTGATTATAACTTGTGCATGTTGGACGTTGGATTATAAAATTGTGATATTTACAGGTGAAATTAAAATGGGAAATGTTCGTTTTTCAGGGGAGACTCTGCCGATTTTCTGGCAGAAGCTAAAGCCCTTAAATTTATTTTGAGTTTAGGGCGAAGGGCATTTTGGTCATTTGTGCTAGACACCTAACAGGTGTTGGACACACACAGGGTTCGACACGAATTCCAAAGTGGAATTTGGGTCAAGTCCTGTCAGATCATCCCATGTCCCCTTGCTCAGAAAATATCTTATGCTTCTCTTATATTGGGAAGGAGACTGAAACGCACTTAATGCTCCCTTTCCATCACCATGTTGGTTACCGAGGATCGAATAACGAGACAACACTCGGCATGGATGTGAAGCACACTTAAATGGTCACTTCCCATCACCGCACTGGTTGCTAAGGATTTGTGTAGTAAGGTGACACCTAGTTTCGGATATGAAGTGCAATAAATGGTCCCTTTCCATCGCCCCTTCGCTTAGCAAGGCATGCGAAGTGATTGATTTTGACAGGGGGTTTGGTCGGGTCAAAGTGTTTTAATGCATTCAGTCGTGTGGCATCCCGGTGGGCGGGTCAATACACGAGTGCCCAACCACAGTCTTTGCTCGCTATCTTCTGACCAAGAGACTTTTACTTAGATCCGAAGTCAATCCTGGTCGGGTGGGTAAGATGATGACCTGGTCATGTTTGGCCACGTGGTGCCTTCTAAGAGGCTTGGCTCATAATGATGATACGAACTATCAACATAATCAATATTATGTATTATATTTAATAGTGAATATCTACAAAAGACCCACTAGTGTAGTGATTTTGAGCAATTACTCCCCCAGGAAAGGTCATGGGTTCAAGTTCTAGCATCCGTGTAGTGTGTGTGAGTTTAGTATGCTATTACCCCTCTCAATAAGAAAGGTCTTACCAAAAAAAAAAAGTGAATATCTACACATTAGAATTTTGTACTATTTTTATTGGTCAATTTACCACACATCGTGAATATCTACACATTACATGTTTACTAATCTGTAATCGGAATTAAAATAATGAGTTGAATACCTCCTATGGATGCTCCTGTGCTTACTTCACATGGAGGAAACAACTCCTGACTCTGGAGGAATTGGACTCTTGGGTGAGAGGTGGTATTCTAATTGATGGAAAACTAACCCATTATGAATTCATCTTTTTATCTATTATATCCTCACACAAATTTTAAAATTCCAAATTTGTCATCACTTTAACCTAACAACGAGAGCATTTTAGTAATCAATTTGGTTTCAATTCCAATTCATGAGAATTTAGTAAATAACTTAAAAGGAATTAGTACCACTCCTACTCCAATTCATATAGTTTAGTAAACAACTTCATAGGAATCCGGATTCCAACTCTCCTCAATCCAACTCCTCCTCAATTCAATTCCTCCAAATCCGATTACGGATTAGTAAACACGCCACCAAATTCTAATAGTGTCATGTGATGGGCGGACACATGTGACGTTATAAAGGACAAATTGTTCTTTTTTACAGTAATTTGAAACAACAATACACAAAGATTTTAAACACTTCAAAATCATTTATAAATTGGTGTTTTGAACACCAATTTATTTGTAAATTACAAGTAATTATAGTGTAGTACGGTTGTACGACCACGTGGTATAATTTGGTAACATATTATAATCTAAGTGTATTTATTGATATTATTCCCTAAAAGGGGTAAAATCAATCATGTCATTCATTCATATTATAATGGCTAAATTGTAGCAATGGTCCCTGGACCAAGACCAAACTTTACTTTTCATCCCTCATATTGTTAAATTGTTATGGTGGTACTTTAATTATGCCTCCACTTTCAGAAATCGTGTTTTCCGTAATCTCAGTCAACTGAGCCAAGCATGACTTAGCTAGGTACATGAAATTGAAACCTGTATGAGGAGCGATCTTTAGTGCAGCCACAAACAATACTAGGGGCATAAAAAGAACACCATGAGATTATCATAAAATGATAATCACCCATCAACCAGATTATCAGCAAATTGAAATTTCATCACTTGAAATATGAATACCCATCAACCCTCCGCTTCTCTGTTTTGACCAAATCCGGGGTGGAGGATGGGGCTGGGGTTCTAGGTTTGTGGGTGCTGGGGTTGCAAACTACGATAGAGGGTGGCTGTGGGATAGGTTAGAGGGTTGGACCTTGCAGGTGATAGTCATGGGAGAAGAAGAAATCGTCGGGGGAAAAGGGAGAGCGCAGGAGGGGAGGAGAGAGAGAGAGAGAGAGAGAGAGAGAGAGAGAGAGAGAGAGAGAGAGAGAGAGAGAGAGAGAGAGAGAGAGAGAGAGAGAGAGAAAGAGAGAGAAAAAAAATAATGAATTTCCCAATTTACCCTTAATTTTGACATAAAATTTAACTAAGTTGACGGAAAGACCAATGATGCAACATGAGATCAAATTGAAACACCACCGTAACAATTTAACAATATGAGGGACGAAAAGTAAAGTTTGGTCTTAGTCCATGGACCATTGCTACAATTTTGCCTATTTATAATACGTGTACAAACTATACCACATGACCAAAAATAGTTTTGCTCACCACTTTAACTCAAGGTGTATCATCACCACCATTCTTAATTGAAAGGACCCGACCCGAATTCCACCCCGGAACCCGAGCCGGACCCTGTTGATGGGCCCACATCAACCCATGTCGGGCCCACATACTAAACAGTATCCTCTTCCCGAAATTTAACCTACAAGGGGCCAGGACTTCTGCTGAAAAACGGGCAGAGTCTCCCCTAAAACAAGGACTAGCCCAAAACTTCAACCTGTCAAACAAACAACAGATAAACAACCCAAGCGCAAGCATGCATACAGCATATACATAACAGGCCTCCGGCCAAACTAATTCAACCCTAGAGGTAAAACAGAGCAACTAAGAGTACGAATTCAACAGCGGAAAAGAAATAATAGATTACAAGTTTAGGGTTCAAGGATTACAATCCTACCCTTCTAACGAAGCTCGAGAAGAGGAGCGCACAGTCGAACGGTACGAAGCGACGACTACGGTCTGGGGGGCGCAAAACAGAAAGAGTGTGAGTGGACAAAAACAAGGTTTTACATACTTAAATCAAAGTACTAACCCCACCGTTTAAAACAATGCAAACATGCATATTAAATCATTTATATACTTGGTTGATTTGAAAACCGTACTATCTCAAAGTACGAGAAAACATTTCCAGTTTAAAACCCCTTTTTCTGAATAAACTAATCTTTTACTTTTCCGAGGCATAACCACCCAAAACAAATCCCACACAAGTTTATAAAATATAAACGAAAGGATTTATTAACATAAAAGCATAAAGGTGGAATAAAATTCACATAAGGTAAAACAAACCTTAAAATGCCGAAAAGCTTGCTTACAACAAGCAAACCAAACTTGATAGCCATATAGACATAAATTGCAGTTCAAATCATTTATATATATATAAACATATATATATATATATAAGAAAACAGTTTCAGGATTTGAATCCAAAACAAAACCTAATAAATGTTGTAGTCAAAACAAGCATACTGCAACCGAAACAGGTAAACAGTTTCCCAACTTCTCCAAATTCACAATCACGTGCTCACAAGCACGATAAGCGAGGAATGATCCTCACTAAAAGAAATATGAATACGAAGGTACTAACTCACGCGTATAGGTATAGTATAACCATAACACAAACACAAGTACCAGGGGAAAACAATCCAACAGGGGATCATTTGACTAGACACCTGCAGTCTCATCGAGACAAGGGCCTGAGGTTGAGCCGTCCAAAGTGGGACTAAACTCACAGGACTATATGGTAAAAACTTACCAACCATAACTCTGAAATAAATCTGTCCTACGCGCAGACTACCCAATCAAGGGTCTGACTACACCCGTTAAGGGATGCACCGGATCGTATCATACCAAACCAGGTAAACATTTCATATCAGTCGCCATGCGACCATGATGCTCGAACAGGGGAAGGTACAATACAGGGTGCTAAATGCACACACATCAATCGCTACGCGATCACCAGTATATATACATATATATGTACACAACCAATCACTATGTACCCAACCCAAAACGCCAACATCAGGACGCAAGCGTCCAAAACCCAATGACTAACATACATATATCCAAAGTAGTCATAAGCATTGAAATCATATATTCAATTAAAAACATAATCAAATATACATTCAATCAACGTCAACACGTATTAAAGTTTCAAGTAAAGAAACGTCAATGGTATGAGAAACCCAATATATATAAATATATCAAAATAGTTACATAAGGGACCTCACGTTCCGACACAGGGCATTCCAACCCAAAAGTATATAATTAAAGTATAAGGAACTCGTTTGTAAACACATACCGTTAAACCAAACGTATAATCCAAAATATACATACGTATATATATATATACATAAAACATAATGATCCTTTAAAATACAATTACTCAAGCCCAATCCCATATACGTATATATATATATATAAATATATAAATATACGTAATATCCATTCCCATTATTCCCAAGTATTTATTCAAAGTAAATATATATGTATAAATATTTATACATATATATATAATCAAAGTATAAGTAATTATACTTCATAAGGTTTAAACGCCAAAACCGAATACATCAACAAACGGACTATACTAACGTCCACATATTCAATTATATAATTAAATATAATATAGCAACCCTTTTTAAATATAATATCCGGACGACCCCAAACGTCCGTATCTCATACCCAAAAAAATATATATTAATGTATAATGACCCCAAGGTCAAAATAGCCCAATGAATGATCAGAAATCCGATGCCAAAACCCACAGACGTCACTACGTCCCGTTCAATACTCAAATGTATAAATAATAATAAAATATAGCCATCAGGGCCCCACATAAAACCCGGCAACCCAAATCATGCATTAAACTCAAATGCAAACAATTTTAAATATAATTAACCCAAAGTCAAACAAGACTTAAACATTCCAGATTTAAAACAATTATTAAATCTCATTTATGCAGTTCATGCAATTCATTCAAATCATGCTCAGTTGAAAACAAAGTCCACTCACCGTTGGTCCTATGCTGTACAACCCTCAAAGGGTTCCGCTCACAAAGTACGCAGAGTCAAGGTACCTAAAGCGTTAAAGACGAGGATTGGATTAGTAATCGAACCGAATGAGAACCTTAAACTCAAATCCTAACAAAACCCCACTTAACGTGCCCGTACGTCCTACAAAGGATTCCAAGGTCAAACTACCTCTTTTAACCAATGGGACAGCCCCGGAAGACTCACGGTCAACCGGCGGTCAAACACCCCTTTTCGGTCAACCCGGGCCCGCGGAGCCCAAGACCTCCAAAACGATCCAGACCTTCCTAGAAGTCCAAAAAAGTCAACTACATGACAAACAGACCTCGGGAGACACTCGGTCTACCTTGGTCAAACTTGGTCAAACCGACCCGAATAGGTCAAACCGGGCCCGTGGGTCCCATGACCTCCAAACTTAGATCCGAAAGTTCCTAGAGGTTCAACACGACCTAAACAACGTGTCCTCAAAGTTTGGTCTCTATCGAACGGTCGGATTGCTCACGATCGCACGATCGCACGATTACGGCTTAATTCAAGCTTCAAGTCATTGATCCGAAGTATCCGGGACTCCGAATCACAATCCGTCAAATCCTACACAATCCTAGAATTATCTAGATCAACATATCCAAAAATGGACACGATCCAACCGTTCAATCCTATCGAACCCGAGAATCGCGCAATAGGCGAGATTCGTTCGATGGCCAAACGATCTTCGAATTGAGATCCGTCAACTCCCACACACTCACAGCGATACGAGGGTCACAAAGGACCCAAGAACCGCCACCACACCACCACCACGCGCCGCCACACGAGCCACCGTGGGTGGCGGGTGTCTTGATCAAATTCGGCCGACACAAAAATATCGAACCGTGCTACACCACATATACCAAAAGACTCACCACGTTGAGGTGAGTCCAGAACCGCCCTCACCCAGTCCAGAACCGGCCGGCAAACGGCCCAACCGCCGTCACAAACCCCGGCCAAAATGCGGGTTTCGCATCCGATAACCTGCAGGCCAAATCGTCACACACGCACCCTGCAAAAAGAAGAGGAGGTTGAGAGGGTTTGGAAACTAACCTTGCGCGACGGCGGAGCTCATCGGAGGAGACGGCGCAACGCCGTGAGCAGTCGGGGAAAAACCGATCGGCAAGCAGTGGATTCAAGCTTTCCGTACGGAAAGCTAGTGGGTCTTGTCGGCGAGGTCAAGCGGTCCTTTTGCGGCCAGGTCTCAAGTGTCGCCGTGGTGCAGTTCGCCGGCAACGAGGAGAGAGAGAGCTCGGGAGAGAAACCGGAGAGAGATCGCGAGGAGAGAGAAGGGAGGAGAGAGAAAGAAAAGGAGAGATCTGATTGGCCCACGTGGCTTTATCATATTTCTCTCAAATTTGGAAATGACGCTTACGTCCTCCGAACAATCCGAAACTCGTATCGAAACGTTCCACCCGTCAACGGACTCGTTTCGACGAGCCGGACACAATGGCGCAACTCGTTTCGCCAAATTCTGTCCTGAAAATATCGTTGACCAAAATGCCCCTTTAATTACTTAAATCCAATTAATTCCAATTAATTCCTTTTAATTCCTTTTTAATTCATTTTAATTATCCAAATTAATTAATTCATTTTTATCTTATAATTTGGGTCAGGGTCGTCACATTAATACTTTATACGTGTACATAAATATAACTATAGTTAAGTTTTTTACTTTGTATTATGGAACCATGATTATGCATATGGACACATGTCAAGTGTTGAAAAGGGTGACGAACATATACCTTGGGTTAAAGTGGTGAGCAAAAATGCTCTCCCACATGACCATATTAGCATACTATTATATAATTTATGGTTATTCGTTTTATTAGTCCTTGAACTTTGACCCGATTTGCATTTGAGTCCCTCAATTTCCAAAATTGTTCATGTGGTCTTTCAACTTTAGTTTCGTTAGAACAAATGGTCCTACCGTCAATTTTGTTAACTTTTTCTGTTAAATGCAAAAGTAAAATGGTTTTTTTTGTATTATTTTTAAATATTCCTTTCACCCAAAAAATAAAAATAAAAATAAAAAAATCTTATTCCTATCCTTAGTCAAACTAAAAATTAAAAATTAGTTCTTATTCCTAAAAATTTATATAAAAAATCATAATTAAAAAATGAAAAAAATATTTTGTTTTAAATATTTTATTCATATTTTAATCAATTTAAAATTATAAAAATATAAAAATACCATCTTTTATAAAAAACGAATGAGTTTTTCTATTTAAACTTCACATTTTCTTTGTTCACCCGAATACTTAAAATCATTAAGCTCTTAAGTTTTATTATTGTGTAAAAAGACAAAAAAGTCATTCAACTTAATCCTTAACCCTATTACATCTATACACACACCACATACTTAAGGCCAGTTTGGCATTGCTGTGCTGTAAAAATAATCGTTGTCAGATTTGCTGTGAGAGAAATCAGCTGTGAGATAAAACAGTTTGGCTTTTGGTAAACTTTTTGTAAAAAGTGTTGTTGGTACTAATTCCTGCATATTCATTAAACCCAGCGCCTATTCGAAACTGATTCCTGCATAATCAGAAAATGAAAGCACCTAATTAGCTGCTTTCCTTTATAACTTTCTCTCACAACAATTTTTAACAATAAGTGATTTTCTCATAATTTACCAAACGGGCTGGGCTTCCGAAAATTTTAAAAAAATCATTTATCGCTCCAAATAAGCAATGTCAAACATTTATGAGAGCACTGCTAGCCATTACGTCCAAACAGTACCCTTATTTGGTGACCAGGCCATGAATTTGCTTGCTCAATTCCAATGTAAATAAATCAGCTGAGACACCAAGAAGGATGACGAATGTCAAGAGACTCGGGTGGAGCAATCTAAGCCTCATCTCATTGAAAAGATCCAACCCTTCTGACATCTTATCCTGTCTTCAGTAACCTTCAATCATTGCCTTGTAAGAGACCACATTATGATCAGCCATTGAATCACGTAGTTGTAAGAGGTTGACTAATGGCCGCCTTTTGGTTTGGAGGTTTTGGGTTGGAAGACATGGGCCTTGTTTTGACTGAAAAACAGGGGACGCAAAGGTGGAGAAGTTGAGGCTCTGTGTCTTTGTAATCTTCTTCTGGGTCTTAGTGCAGTGCAAAGTTTCTCTCATACCAAAGGAGAAGATGCTCTATTCAAATTGTGTGTCTTTCCTTTCCTTTATAATACTGGTACATGACAGAGGGATGGCTGATTGTAGCTTGCATATACTTTGATCTGTATTATTGGCTGACAACATTGTGATTACTGGTTAACATGGTTTTGAACTCAACAAAAAAAATTATTTTTTGCTTCTTGTCTATTTGTTTTTACGAACGATATTGAGGAAGGGAGATTCTAATGTAAGACCTTGAGTGCAGAGGTAACTATTTCTAACTACTTGAGTTAGCTACAATTTGCTAGGACGTATTTGCTGTCAGTGCTCTCATAGATGTCATCCAACTTAATAATAATAAAATAATGTTGCTACACATTTGACAACAGTGTTTTTATCTCTTTAAGTAATGTGAAGTTGAAGTGAACTTAGAATGGTAAGGGGCAAAATAGCGGGGTGTGGGGTGTGAGGTTGGTGAGTTTTTTTTTCCTACTAGGTGTGTATTTATGGATAGTTTGGGAAGATAGTTGAGATTTTTTAAGAAATTGTGAAAATTTAAATTAAAAGTTGGGGTGAACAAAGAGAAGTGTGGGGTTTAAATAGAAAAACTTAAACAAATAACCCTATAATTTATCAAAAAAGAGACATTATTATTAGGAGGCAAATTGAATGACATGTGTAGAAATTTAACATTAAGAGATACATAGACTAATTAAAATTTAGAAAATTTAATTCGGACACAAATTGACAGTGGTCGTAGAATTCAAGGAGCAAATTGGCAGATTCCTTTAACAAAATGTATAATAAAGGAAATAAAATAAACAGAAAACATCTATAATGGTTTTCCAGATAGGAAATGAAAAAATTGAAGGGAATGAATAAACATCACAGGGTTTTGCTCTCTGATGAGTCTCTGTCCTCTACCACAATTAATCAGAGGTTTGCTATATCTATTTATTCATTCCGTGTATTTTTCGTTTTGCTTTTTCCTCTTTATTTAAGTTCTTACTATTTATGCACTCATTTTCAATTGCATTGCTTTTTCGTTTCCTTTCTTTCCTAGATTCTGTTTTAGTTTAAGATAGTTTATTTTTTATTTTTTATTTGATGCCTTTAACGATTTTGTTAGTATTTTTGTTAACGTGTTGATAAACGAGGTTCTGGGTGTTGTAGGGTGATTCTCAATCCTTGATATATTGCTGGAATCCCTTCGGATTCGCTGAAAGGAGGGTTTCTAGGGTTTTTCCAGTGTTGTTGCGACTGTAGTCCTCTCTGACATTTGATATTTGACGGGTATGGCTGGTAGGTTGTTTCTCTGGTTTGCTTGTTCTGGATTGTCTCTTAGCACCATCAAGTATAGGAGTTCGAGAATTCAGGGCGTATTTTAATTCCATTGCCTGTTGAGGACTTTGCTTTTCGATTTGTTCGCCTAACTCCAATTGGAGCAGTGATCGAAGGAGGAGAAACAAAAAAAGGGAGTAAACTTTTGAAACCAATTCGTGCATTAACCATTTGGTGTTGTTGGATTTGGAATCGTGAGCGATGAGTTTCTTCCATTATATTATCAGTTATACTTAGACTACTTGGGCTGTTTGATGATGCTTTTTGGGAAATTTGTGTGATAGCCTGATTAGAGGGGTTTTTCCTTTAATTTTATTTTAAATTACGGAAATTCGTGGGAAGGGGAATCGAATAGTCTATAAAGGGTGAGGATGGAAAAGGAGATGGCACCTGTTGAGGGTAATGGTGGTTGGATTGTGGTAAACGAGACTAATTCTGAAGACCCCACTTATATTGAAATGGAAGCTGAAGAGAGTGGAATTGATTGTCCAAATAACGGAGTTCAAGGTTTAGCATTAGACAAAGGGGAGGGAAGTAATGTGGTATTTTCTAGAGAAGGACCCCTTGTCAAGAAGGAGTCAAGGATGTCCACTAATTGTTGTTGTAGTGCCAAGAAACTCAAATCTCGGGCGGCTGTGGTGGATTCCAACCTGGAGAAGAAGGAGAAAATTGAGCAAGAGAAGAAACTCAGTAGACAAGATAGGATTGAGTTGGGTCGTTTGTTTCAGGGTGCGGTGAGTTCCCATGATTGGGAACTTGCAGAGAGTTTGATCCTGTTAGCTGATCCACAGACCTTGAATGATGCTTTGTGCATCACTCTGGATTCAATATGGTTCTTGAGCACACAACAAGAGCTCTATGGGATAACGGGATTGATTAAGAAGATAATTGTCAATGGTGCGTATGACTTCACCAGAGCTGCCTTGAGAACTTCATTTCTTGCTTCTTGCGTCTCTGCTTGTCAGAGCCGAACAATGAGTCTTGCAGATACAGTCACAGTAATGGCCCAAAGGTAAGGCTTAATGTTTTCGGTCTTATATGGGGAAATATTTATTTATTTTATTATCTTTCTGAGAAGATTGAATTTGATTTGACATCATGTATGGTTCTGCTATATCTTCTGTAGTTAATGAGTGATCATCTATCAATATTTGAAACCCTGTGTTAATTTTTCGGTACTGTTGATGTACATGCAGAATTTGTAGGGATGCCACTTAATATGTACTGAGAGCTATTGTTTTTGCCATCTATTTGAGAAAGTAGTTTTCAATTTTTTTTCTTTGACCTTTTGCACTTGTTGCGCAGGCTCAGAAACACTTAGAAAAAACCGTATGCTTGTATAACGACAAATATTGCTGTGTTTTTGCATGGGTCTGTACTGTGCATGGGTCCATAAAGACTACAGAAGTCTTTTCCTGAAGACTTTATAACTAATAAGGAGGACTAGGTAGATTAGGATGCATTATCTTTCTTACTAGTAGGATAAAATTACTCTATTTATTGAAGTTTGTGATTGAACTGTATAGTTCTAGTTCGTTTATGCCTTGCTCTTGTTCTTAAATTCTTAATGAAGTGAGCAATTCGTTAAGCAGAAAAAGTGCATATATTCAGTTTTTGTAGTTATCATATTATAGTAATTTTTACGTGCCAGTTCATATGCTTTCAGACAATCTGTGTACGAACATACATGTAGAAAACCTGGGAGTTGTGCAAAAGGCACCACTTGCTATCAAAACTTAAGAATGCATAGATTTCATTCTTTGATGTCCTTTGATTTTCCCTTCTTTTATTTGAAGTACAAGAGTATAGTGTCTTATTTTTTATTGTGTCTGCTGAGCACCTTGTCAGTCTTTTTTCCTTTAATCCTGTTATTGGTGTGCCTTTTGCTTCATTGTTTTTTTTTTGATAGGTTGCATGAGCGTCTCCAGGAATGCAATGGAGATGAGGTCTTGAAGGCAGAAGCTGGTGCTAAGGTTCAAAAGTTTACTGAATGGGCTCTGAAATGCATAGGCTTCCATTCTCGTTGTCAGGGTAAAAAGGATAGAGTTAACAATAGCTCATCAGTTGAGATCCAACTCCAGTTATCAGCATTTAAGACATTCATAGATCTTGCTGGTAACCAGCTTTCCGGGAAGGATTTCACGGAGGCCTTTGATGCTGCTTGCTTTCCCCTAACTCTCTTTTCTAGTTCATTCAACTCTGGCTGGGCATCTGGGATCTCGGCAACTGCAATTCATGGTTTATTGGGTATGTTGGTGGAAGGGGGTGCGGACAATGTTAATCAGTGTTTTCTTGAAGCCTCTCGTTTTGGGAGTACAGAGCTTGTGCGCATCTTATTGCAGGTGACTTTAATATTTTGTTTAGATGCCATGATGATGTTTATTTGCCTTCATAGCTTTTGGATATTATTTTTTGTCTGAGTACTTTTCTGTTAGTAGTTTATGTGGAAAATTAGTCATGTGGTTTTTTTTTGGGTAAAATCTAGAAAGCTGTAAAATATATTACTATACCAAGCTACAAAATAACCTTAGAGAAGGAGCAGCCTGGCATCATGAAATTTATTAGAATGCTTTCTGACTTCACCAATTCCACGATGGGACACAAGGAGCTGATAAAAGAAATTAAAGGAACAAAAAAACAAGGAATCTATACGTGATTCATTCATTCATGCCTGCCATGATTCTAACATTCCACAAAAGCCAAAAATGGAAGAAAGGCACCCTAAGAACATCATATGAGTAAGAATTCATTATGGATTTTTTTTTTTCACAAGAAACTAAACAAAAGCTAGTTGTATTTTAACAAGCATAGTTTTATGTATGTAGTTATGTATTTTTCCGATACTTAGGGCCCGTTCGGTGGTGTTTTCGGAGGCCGTTTTCTGTTTTCATTCTCAGAAAACACTGAGATTTGCGTTCGGTGGTGAGTTTGAGAAAACGCAGAAAACGTTTTCTGAAATCGTTTTCAACCTTTTAGTTATAATTCACTGAAAATTCATTTTCAGAGAATATGGATTCACTGGCAAAAAAACAGAGCATAAGCCACCATCATAACCACCATCGTCAAATACCACCCAACAGCCACTACAGGCCAATCGAACCAGAGTCACCACAACAGACCAGCCACCTACTAATCGCATCCCCACCCAGTTGAACCCAATCGACCCTACCATCAATACCACCTGTACCAAATTGAAGTACCACCACCCATTTAGCAAATTGGAGAGAGAGAGAGAGGCAAATCCCCTTATAATATAAATAATATATAAAATAAAATTGAAAGTCTTTTAAGGTAAATAAAAGTAAAATAAATTAAGATTATGAAAACCAGCCTGGTATGGTGAAGCACATTAAAGAAGCTGTCCTAAAGCCTTTGTAGCCTCCCTACATGCAGGTACTACCAGTCTACAAGACTCCAAGATACGACCCCCGATACACAGGTTCAAGGTCCGCTATGAGCATGTCGGATATAGGTCTCTAAGTCATAGAACCGTTGCCCAAAAATAATAATATAAATACAGGAAGTATGAAAGGTAGAAGATGAGAGAATCAGATTGTAGTGGTGGTTGTGGTAGTATGGTATTGTATTTGTATGTGTGTTATGTGGTCGTATTTCAAATGTGAAGGAGGAGTGACCTTTTATAGGCATCCAAGAACATGTAACCTCCACCACATTAAACTACAAAATTAAGACATTCAATATATAAATAAAACCTGAAAATTTAATATTTATAACCCCGACAATAAATAAAATAAAACAGCCAGAATAATTAAACAAATCAAAACGGTAAAAAAAAAAATTTAACCTTTTTAAAATTCCAACAATCCCCCACAAGGTTTTCAAAATTTTACCATGACAAAAAATAGTAAAAATATATATTTATATATGAGCAGCATAATACTATGCAATAGTTGTAGGTGCCTTCTGGGCTTGAACCTTTACTTAGTGATGATAGTCTCCATTTGAGGAACCTGAGTGTACAAAGTATTGAACTCGGCACCTTTGACCAAACTTCAACATATCCCATACATAGTATTGGTTGAGACTTGGATGCGGGGTAGCGCTATTTATGGTCATGCGCCAATCTTGATTCTCATGAGAGTTACTAGAGAATAGCCCAATTCTCACAGTTGCAGCCTCACGACGTCTCTCACTTAGGTGAGTTCTCCAAGAGTACATGTGGACTGCACCCCACGGGAGTTTGCCTGCCTCGAAACTCATTCAGGGATAAATCCCTTCCTAACGTCACATAAAATAGCACTTTTGCCTTGGGGATGAGCAGAAGAATATCTCAAGGATACCTCCATAGTTTTATGAGTGCTATATGAGTCACACAGTATGGATTGTTTCTACCGCATTGAACTTCCTTCATGGGATCGCCAATCACAGAAGTTGGGTTACCTCCTTAGGTGACTCCCTTATGAGCTTAATCACATCCCCCTTGACATTTTGCATTAATAGCCTCCTCCACGAGGCATGCATATCATCATTAGCCTTTGCAAGGCATATATAATGTGGGTCATGTCGTTGTTCTCCGCTTTCGCGCGCTCTAGACTTGCATGTTATTGGATTTATTTCCTACAAAATCTTGCTCACAAATGATTAGTGGATTTCATCTCAGTATAATTGGAAATTACATACGCATCGGTATACGTATAACCGAAATACATCATACATCAAATCTTATGATCAAGAGTACCTCTCAAGAGAGAGAGAGAGAGAGAGAGAGAAAGAGAGATGGGGCCTGGGATGGGAAGGAAGAAGAAAAGAGAAAGGAGAGAAGAGAAAGAGAGAAAAAAAGGAACGGGGACTGGGAAGGAAGAAAAGAGAAAGGAGAGAAGAGGAAGAAAGAAAGGAGGAGGAGAAAAAAGAAAAAGGGGGGAGGATGTTGGCTGAAAGCAACTGCCTTTGAGTTGTTTTTTAGTTTTATTTTCTATATTTGCACCGTAATTCTTTTTTGTATTTGTTAAAAAAAAATTATTATATATTTTTATGATAATTTTAGCCTTTAAAAAATATAAGAATTTTATTTTATTTTGTTAAATTATACATTTTTCATTGTTTATGTTACTAGACACGTTTTCACTTTTTTTTTTCTTTCTAAAACTGTATCATTCTCGTATCTTGAAAATGCAAACTCGTTTCTTGTTTTCATTTTCAGAAAATATTCTCTGAAAACATTCTCCAGAAACGTTACCAGGCGGCCCCTTACTAGCTTAGATTGTAGGTTCTTAGAGGGTTTCATTCCTAGTTGTCATTCATCTGAAAGACAAATGTGTCATGGTTGCTTGTTCATGTATGATGTATCAATGTTGTATCACTGCTTGGCCATTTTACTAATCTTTTTGTTTTTTGAAAAGAAGTCATTTTACTAATCATAATGAAGCAGAATCCGAATGTCAAATAGTTGGAATAAAAAAGGGCTATTCCAAAAAAAATGTTCATTAACTCTGGATTCGAAAAGAGAATGAGGTTGATTGTCCTTTATGCATTTACTACAAAAATAAACTAAAAATTAAAATATATGTATCTTTTTTCTTTTAGGATAAATTCATAACCGTAATATCTAATATAATTTAGTTATGTTTAACTGTCGTTAGTTATATAAAAGTACCTAGGTAATACTCAACATAATATAAATACTAATTAGATAATAATGGTAATTAGTACTATAGTTATTAAGCCAAAGTTTTTAGTTCTTCTAATGACTATAATCGTCATTTCTTTGAAATGTTGTTATAAGATGGTTTTATATATTGATATTCAAGCTCATGTGTGTTGGTCGTGTGTATTGTTTTTTGCTTACATGTTTAATGATAAATTTATAAAAATTCTAAAGTAATGTCCATCCTTTCTTACTTTTTACTATTACTTCTGAAAATATGGAAAATTGAAAATATTTCTTCTGACATTTGACATTATTCATTGTTGCTTCTTTTATGCTGAAGCATACTTGATTAAATGATTTGCTTATGTATCAGTTCTAGGAGAATTTTGAGAAGAAGATTGTGAACCAAGATTTGTTTTTATGATATATAGTTCTACTGGCAGCTTTTCTTCTCAATTTTGTTTGGCATCTAGGTCTAGGAGAATTTTGAGAAGAAGATTGAGACAAAAAATTTGCTGTTATGATATATGGTTTGTCTGGAATTTTTTCATCTTACTTATATTTGGCATCTGGGTTTTGTGTTGTTAGATTGCCCAAAGGAACAGTTTGGATGTTGATGTTGACCTGGCTTTGGGTTTTGCTTCTCACTACTGCAAGATTGGTACTATGGAATGCCTTGTGGAAGAGGGTAATGCCATAGCTTTCTTGGGCCCCCTGATGAGAGCTGCTGAGAGGGGCTGTATGCAGGTTGTTGAGTGGTTTGTGAAAAGGGGTTGCCGAGACATGGAGCTCTGCCTTGCTCTCACAGCTGCAACTTCTAGTAGCCAAGTTGATATTGCTGCCTATCTCCTTCCTCATGTTCCTCATCATGTCCTTGCAGCACTAAGCATTGAAATTCTGAAGGCTGCTGGTGAACGAAGTGGTGGTTCTCTTGATGGTGTTGCATTTCTTCTCCATTCTGACTTCTTGGGTGATCCAGCAGCTACTTATGCTGTTGCAGACAGTATTGCTCGGTCTGATGACGAGGGTGTAGCTCCTGAGTTAAAAGCTTTTCTTAGGGAGCATTGGTCAGAGGAAGCTTTCTTGCATGGAATAAGACAAGGACAAGAACATTACTTGAGCCTGGTGAGGATTTTAAAATGGGGTGGATCTCCTATCTGCTTAAGAGATCTACCAGCCCCTCTGAGGGTAACGATTGCTTACCTGCCGCTGTATAGGGAGTGTGTCAAGGCAGGTGGCTGTTTGTTGTCACAAAAACTGAGAGGACAGGTTGTTGAAGCTGTAAGCAGGCTTGGCGGTGGGGTCTTAGAAGGGGTGAGCCAGTGCGGAGAGCTCTTGGCTGTTCTGGAGCATCATCTTCCTCCATTTTTACTTCATTCGCCGAGCAATGCATAGCCAGATGTTACTTACTTTTGGGGTTTCGCTTCCCTTTTTTTTTCCCCTCACTATCCGATATATGTAATGGATAATAACGTCTTAGCTGGGTTCAGATGACAAAGCCAAGGTTTGTCAATTTTATTTCCGTCATGTGGTTACCTTGTAATTTAGTTCTTCTACATGACACATTATGATAGTTTGAATGTGCATGTCAAAAGAGTTGAAAAATGACGCGCTTGTATTTGACTACTATTATCTTATAAGTTATATCTATCATTGTAACTTTTAATTCGTTTGCTTCTCCTCCACTCTCTCCTCTCCAACTCGTGTTGGGGGCTTTATTTTCTTTTCCTGTCGCCTTTTTTTGTCTTGATTGGATATAGAAACCCAAAATAATTTGTCAAAGGAAGTTTCAAAGAAGAGAGTGAACAATGGAATGTTGTTGCTGCATCCCAATGAATAGAGCCATGTTTCTCTGCCACCTTTCTTTCGTGAGCATAGACATTAGATAGAGCCACAGACCAAAACCCGGAGGAAAACCATTCAAACCTAAACGTAAAGTCAACGAGGGGATATATAGTCAAAATCGACTATTTGACGACCGTCGCCTTTGGGATTTTTTGAAATAAAACAATGCTCGCTCTGTTTTAGGGAGCATCTCGAGCAGACCAGCCAAAGGTGCTTTTAGGACATATTTGACTGAAATTCAACCAAAAAAAAACCACTCATACAAAAATAATTTGAAATTCAATATTAGTCAAAATTAGAGAGCATCGCTAGAGTAGTATTGTTAAAGTGGGTAACCATATAATTAATTTTGATTTTAAATGATTTTAAAAGATTATAAAGTTAATGGAGTTTAATTGAATTTAATTGAGTTTGACTGAATTCTACAAACTCCATATAGATTTTGACTGAAGTCGTATATAGATTTTAACTGAGTTTGTTAGTTTTATTATTGATTTTAATGGAGTTTATAGCACTAAAAAAACAAAGAGTTTAGGGGTGATGATGGTAGTGGTTTGTGAGTGATGGTTGCGGTGGTAGTGGTGGTCGGAGTGAGGTGGTCGAGGTGGTGGCGGTGACGGTGGGGGTGGCTGCGGTGGTAATGGTGACGATACTGGCATTGGTGGTGGTAGTGGTGACGGTGGGGTGATAGTGGGGGTGGTAGTTGTGGTGGCGTAGGGGTGGTAATGGTGGTGGCGGTAAGGTGATGGCGGTGGGGGTGGGGGTGGTAGTAGTGGTGGATGTAGGGTGGTGGCGGTGGGGGTGGAGTGGTGGTGACGGTGTCGATCTTGATGGTGCGGCAATGGCGGTGGTAGTGGTGACGGTGGGGGTGATGGTAGGGGAGGTGGTGGAGGTGGCGGGGTGGTGGTGGTGGTCTTTGGGGTGGCGGCGATGGAACTTGTTGTCGTGGTGGGGCAGTGATGGTGATGGCAGAGACGGCGATGAATGTGGTGGTGGTGGTTGTGACAGTGGTGGTGCATGGTTGCGACGGTGGTGGTGGTTGCGGCGACGGTGGTGATAGCCTTGATAAGATGGTGGTAGTAGAAGTGGTGAAATGATATCTTGAGAATAAAAATAATATATCTATCAAAATCTTTGGGGGGAAGCAAAGATATGTCGTGACCTAAAATTAGTCTATAATCAAACGAAATCCATCACTTTTTGTATTTCCTTTAAAATCAATGAGTTTTTGAATATACCCAAACTTTTATGAAGTCTTTTAAAATCGTGATTGAATACATCCAAATTTAAATAGAGTTTAAATTTTTTGAATTGAATACACCTAGAATTGTATAGATTTCTATCAAATCGTGATTGAATACACCTGAATTTTTAAACTTCTTTAAAATCTTTTAAAATCTAATTTGAATACACCCCCTTAAAGTCACAATTATTTTTAAAATCTAATTTGAATACACCCCCTTAAAGTCACAATTAACCAAGTTTTGGCTAGAGCATTGATGAAGATGCTCTTACAAACTATTACAATTTGCTGGAGTATTATTGTTGTTTTTTTTAATCAAACGCTATTCATTAAAAAACTTCAGCAATACATCAAAAATATTTACAAGACATGAATATCATGACTGCAAAAGCAACAACTAAGAAAAAAACTACTCAAAAGGAAAAGCTAAATTGGACAAAATCGGCGTAAACTAAGGGCTAGTTTGGGATTGCTGTCATTTTTTAAAAAAAAGTTGCTTATGTTGTGATTTGAAAATAATTAGTTGTAAAATAAAGCAGCTCCATGTTTGGCAAACGATATATTTTAAAGTGTTAGTACAAAAAGTAGTGTCAAAACCGTTTGACAAATCTTAATACAAAACTGTTGTAACTGTGAATAATGACTAAAATAAACATGATGTTGAAAGTGTTATCCCCTAATCATGTGGTGGTAGTGATGGTAGTGGAGGTGGTGGAAAAGATGGAGGTGAAGGTGGTGGTGGTTGTGGTGGTGGTGGTGAGAATGGCGGTTGTGGTGGTGATGGCGGTTGTGGAGGTGGAGGTGGCATAGTGGTGGTGGTGTTGGTGTTGGTGGTGAAGGTGGCAGTTGAGGTGATGGAGGTGGTAGAGTTGGATGTAGAGATGGAGGTGGTGTCATTTTTAAAAATTAATGATGGTATTTTGGGAATTAAAAAATTCATTAAAAACTCAGCTTCTTTTGAAAGCAATTTTGAGAAGCAACTCAGAGCTTGCTTTTAAAAACTGTTATCAAAAGACCACTACTTTTAAAATAATTGGAATATTTTATTTTAACCAAACACTTTAAACCACTTACTTTAAAATGAAGCACATTTTTGGGGAAAAAAAACAATCACAAACGGGGCCTAAAACACCAAAATCACCAAAATCTAATATGGACCATATCCAAATCCAAACAGCCCAAAACAAACAAAACCCTAAATTAAATCAAAAGCCTAAACCATGACTACCACACAGATCGAAGTCGTGCCGCCATAGAACCCACCGTATCTAACCAAGAAGAACATGTAGGACAGATATGGGGAAGAATCAACCTCAACAATATCCAACTGCGCATAAAAGCAAATAAGAGTCACACAATAGTAAACAAAAGCCTGATTTGACAAAGATGGTGAGATACATATAGGCAACTCGCAGCGAAGTCATTCATATCGTGGGTAGAAATTTATAGAAAATGGAAGAATTTAGAGAGGGTTTTGAGGCAAAGATTGGATTGGGGGATGAACATAGAAGAGGCGATTGAGTACTTAAAATCTGAGCATAACTCAGCTAAAGTCACAAGAAGGGTCTTATTCGGTGAGATGAAAACTAGAAAAGATGGAGGGGAGGAGGAAACTAGAAAAGGTGCTGGAGTAAGTATTGTTAAAGTGGGTTTGATAATATATGCGAGAGTGAGATCTCCATTATTTTTTTCTAGTCTAAACTACAAGAAGAGGGATTCAAACTCGAATGCAAAGTGGCTCTAGCCAACTTGACTAAGCCTATGCATGAGAGATTTTCATTATTAAAATAATGTAGTGTTGTTTGTTTTTCAATAGACGATATTTTAAGGGGAGATTCACTATTATATTCAATATTGGGGTCCAAATTATAAAAAATCCTACATGAAATGGACTTTAGAAATACACTCAAAATTCATTTACAACATAATAAAGAGACTTCAAACTTCATATAATTACAAAACTGCCATGATTTTCTTAAAACAAACCAAACCCCAAAACTTCATAAAAAAAACTCAAAACACTCAATAGGGCATTAAAGTAATTTAATAATTAAAATTAAATTCAATAGGGCATTAAATTCTTCTTTTTTTTTGGGTTTTTTTGGTTTTGTTTATAAAAATTAAATAATGTAGGGTTTATTTATATTATCAGTGCTAAGAATAGGTATTTAACTAAATATCTCTATTTTAAATTACACTATACTAATTACATAGAAGAAGATATGTAAAAGAAACCCCACATTTGGTTAGTGTTCACTTTCTCAAATGACAGCTTCCACAGAACGTAAAATACCAACCATCAGAAGACCGCATTAAAAATGTTTTGGCAGCCTATTTCTGGTAAGTCTCAGCAACCTTATCAATTAGATTTAGTCACACTGTTTAGCAAAATTTGGTTAAATAAAAGAAAAAGAAATATATTAGGTCAACAAGGAGAACCCGTCATCACAATCATATGGGTATACATGAATCACGATCCATTTACCGTGAAATTAGAGTTTCCTAACCTCATATGTCACTTGTTCCATCCTGTTATCGTTGTATTGTATTGAACATTTTGCGAATGGTTAAGGGAGAAGAAGAAAAAAGAAGTGTTTTTTTGTACTGAACATTTAGTGTTTGACCCAAAAAAAAAACCATTTAGTGAAGTACAAAAATTGTATGATGAAAGAGGTGCGTATATATGTTGTGTTGGAAACAAACACACCATATACTTAAACGTATGTATAAGTCAAATCCCTCACATTAGAAGGCATGAAAGCCAAGATCATAAGCACTGCTAGAATGCCAATGGGAAGCAACAGCAGCATGAAGGGTGGGGGAGGCAGCGGTGGAAGTATCAAAGGAAGGATCAACAGAGTCGCCGTGAGACATACAAGCAAAAGCAACGACTCCAGGCTGAAGTAGCTTGCCGGCAGTAGTCTTCTGCCACTCCCTCTACCGTGTGATAGTGTTCGGCGGTATTCCGTTGTCTTGATTTGTCTCTGATGAGGATGATGATACTCTAGTTTATGCCCTTCATCCACCGGGGCACCAGAAACCTTTCTTGTTTTAAGATCCATGATGCAGCTTGAACAACGATCTTGCAAATCAATAAAACCTTCTGACACAAGTCTTACCTGATGTGCTCCCCCAAATCACACACGGCACCCAACTGAGTAGAGTTTTGAGTATTGACCCAATTCCAATATCACTGAGAATTCTTCAAGACCCAATTTATCCCTAAAACTCAAACTCTCCAACCCACTTTTAACTAATGCCGGTTTCATACAAATCTAAACAAACTATTATAACAAGCAAAGCAATCCAATGCAATGCAGCCCACAACTCACTGAATCTGTTTGGAGCCTGGGATGCTTGATGCTTCTGAGATCTCAACTTCCACAATGACGTTCGGACTTGTTTGAAAGATACTAGAAATCGCAAGAAAACGTGATTAGTTCCTCAAGTCTTCAATGCACAAGCCATGAGACGTCGTCCCCAATAATCCAACTGAATAAGAATTTCAATCAAAATCGAAAATTGAAAGCCAAATCAAGAGAACATGAACCAACAAAAGTTGAAAGAAAAAAAAAGAGAATATATAAATTGTATATATTTTGGAACAAATATATATTCCGCTGAATAACATATGTTCACTTACATCAATCAATCTTACTGCTGATGTACAATAGCATACATATGGAAAACACTCAAACAAACAGAACAAGCATAAAATTTTGTTAAAGCGTGCGCCTTTGGCCCCCAAACCCAACAAATGAACTAACGAAATAGGGAGGGGAGGGAAACAAACCCAGAAATGAAATCTATCTTTCTTTGCTTTTTCTAAAAAATAAAAAATAAAAGTTTTTGGCTTTCAAGGAGATGAAACAAGGGAAATCAACAATAGAAAAGCAGAGGACATGTGGAATCTACAACAAATTATTAAGGTCGATAGATATATACATACCTGTGATGCGTTTGTGTTTGATTCTGGTTATCTTGGTAGGAAAATTTCCGAATGAGGCAGCAAGAAAGAGAGCTCCCCTTGAGCGCTTTTTGCATCTCAGTGTCTATCTATGGCTCTTCCACTTTGAACTCAAAACTCTCTTGGCAGAGTCAAAGACGGCCTCGATTTACTGGGCTATGGCAGAATAAAGACATAATCATCAAGAAGAAGAAGAAGAAGTTCTGAAGGGGGCTGCTGGGTTGCGGAGATAAAGAAGTAAAGAATGAGGTGAAAACTGAAAAGCAACAGACTGGTGGCTAGCTAATCAACCTGTTGAAGCAACGGAATGAATTTTGATGGGTTTTGGGTTGTTGCACTGTATTTGTATTATTATTACTATCCTTTTCTTTCTCTTCCCCTCTCCTCCCTTCTTTATTATTATTTATTATTATTATTATTATTATTATGTTAGGGGCAGAGAGAGAAAGGAGAGCGAAAAAAAGGTTTGGTTCAGTGAATTCCACATTCAAGTGGGGTTTGCTGACATGCAAGTTGCTGGTTTTGGAAAATCAGGGCTGTGTCCCCCAAGGTTCTTCACCCCTAGACTCTTGGAGTCATTTGGTAATACGGACTTTCATAAATTAGACTAAATTTTGGGACTATTTTGGATTAGCTCGGATTAACGTAAACTAAATTAAGTACTGACTTACGTTTGGTGTTGGATCAGACTAAAAAGCTGAATTGTAAAATTAATGAAGACTTATATTTGATGATGTGTCGAATTAAAGAATAATTATTTTAATATTTAAATTTAATTAGAAATTTTAACCCAAATATAAATGAATAAAATATATAAAATTCTGATTTTTTTTTTGGTCTAGCGTTTTATTTTATTTATTTATTTATTTTGAAAATATAAAATTTTATTCAGAGAAAGGAACCAATAAAGAGTGGATAAGAGATCCATCCACTTATAAGAGAAAAACCAAAAACAACTGAGCAAAAAGAAAGAGCTTAAAAGAGGAAAAAGCCAACGCTACTAAAATCCATCCCTAGTCAAGCAGCAGCTGCCTTCCCATCTAAAATAAAACTGGAAACATAAATGTTTCTAAAATCAGGAGAAGACACCCACAAAGCAGTCCAGTATTCTTCTTTTCTTTCTCTCTTCTCTCTCTTTTCTTTCTGTTATCGTTTTTTTCTTTTTCTTCTTTCTTTCCTTCCGTCTACTCCATGTTTCTGGTTTCATTATTTTCTGCTTTTTCTCTTATTTTTTGAAACTGCTACGAATTGGGCTTCTCAGAGCTGGGTTTGTGAATGGCTTGGGGTGGCGAAGAGAGATGAATCGGGTGGCTTGGGACTCTCTGTGCTGGGTCTGTGCGTGGCTTGAGGGTGGTGGTCATGGGGGAGAAGAAATCCGAGGGGCAGCGCTGGGCGTTGGGTTCTGCCACAAGCCGTAGATTGGGTCTGGTGGTGGGGTTTTGATTCAAGCTATAAGGAAATCCAGTCGGACTCGAGTGTTCAAAATAACGCGCTCGCTATTTTGTGAACTCAATTTCGGGCTCTCTATATTAGACACGCAAGTCCTTTTTTTTTTTTTTTTTTTAAAACTTTTGGGCTATAGAGTCTCATTTAAGTTAATCCTCTCCCTTGCCAAACATGGGTTTCAAGTGTTATTTAACAGAGTCCAGTCCAGTGAGGCATACCAAACATTACCTTGTTATTTATTTCTCTCTCTCTCTCTCTCTCTCTCTCTCTCTAGAAAAGGCCCAATTCAGTCCAGAAAAGCCCACTCCACATCTCGAGTAATTTGCCGAAAAGATTTGATGGGAAATCATTTTCTATGTTTTTTCCCGTGAATGAGAAATGAAAGAGTGTGTGCAATGAGGATAATACTGTTTTGCTATCCCCTACCAATCACACTATGCCACGTGTGATAAATTTTCCACTTGGCATATCATGATTGGTCAAGAATAGCAAAATAATGATATTCCTGTTTCATACAAATTTTGTGCTTTTCCCATGAACCAAACACAACTTGTAAGATAATTGACATTAAGGGGGCCCATTTGCAAATCTATTCAAGTATGAAATCATTACTTTCCTTTTATGTCTCAGTTCTTTATTACATTTGCAAATAGCTAGGTCATGCGAAGGGTGGTGGCCATCCTCCTGTTTTCGTCAATTAGACATTTTTAATCTGATTACAGTGCTCCAAACTAGGGGTGGGCTCGGTTTGGGTTGGTTCGATTTTGGACTCAATCCAGAACCAAACCATAAGCCTTCGGTTTGGCTATTTTGGAAACCGGAACCAAACCATAATTGATGAAAACCAATCACTTCGGTTAATCGGATTGGTGGTTTGGTTTGGTTCGGTTTCGGTTTTTGGCTTTCTTAGAGAGAGAGAGAGAGAGAGAGAGAGAGAGAGAGAAGAAGAAGAAGAAGAAGAAGAAGAAGAAGAAGAAGAAGAAGAAGAAGAAGAAGAAGAAGAAAGAAGAAGAAGAAGAAGAAGAAGAAGAAAAAGAAAAAGAGAGGGAGAGATGGAGAAGAAGAAGAAGAAGAAGAGAAAAAGAAGAGAGCGAGAGAAGAAGAAAATGGCAAAAAGATGTATTATATATATATACTTATATTATATATATAAAAGTATAAATTATATATTATATATATATATATAAATTTCTTTAAACTATGTATTATATATATATATAAACTTCTTAAAACTATGTATTATATATATATTTTTATTATAATATTATATATAATATTTTTAATATCATCGGTTTGGTTTGGTTAAACTGTGGTTTTGGATATCGCAAACCGTAATCGAACCATAAATTTCGGTTTGGTTTGGGTTCAAACCGATAACCAAAAAATTTGAAAAAAAAACCAAACCAACCCGACCCGATCGGTTTGGTTTGGACGGGTTGGCCGGGTTTCGGGTTCAAATGCCCAGCCCTACTCCAAACAATAAGAAATTAAAAAACCTACATATTCACACTTTTTTACTTTTTTCAAATAAATAAAAAAATGTATTTCGCATGAGATGAGACATATATTTCTTATTATGTCTATCTACACATCGTCATACATTGCTCATGTCATTAGATGATTTTGAAAGCATAAAAATCCTACATACATGTCCTGTCTCGCTTATAACTTTCTCAATAAGTAAGATCACCCATTCTTCACATCAATTTATTTCTGTTTTCACAAAAAAAAGATCTAATATTATCGAAAAAGGAATTTCGTCTATGTAGTTCTTTTATGGTATTGGAATTCGAAATATGAAGTGAGTTTCCCTGTGTCTATCAAAAAAAGTTTTAAAAATTGAACTTGTTCAAGATAACATCAAAAGTGATTAGAGAATAAATATTAATTTATGGTTTGTCTGCTCTGTTGGATCGGAATCATCTCTTATAATTTTCTCTAGTATGATATACTTGACTTGTATTCTCTACATACAAGATAAAAAGGCATTTCCTTCTCTCATTGCAAAACAAGAAATCCCGGTTTCTTGTCGTTGAGAAGAAAATGAAAATCCAGACCAAAAAAGAAGAAATGGAATTTGACATGTCTCGTGGGTTTTCTGCAAGTGAAGAGATGAGATGAGATGAGATGAGCATATGGACTGCAGTGGTATCTATCAAGTGGACCTCAGAAAATAGTATGTGTAGTGCATGTATTCTATTTGATTTGTGGCTGAGGGAGATGATAGACATAGACGTCAGATGCAGCAGGAGAAGCGTAAGCAGCAGCATATGGGCATACGCATGTGTCATGTGCTGGACCAATTCTCTCTCTCTCTCTACCTAATTCAATGCATCTTTCATTCAACACCATACATTAATTAAATTAAATATAAGGGAAATTTGCATAAATACCACATGAACTTTTGAGTATGTGCGCTAATGCCACCTGAAATTTTTATTTTTATTTTTAATCACCTAAACTTTGTAAAGTATTGCAATCCACCACCTATGTCTAACTCCGTTAAAATTTCAGTTAAGTTTCATGACATTTCTGTCAACTCATTATAACTAAAAATAATTTTAAAAAATAGAATTTTAAAAAAAACTCACCCTCATGGGGAGCTAAAGATTCAAAACTCATTTTTTACCTTTTTATACAAAACTTTAGAAGAAAAAAAAAATCACAAACTCATCCATCATTTGGACCAACAGTAATATATACCAATTATATTAGATTTAATTTATGGTTTAATTTTAATTTAAGCGCATAAGCATAGCCATATATAGCATGCTCATTCATGGTTGGGTCGGTGAGTGTAATTAGATTAACCTTTTTTTTTTTTGGGAAGCTGAGGTGTAATCAGGTTAACTTTTTTATTTTTTAAATTCTGTTTTTTTAAATAATTATTTTTAGTTACAGTGAATTGACAAAAATGCCCTTAAATTTAACGGAAACTTTAACGGAGTTAAACATAGGTGGTGGATTGCAACACTTTACAAAGTTCAAGTGGTTAAAAATAAAAATTAAAAGTTCAAGTGGTATTAGTGCACAAACCTAAAAGTTCAGGTGACATTTATGCAAATTTCCCTAAATATAAATATGATTCCAATAATACCATACAAATGCAAGGCAATGCAACTCTCTCTCTGTGATTCTCAATTTCCTTCCTCATACACTAGTGATCCGATTGGTTCACGGAAATGATTTAATGGAAGTTCATTTCCTATGTTTTGGGAAATGAAAGATTCCTTTATCATGTTTGGTAATGTGGGAAAGTAATTGGGAAATACAACTTTATTTCATTTCCCATGTTTGGTTTGTGTAAGAATGTAAAACAAAGTGTTTAAATTTTCAATTATATCCATATGAAATCAAATAATAAAGAATGTTTAATTACACCAATGCCCTTTGAAATTTCAGTCAAATCCCATTTTGCCCCTCCAAACTCAAAATAGGTCACTTTCATCCATTGACTGAGGTTTGATGACCCACTTTATCTCCTACCGTCAACTCCATCCAAAAGTCTGTTAATTTTGATGACGTAACATGGATGTTTCTATAATTCGTACACATGAATCATTATCCACCAATTGAGTGGGTGACGTAGTAGTGAAGCCCACCTCTTTAGTTTGGGTTGTTTTAGGGCCAATTTGGGGCATGAGTTCGGGCTGATTTGGGGTCAGTTAGATTATTCAAATCAAGAAGGATATTTCAACTTAGGATTGTGGATTTGAGGCAGGTATATAGACACTTGCAATGTTTGGATTCTTGGGAACATGGATTAAGAGAGACTACTTTGATTATGTTGAAGTAAGTCCACCACAACCCAGCATCAGACACTCTCCACAATGCTAAAGTTCATTAGTTTCTCTAATCTGCTTTACTGTTTTTTGTTTTATTTTTCTCTCCTTTTGCATAATAATCCATAAATGTCACTGTGTGATAGCAATATCTATGTTTTTGGATTTTCTAGTTCCTTTGATTTGTAATATTTGGTGGGAATTTTTTGCATTTTAGGCTTTTCATTAATGAATTGTCTCATTTTGCGGATTCGTGAATGAATTTTCACATTTTGGAGTTTCACAAATGAATTTTCACATTTTAGGGTTTCATGAATGAATTTTTAGGTTTTAGGGTTTTGTTATTGAATTTCGCAAATGAATAATCGCATTTTTGAGTTTCACAAATGAATTGTGTCATTTTTGGGTTTCATTAATGAATTGTCTCATTTTAGGGTTTCGTTAATGAATTTTCGCACTTTGGGGTATCACAAATGAATTTTTATTTTCAGGTTTCATGACTGAATTTTCGCATTTTAGGGTTTCGTTAGTGAATTTTCATTCTTGAAACCACGACATGCAAAAATTCATTCTTAAAACCATGAAATGTGAAAGTTCATTCTCGAAACCACAAAATGCGAAAATTCATTTGTGATAGTAACCAGTGCGAAAATTCATTCTTGAAACCATGATTATACTTCTAGGAAATTAGGGTCTTAACCTTTTAGAAAGAAAAAGTGCAAAACATTATAAACGCGATGGAGAAACACAAAAATAAACCAATTATACAAGACACAAGAATTGTTTACAAGATTGCCAGAGGTTCACAACAAGAGAAGAAGGAAAAACAATTACAAACACTAAAGTGTATTTGATTACCGATTTTACTATAGAACTCCCATAATTTTTTATTCCATATGTGTGAGTAAACACAGGGGAAGTAAAGAATTAGAATGGATCCAATACCCATTTGTTAGGACACACGGAGCAAAAAGGAATTGGAATTATTACGATACCCATTAGTGATAAGTAAACATGCTATCGTAGTCCCATTGGCTTACACAATCATATGATACTGAAATTTATAAGAAAAATGAGAGAATAAACTATTCAATCACTTGCCCAAAAGTCTCAACAGTAGAATGGACATGGAGCCAAAAGCACGAACTGTAACATCCATTACAATAAGAAAGCAACTGACACCTTTCTCTTCATGAGATGTGTATTACTATCCAAACATAACAATTATACGGTAACAATCATATCAATTTCTCCGCCAACCAGAAGCTATAATACCTCAAGTTCAAGTGCCTATTTATCTATTATTTTAAAATACCAGTACAGATAAACAGACAACAGCAACAAGTTTAACTGTTCAAGCCAAATCCCTGTCTAGTCCTGCAAACAGAAAATTATAAACTGAGTTACAAGAGCAAGAAGACATTGTAGCAAGGTAAAGCATTGTGACATTGTTCACCGGAAAAGAAAAAGAAAAAAACATTGTGATACTTGTGTTCAATTTTGAGTGTTCGTTTCCATTTTATGTATTCATGTAACCATGAGTTTTATTTGCAACTGCAGGGGCTTCTGTGCGGAAAACATGTGAAAGCTCAACGCTAATACTCCTTAAGAATGATTATGAAGATTGCTAAAAGGGGAAGTTGCGAAATGTTCCAGGGGAAGTCAGAGCAGGAGTTCATCATCATTTATAGTCAATATACAACGACACCATACACATAACATGTATATAGTTGCACTTTGAGAAATACTCTTGCAATTTATAGGTATATCATAAATTTGTCTCTGGCAATTTGAGTGCAGTAGTGAAATATTTTTTGGAATATTGCCTTGTACCTTTGTTATGTATTTGATCAGGCAAGTGCATTGCACCCACATCAGTTTCTCTAAGATATGGCTGCCCCCTTTGCAGTTTGTTCCATCGTACATTAAACTAATTGCTTGTTTCTTCCCTACGTATGGGCCATGGTGGTGAGATGTGATAATATACAGTCCAATAGTTGGATTGGATGATCCTTGTTTCAGGGGTTTGGGTTGAATGTATTATAGATGGAAGGAATATATCAACCACAACTGATCTACTATCTAATCTAGGAGAATCATGAGAATCCTGCAGTGCAGCTGAGTGAACGTGCATTGTGTAGATAAATTACCTCATCCTCGTCATCGTCATCGCCGCCATCTTCCTTGTTCTTCTTGAGGCGTGTAGTGCCACCCTCCTTGACGATGGGCAACTTCATGGCTCCAAAGGGCGTGTCCACATTGATATTGCCTTTGATGGTGTAGCCGGTACCCTTTCCCCGAATCATATCCCAGAGCGCAGACCCAAAATCCTTAGGCCTAAAGGTGATGGGAAGCTCAATGAAAGTGAGACCCTTTTTAGCAAGATTCGCAGATTGGGAGAGCTGTGCGCCGCCAATGTTGACTTCAGAGAGCCAAATCTCGTAGTCAAGAGCATTGAGGCCTAAGTCGAAGTCATTCATGTTCTCCAGCTTCACATGGAGGACTGCCACGGTTTCTTCGAAGGAGAAGGCTTGAAACTTGATATTCTCAACATCGACATCGGGTTTGTAAGGGATAGGGATTTCTCCAGTTTTCTCGAGGGGTAGAGTGAGTCTGCCGAGAACAGGGACATCAACAATGAGATCGACCTTGAACCTGTAAGGAATGATGCTTCCAGGCTTGATGTCATCGTAGGTGTTCTTGATGTCATCGTATACCAAGTGGACTGGAACTTTGACAGTCTCTTCTCCGTGGGCATGGATTGTTCCGGCATCCGGGATCAAGCCAGAGACCAGTTTCCTGCCATCACTTTCGATCAAGTAGTTAATGTCGATGAGAGGGATGGGCACTGGATTTGGGTTCTTGATCAGCACATCCACCACGATCTCCGCCTTCTCGAGATTGATGCTAGGGATGTGAATCGCAGTAACATCCGCTGTTGGCTTCCCGAACCCAATTGCTCCCTCGATCTTCTCCCCAATGTCATGAATGAAATCCTTCACCCTATCGATAAATCCACCCTCATCATCCTCATCATTCTCTCCCTCCTTATTCTTCTTGTCAGATTTCTTCTCCTTAGCATCCCGATCCACAAGTTCTGGCTTATCATCTCTCGACGAATACGATGCCATGAAGATGTATTCCCTACCTACTCGCCCTATACATATATATACAATTTACAATTGATTTATCAACACCTTCAAAAGTTCATATATACCAATTACTAACACATTTTGATGATACATGGATATCATTCTGAATTATTGATCTATTTGCGAATGCAGATCATGCCACTTGATCATAATTTTGACTCCCCAAGATAAAACAAATGAACAATTTTGACCCAAAAAAAACGAATATCAACTCACTCCAAGAAGAAGAACATGTCAGATCTAAATAAATATTTTTGATTTTTGGATGAGATCTAAGCTAAAATACCTGGAAGCTGGAGCAGAGTTCAATTTGTATAGAGCCCAACGACACAAGCAGCAAAGATTCAAAGAAAGAAAATTAAATTGAGTATGTAATTATAAGCAGAAGCAATCAGCAATCAGCAGTAAGAAAGAAGAAGCATCGGCAGCTTCGGTTGGGGTCGGGAGTTATATGACTTAATGGACTTATACTGGGGGCCGGCTAATCGCGAAATCTCTCCTACACCACACGTTGAATGCATTCAATTAGGGGGGCATCAAAACCGGAATACCGATACCGTCCTGAAATCGTGTCATTCCGTGCCAATCTCGTGCCAAACCATTTGGGGCTCGTTTGGTACGTCGGACTGTATAGACTAATTTCTGTCGGATAGTATTAATTCGTTCCGGACAGTACTGACTGTTTATCCATAATATTATAAGACGTTTGGTGCTATTTCGGATAAATAGTATGACTAAGTTATATTGTGTTTGGTGCTGTTCCGGATAACATCGGATTAGACTTTTTTTTTAAAAAAAAAAAATCTTTGATAATTTAAGTGGAAATTGAAATTCAAATGACTCAAATTTTTTTTTTTGGTAAGATTCATATGACAAGATTTGTTTTTCAATTGTTTTTGCCAAGATTTTTTTTTATATAACCCATTATCATAATTGCAGTATCTCATAAAAATTCCAACATACTTGCATACGTTAATAAAAACTGTACCAAATAATGTATAAATCAAAGTAATCACATATTAAGGTGATAAGAGCAAAAGGGAAAGTTGTTCATAAACTAAAGTACATCAAAGAGTGAATCACAGCTCCCTCGCCCAAGTAAGAGAAGAACAAATGTTTTTCTCATAGCACCATCCAATGTCAGGAATGTTCTCTCATCACTTGCTTTCTCCAAAATTAGCCGCAGTGCCTTAATTTGGTCATTAATAGACAAGTCCATCTTTGCCAATTCAGCAGCAATGTCAGGTCTTGGTTCTGATCCTTTAAGCAGCAATGGAGTAATGCATAATTGTGCTTAGTAAAAGAGATATTGAATTGTGATTAGTATTTTATGGTATGTTAATTGTGCTCTGCATGCAAGCCACACCAAAAGGCGTGTCGTGTTTCACATACTACAGTCATGGTTCTTTCCTTTTTTTATTAGCCGCAATATTTCGACAGCAAATTGCCTTTGCCGCCACAAAGCAACCATTGGCATCCCTCGCAATCATACCCTAACCATTGTTCTACTTGTTTGTAGTTCTCAACAGAGTGAAAAACTGAAAAACACCCATCAAAAAGCGAAACATGGACAAAGAAACTATTCCACAAATCACTTTATTTGCTAAAGATTCCCACAACGTCGAATTATATCATACAAACAAAACATTCGATTAAAAAAATGTCAAAAAGGAAAAACTCATAACCTAATTTTCACAAAAAATTAATAAAAGAAGAAATATATAGAGAAGAGAGAAGAAGAGAGAAGAAGCAAGAAGAAGCATAGTATGAAAAATAGAGAGAGTGAGAGATGGATACTTGGAGAAGAGTGATGAGAATAACCTGTGGTGAAGATTGCAAAGAAGAACCCTAGGGAGAAGAATGAAAAGAGCGTTTGATTTTTCACGGTAGAACGCGTGTTCTTTATCCCTAGTCGTATAATTAAGCGTGTATTATCTAAACCGGGGAGTGTGGGTTGTATTAGTTAGTCAGGTAAGGAGAGTATTAAAAGCCCAACCCGTATAAAATAGTCAGGTAATTAAATAATACAAATTGACACCAAACACATGACATGGGCTATTTACTCCTATCCAGAGTCTAATACGGTGTACCAAACGAGCCCTTGGTGTTGATGCTTAAACGGGATGAAACCGTGTCATCCCGTTACTATTTGACACGACACCGGTATCATATTTGTAATCCCGTTTGGTATCATACCGTACCGAACAGTAACCAATTAATATTAAATAATAAATATTAAAATATTAATTCCAAATTTTCAGATTTAGTATCTCATTCATCTCTCCCACAAACGAAACTTATTTTCAATTTTTCAGATCCATAAGCTTTTTTCCTCTCTCCTTCCCTCTGTCTCTCCTTCCCTCCACCATCGATCGATCCATCTCAAATCTCAACAAGTTGTTGCAGAGCTGCAATTCGTTCTCCAAGCTTGTCTTTCCTCTGTAATGATGCAGAAATATTCAAACCCATTTGGTAAAATTTTGCCATAAAAGACAGAGCATAACATGCAAAGAGTGTGAGTGGAGGAGAGACAGAGGGGCATGTAATGGTGCATATTAGTTTTTATGTGTTTCTTGTTGAAATTTCTGACCTTTGCGTTGCCTGTCGATATGGGATTCTCAGATTTCGTCTTCTTGAAGGTTCTCTGGCTTGCAATCGTTGTTGTGCTGATGGTGCTTGCACACTGCACCGACTCTTGGCCTAACCCATTTCTCCTTTTCTGCCATTAAACCCAATAAGCATCACAAAATTGTAAAAGAAAACAAATTAAATTAAAAATTTAAAAAGGAATTAAGAACTTGTTGATCACTGACATTTTAGCCTAAGCTGAACGGTATCAGTTTTGATACAGAACCATACCGGTCCCGTTTGGGGCCGGTATGGTTTGAATGTGTTTTGAAAATCCTCCATCCCGTATCATACTGTCCCGATTCTCCTATTCGGGATGACCTCCATTCCGTACCGTGCCCACCCCTACATTCAATTCAATTGTTAATTTGTTACCAATCTACAATGGTAAAATATTCAAAAACTTCGAAATTACGGTTTCTTTATGAAAAACACCAAAGCAAAGAAATTCAATATAAATGAGGCAAAACGGTCAAATGAAGCCACTAAACAGATCGAAAAGAATTTTTAAAAAGAACACAAATTAAAACACGTTAAATTATGAATGCAATCTCATGCCACATCACCACATTTTTATCTCACATTTCTATAAAACATGATGTGGTGTGTCCATATCATATGCCACATCAATTAAATCAATGAAATGTATTTTAATAAAAAAAAGTTTAATTAACAGTTTTTTTTAAGTGTTAATAAATTATACAAGAAAAAAAAAGTTTAATAAGTTTAATTGATGTGGCTGTTTACCTTATCAGATACATTAAGTGGTATGACAATGTGGTATACAAATGTGATAAGAGTAACATTATTCAAACAAAACAAAAAAACCATTACCCTCACAATGGAAACTCACCGTTCGTTTATTTATTATAGTTGTTTATGTTTTTATAGTCAATCTATTCTTCATGGTTTTTCATTTCCAGATTTGTAGAAGATGGAATCAAAGTTATCTGATATTATTTTGTATTTATCTTAATTATGACATAAACAATCCCCTCTCTTCTCTTTCGCATGAGCCTCCCTCTCCCTCAAGTCTCTCGTATATCTCCTCACTCTCTCTTTCCGACTCTCAATCTCTTTTTCTCCGACTCCCACTTTTATTGAAGGAACTCAGGGGTCGTTTGGTACGACGGATTGTCATAGACTGAACTAAATCTTGGGATTGTTTTGAATTAGTTCGGATTGACCTAAGCTGGATTAAGTACTGACCTATGTTTGGTGCTGTGTCGGACTAAGAAGCTGGATTGTAAAAATAATGAAGACCTATTTTTGGTGCTGTGTCGGACTAAAAAATAATTATTGTAATATTTAAATTTAATTAGGAATTTTGACTTAAAAAATATTTAACTTTAAGTAAAAACTAAAAACTAAAAAGGGAATAAAATAACAAAATTGTCATTTGACTCTCCCTGCACAAGTTCACTCTCTCTTTCTCTCTGTTCAATCAAAATGGCTAAATGATGAATGGAAATTGGGGAAATTCATCCGGTACCTTACAGCAGCTTAGGCCAATCCCAGTACCTTGTCATCCTGTAGGAAAACCTAGTGACCAATTACAACCTTAGTATCAACACAAGTACCAAAATCACCGTTTGGTTGCTGAGAAAGACGAAATGGGATGAACCCATTTGGCAGCTCAAATTTCTGAGCAACCAAGCCAAGTACAAGGGCGAAAGCAATAGAGAGAGTGAGAGAGAGCAGACGGTGTGGAGGAGAGTGGTAGAGGTGGATTTGCTGGCGATCTGGCAGAAGATGCACTGTGAAGCTGCTGCTGCCGCCATTGACGCATTGGGAGCATCTTGTCGGAGAGAGAGGTAGAGAGGGAGAGAGAGGGAGGAAGAGAAGGAGAGAGTGGAAGCTGTGTTGCTCGCGCGATCAAAATAGCACGCTCGCTATTTTGCGAACTGCTTTTGATCCTCACCGTATTGGACGCGCGAGTCCGGTGTTATTTTAACTCTTGGACTATACAATCCCACTTAAGTTAGTCTCCTCTTTCACCAAATATGGATTTGAAGTGCTATTTAGTATAGCCCAGTCTAGTCCAGTCTAATGAGGCATACCAAAAACAGCCTCAGTGGTTAAACGACCTCTCAGTTCCATTGCACCTCAGGAGGTGCTTATCTGCACACCTTTGGAGGTAGTTATTTTTAGCCGACAGGGAGCCCCTGCGGGATCGTGGCTTATAATATGTATATGTGTATATGGGTATGTATATATATATATATATATATATATATATATATATATATATATATATATATATATATATATATAAAGTAAAAGGTAGAGAATGGTAAAACATTCAAAATATCAGAAAATGTCATTGATTAATCCAAACATTAAGAATTGAAATTATTAATTAAATGAGGATAATATGGTAAATTCACACTTTTTCATATTTAAAAAATTAAACAAAATCAGATAATGGTTCCTATTTTTATGAAAAATAACTACCCATTTTTTCGTTTCTTAATTCTAAAAACTAAAACTAAAAAAGAAAACCAATTGGCAGACACGCGTGAGCGTGTGGCAAGGGACTAGTAATAATAATATATGTGTATATATATATATATATATATATATATATATATATATTATATATATTATATACATATATGTGTGTATATATGTATAATATAATATATATTGATATATTATAATAATAATAAATGCTATTATTATGACAATATAATATAGGCTTAATATCACAAAAGGTCCCTAAGGTTTACAAAACTATCGATTGCATCCTTAACGTTTTTGTGTCATTCGTGGTCCTCGAGGTTAGTATGTGTGATCACGAATGGTCCCCCGTTAGGTTCCGTTAAAAATTCTGTTAGTTTCTTTGACGTGTCGATATATATATCACAAAACATCCTCGAGGTTCACGCACCTATCACAAATGGTCCCTGCGAATTTTTTTTTATTTTTTAATTTAAAATTCATAAAATTTTGGTTCTCATTTTTAAATTTTATGAATTTTAAATTATCCCTTTCCACATGAGTTTATTAGTCCCCTCCTAAGGAGGTGTTTTTGGTGGATTCGGTATTAGCAATCTCATTTAAGACTAGGATTAGATGAAACAAACATGTGACTAAATTTAGTCTAAGCCAAACTTGTATAACAAACAGCCCCGTCCTATTTGGCTTATGGGAAATGAGGCTTGGAAATGGGAAATTAATTGCTTTCTCATGTTTGGTAAGTCTAAGCATGGGAAATGGTTGCCTAACATATGAGAAAGTATGGGGAAAGTGAAGCCCTCGGTTTTGTTTTCCCTCCTCATAGGAAAGTTTGGGAAAATAAGCCAACATTAAATGCATATTTTTCATGACCATTTTGTCCTTATTAACAATTTAAAATATGTATAATTGGGAAATTATACAAAATTTGTTTTCCATCCGTACTCAAAACAAACATGGGAAATGAAATAAAGTGATATCTCCTGATTACTTTCCTGACATTACCAAACGTAGGAAATGAATCTTCAATTTCTCATCCCTTGAGAACTGACATGAGAAGTAATTTCCCCTCAAATCCGATCCGTGAACCAAAAGGAGCGTAAAAGTCTCCCTATCCAAGAGAGGTCCCACGGTTCCAGTGATTCCATCTCATTACAATCAATCATTGTAAGACTAATTATTATTATTGGTTGGTAGGTAAACTTAATATTCAGGCTAAAAAGGAAAAGGAAAAAATAAATATTTAATTACTTTTTTGTTTTGTTTATATTCTGCGCGGGGGAGAATTTGACGCAGGTGTGAGATAAGATAACTTATGTTTTTTTTTTTCTCTGAAAGCTTATGTTAATTGTTCCGTAATCGAAAACGGTAACTTGGAGGAACCAGAGAGTGGATAACGATCTGAAGAATTGGAGGAAAATGGTACATTTGCATCGATCGGTGCCTGGAGGCTGAAACAAATTCAAACTTTTTTTAAAAAAATTATATAATTATTTATTTTATTTTATTTCATGATCTCAACTGAATGGTAAAAGAATGAATGGCATTGACAATTTGACATGGCGTTGATAAGAAAGAATTGATTGGATTGGATGAGCATTGAGCATGAGCATGAGCATGAGAGAAAGAGTGAGAGTCAGAGGATGGTGTTATCTGGGATTACTGCACTTCGAACAACGACTACTATTCCGTCACGGATGACATAGCCATTAGCTTCTCTGTCCGCTTCTTGGGCCTTGTCTTTGTTCATGATCTGCAGCAGCACCAAAATAATAGTTAATTACCATCATTATCATCATCATCATCATCATCTCACTCAAGGCTTATGAAACATTGAATTGCAGCTACATACATAATGTAAGTACCTTAACATTCTTGCCAATTCTTGCATTCTTGTCTATAATGGCCTTCCTTACATAAGTATGTTCACCAATTCCGATGGGAACTTTCTTCTTCTCACCACCTTCTGTCTGTGACTGTGAGTGTGAGAGCGGTTGATTAGATATTAACAACACAGCATAATGGAACATCAGTTAGTTAGACTAAATTAGATATATGGTTTGTGGTTTGTCGTGGCCGGATTTTGATTTCGAAGTATAAAATAAATGTACTTAACAATTAATGGCAAGGATTATCAGATCACAGATATGAAGATCATTAGAAAGAAAGAAAAAACACACACTAGTGGTTCTGATTTCAGAAAATTAAGTTCACCCCCTAACTAAAACTTAAAATGGAAAATGGATCACAAAAAATATTAATTCATTCATTCATATAGACAAGACAAATTGACAATAATTAATTAAGCTTACTTGATAGATAGTTGAACCCATGATAACTGAATCCTCAATCATAGCCCCATCTCCGATTCTTGTCCTGGTACCAATTACTGTATCTCTGATCCGGCATCCCTACTCTTGTGCAAGTCCAAAACCAGCCAACCATTTCCCACCCACAAAACAACAAAACAAGAACAAGAACAAGAACAATTAAGATCCATTCATATTACTCACTACTTGTTTAATTGGAGACATCAATAAAAGATTTGAAGACATTATTCAGAAATCCTCTTCTAACTTCTTACATTGAGAATGCAGCCATCTCCAATTACACTGTTTGTTATTAGACAGTCGTCAGCTATATGAGTTGGAGGCAGACACCGACGCATAGTGTAGACTGGACTTTCTCTGTCGTAGAAGCTGTGTTGTTAATTATACATATATGGAATGGATGAAAGGAGCAAGTTTGTGTTAGTCCATGAGATTGAAATTTGAGCAAGTTTGTCTTGGCCAATATATACAAGTTAATTACAAGTTACTACTCACTTGTATCCTACGTCTGCATCGATATCCTTTGTGCTTTGCATATTTGCTCGGTAGAATGCTTCAATATTTCTCATGTCCTCCCAATATCCATCAAATCCATAAGCTTGAACCTGAACTCTCACATCACATGCACAAAAGTAAAGTAAATGTTCGCATCATTTCCTTAGTAAATGTAAAAGGGAGCTCCTCTAACTATCTAAGGACTTGAAATTTGAAACAAACGCACTACAGAGAGTTGGTTAATTGTCAGAGTATGGTTTAGACCTTCATTCCAATAGATATGGCTCCCGGAATTACTTCACTGGCGAAGTCATTTGCCTTGGGAAAATCTTCTTCTAGAAGCCTTTTCATTATATCTCTATTGATGAGATAGATTCCCATACTCGTCATACTATTTTGAGCAGTATCTTTGGATTCTCTTGAGCTTTTGGCCTGAAGTTTCAGATTAAGGCTTCCTCAGGAAACACCAGAAATACCACAAACAAACATAAAAATATACTACTACTACTACTTACTGAAACAACATTAACCGGCTTTCCCTCCAACTTCAATCTAAACTCCACAACTTGATTTTCAGAGTTCACATCTAGAAAGCCAAAACCCGGATCATGACGTTTCCTGGCAATTGATGCAGCAACTGTAATGTGAGCCTTATTGTCTCGGTGGGCCCTTAAGAGTTTTTGGTAGTCCATTCTGTAGAGATGGTGACCAGGAAGGACCAAAAACTCAGTCATTGGATACTCTTCCAGCACCCACAGGCATCTTCTAACAGCATCGGCAGTTCCCTAATATCAAGTTATTAGAATTTCAAGACTTGAGAGAGTATATATATATATATATATATATATATATATATATATATATATATATCTTCTACTTGTATATGTAAATGAAATAATAAAACTCCAGAGAATTTGATTATGCAGACCTGAAACCATCCATTATTACCAGGGCTCTGATATGCTGCAATTACTTCAACAAACCCCTCATTCCCAAGACCTACTCCAGAATAAGCTCTGGAAAGGTGGGAATTGAGAGAAGTAGAGTTAAATTGTGTCAGAGCATATATATGGTTTATGTTGCTGCTAATGCAGTTGCTCACAACAGAATCAATGAGCCTGTAGTTTGCTGCAATAGGTATAGCCCCTTGTGATCTTCTCTTTGTCAATGGGTAAAGCTGTGATTCATGTCCATCTCCAAACACAATAGCTGCCACACTCTGACATGAATAAATGTAATCTAGATGGATGCTCTTCAGAAGAATTGATTGATTAAAGATAATAAAAGTAAAGAATATACATACCCTTAGGCTTACTTAAGAGGCAAATTAACTTGAGATTTTAAATAGAACTTTAAATAAACCTGTTTGGCTGGAGGAAACAACAAAGTGGGAGTTTGAGATTGCTGTGAATTGGTTATCAACAAGCTTGGACTTGGAGGAAGAGTCGAATGAAGCTTCAGTGAACCTTTTTCATGAATACAATCCGATCCAGTTATGTGGTGCTTTGCTTGGGTGCTAACAAGGGAGGTATGAATAAAAGAAGGCTGCAAGATCACCATGACAATACAGAGCAAGAGACTCTATGTAATGTATGTATGAACAATTTGCAATCTGTATTTTCAGCTTTCAACTTCCTCCCAACTGATTTAAGATCACTAAATAGAAAGAATAAGCAGGGAGTATTTTGCTTTCTTCCGCCTCATGGCTATTGAGGAAATCTTCCTTGCATGGCTATTGAGGCTTTAGAGGCTTAGAGGCAAGGATTTGGTTTCTGAGCAAATACCATCCCACTTGCGTAAACCTGATTAGAACCATTTTTCTAATGAACATATATATATATCACACATGAAGCATGTCGAACATCATCAATCTTTTCTCTTGTGTTCTTATGTACATATAACTTTGATTCTAAGCTTCTTATTGCCCCTTTTTTTTTTCTTTATTCTTTTCAATTGTTCTCTTTGTTTCATAAGACTTCAAAGTTATATTCATAGTTAACGGATGCACAAACAAACCAGTTGTCCAATAATATAAAATGCAACTGCAATGACCTTCTTAACCTAACAAGTAACCTAGCTACAGCTTCTTCATGGCAAAAATGCCCGGTAAAATCAACATGGATTTTGAAGCTTAGCGCTGCTCTTCACTCACGGTTTAAGACTAAGAGTTGCACTGCACCACTTTATTTGACCAGTCATTTTCCTCGTCTTCTTTTAAGTTTAAATTTAAATTAGGGAAAGAAAGGGGTGGACATAAGGGCATTTTTGTCACTTACTTTGGAAATGAAGCTTGAAGCCTTCTGGCGACTGTTGGGCATTTTGGAATGGAGTGGCATCGAAGCTAGGCATTGTTGGCTCAGCTTTTATGCATCTTCCTGTGCAGGTCTTCTCTTCAAATTATATGCACAAACAAACATGCCATAAAATTTGTTAAATAATTAACAATTAATAAGAGTACTGGCTGGCCGGCTGGCCAGGCGCACATGTAAAATTGTAAAAACAAAAAATTTACTTTATTTTTTTTATCGTTTAGCTAATATATGTGTCACACAACTCAACAAGTGACGACTATTCATTTGCTAATATGTTCAGTTGTTCTAATCTTACGCGCCAGCCAGCCACAATGATTGTTTTATATATAACAAAAAGTATCTTTCTTCTTCCTCTTATTTATTTATTTATTTAAAAAATTTATATAAAAAAGACTTGTGTTTTCCTGGTTCAATCTCTTTCTTTCTTTTTGTTATGCGTCAAAGAAGCTTGCAGCTTAGGAAAAGGTCTTGGATATGGCTGGTCTATGCGGTAACGCTCTCACAAGGGACATGAGCCCGCTTCTTGAATACTTTAGTTTGATGCTGTCAGCCAAATCAAATTTTGTTGATTACCGACCGACCGACCTGTCTTTTACAACATCTTAGATTCTTAAGTAAGTAACTAGCGACATCCCAAACATCTTCCAGTGCAATCGTACACAAAAAACAAGTATGCTAGTTTGGCAACGAAATATTGCCAAAAATAAAGTTGGGCTACGAAATCAAACACAGCTCGTGCACAAGTCAGTCACCAAAACATAGCAAGTGGTGAGGGTAACGACCTTTCCTTTCAGATTTCAACCTCAAAGTGAGATAATTGGTGAAGGAACCACAATGAATGTTCGCAAATATGAAATAGCAACATCGAATCACATCTACCCAGCAAGATAGAAATCTTTTATTCGAAACATCAAACATTGCTTCTTGTTTTTTTTATTCAGCTTCAGCCTCGAAGCTTTTATCAGGGCTTAGCAATCAACAAATAGCCAACTATAGTTTGGGACAACATGGCTACCTCGCTGGAGTTTCAATCACCCACAAGACGTATATTTTTGCAGTTCAAAAATGGAACAACAACAACCAAGCACATCTAGTAAAGGAAAATAATGGCCAAATTAAGAATTTATCTGCCTCTCCTCAGTGTAACATTACCACTACTTCAGATGGTGCTCAAACAAAGATGCCATCTCAATCTGCAGTACAAATCAAAATAACCATGAAAGGGTTATACCAAAAATTAAAATACAAAGACAAATAACATTACTCTTAGAACAAATCTAAATATATATATATATATGGTCAGGATCGGGGGACCCACAAAAAGCCACAAATTTATACACACATTTTCAACCTTTAGATTAAATAAATTTTAATGGCTAAGATTGCATTTTAAAAGCAATCAACACCCTCTTAATCATGATTAATAATATGCCTCGAAAGTTACACTAACCCATTCTCTCTCCTCTCTCCCCATAAATTTTTAACCAGAAACTTATTAATTTAATTTGTTCTCAAACATTTAAAAAAAAAAATGAAAAACAATTCTCATTATATCTATTGGAGCTGGAGGAGGACGATGAGCAACAATGGATTTGTTCATATAGCTTCGGTCCACCACAAGGCTTCCTGATGATTAAAATGGCTCTTTATTCAACAATGGATTTGTTCATATCCTCATCCTTCTTCTCTCTTCTCCATCAAAACCACAATTGAAAAACAGAAATTTTTGAATGAAAATGATTGGCCTGTGGACATTAATTAAGTTTATGTTTTGAGACTTTGAGTTTCAAAGTGACATGGATGGACTTTCTTTCCTCCTGAGATCTTTTAATACCTTTCATGTTCATCTAGTTTGGTGTCATCTCGTAGGAAGCCAAGATTGAAAGAAAAGAAAAAAGAGAAAGAGGATAACATTCTTTTTTATATTCCAATTCAACTATAGAAATTAGGGATTGTTTTGCAATCTTCAGAGAAATAACATTGAATTGAGGTTTCCCTCCCTTATGACCAATGAATTGAGGTTTTCAAAATGAAAAAAAATATATATATAGAATCAGAGTCATCCATGGCATCTGGACCAATGAAAATTCCATGTGAACTGGATTAAAGATTAGGAGAGCTTCTATAAAAATAAAAAATAAAAAGATTAAGGGAGCTGATGAGTTCCTAACGAAGTTTGAAGGAGAAGAACTTCTGAAGAAGAAGAGAGAAACGAAGTTGGAAGGAGAAAATTGATTTAAGTGATAGAAAGCGGAGTTAAGTGGGAAAAAGGAAGGGCATGATAATGTAGAAAGGGGAGGGGAGAGAGAATACAAAACATTAAGTATCAAATTTGTTGTGGTATACAATAAATTATTATAATGATGTAATCTCAACCATTGAATGTGCTTTAATCTAACAGTCTACAATGTGTAATAATGTGTGTCAAAAATGTGTGTCCCGACCCATATATATATATATATATATGTATAAGTGCGGTTCATGAGAAAAATAAAATACAAACCCCTCCTCAACATGGCACCTACTTGCTACTACCCTCTTGTTTCATATTAGTGTCATACGAAAGGCTATTAATCAGATTACAGTTTCTAACTTAATGTTATAGTATATCAATGCAACAGAAGTAAGTTTATATAAATCTAACTAATATTTTACTATTTTCCATCATTTCTATTTACACTTACCTTCTACTACATGTACTCTACAACAAAATTCAGCAAGAAAAAGATTAAAATGGGGGCAAGAAGGAGAAATCTTGGAACTCCCTCCCCAAAACAAGAAGACAGCATGCAAAAATCTAGGCAAACAATGAACTATATGGGAAGAAAAATTGCGAGAGAGAAGCAAGACCAACCCCAACTCAATAAAAGATATACATATAAACAGAAGCAATCCATTCCAAATGCAACAACTCCGCTACCATCATAGCTTATTATGATACTTTGATATCAACTTACAGCTGTCAAAGCAGTCTCTGCGCCCTTATTTCCAGATTTACCGCCAGCTCGGTTTAAAGCCTGCAATTGTTATGAGAGGCAACAGTAAGATCATTCCCCACTTTGGTAATAAGAAGAAAACTGTAGAGAGTTGCCAGTGCTACATTTGAATACTTTGTTAAAAGATTTACCTGCTCCATATTATCACAAGTTAGGACACCAAAAACACATGGAACTCCTAGTATGACATAAGAGAAGTGGTTATGAGGAAACAAAATTCAAGCATTTTGGAAGAAAAAGAAACATTAATACAATGGAAACAATACCACCAACCAAAGAAGAAATTCAAGACTGGAAAAGATTTCCCAGACCATCCTAATGCTATTGTTTCTCAGTACGAGATATAAGATAAAACTAATTTGGCAACTAACAAAAAACAGACACCAACCTGAATTTAATCCAGCTGAAAGTACTCCAGATGCTGCTGAATTAGCAACTGCATCATAATGAGTTGTATCACCTCTTATCTACCGACAATGATCAGTTCATAAATTAGGGTTTTAGCAGCAAGACTTACAAATACAGTATGCTAAAGAATGAACTTCTCATGGAGATAATATATTATATTAAGGATATGTAAAATTGCATGAAAATACCACAGCTCCAATGCATAAAATTGCATGATATCTTCCTAAACTTCCAAGCCTCTGGGCAGCAACACCAATTTCAAAGCTACCAGGAACCCATACAACCTGAGGGAGAAGCAATAGAAATAATCAGGCCATGTAAAATCAGCTCACGCAACAATAAGACTACAGGCCACTTTACAAATATAAGGCATGATATCAGATCTGCTGCATTCAACCAAAAAGTATAGTAACAAATTATTCTTTTGGGGTTAAAGTTGTCTCCAAATGATATTGCAAAATGCTAAGAACTGTAAAAGCCATACATTTTTACTTCTTTTTGAGATTTTATCATCTTACTGACAAGGAGTGAAATTTGACAGCAGTGGTATGTCAGAAATAGAAAGTTCCAACATAACAGAGAAGCAGTCACAGTCTGATTATTATTGTTTTTAATTTTTTGGTGAAATGCACAAAAAACAGGCGAGTTTGGGATAAGAAGACATGAGGGCATATAGTTGGTTTCAATTCAGCAAATTACTTATAAACATAAATTGGAAATTAGAGGATAAACATCGACGTAAACATTAGTTTGACACAGAAACTGCCAAGCACTCTGGCTTTCATTATAACAAGGATCATTATCAATGGTAACAAGTGTAAAACAACTAGATGAAGAAGAAGCCTAGGCAGATGATTGGAAGTTTATGTTAGGTACATACATCTATATCCTCTTCTTGAATTGAATAATTCTTGAAAGTCGTCAGAGCTCCCTCTAACAGTTGCTTTGTGATAATCTCATTAAACCGCGCTACAACCTTGAAGATAGAAAATTAGATCAACAACAATCAAAGAAATATAGAAAGCATAGAGAAGTCAGTACACACATACACAACATAGGGTGTGTGGAACCATAAATTCCTAGGTCAATTAATTTCCCTATTTTTGGGAGTTATTTGATTTAGGGACTCTTGCTACAAATTATGGGTTTATCCTAATCCTAATTCCTTATTTATCTTAATCCCTAGTTTCGGATTTATTCAAACTCCATTAATTATCTAAAGCCTATTAATTATCTAAACTCCATTGATTATCTCAATCTCATTTATTGTGAAATGATAAGTTTTATGTCTACAAGGGTTTATCTCTCCAAAAACCCTAGCCCCGAGGCTCTATAAATAGGAGACTACACAAGGCATGAGGTAACCCATTCTAAGCTCTCAAAATACTACAGAAATTCCCTCTGCTTGTCGCCCCACTCTCCCACTCTTTCACAAGGCTCCAGCCACCACACACGGCTCCGGCCACCCGGTTCTCTCTCCGTGAGAGCTCCGTACTCTTTTGTTAGCTATTGTTTTCCTACAAACACTCGACCTAACTTAGGCATCGGACACCCCCGGGTGTGGTATTTTACTCCATATTGTTTTGGGGTTTAGGGTTTAGGGTTTAGGGAAATGAGAAGGAAGAAGGAATCTTCAGACGAATATTCTTTGGGGACGAAAATCGCTCCCACAGGGTGTGTGTGCTTTTGAGACATTGAGAGTGAAGACTGACCACTGCGAAACGAAGGCCCTGAGTTGCGGTGACGGAACCAACGAGATGGCGAACAGCCGCAGTTTGTGCAAACGACGAACGCTGGGGGAGATGGTCCTTCCTCTCAATTGCACCTGCCCCTCAATTGTTTGATTGAATCAGAACCCAAATAGATTACATTACTTGAGTAAAAACAATAATAAGAAATAAGAATACTTCTTGAATTACTTTGTGGAGCAGAGAGAATAAAGCGAACCTCCTATGGAAGATGAAGATGAAGAAAGAGAGAGCGATTTGGGTATCTGAGACAGCTGAAGGCGGAGAATGCTGCTACTACCATGACGAGGATGAGAATGGCAATTATCAGTGAGTGGGAGGCGTGAGTTAAAACACTGGGTTGAAGCGGAGGCGGAAGCAGCAGCCATTTCAATTTTCAGATCAACAAGAATTAGGTTACCGTTGGACTGTTGAATCAATTAAGCTCTGCTCACTGGTCACTGGATTCAACTCTACTCACTAGCAGCTAGTCAGAGAGAATGGGAATAGAGTCAACTCAACTCAAATGCCTACATAGGCTTGCCGCTTGCCTAACTTAACCTAACCTAAACCTGGACCAGGTTATGCAAAAACGCCGCGTTTCAAACCTCTTTCAATCTCCCTCCCTCTTTGTTTAATCTCAGCCATTGGAATGTATTTATGATATAAATATTTAACCCGATGGCTGCGATTATTTCAAAAAAGAGACGAAAATAAAGCGATGCGCTCTGTCTGAGTCTGAGTTTGGTTTCTAAAACCCTAACCCCAAAGAAGCTGTGGCATTTCAGACTCCGTACGTACAATGGCGTTGATGCTCAAAGTCCCAGCCAATTGCATCGTTGTTCAGCAACCTAAGCGGGCATTCTTGCGTGGAGCTGGAACCAGTAGATTGGGTGCTACTAGTACCAATCGGAAGCAAAGAGTTTCATCATCATCATCATCATCAGCTATCAATATGATCCCAAAGATGTCAATTTCAGCCATTCCTAACAAACGTGATGACAAGTCTATGTCCAAGAACAAGATTGACATTCCTATCATGGTAATGCCAAATCTAGATTTGGTCCTACTCCTTTTTCTTTTTTCTTTTTTGAGCTGAAATATATTTCATCATTTTGTATAATATATCTTTTTCTAGTAGCTACATTGCTTGCTGCTTTGATAATTTGAACGCTTGTAAGTGCATATGCGAAATGCCTTTAGTTCTTCGTGTTCATTTTGTCCAACAGGTAAACGGATGTAGTGGCAAAATGGGGAAGGCAATTATCCAAGCAGCAGACTCTGCAGGACTCGGAGTGGTTCCCGTATCATTTGGCTCTGCTGAGGAATCTGGGCAAACAGTCCAAGTTGGTGCAACCGAGATTCTGGTGCATGGTCCTTCTGAAAGAGAAAGCACCCTTGCATCCCTTCTTGAGAAATATCCCAATTTGATTGTGGTCGACTTCACTGTGCCTTCTGCAGTAAATGGTAAATATCGTAGGTTTGAAACTCTATTTTGACTTTCCATTGCTGCTGCAAACAGCAAATGGTAAATTTTCTAGGTGACTTTATGTCTTGATTCTTTTGGATCTTTTGTTTTTTTTGGGTCATATTCAGATAATGCAGAGCTATATGGCAAAGTTGGAGTTCCCTTTGTGATGGGAACAACCGGTGGAGACAGGGATCAGTTGTATAAGACTGTAGAAGACTCAAAAGTCTATGCTGTAATTTCCCCACAAATGGGAAAACAGGTGATCAGATTTTGTATCTCAGTGGTTTCTAATATTGTATACTACTGTGAGGGCTTTGCCTTCCACATCCTAATATTCGTTTTGTATGAGTAGGTTGTGGCATTTCTTGCGGCCATGGAAATTATGGCTGAGCAATTTCCTGGAGCTTTCTCTGGGTATTCCCTACAGGTGCTTCACTTTTTTCTTAGAATTTGGTACAAATGTAAAATATAGAATAAGAGATAGTCCAATTATTTGACAAAGGTCATATTTCAGTATGCTATTGACGTTCATTTCTCTGGTTTGTTATATTTTCTTTTTGTTCATAACGAGTATTTATCTTATATCCTTCCTACGTATAGCAATTGATTTTTTTTTCTTTTCCAAATGAATTATTAATGAAGAAAACGACAACTTTCATATATCAATTAAAACTTTCATTTATTTATTTATTTTGGTATCTTTTTATTCACGGTAAATACGTCTGTCCACTAGAACTCCAGTAGTTAGTGTTCATGTTCATGTTTTTTTCAGTGGTACGTTTTTCTGTTTTGGGCTTCTGTGTGCTTATGCCTTCCTGCGAGTTGCATAAACTAATCTTCCAACTGTGTGCTCTTTATTTATCGTTAATATCTTTCAAAACGGCAGAATGTTATAAATTTTCAAGGTGCTTGTTTTCTATTTGTTCTATTCATATTGGATGATGTGGCTGATTCATCTTTTTAAAATTTTAGGTGATGGAATCCCATCAATCAAGTAAAGTTGACACATCTGGAACTGCTAAGGCTGTTATTTCTTGCTTCCAGAAGTTGGGTGTGTGCTTTGATATGGAACAGGCATGCTAAGGATACATGGTTAATTATAGCTTTGGATAATTAGAAATGGTTAACTGCAGCATCTCTTTTCCTCACCCTTTTCCCCTGCTTCCCTCCTTTTTTATGTGTCTATTAGAATCTATTCAATGGGTTCAGTCCCCATACATGAAGCACCAAACAAACTTAGAGAGTTTTCTTATCATGCCTCATCTTTTAATATTTCTTCTTCAATCTTTTGACAATTTTGTCAGATCCAATTGATCCGGGATCCCCAGCAACAGATAGAGATGGTGGGAGTTCCAGAGGAGCATTTGTCTGGTCATGCATTTCATATGTATCATCTGACTTCACCTGATCAAACGTAATAAGAAATATCCTCGCTCTCTCTGTCTCAATTTATTCTGCGTATGTAGTTTTAATTTTATTGCGTTGACTTAATTTTCCCCTCTGCAGAGTTTCTTTTGAGTTTCAGCATAATGTTTGTGGTAGATCAATATATGCAGAGGGTACAGTTGATGCTGTAATTTTCCTTGCTAAGAAGGTGATGAAGCTTTTCCATCCCTATTTTGCTTTACTACTTGTTACAGTGCTTATGATGGTTTATAAATCAAAGTATCCTTGGTTTAATTCAGCTGTCATTGCCATCTGTTCGCATTTACCTTTTTTCTGTAAAATCTTATTGTTCAAGAATAATGAAATTTCAGTCTTAGAAAGTATAATATGTTAAGAACTAATTTTATTTCTGGGAAAAAGATTGGTTAAATTCAGATTCAAATGATCCTATCTGATTGGAATAGTGATCGATTATTTGGCAGGAATATCGTTAACAAACATTTGGTTAGTTATTATTGTACTCATAGGACCATGCACTCCTTCACTTTCTGATATGAAATACTAATGCAGGTTCATTCAGGGGCAGACAAGCGGATATACAATATGATGGATGTCCTGCGAGAGGGTAATATGCGATGATAGTTGACTATGTACGAAGGGTGTTGTCTGTATTAGTGTATTAATTAGCTTAGAATAATTAGATTATGGTTAGGAAGATAGGGACATAAGTTTTGGACTAGTAGTTTCAAATTTTTTTTTCTGTTATTACTTCCCTTGCTGTTTGTGTTTGGGAAAACTTTGGGAGCTTGAAAATTTTGTAGTTTGTTGAAGGAAATACAAATATACAAGTATTTCAGTTAGAAGTAATATTTGTTAGAGATGCAGCTTATTTTGGCCTTTGTAGTTGGACTGGGTGTGGGATGAATCATGAATGCTTTGGCAGCTTCAATTGGCATTCTTGCCTTGCTTTGGTTTGTGAAGCTTGGAAAACTGCTGGGCATATTAGCTGTTTAGCTAAGCAGTGAGAGGTTTAATTAAGGGGTGCACATTTCTTTCTTGTTCCTGCAATTTGCAAACAGGTGGGTGTTTTAGTTGGAGCTCAGATGAGCCGCCGACATAAAGTTGGCAGAAGCGTGCTACTTAGGCGTGCACACATTTCCAATACCTACTTCAGCTTTACCAAACCCTAAATAAAATAAGGTTTAGTTCAAATTTAAGACCAACACAAGTCACCAGCCCCCAGCTCCTCCATACCGCCTCCCTCATGCACAACTACTACTAAGCACTCTTTCTCTCTCTGTGTCTGAACGTGGTTTTATATTAAGTCCAGTTCGTAATTGGTAATTGGTAATGGCCCAACCCAACCCAAACCAACGGCCCTAATTCTTGCGTAATTAGTAGTTTTTGGGTCCAAGGAGTCCATCTCGTCAAACGCTGTAAAGTTGTCGTCAAATAGCACGTGGACTTCCAAAAACAAAACATGTAAATTTAAGTATCGAGCAATAGAAGTGCTTTCCCAACGGACGACGGCAGAGAGAGAGAGAGAGAATGGAAGGCAGGGAAGACTTGAAGTCGATATTAGAGTATTTGCCGGTGATGGTGCGGACATGGAGTCTGTTCTGGCCGTCCCAAGTGGTGGAGGCTCTCAAGGCGTTGGCGAGAGGTCCTGAGCACAGTGGGGTCCATTCTGGGGAGCTGCTATTCTCAGCCATTTCGGACCTCAGGCGCTCTCTTTCTCTCTCCTCTCACCCTTTGCCTCCTTCCGCCCCACACGGCTACGCCCTCTTCTTCGACGAGGTCATCCACCATTCACTCAATTTTGTACGCCTTTTTTCTTTTTTTCTTCTTTTCAATAGTTACTTTTTGCAATTATCCGATAATCGTTTAAATTAAATGTTTTTTCGTTGAGTTGAGTTGTGACTTTTCATTGAGGTAAAGAAATAGAATTGAATTGCAATATAGTCTGTCTGTGTATAGAAGATGTTGGTAGCGTAGGTATACATATCATCATCATCAGTTAAGGCAAGGCGTTAAGGGTTAAAACGGTATTATCCATTCCATAGCATCTGAATGAAAAGTGTTAGTGCAGCTCATGTCTAGGGCCGAAGCAAGGAAATGGTTTGGAGAGGTTGTCCCGGCATTGGCAAATTTGCTTTTGCGGTTGCCCTCCCTGTTAGAATTGCACTATCAAAACGCTGACGCCCTTATTAATGGAGGCAGAGATGGAGTCAAAACTGGTCTTCGTCTACTGCATTCACAAGAAGCAGGAATCGTGTTCCTCAGCCAGGTATCTATATCCTTTTATCTTTCGCTCCCATATGCCCGGACAACCATAACCACTCACACACATCAGAGCATGGTTTGAATCAAAACTTATACTAAGAGCCATCGGTACTTGAAATTTTCTCTGTTTTTTTTTAATGTCATACAACCTGGTGCGGCAGAAGCTGAACATGCATAGTAAAATGAGTAGCATTTGCTATTGGAATAAGGAAAAAAATTGTAACAGAACTTCTGAAAAACTGTAGATTATTTATTTATTTTATTGTTATGCAGATATTTTGTGTCCGATCTCTGCCAATGCAAAGGTTTATCTTCTATATAGATCTATACTCACATTTGAGTTTAAGTGGTCTTATCTAGGGAAAATCAAGTGATTATTTCTTTTTTCATTATTTCAAGACTAATTCAAATATCTCTTATGATTTTGTGGTATGTTTGACGCTTGTTTTCTGTCATATGCTAGAAACTAGTTCTCAATACTTCGTTCTTTACTTTGTTAGAACTTCCTTTATTTGCGGTATTACTTTGCTGATTATTGTCTATGTTCTTTTTTTCTTTTCAGGAACTAATTAGTGCTCTTCTTGGGTGCTCTTTATTTTGTTTGTTCCCAATCAATAATAGAGGTGCCAAACATCTCCCAACGATCAACTTCGACCATTTGTTTACGTATGTGACCTTTGCTTTCTTATGCGTCACTTGTATCCTTTATTCATTTTTTTTGTCACAGATGTTTGTCTATAAATACTGGGTTTCGGGTTTCCAATTTTATGCTAGATATCTCGCCATAATATTTTAAGAGATATCCTGTCACCCATTTCGTATACAGCATCACTAGATATCTACTTCTGTTATTTTACTTAAATATACTTACCACTTGAAGTGTATTTTCAGGAGTTTATATGACAGTTATAATGAAAAACAGGAGAATAAGATAAGGTGTATTATACACTATTTTGAAAGGATAAGTTTCCATATGCCTAAGGGTCATGTCTCATTTGAGCGGAAAGTACTTCCTCTGGAACATGGTCCTCTAAGCATTTCTTACCCCAAGGCTAGTTTCTGGAGCAATTCAGCCATTCCTCTCTGCCGTTTTGAGGTATTACATGACTAGCGCTGTTACATAACAAGCCTCTAGTTACATGCAGATGAATTGGTTTCCCCTTTTTATTTTCCTAATTCAGTTTATCAATAGAAAATAACTTGTTAACTAGTCTTTTCATATCATTCTAGGTTCACAGTTCAGGCTTGATAGAAAATCAATCAAGTGGAGCTCTTGAAGTCGACTTTGCAAACAAGTATATAGGAGGTGGTGCTCTTCATAGGGGCTGTGTACAGGTGTGATTTGTTATACGTTTGCATTCTGGCTATTTTAAACTATATTTTTATTTGTTTTACCTTTTCTTGAATCACACAGGCCATGATCTAATTGCAGAAGATCCTAATTTTATTTGTTATTATCGTCTCACGTAGGAAGAGATCCGTTTCATGATCAATCCTGAATTAATTGCTAGCATGCTGTTCATGCCTTCCATGGCAGATAATGAGGCTATAGAAATTATTGGTGCAGAAAGGTTTTCAAATTATACAGGGTGAGTACTGATAGCCTATTGTTTGCTTATTTCCTTGTATTAGAAAATATTAATGTAAATATTTTCCTTAGAGAAGTTGAGCGTATGTTGTTCATGCATGCATGTGTAGAAACATATAATGACTCAAATTTGGTTCTTTCTTAAACTTTTTGTATGCATTAATTCTATGAGATGGCAGGGGATTTTCTAAGTATTAACTTAAATATCTAAACTTCACTTATTTAACTTGGTTACTATTGCTATTGATTTCCGAATGTGTTACCATCTTTTTAAGTGGTGTAGGTATGCTTCTTCCTTTCGTTTTTCTGGTGACTATGTGGACAAAAGGGATACAGACTCTCTTAGAAGACGTAAAATCAGAATTATTGCAATAGATGCGTTATGCAGCCCAGGGATGAGACAGTACAAACAAAAGTTACTCCTCCGGTATGTATATTTTACTTCAGCGCACACATATTACTAGAAACATATGGAATTCAATGGAGAATAAGACAATATAATTCAAACTACTACATAGAATGGGGTTTCCATGCAGTTTTGATCTTTTGAATAGTCTTACTTCCAGAACAGAAATCCATGATCTATCTAGTCAAAGACTTTTTCATTGTGTTATTATAATATGTTCCCTGTAACTTCCAGGAAGGCTTCAAGCATAAACTGAAATTCCCATTAAATCCAAATTACTATTATTGGAAACTCTTCACAGGAACAGAGTAGCACACCTAAACTGTGGTTTTCTTTTTTTGTTCTAATTCCGAATCCTTGCCCTAAATTTCTCAGTGATGTTTGAATATGTTGGATCATTATCCCACTTATGTAGATTTCAGATCCTTCGTATAACATATTCTTAATCCGAAATTTTATCTCTCCTACTTGTTGGTTCCTACAGGGAGAATAATAAGGCATTCTGTGGTTTTTTTCATCAATCAAAATATCAGCAGTACAAGAGATTGTTTCGAGAGGGTGGGTGTTCTGGAATTCAGCCTCATTCAGATGTTAAAGACTCCAATGACGTATACAGTAATAATCTTTTGGTATCAGTTTTCTATCAGTTTCATCTTGGTTTGTGTGTGTGTGTGTGTTACTTAGGTGATGCTCTACATTTAGAAATGATATTGCATTACTAACTTTAGCTGAGTTCTTAATGTAGAATTTTTTTTTGAAGTTTATGTTTGGTTTAGCAGAGTCCAAACTTACTCTTTCCAATTTGAAATTTGTTTGTTTTGAATTTTTACATTTGCTTTTCTATAGAATCATGGAGCTAGCATAACTTCTGTTGAAACGGGTGGAGGAAAATCTGTACACAAAGTGATCAGAGATTCTGAGGAGATCCTGTCTCTTGATAATGAATATGATGTTGGGATTGCAACTGGGAATTGGGGATGTGGTGCTTTTGGAGGAGACCCTGAAGTGAAGACCATAATTCAGTGGCTTGCTGCCTCTCAGGTAGTTTTATCTTAAGCCTTCAAAAAGCAATTAAATGGGATTCTGTGTCATCTTTAGCTTACTCAGATAATTTTCACTAGGATTCTATGTCTGTGTGTAAATAAATATAACAAAGGATCAGTGACACAAAATGACTATTATCTGGGTGCATTTGTTTCAGGCACTAAGACCTTTCATTTCGTACTACACATTTGGCATAAAGGCATTGCAAAACCTAGACCAGGTATGTAATTTTCATTGGCTCCACACCCAACTCATGCTAAGCCTTTGTTCCTATGTATAGCTTTTTTATTTTGTATTTTTATTATTTTTTTCACTTTGTCTGGAGTAGGTAACTCAATGGATACTGTCGCATGAATGGACAGTTGGTGATCTCTGGAATTTGCTGGTGGAGTACTCATTGCAGAGATTGAAGGGAGAGACTAATGATGGATTCTTTACTTGGCTCCTTCCATCTCTACCTACCCATGATACTGAGATGTTGGATTTACCTATAATGTCTTAAAACTTGCTGCTTGTATTGGCTTGTTGATCTAGCTATTTATGTAGAACATTGCATTTTTGGCATTTTACTTTTCTGGTTGTTGCCTGGTTTCCTAGTTGATGATATGCATAAGGCTTAATTACACCAATGCCCCTTGAAACTTCGATCAAATCCCACTTTGCCCTCTCAAACTCAAAATGACCCACTTTCATCTCTTGACTGAAGTTTGGTGATCCACTTTACCCCTTGCTGTTAACTCCATCTAAAAGTCGATTAACTTTGATGACGTGTCATATGTAGGGCCCATATTATTTTCTTAAATAAAATAAAATAATATTTTTAAACACAAATTAAATAAAATATTAATAAAACTTTTAAAATTCAATTTTTATTTATTAAAAAACAAAAACAAAAACCTTTCTTTTTATTCTCTCTGAACCTTTCTCTCCCTTCTTCCTGATCAAACCCAACCTCCCTTTCTCTCATCCTTAACCAGTGAGTCACCAAATCACACATCAAACTTGAAAGCTCCAAATCATAAACGTCAAACCCAACACTTCCCCCACCCCCTCCTTCTTCCCGATCCGAGTTAAAGTGAATACTAGAAAGCTACAAATCATACACATCAAACTTGAGATAATTAGGAATGTGAATAAAGAGAGATATAATTCAAATTGCAATTGTACTTGTAAAACCATCACTGCCTTCGGTTTTCACATAAAAAAAACTCATATTTGAAGTTTAATGTTGAGGTTGGTAGGAGATCAAGAGAGAGGATGGCGATGGTGGAGATTGGGCTGCGATGGTGGTAGGGTTCGGATCTAGGGCGTGTTGGTGCGATGGGTTCAATTTCTGTGTGCAAGAGAGAAAAAGAAAGATAGGGGTGGAGAGAGAAAGAGGGGAGGGTTGCGGGTTGGGTTCTGGGTTTCGCCGAGGGGGGGATGCTCGGGTTGGGAGGGTCTATGGGGTGGAATCTGGTTACGTGGTGTGGGGTAAGAGGAGGGGGAGAACGTGATTGGTTGGGTTTGATGTGTATGATTTGGTGACTCACTTTGGTTAGGGAAGAGAGAAGGGGGGTTGGGTTTGATCGGGAAGAAGGGAGAGAGAGAAAAAGGAAAGTTTTTTTTTTTGGTTTTTAATTAAAAAATTGAATTTTAAAAGTTTTATTAATATTTTATTTTATTTGTGTTTTAAAAAGATTATTTTATTCAATTTAAGAAAATAATGTGGGCCTTACATGTGCCATGTCATCAAAATTTAACAGACTTTTAGATGGAGTTAACGGCATGGGGCAAAGTGAGTCACCAAACCTCAGTCAATGGATGAAAGTGGGGCATTTTGAGTTTGAGATGGCAAAGTGGGATTTGACCGAAGTTTTAAGGCATTGATGTAATTAAGCCTATTGTTAGTCTAGAAATGCTTCTGAACACCTTGTGATGCCCCTAGCCGAAAGCAGTCAGTACTTTGGCAACTTAGCGGCTTTGTTTGATTTGCTTGTGCCTCAAGGAACCTGATATGGATTCGGAGACTATTCCTCGAGGAAATGCAAAAGGCGTGCCACTACTAGTGATACTCTTCTAGTAGAAAGAGGGAGGTTTGATGAATATGACTGCGCTCATTTATTCTTTCTTCTAACAAAGGCCATTGTGCTCCAAAGAGGGAATCGGCTTTAGATAGGTTCTTTTTCTCGCCTCAACTAAGAGGACTTTCGATATCTTAAGTACGATCAAGCAAATTGCGGGAAAAAGCAGTGTCCTAGTCCATTGATCGGATTTGAACATTCAATGGTAGATCTTTTGTATTAAAATCAGTCCGATAGACAAGGTATTTTCATTAATGATTGCATACAAGTCTCGATTAAATGAAACCGATTTGAATACAATAACTCAACAAACAAGAAAAGCTGAAAATGATACAATCGGACAGAAGATCCGTAGTATCGGACGAGAAGACAATAATGCATGCTGCGACAAAGTCGTGTTTGTCCGATACTAACAAACTAGTAACACTTGTGACCAGAAACTAGCCCGTATCGCAGCTTGGAAAAACTTGCTTCGACATAAGTGAGCTGGAAATCGAAACCAACTATCAAATCATACCAAGCATTCTTTGTGAGCAAATAGGTTACAAACAATGGCAATGTTATTCCAATCGGGAGTTGTCAATCGGGAATTAGACAAAGCTATGTGTTTGGGGAAAGAAGAGAGTTCCAACAAGGAGTTGTCAACTAGGAACTCAAAGAAAGAGAAGGGAGTTGATTCAAGTCTTGGCTTTGTCTACAGAGAGACACTTCGCAAGAGATTGAGTCTAAGACGTTGAGTCTTGGTTTTGAGACGTTGAGTCTGGCTTTTTGGCTGAAGTTGTGTGTGTCGCCCTTGCCACTGGAGATCAGTATATATACATAGATAGATTAGTCCTTCAACTGGTGATGCCTGGAGAGCCCTTTGGGAAACGCAGCATTGACTGCCACTTGTGTGAAACCTACCTCTGCTGATGTGACCTGGACGTAATTAAGAAATCTTCAAAGTGAAGATCTTCGGCTGTGTAGAGAGACGATCAAGTTGATTAGGACCAAAAAATCCTGAGGATGGTCTCCCAGTTTTGCTGAATTTATGGTTTAAAGCCTCATCTGATGGGAATAGTGGCCATACCGCATTAAATGCGGTGGCAATCACATTAATAGTGGTGTGAAACGCCTCTACTTACTACGTTCCTCCACTTGCTGTAGACCATACTCCCTCTGATTTGGTGGGTCATGCTCGGATTTTTCAGTGATTAAACCAAATCGTGATGACATTTGAATCCTCTGAAAATAAGATCTTTTGCGAAGGATTTCCTCAAAAATACTTGCTTTTGAACAATTTCTGTCCGAAATGAGACGTGGCATTCGTATCCGGAAAGAGACAAAAAGCATCGGACACTTGTGTCCGATGCGCCAGTGTCTTCGAAGCGCTTCGTTGACTACGATTTTTTGGTCCAAAATTGCGGCTGGAGCGTTGTTGGGCCTGGCTGATCCTTTCTCTTGGGCTTTTGTGAATGTAAGATGAGCCTTTCGATGCTTTGGGTCCTTCGTCCTACTCAATCAGTCCATCAAAACTGTGGATCAAGGCCTGTGCTATTTTTGGTATGAACACCTATGCATAATGCCTTTCTTTCTTTGGATTTTAGGGTAGGCTGTAACAGATCGTTTTCATGGTGAATGCATCTTAATGACTAATGAGGTTGGTTGAGTTATAGAAGGCATTGCCGCATATTTGCTGTCACCCCTAGTCAAGAACATAATAGGACGTCTCCCCATAGAGACAAAGAGGGAGACGATAAGAATTAAATCAATATAAAATGGTAAAGATGGGACAGAGAGAAAAAAAAAAGTGGTATGATTCGTGCAAAGACCCAAAGACAGTGGCATAATCAATTTAGTTGTCAGATTAAAAAATATATATTGTAAGGGGTTTGTAGTTTAAGTGGTTAAAAACACTTAAATTAGTAATATGATCAATAAATGTGATACCAATAGCACCACTCTTAGTGCCTGTTTGGCATTGCTTATTTGGAGTGATAAGTGATCTTTAAAAAAATTTGGAAAGCTCAGTCCGTTTGGTAAACTATGAGAAAATCACTTATTGTTAAAAATTACTGTGAGAGAAAGCTATAAGGGAAAACAACTAATGATATGCTTTCATTTTCTGATTATGCAGGAATCAGTTTCGAAGAGGCACTGGGTTTAATGATTATACGGCAATCATTTTTTGATTATGTGAGAATCAGTACCAACAACATTTTTAACAAAATGTTTACCAAATGCCAAACTGTTTTCTCTCACAGCTGATTTCTCTCACAATAAATCTAACATCGATTATTTTCATAGCACAACAATGTCAAACTGGCCCTTAAAATTATAATAAATACTTTATTGATTCTTTTTTTTTTCTTCTAATGATTGTTTCTTATAAATGCTAAGGTGGAGGTTAACTATGGTTATTTAATAAGAGCATCTACAATCATGCTCTCTATTTTTAGTTAAAATTTGACTAAAAACACACAAAAGTTATTTTAAGAGCTCTTGAACTCCAATCATACTCTCTAGTTTAAAGAGTCATAAATACTAAAGTTATTTTTTAATTCAATATGACTAGTCTATCTTTATAAAAAAAAATAGTTAACATTAATTAAAAGTTTAAATTACATAAAAAAAAATCATCATTAAATTATAGAGAGTCATTAAGAGTCATTTCTCTCTCCTTAGATTTAGGAGCTCATAAAGGTCTCTCTATTTTAGGAGGTGGATAGGGAGCATGGTTGGAGTTGTATTTTTTCAATTTCTCCCTAAAATTTGTCTAAGGAGGTAGTTTAGAGAACCCATTATAAATCCTCTCAAGCATATTTTATGCTTTAAGAATGGTGATGGTCTACAGCTTGAATTAAGGTGGTGAAAAAAATGAGGAGGCCCAAAGAGGCGGTAGGAATAAAAAACAAGTAGGAAGAGGGCCTAAACCCAAACTGGGCTATTTTATGGGCTATTTTATTTTAAACATCCATCTTCACCGCTCACTTTTCCGCCGGAGCTTTTTTCCCCTTTGGTTAACAGTAACCATCCACTTTACCTTATCTGATTTAACATTTGCGGGCACTGCTTTGGCATATGGGGTTTTAGGCTCTTAGTTGCTGCTGGGCTGGGGTTTGGTTTCTGATGCCAAGCTCATCTCATCTGTGTTAAAATAGGAAAGAAAGAAGACGAAGGAACATCATCATATACTTACCAGGTTAGTCAGCTTTTTCTTGTTATTTTTCTTCTTCAATTCCCTTTCTTACAGAGATGGAATTAATTGGATTGGATATGTACCATGTAAATTGTAATGGAGACGACTGACTGAGACAGAAGAGAGAACTCTCTGAATGAATTAAACTTGTGTTTTGTCTGCCGTATAAGTTTATGCATTTTGATTCTCTAGCTGCCATTTACTGTGTGAACCATTACATTACTAGTTACTAGTTACCAATTGTTTGCCTTTTCAGATATCTACAACTGATTGTGTGTTGAAATGGCTCTACAACATACCCTGAGGCTTCCATATCTCTTCTCATCACCAAAACAAAACAAATTCATAGTACCCCTTTCATTTGCTTCTTTAGGTCCTCAGTCTCAAGACATTCCAGCTAATGTAAACAGAATATGGATGAAGAACACCAGTGTACCAACACATGGTGGTGGTAGCTCCAAAGTAACTAGATTGTATGCTTCTAAAACTGTTGAGAAGGTCGGCTCCGATGAAGAAAAGGGAGAGCCATTTAATGACTCTGATGAGGAGGACGAACCTTGTTTTGGTGACAAAGATGATCCCTATTTGATGGGTTCTGAGGAGAGACTCGAGTGGAGAAACAAAATTAGACAAGTTTTAGATACCAACCTTGATGTTGAAGAGGAGTTAGACCCTATTGAAAGGACGAAGAAGGTGCAACAACTTCTGGCCAATTATCCTCTTGTTGTGGAGGAGGATGATCCTGAATGGCCTGACGACGCGGATGGGCGGGGTTTCAAGTTGGATCAATTCTTTGACAAGATTACTATCAAGAATAATACGGCAAGAAAGGATGACAATGATAATGATGATAGCGACAATGAAATAGTGTGGCAGGATGATAATTACATTCGTCCCATTAAAGATGTAGTAACTGCAGAATGGGAAGAGACTGTTTTCAAGGACATCAGCCCTTTAATAATTCTTGTACATAATCGCTATAAAAGGTTTGCTTTTCCTTTTTCTTCTTCTTTTTTATTTATTTCTTGCCATGTTACCTTGTCCTTGTTAAGATTTATGATTTCAGCACCTTGTTTCCAAATTATAGTTCTTTATTACGAAGTTAGGATATTCAAAGAGGCCTCCAACCAACCAATGGTTGTTGATATCATCTGACAGTTCCAATCCTGGACACTGCCCAATTTGGAACTCTTTCATGACACTGTATTTATGTTATATTTGCTATGAGAAATTGTTATATCATATTTTTCTTATTAGACAATTTTCCTTCTTCAGACCAAAAGAAAATGAAAAGATTCGGAATGAACTGGAGAAGGCTGTACACATTATATGGAACTGCAAGCTACCTTCACCAAGAGTAAGGCTACAGCCTACCGTATGCTTTCTTTAGTACCTTTCACCCCATTTATTGGTCATTATTGCTAATATTTGTTTATCATATTTAACAGTGTATTGCAGTTGATGCTGTTACTGAGCATGATTTGGTATCTGCTCTCCAAGTGTCTGTCTTCCCCGAGATCATCTTCACTAAGGCTGGGAAGATTTTATATCGTGAGAAAGGTAATTTTTATTTAGGGAATGTGCATCTGATTCTTGCCTCTGATTTCCAGCATGTTTTCAGCTCCTTTTTTTTTATTTTTATTTTAATCTGTTCAGCAATTCGAAGTGGAGATGAGTTGTCAAAAGTGATGGCCTTCTTTTACTATGGAGCAGCCAGACCACCTTGCTTGAATGGCATTGGAGATAGGCAGGAACCGATTCCATATGTCTCTGCCAATGCCCAACCATGATATTGTGATGAATAGTTTGTACTTTGTGTGGGGTTGGTGCTAAACTGTAATATTCCAGGGTTGTTGGTAAATTCTTCCTCCTAACAGTTAATAAGGCTAAGCCACATAGTTTGGAATTTCTATAATATTTTATTACAGGAAAAATTAAGCATTGTGTGTCAATATATCTCACATATTACAAATTCATATTTAGTCATACACCACAAATTTAAGGATTTGGACCCTAATACCCTGTGATGGAAATTATGTAGTTTTGCTATGAGTATAGCAATCGCACAGACACACGTATGTACCACATTGTTTTGAATTGTGAGAGCTTTGAGTTTAGGCTCTTTTAAAACATAATTCATCACTCATTGTGAACACCGCAACAACAGAAGGCTTTGTGGTAATGAAAGCGGAAGGCAAACAGCTGGTACGGGTTTGAGCCATCAAACTTGCACTCAGCCACACCTACAGTTCGTTTCTTTGTGTTGCCTCCAAATACAGTGAGGTATTTTCCTGTACTGTGAGAGACCCAGAAGCGGAACTCGCGGTGATTTAGTTTCTTGGGTAGATTAATTGATTTCCAGTCAGCCTCTGTCAAGTTTTTTAGCGAGCTCAACAACCAAAGGCTAACCTTGCCATGCTTGTCCACAGTGAGGTAAGTTTGTCCACCTGAACATTTGTCCATGTAGTTGCTAAACCTGGGGAGCACACAACGAAAAAGAGCATATGCTTAATGGACTTTTCAGTCACAATGGAGTGTCATCTATCTAGTTTGATATTAAAGTCGTTTGGTATAGTATTACAGCCTGAGATCAAATCAATTTCATTAGGTATGGGAATATACAGAGAAAAGAAAGTGCTACCAGGTTGAGAGCCTCCTTGAGGCATTAGGTAATCGTTTGTCTATATATTATAATCCCATGCTCTTCTTTTGTTCAATTTTTTTTTTTTGCCTCAGTTTCAGATAACACATTAAGCGCAAAAATAGGATCACTCACCTGTGATAACCAGAAGCTGAGCCAGAAGTAGATTTCCAGCCAAAATAAGCATTTAGTTTTAGTCAGACTGTAAAGCACCAGCAATAAGAGTGTCATCAAATGCTGTCATATGGGGGTAGGCTTCACTTGCAGGGCATTTACTTGAATCACATTCGGAGCACTGGCTGCAAAGCCACTTACTCATCAAATCCGGGGCATCATTTGCTGCAGAGGCATTAGGTATTACGAGGGCGAGAAGCAGGCAGAGAGAAAGGCAATGCCAATGCCTATCCAAGCCCATGCTTGTAGGCTTGTAGGCTTGTAACTTGTGTTACTTGCCTCCCTTTCTCTCACTCTCTCTATAGATAAGAATTGTTGGTAATTCCTTAGAAGAGATTGACATGGTTATATACGCTTTCTTGTTCTTGATGTTATTAGATCCCTTTGTATTTAATATGATTAATGGAATTTAACTTGCGGATAGACAATAGCTGGTGATAGGTTGGCCTTTTTTCTTAGTGGTCGTTGTGAAAACTGGACACCAAGTTTCGTTTGCTTTCCTTGTTCTGTTTGCACCCTGATTTTCTCCAAAAGAAGGAAAGTTGGGCACAAATGAAATTATATGTCTTCACAGTAGATTCTCTTCTTTCTTTTCCCATCCCCATTGGTGAATATATATATTGGGCAAATGGGGCGGCCGGCTGATCAATCTCATTCTCATTCTCATGGCAGGCTCAATAATTTAATGACATAAATTAACCTGTTAAGAGCATCACCAGTGGGGGGTGTATTTTCGGAGGTGTAAAGCCACTTTTACATCCCCTTTACACCTCCGGGAGTGTAAATGTGATTTTGCTCCAATGAGGAAAATGTAAATTCAAGGATGTATATTCATATTCGGCAAGAATCCAACGCTTACAAGACATCACTCCCACGTGCAAAGGGACCCACCAACAAGAAAAATTATTTTCTCTCATACTTTTCTCTTCTCTCCTACTTTTCTCTCCGGTGAGACCCATTTTGAAGATGTAAAAAGAGATGTAAACATCCTTTTTTTTTTTGCATCTCCGCCACTCAATGTATTTTTACATCCATATACACCTAACCATTGCATGCGTTTCAGGCCAAATAAGGTGTAAATGTGCTATACACCCCCCCACTAGTCATGCTCTAACAATGTTTGACATTTTACTGTCCAAGAAAGATACAGTGTTAGGACATGCACACGCATACGATGCTTTCCTATGATCGGCCTATTAGACCTCCGCACCCCTGCGACTGACTTTTTGTAAGAGTGCTTTGATGTTCTGTTAGCCATATTTGGGCTGAACTTTGCATTTGTTAAAAAACATGATACTTAGGGTCTTTTTATGATACTTAGAGTCTTTTTATGATACATACATAATTTATAATAGTAATTGTTCTATATATACGTATCATGAAATTTACTGTGTAAAATAAGACTTTAAATAGTCATTCTACACTACTTTTATTTTCTTTTTGTCTCACTTTACAAATGCAATTTCTAATAGCACCCCCTCCCCTAATAAAATGAGATTATAAATAAAAATAACGGAGAAGTGCGTAATGATTAGTTTGGAATGTCAATATCAGCTCCCTTAAAATATGACAAATTTATTTATTTATTTATTTTTGTACAGTCTTACATCTTGTCTTTTCGACATATATTATATACCACACTCAAATTCACCTCTTATTTATTCATACCTCCTACTTATATTTTTGGTGCTTGTGTCATTTTAGTCTTCTATTTGATTCATTTAGCAATCCCCAAGTTTATTGAAGAAAAAAAGATGCATCCTGGAATGACAATCTAATATCATTGCCTTGCCTCCTTTAATCAATCCAAGTTTTGATAATCAGTTGATGATTATGAATGTGTATTCCATCCTCCAACTCCCATTCCTACCAACCAGTAAGACAAGTTTATTCTCAAGTATATTCTCCTGTAAGGGAAGGGAATGATACTGGGCATATTCCTTTATATATATATATAACATGATAATATTTCGTATACGATACCGGTGGTATGGTATGGTATCTGACTTGAACCCGTCTCAGATAATATATCAGTTGAGAAGTAGAACTTGAATCCACTGAAAGCTCAAAGTTGAGGGGCGAAGTGTATAGTGTTGGTAAAATACAGTTGCAGCAGTGAATATGTTTGTTGATGGTCATCTACTTATTCTGCTTTAATATTTCTGTACAATTAATATGACATTATGATTAGATGACCATCAACAAACACATTCATGATATGCATGCAATGCAGTCTCAGATCTCTGTCTGTCTGTCTCGCCATCATCTCATTTGCTGGTCTTACATTACAGGCATGAAATCAGACTAGCTCCTTCTCTCAGTCTCAGAGTTTGTTTAAGTTTTGGATGAATCAATTCATTTCTTTCTTCTTATATAAATTCCTGCTCCTTTTTTGTTTTGTTTTTTATATTCAGTACCATATCTGCATTAGACCGTTGACTGACAGACCAAAGTTTGCCAATTTCCAGTTTCTAGAGTCATATGAAACGAGTTTAATTTGTATGGATGGATTGATGTTCCATCATCATATTTCATAATTGATGACCGACCAGGCTTCATCAATTTGTTAACGGAAACTGGTATACTAGTTTTGTTTTAGTCCAGAGCTATTTGATAATTGATGGTAAGTTGTCCATTTTTTTTTGCTAATTTCCCAGTGGCAGACCAGCTATATGATAAGCTAGGAGCCTTGGTTGGTTGAAAACGCTGGTGATATATCATGATGAGTGCTGCATACTGCTTGCTGCACTGCGGTATAAGTTAATTACCATTGCCTAATAAGTACTGATCAGACTCTAATCAGATAAAACCTAGTGCCTAACTAGCTAGCTGGTATTAATAATTAATTAATAAATTTCTGTGATCAAGCGATCAGCTGTGTAAGATTGGAATATCAATCACATGCATGGTGCCATGGTGCCATGGTGGTATGAATATTGCAGACATTTAAGATCCAACCTTACCATATGTAAGGTCCAGATTTAAGATCCTACAAAGTTAGAAATAAAATACAAAATCCTGATTAAGCTTGGTATCTGATTCATTATTGGAGGCAGGCAGGCCTGAGGCCAGCATCACAACATTTCTTATAGATTTGCATTTGGCAGATGGAGAAATTATGAAAACAGAGACGTAATTAGCTAGGCACCACACCACAAGTCATGCATGAGAAGATTCGTCGATGTCTCTGAAACCGGACAAGTTGCTTTGGAGGAGCAGAAACAGAAACAGAAACAGATTTGTGTCGTCGGTGTTGAATTACTTGACCATTGATTATGCTCTTTGTGGACGATGATGACTTCTGCTCCAGGGGGACAGATACTGTAGAAAAGCCACCATTGTTGTTTACATTAAATATGGTGTCGAGACTTAGACGACGATGATGATCATGAGGAGTTGAAGAAGCAGCAGATGGAGGTGGTGGCACATAGACGTAATTAGTTTGATTAGGATCAATGTAGAAGTCGGCGATGTTGTAATTAGTTTGAGCTGATGATGAGAGGCTGCTGTATTGGCGGCGAGTTCTGTTCCTCTTCATTGCCTTGTACACCATTGGAATCAGACCTTCCATTGATTGATCTTAATTAATGATGAAGATATATTACCAAGCAGAGCAGCAAGAATTTGCAATATATACATAAATATATATATATATTGAACAAGGAAGAAAAAGTTATTCTACTATTCTATTATAAATGAAAGTCTCCCTTGCCAGCCACCCAGCCTTTTTGTTCTACTTGTTGGTTGGTTTGGTCCTTATTGGTCATTTGGTTAGTTTTTGACATGCATCATTTCATCAGCCATCATTCAACTGCATCATCAAATTTATATATATATATATATATATTCATATTATATTCTTTTCTTGTAGTAACAGGGGAACTAATCAAATGCCGCCCCCTACCTCCACCCGGCCAACTAATAATATCATCCAATCCAATTCAAAGTCTCATAGTGTGACTCATAAGACGCAAAATCAACCTTGAAATTCGATTAAATAAGAAACACATTACGCACGCTTCATCATCGTCCTCATCTTCTTGTTTATTTTTGGGTTTTATCTAAGTATAAATGAAATAAAGAATTGCAATTAAGAAGCATATCTGGTTTTAGTTTACTTGGTCAAGCTTTGCTAAGGTTTGTCCACCCATTTGGCATATGACATTTGAGCTTATCTACTTGCCCAGTTCCTCCGACCTTTGCCAATGATCGCCAGTTATATTTCTTCTCTCGATGGATCCTTATCAAAATCTATCAGCAACTGCAAGAAAGAGACACAAACTTAAAAACTCAGTCACACACACGCACACACACCATCTTTTCAACTTTTTAGCTGAACTAGTCCACTATACTGTCCATGCATGCACATGTGACAAACCCTCTACTCTAATCACTTCACCTGTTTATGTAATGATCATAATAATTAATAAGTTCCATTAATTCTAGCCTAAGTCAAAATTAATCATCCATCGCGTATGGTATATACCAAATACCAAAATTAATCTATCAGCAGCAGCAGCCGTACGTCTTAAATTAATGTGCCCGGCTACAGCAGTAAGCATTTGAGTGAAGCAGCTGAACAGAGTCGGCAATGCATGGTTGGTGGAATGAATATTTGACAAAGTGGTGTCCCTTCTTTTGGAAAATTTCTATGAGCTTCAATTGATTAATATACAAAACTATGAGCTACAAAATGCATACTACTAGGCCAATGGGGTTTGGTTGCGGTGTTTTGGCAGCATCTTTTTGCCCCTACCCCACAACTGGCACCCGGGTTCGAAACCCCCTATGTAACCAAAAAACAAATGCATACTTCTAGGAAGATTATGAGTTAGATTTGACCCTCCAGGTGCTTATTAATATTAGGTGTCTACTTTTGTTCCTTTTCTGTTTTTTTTTCTTTCTTTTTTCACATTTAATCTTGTTCATGGCATTAACTAATCTATTCTCAACTAATGATCTATAAAATGTCCAATCTCCACCTAAAATATTTATATATTCTTCCAATTTGCGATATGTTATTCTAAACAGAGTTTTCATCCAACATTCTAGGAGTAGGTTAACTTACAAGAAGTTCCCTCTTATGCCTACCGGTTCCAGGCTACCAAGGGGCAGAATCAAATTTATGACTGGAACCCCATATCCCAAGTCAACGGCTTCCTCATACTGGTATTATGGCATTTTCACCAGTTACAATAACTTTCAATCCACATTTGAGGTATCCAATCCATGCTCACCTACCTCTTATTACTGCCGTATGAATAATGATGTGGGTAAATTAGTTCACATGACAACGGAGATAGAAGTTCCTTGTTTCAACTCTTGACCGACTACTGAAGAGTTTATGTAACAATTCTTTTTTGTTTCCTAAAAAACCTTACAAATGCATTTCTTGTGATACAATGTAAAATAACTCAATTGAATGGGAATTTATGTGATACACAACTGAAACTAAACTATGGAAAGAATAGGATACAACAGTGGTCCTTTAACCGGGAAAAAAAAAACCACTTTGGATTGCCAGACTTGCTCTAATATGATTGCAAGACTAACTAGTTATACATGGAACAACTCGTTCTTGTAGCAGAGAGTCCAATCTGAATCCCCTGAAGCAAGCAGGCCACCTCCATCAGTGCTTATAGACTCAGCACACACGCATGATGACTGAGAAGGAAAGCCTTCTTCAACTTTCCCCGCTCCTGCTTCATCATCCAACAGTTCACCAGCCCGAGAATTATAACTTAAAATCTGATCTTCCCCAACATTGATATTGAGTTCAGGACTTTGACGACTCTTTTTTAAGCGATCACTGCTGCAGCCATTGATATCTTCCTCTTCGTCTGACAAACATCTGCAGCAATCATATTCATCCATATCGTAGATACGACTCTCTAACCCTTCTCTCCATGATATCCTCATCTCGGATTGTGACACATTTTCTGATGTAAAGTTGGAAAGCCAGGAAGCCCGATCATCCAAAACTTTCTGAAATCGACTGACTGAATTGCAAGTTGTAGTTAGACAGTCAAACTGGAAACTTGAATCAATCTGATCCTCAATTAATACATTACTGTTTGGGGACAAGCTTGCCATCCGAATAGCTTCAGCCAATGAACTGAGTTCAGAATCAAAGTAGTGTTTCCTTTGATTGTCTATACTTGAGTGTGATTGAGGAGTACGAATAACATTTTCACTACCCAGTGAAACCATAGAGAATGGAGAATTATCGCAGCCATAATCATAATGGTATTTTCTTTCGTCTTTCAAGGTTAGAGCCTCGCAACCAGGTGTGCAAGGGGGAGAAGACAAAACAAGATCGTTATTTAAGGGCTCTAACACTTCTTGATAGCTCGGAGAAATTGAAGTACTCCTCCGGCTACAGTTAGTAGTACTTCCCATGTTAGTATTGTTGCATGCATCTAAAGAAAATCCATGACGACCTGAGGTTGAAAATGGAGAATAAAGATTGACAGCCTCTACAGAATTCTGAAAACTATTTTCAGAATGCTCCTTGTGATCCTCATCCTCCTCATTACAAGGTGATAACAGCCAATGCATTGAAGCTTCAGTAGGTAAAAGAACCATAGAAGGATCAAGATTGCCAAAAACTCCTTTTCCAGTTTCATCATCATCACCATCGTCATCATCATCCTCAAAACTGCCTAAAGCCTTCCCTTTACTGAAACCTGAATCATTCTCTCCTACATTGAGAATTCCTCTAGGTCTGCACTTCCTCTTGTCAGTGATCCCAGACAGAACATGGCCAGTAGCATAACAAGCACGTGTGGTTGTTGACACCGCAGACGATCCACATTGTATCTCTGGAGATACAGAGGCCTGAACTGGTGGAGTTCTACTATCACTTTTGCTAGAATTCTCTTGCAAATCCTCATCCTTAACAGTTTTGGAGTCCAAACCCAATCCTGTCACTATCTTACTCAAAGTTGTAAAATTTTCATCAATACCACATGATTTGAGCTCAGTGGGCTGACCGGCATTACCAACCACCCTGACAATATCTTCCACCTCAAACCTAGATTCGAACTTACTCCGGGAATTTCCATTTGAGTTTAAAACTGAGCAAGTTTTCATCTTTTGTCCATTTCTAGAACGGGGTTTGTTCCCAGACTGCCACTGGTACAAACAAGAAGAATTATTCTTAAATTTGTGCGCATTCCGGGATGAGAGTTTCTCTGGGGTTTCCAAAGCATTGCATTTGGACCGGTTGTCCTTAGATTTTGATGGCCTTGAAGGCTTTACAACAGGAGCCGATTTAGGGGTTTTGGACAGTATTTTAGGCCTACAAATAGGAATTTTTGAATTAGAAGAAGAAGAAGAATGAGAGAGAAAGAACCTGAGGCAACCTCGAGGGGCTTCGACAGAGATAGAAGAAGAAGCCTCGCTGCCATTGTTGCTATTGCTAATGGTGCTGCTGGTATTAAGATCCTGTAATGGATTTCGAGGGCTCTGCTCCTTTTTCTTCTTCTTCTTGTTCGCCGTCGCCGGTGCCGGAGACGGAGACGGAGCCGGAGAGGGTTTCTTGGCGAGTTTTGACGACAACGATCGGTTCATAGCGTATGAAGGCCTCACTCTGCGTGTGTGTGTGAGTGAGTGTTAAGCAAGGGAAACAGCAGATCTGAAAAGGAAATGATTTCAAAATCTAACGGAGGGAGAGAGGGTTAAGGAGGAAGGTCATCATTGTTTTATCAACATACCCATTATTTTCGGATATATTTTCTGAAATGCCATCAGTTCTCAAGTGGGGCCGTGGTCCCTCCTAGCCGTTAATAGCTAGCAAAACAAGCATATGGGATCAGTGTCAGCTTTTGTTTGTTTGTTTTAGCTTTTCGTTTATTTTAGGAGGGGACACTCACACTCACAGTTTCTTTTTCTTTTTTTCCAACTCACAGTTTCTTTTCGGGTACAAATAATCAATCAATCAAACAGTCATCATCTGCATCTTCATCTTCATCAGCGGGCCAGGCCAGAGGCAGAGGCAGTAGCAGCGAGCGAGCGTCCTTAATAAGTAGTTAAGTCTTTTTTTCCTTTTGACTGTTTGACAGTCGTCGACCATGGCAGTGACTGAACCCAAGAAGATCATCATTGACACCGACCCTGGCATCGGTAATAATTCCTTCACTTTCAAATCCTATCTCATAATAATCTCATCTTTCTTCCAACACTATTCCAATTCTGGACCTTTATTACCAACATCTATAAATTAATTCAAGCTTCAAGCTTTCATGGATTGCCTTGCCCCCTGCTCCATGTAGCCATGTAGGTACTAATGGATCCGTCAGATTTCAATTAAGTGGATCAATGCTCGTGCTGCTTCTCCCTTTCCTTGCCCACTAATTAATTAATCAGCATCTGGAATTTTTTTTAATTAATCAGTAAAGGAGCCAACTTTGGCTATCTCCACTTGGTCACCACCAACAATACCTTTTCAATTTGCTTGCGATTGAACTAATATCAATCCGGGTATTGAATAGGCCTAGGGCATCCATGATCCATCCCTGGGAAATTTTCAAGTTGGGATGCCAATGCCACCAATTTCACTTCTCTTCTTTTCTTAAAACAACAGCTTAAGAAGATCAAGATTCTGATAAATCTAGGACTTTTCTTCATAATCACTTGGGACTCAGGAACCCAATGCAGCTGCAGAGCCGCCCATTTCTGCTTCAGGCCAATGCATTTTCCTGTGCAATTTTGCATTATTGGCAACCAAATGGAGGATTCTGCTTTTGTGTTTTATGTCTTTAGTAATACCGTTGCGTTATGCATGCAGATGATGCCATGGCCATCTTTGTGGCATTACAATCCCCGGAGGTGGAAGTGATTGGACTTACTACCATATATGGAAACGTTTATACGACTCTGGCCACAAGAAATGCCTTGCATTTGGTACACTTATTGCCCTTTTGTGTTTTGTTCTGCGTACTATATGTTGACCTTCATCTCCTTTTCCTTGTATATTCTAGCATTGGATTAGGCATTTCATTCACTGTTTTCGTTGCTCATTAAAAAATAATTATACCCTGTCTTTTTGTTTTTGTATTTGGTTTAGTTGGAGGTTGCAGGGAGAACTGATATTCCTGTGGCTGAAGGATCTCATGTCACAATAACTGTAAGTTCTCATCCTATTTGGTTTTCTTCACTTATCAATAAATTAATCTATTAGTGGTTCTTCAAGTTTGTATATATGTTCCATCAGTTTCATAACTTCTTCCCAGAGATTTTCTTCTTGTCTTCCTCCTTTGTTCTGTGCCCCGATCTCTTTTTTTCTTTTTCTAGTGTCTTCATTTTTAATGTGCGCCTGTGTGATAAAAGTTGAAACCAGCACTGAATGGTGATTATAAATTAGTTAACTCGTCTGTTTTTATTTATTTATATTTTTATGGTTTTTAACAAACAACGATATTTAGCAGTTAGAAAGTCCGACATGTCCTATCATAAGAAATTGTATATAGGAAGCCAATTGGAAATGCATCTATAAACCAATTTGAAATATTTTTCTTATATATTGACTAAAATATAGTTACGCACACACACGGCGTGGTGCTCCCCTACTGACATGTGGTTAGTTTCTTGATGGTAATCTACCTGTATATGTATCATTTATGCACAATGTGTAAATGAATGAAGGGATAACCTGAGATCACTGTTTGCAGATTTAGTAAGAAACTTCCTATCCATTTCCTTTGGCAGCTGTTTTTCAGCTTTATTTCTTGCATTAAAATCACTTACCAACTGAACCTCAATTAGCAAGCCTTACTATGTTCTTGCTTATAGACAAGCTGATGTATGATTAAAATCCATAACTCATCAATCATTTCATCTTTTCCATGAAAAGAAAGGTACAAAACTTCGTATTGCTGATTTTGTTCATGGTACGGATGGACTTGGCAACCAAAATTTCCCCCCACCAAAAGGAAAGCCAATTGAACAGTCAGCAGCAGCTTTTCTGGTTGAACAAGCAAACCTTTACCCTGGGAAAGTCACTGTGGTAGCATTGGGCCCACTTACAAATATTGCACTGGTCAGATTCTTGATGCATTGCATGCTTTTGTGTTGTGACAATTATTCTTAATCTTTTTTAACAGAGTATCCATTGATACAGGCTACTCAACTAGAACCTGCATTTGCAAAGAACATTGGGCAGATTGTTCTTCTTGGTGGTGCTTTTGCAGTCAATGGGAATGTGAATCCAGCAGCAGAGGCCAACGTAAGCTGCTTAAACTACATACATATATTTACACAACATTTCAGATTCAAAATTTTCAGGACTTCAGCTCGAGTTTATGCATGTAACTAGCTTTGAATTCAGTTTATTATCTGTCCAGTTCCTGCCTACTTATTGGGTTTATTTGTTATTGTGGAATACCATTACTTCCAAATCAGCTACAGCCTTTTCATTTTCTATTGTTTATCAGCCAGACTAATATTTTGATTGGGCTTATTCATCTCCCACCTGAACTTAAGCTTTGGAAGTTTCTATGGCAATATCTTCAGATCTACTTAAATAGATGTTGATAATAATGTCCTTGGATGCAATCCGCGAACAGATATTTGGGGATCCAGATGCTGCAGATATAGTATTTACAAGTGGAGCAGATATTTTGGGTGTGGGGATAAATGTTACCCATCAAGTTGTATTGACAGGTACTATATTGGGAAATTTTAGTCTTCATTTTTATTGATGTTTGATGAAAAACATACATACTTATCAAAGAAATGCCTTCTAATAATAAGTATACTCCATATTTGTGATCTCAAAGTAGTATCCTACAAATTCAAGTGAAAAATATGGTTTCTGTTTTATAGTTGGTCAATGTAGATTGTAGAGCCTAACTCTGTGTGTCTTCTAAATGTAATAAACTTTTTGCTTCTTTTATTGTCCTATAAATTGTATCCTGAAAAACCTATTTTTCTTACCCATGGGCCATGACCATCTGCATTAATATCCTCGGAGGTTTTTATTCAATTTTTGAATCATTGGACCAATCATTATATGTTGTCCTCCTCAAGAAACAGATTTCTCATAGGTACTGTTTCTTGTAGCAGTATAAAAGAAACTATCTGAACTCAACATGCCATATCCCAAATATTAGGTGGTGCTGGAAAATGTCTTTAAGAAGCCATGTTTGTTTTTATGTTTCTTTTACCTATTTTTGAAATGATATAACACTAATACTAAGATCTGTTTTCTGAAAAGCATAGCCTTTGAGAACACTTTTATCACAGAGGCTTTAGGAGTTCAATTAGCTTTCATGCAAAAACTTCCACACAATCTACTTCCTTTTGTAGTTCATCAGGAAATCTTAAAATACAATTTTTGGACTCCCGTTTTGTGCCAAATCGGTAATTTATCTGGAAACTGTTGTGGCATTTATGAAAGCATTATGTTTGAAATGGCCAGTTGATAAATAAAATTCTTGTATGAAAACTTCATGCTTGATTGTAATTATTACATAAATCATCATACTTTCTGCATTATATTTTATTTTCATTCTGACCCATGAAGATGCTGATCGGGAAAAGTTGGCAAGGTCAAATGGAAAATTTGCTCACTACTTGTGCAAAATTTTAGATGTGTACTTCTCCTACCATCGTGATGCCTATAGCACAAAAGGTTAGTTTACTGAAGTGTTGATGCAACTCAAAGCAGTGGAATAACAATGATTGTAGACATTATATTGATGGTGGATTTAATCTTGGTGTAGGAGTTTACCTTCATGATCCCACAACACTTCTTGCAGCTGTTAATCCTTCACTCATCACTTACACAGAGGGTGTTGTTAGAGTACAAACAAACGGCATCACAAGAGGACTCACAATTTTGTACAACAAACAGAAAAGGTAGGGGGCCCCCTTCTTTACCACGATGAGATGTCAAAAAGCACAGATGATACCGTACTTTAAAGAAGTTTTTGAATTCAAAAAGGCTAAAGATAAAAACTTTTAGAATTCTTCTGCATGCATGGAATGGAATGCTTGTTTGCTGTTGATAATGGAAATATTGAGTTCATGGCAGATTTGCATGTGTTGTTAGAAGACCCCACCCGAGTTCCAATTATAATGTAGTTTTGATGGAGTCGTGATCTCTTTTTTACTTTGGTTAGGTTTGGTGAAGTGACGGAGTGGTCTGATAAACCGACGGTGAAGGTTGCAGTGACGGTTGATGCTCCCGCAGTAGTCAACTTGGTTATGGAACGCCTCATGGACTCTTGATGAATTGAACTAGTGCTGATGAAATTAATGCACTTTGATGATTGAACAAATGTTGGCATCCATTTCATTTTCTTGAATGGAAAACAAACAAACATGGTTGATCATGTTCACGGCATCTGGTTTTGGATGCTGCTGCTGCTGCATTGCATATACATTACCATCTTCATGTGCACAATAATAATAACCATTTACAGAGAATAAAATTGTTTGTCTGTATTGTAGTCTCTTCTGGGGTGAGGGCGGCAATAATCAATGATGATGTGGTAACAGTTTTGTTGTGGCAACTTGCAAGCATTGTATTGTATTGATGATTAGTATGGCAATTAAAATTGTTTTCACTTTTTTTTTTCTTCCTTTGCAAATTGCAATCAATAAAATAATGATGAGGTTGGTTGGTTCTTCTCATGAAATCCCATGATGGGCCAGTGGGCCATGGCCAATACAGATGAGAAGAGCGCAACTGGATATTCTTGAGAATATACATGGGCCAGAACCAGCAGAAGGGTGCGGACCCAACCCATTTGTCTAATGTCCTAACGACCCAAACCCTTTTGAAATCAATTTACCAAAACGACGAAACAAATTTCGAGCCCTCAAGAACTTGTTTTTTTAAAAAAAAACAAGAAAAGAAAAGCGATAAAGAAAAGAGGCATCAGGAGGAAGAAGAACGTACATTAAAGATACGACAGAGAGACGAGAAGCGGTGATCAAATGAGGCATATTGCAGTTGCAGTGCAACAGACAGTGTGCCAATTAGAATAGAATGCAGATGATGGGATAGGATAGGATCGGATCCTTCATATTGGAATGGGCATTTGGGCCCCATTTCCATCAATTAATTAACTAACCAATTCTTCTAAGTATAAATTTATATGAAAATAAGATAGGAGAAAACAGAAAACGCTTACGCACTCCGCTTTTGGTTCCATTCCCTCGGTCGCTCGCACGCACCGTATGACATTCTTTCTCTTTCTCTTTATTTCTCCACATTTCCTTACTTCCTTCTTCCATTGCTAGTAGATTTAGAGAGAGAGAGAGGTAGAGATGGCGGGAGTGGGTGGTGTTGTAGGAGGAGTGATACTGGACGAGTCTGTACTCTTGGCCTCACAACAACTCCAGCATCCCGATTCTTCTTCTTCTTCTTCTTCTTCTCATAGCAGCAGCAATTGTGCCTCCTTCCAACCAGACGCCCACTTTTTGCTCCGTAAGCTCCGCCATTCCAACATCCCTACGGTACGCTACTACTTCTACTTGTACTTTCTCTTGTTCCAATTCTGACTAATTCTTCAACATTTCACATCAGTTTCTTCTCATCACTTCGCTAGCTTCTTCTTCTTCCGGTTTTTCTATGTATTCGAAAATAATTCTCTTATGTGCTGAACATCTTACATTTCCCAAGGAAAAGTTCAATTCTGTATTCTCTTTGCAGGGCATTTCTTATGGACCAGGTCTTGAAGCTCATAAGGTAGCTTCTCATTTTCCTGCACATTATTCTTTTCTTAATGAAAGAAAGAATTACATTACCTAACAACCTTCAATTTTCTAACACTATAGTTAGATATTCATTAGAGCGCTTACCAATTTGACTATCGCACTCTACTGTTTTTACTGATTCATTTAGCTGTGTATAGTATAATTCTCATTTCTTTTCAACTTAGCGCTTTTAAATGTTTTTATAATTCATTTGTGCTTTTGCTGGTAAAAACAATAAAAATTCCCTTTTGATACCACATTAAATAAATTATAAAAAGAAAGCAAAATGTTGTAACAGTTTACCCAACCTTTATCCTTAACTACCAAGTCTGCTTGTTATAGGTTAGTATTCTTAAAGAGGTGGCGACGCAGTATTCAATCCATTGCTTCATCTTGGATGCATCCTCTATAGATGATACTACACGAGAGGTCATGCTAGCTTGGAGTAACATTGGAGGCTGTATTTTGTACCTGGTTTCTAACAAGAAGAGAGATATCTATCCTAAACTAAGCAAATGCGGTTGGCTGATCGCCATTCTGAGTGAGTATCAGAATTCATGTTTTCCCCAACAATGAGAGTCAGGACTTTTTGTTCCGCACTAGCAGCACTATGGCATGAAAACCAGGTCTACTAATTTAGGTCTGTCATGTGTCATACCAAATTTGACTTGATCAAGTGGTATCAAACACCATTTTCTTGTTTTGGTTCTTGTTAAACCTGATATTGGTACCTCTGACAAAACAATTATTACAATTCTCCAGGTGCATTTGATGTTATGGACAAAGGTTCAGATATTTAGGATTACTTTTTTTGTTTATTTAATTCTTAGTATGTATAAATCGGTTCATAGGGAATGACCTTGTGATCAAATGGAAATTGTACAAGGAGTTTTTGCAAGTTCTCTCAATTGAACGGAATATCTCCTCGGGAAGAATCGGTGATATCCTACAGGGCCCCTTTCATGTGCATATCACATAAAATTCTCTTTGTAGGCATAAATAAACTAGTGAAAGCCAAAAAATTTAATGGAATCAAGTTCTCTATGGTGTTGGGACATTTCTATATATTGAAGTAGAACAACTGACTTGAGAAGCTGTTTAAGGAGCTTAAATGGGGCCTTCTGATAATATATTCCATATTACACCCATGTGTGCATACACAAGTGAGCATTTCAGCACTAAGTATTCTTTTTTAATGTATGGCAAGGGAAAACTTGCATTAGAACACTGTCATTATAAAATTCTTAGTGAGGGTGTTGGGGCTTCTATATAGAAGAATGTTTAATATCTAAAGTTGTCTGCAACATTGTGAGTCAATGTTGTCCTGTTGTTTGCTCAAGTACAAATTATTTTGCTTTCAGATGTTGAAGGCAGCAGTGCATGTGAGAATTCAAGCATGGTTTATATCAACAAACTACAGGAGTTGCCTTTGACTATTTGCCGCATAAATAGAAAGGTTTTAAAGAGTAACTGCTGTCCATATTTTACTATTCCTACTGTCTACATGGGTGGTCGTATAGATATGTGCTTTCAATATATGCATCTTGAATGTGCCGTACTTTGTTTATATGCTCTCTAGAGGTGGAACGGCACCAAGTATGGCCATGGCCCCTCCAAAGTTTTGACCAAGCAACAAGTTTTATTAGTCATTTGGGTAGAAGCTAGCTGATAGCAGCCCACATGGGCTTGTATGGCCACTACACTGCACACTCATAGCAACTATGAAGAGGCGGACATTCATTTTGTTAAGAGAAAGAATCAAAGCACCTATAAAGTATTAAACGAACCTCCATTTTAATTTTGATCTATGCATGCTTTTTTCCAAAGTTTTTTGTTTAACAATTTTTTTTGTGGCTCATCTATGGCCCCTGCCACCGGAATTTTCTGGGTCCGCCATTGCTCTCAATATACTGCACATTCAAAAAATGGTTTCATCCTGGAAGTTGTCTTATTTTCTGTACAACCTCTTCAGCTTATCGGCCTATGCATAGAAAAAAGGAGAGGTTTTCTTATATATTGCTTGTAAGTTTGAATTTTTATGTTTCACATGGAAAACAGGCAATTGGGAACAGTGTTGTGACTGTCGGTTATATTATGAAGCCTTCTCGTGAAGAAGATTTTGCTAAGGTGAGCCCTCTTTATAATTGAAGGCGATCAGTGGTAGTAGCTAAGAAAATATTTAAGAAAAGGAAGAAGTGTAACTTGTAAGAGGGCCTTGTGACACCATAGACTTGTGTTATGTAAACATGCCTCATCAAAATGCTAGTGTTATTGATACTTGGTGTAGTGCAAATTTCTGAATTGTACTCATCTGAAGGGCTTTGACTGTTCTCTAGGCTTTTGGCACTTGTGAAAGAACCATGACAGATTAAATGGCTGTAATTATTTAATTGGAGATGTCTAGTAACTTTTGTCCTGAGAAAATCTCAGTTTGGTCTGATTTGTTGTGGCTAGCATTCCAAGTGATCGTTTATTCATAAAAAATATCAGGTAAATTTGACATGCATATATGATTGCATTTTGAAACTTACAAGTCATCTTGAATTTTTCAGAGGGGTGCATTCCCTATGTATCCTACTCAAGATGGGCTGATGTTTGTTCCCCTCACATTTGAGCTCCCTCTTTCACCTCAGTTACAAGAAGTTGATGTAGTACTCCACAAAGCAACTGATGAAATTATATCCATTGATTTGAATAGTTCTTTACAGTCCTCTAACACCATAACTTACAGCAGGGGGATGCAGGAATTGCAAAGGTAACTTACGAAGTTTATGAATCTGATTTTTTCCCCATAGAGTAGTTGGCTTGATGCCAAAAAATATAATTCATCTTAACATTTGCTGGTCTTTTCATATATCTTCTATTGGCAATTATTCCACTGTACACGGCATTTGAGATGAATTAACAATTTGTGTTGCTTCCATCTTAGCCCGTGAAATGTTTCCACCTATAAGGAACTGAAACACACCTGAGAACTAGAAACTCAATGTGCTCTTTAAGTTCCTAGAGACACATTGAACTGAATTGAAACATTTTCTTGAATCATAAGATATGATTTATTGGTACTGAAGTTGAAATGTGACACACACATGTGTGCTTTAATGATTTGTAAATGCAAAGGTTTATAGTTTATGCTCTTTTGTAATTTTCTTTTCTTTCTATTAAGCAATATATATGTGCAGCTCCAATTTAGTTTTAAGCCTTTTTTTCACCGTATTATACAGTCCTTATTTCTTTTATTTTTGTATTAAGTTAATCCATTTGGTTGTTTCTAAGACCCTTCTTTCTCTTACACAGATATATGGAACATCACTTGGACCTCTGTGTGATTGACCAACTTAACTATATTTATCCTGTACTGGATCGATTGAAAATTCAACAGATTCTACTTGGGTTGGAGGATATCAAAACCAGAGGTTGCCGTGCAATTAGGGGGGCCAATTTTCTCAAGGTGTCATTTTTCTTTTCCTCATAATGGCTTCACAATTTGAAAGAAAAAACTTTGATGCCAATACTTTGTCAGTGAACTTTTTGGTAATATGCAGCATAAATAGTCATGGATATATCCTGTCGGCATGGTCTACTAAGTAAGTAGCTATGTTAAGGACATGATTGATCTTTCTATGCATACGACAATAAGAGTTGTTTGTATGTGTTGCATCAATAGCTTAGCTTTAAATGTGTCTGCCTGTTATTCTATTATAAAATGCCTAGATGCTAAGGTAGGGGTGTGACCCTTTTGCCAGCACGCATCTGTTTTGTATTTTTTAACTTCTTTGCAAGCGCAAAAGTGTTTTGAGCTGGTAACCACTCATAACTACTTAAGTGAACTTCCTTAGAGTTTGTTTAATGTTGATGGTATACTATTTCTTAAAAGGTTAAATTTTGAGGATGCTTGTCAACCATTGCTTTAATATTCCAACACAAACCTTCACGTCTTAGAGTTTGTTTAATGTTGATGGTATACTATTTCTTAAAAGGTTAAATTTTGAGGATGCTTGTCAACTATTGCTTTAATATTCCAACACAAATCTTCACATGTGGGGCTCTCTCCACCAGCTGAGCCTAATACAAGGAATTTAACCTAAATTGGGAGGTTGTAGTGGTAAGCATTTGAACTTATGATCTCCTGATCTAATACCATTTAAATTCTGTTGGTTCATCACCATTCCGAAAACTTGACAGGGTAAGATATGGATCAACTATTGTTTTCATATTCTAACAGAATCAATCCCTTTCTTCTAACTCGCAACTTTTTTTTTTTTTGGTTTCTTTTTTAAGTATTTGCAAATGCAAATATGGATGGGTGGTAACTGCTCATAACTACGAAGTTGACGTAAGAGTTAAATCTTGTCAAAACCACCTATACGTTCAAAGAAAATTACTTGAAAAAGAAAAAGAAAAAGAAAAAGAGAGAGCTATCTATATACATGCGCATAGTAAGTGGGATTAGATATATCCGTATCATTATTTCTTCATCAATTTAATGATAGTGTTCTCCTGTATTAGAATTGGGTAGTCAATTGGGATCCTGTATTATGTAGGAGTTTCACTATTTGCAGTTATTGTGTTAATTTATGAGATTCACAATTTATGGCATAGGTTGGGCAGTATAACAAAGTTGTTGGCTTCTTCTTAGATGCAGCTATATGTGGAGTTTTTTTTATTCTCATTTTATTTAAAATTTAAATATGCACAGGTTGATGATTTTAACCAGGCTGGTTTGATTCAAAGCCTATCTGAAGCTAAATTAGCTCTTCCAAGTATAGTAAAACCTCAAGTTGCTTGTGGTGTAGCCGATTCTCACAGTATGGTAATTCTTTCTTTATTTTTAAAATATAAGGATATCAGTCACATGGCTGCAAATACTTCTCTTTTCCCCTTCATATCTGATTGCATTTATCACCATCTCTGAAAGGTGTTTATATATTTGTTAAATGAATTGCATTGAACTGTTGCGGAGCCAGTATAGTGGAATGAGATTATGGAAGCATACATATATATATCAAGTTGATTTCTTCATCTAAAGTCACCGCCTCTGCTGTACTGTTTAAATTTGAAAAAACTCAACCCTTACTTTACAGGCAATTGTTTTTAGAGTTGAAGATTTCAAGGATTTGACTGTTCCTCTTCCAGCAATTATACAGGTGAGAAAGATTTAATTTTAATTCGATGAATTTGGTGTAGCATCTTACCTAACATATTTGATATAGGAATTATTTTTACTCCAACCTAATGCAACGTTATGTATTAAAAGAATAGGTGTCAAAGTCCAGGTATGGTTTGCCAAGCGTGTCCATGCATGCTAATTTACAGGTCTGAAAATCAGAAATTATTTGCAGGAATATGTGGATCATTCATCAACACTCTACAAATTTTACGTCTTGGGTGAAAAAGTTTATCATGCAGTTAAGAACTCTACTCCAAATGCAGATACCTTGATGAAATTATCTGGAAGTAATGAGCTCAAACCCTTGGTCTTTGACAGGTAGCATGCTCTCTTCCCCTTCTGCTCTACCTTTCCTTTCGTTCTTGATTTGTTAATGCATATATTCAATGACCCATGTCGTGGTGATTTTCCTTCACAGCTTAAAATCTCTACCAACTACCAAGGGAAACCCAAATTCTGGAGATGGTAATAGCTCAAGTGCCACTGGTCACTGCATTGATCTCGAGCTGGTTACTAGTGCAGCTAATTGGCTTATGAGAAAGCTTGAACTGACCATCTTTGGCTTTGATGTTGTTGTAAGTAACCAAGTTAATTTTGCTCAATTATATATTATAGCAACCCACAATTTCACCAAATTAAGCTGTAAGCCTATGTTGATGCGTTGATTGAGGATTATGCTTGGGAAAAGGAAAAACAAAATAGAACAATGAGGACAACTGTATGGTTCGTAACCACCTGAACTTCCTTATCTACCTGAAGCAAGGTAGTGTGATATTAGTTGTTTGCTCTGTGACACCCATTTAGACATCTTTGCTTCTGTCTCCTACAAGTTATTTGCTTCATACATTATGCAGTAGAGCAAAAATGAACATCCCTGTGTTGGATTGTGCTGATGTGTGTGGCCGTGATATTTTGTCCACATTTTGACCCAATTTTTCTTGTCATGTGGATGCAGATTCAGGAAGGCACTGGTGACCATGTCATTGTTGATGTAAACTACCTTCCCTCATTCAAGGAAGTTCCCAATGAAGTTGCCATCCCTGCGTTTTGGGATGCTATTAAGAAGAAATTTGAATTGAAAAGGACGACATGAGCAACTGCTAGTGTTTTGACTTGTACCTGCAAGTAGTTGGTTTGTTAACATGAAGTTTGATAATGACAACGGATTTACAGAGGCAAGAGTTCGTGTAATAGAATTGTATTTTATTACATAAATTGCACTCTCAAGAACTCTAAGCAATGAAACCTTCTTCTTCTTCTTCTTTTTTGGTCATTTTCATATTTTTGGATCGCAAGAATCATGTTGAAGAAAAGGAGTTAGAAGTTAGGAAATCCTTACTTTGAAAAACATGAGCCGATAGGGGATAGGCACTACTCTACCGGCCTCTCAAAACTACAAGAAGTAGAATCGAACATTTATTTGAAAATTAAAATGAAAATAATAATAAAAAGGTTGTAAACTTTGTGATTAGGAATTTTAAACGGCTCAAGTATGAAAACGATCAAGGAAACGTTTGAGGAGGAGCCACCGGTGGGGATGGGGGGTTGCGATGGATTTGTATTTCGGGTCTTAGTTTTTTTAGGTAAATATCACGAGGTGTCCACACATCCGAATGGTGGGATTAATCCCCTCTCAAGGTTTAGTTTGTCCCTGGCTACAAAGTGCTTTCAACAGGTTTCGAATCCCTACCATTGAAGCATCAGATAGCTCACCAGTTGGAGGTGGCAGTTTGCCAACCGCACCACACCTTGTGATTGGGTCTTTTTATTTTATTAATGAAAAAATATTTAATTTTTTTAATTTAAAAAAGAAAGAAAGAAAATGTGTTGGATGTCAAAAGAAAACAATTTAAGCCTCATTAAATCATGGGGTTACATTATAGGATCTATTATGGCAATTGAAAATAGGTGAATAATTTCCAAGGGTTATTTTTGCCAACGATTAAGTTCTATGCTTAAGTTGTCAAACAGTGAAAATATCAATTTCTTCTCTTTAATTTTCAGCTTTTATCTAAATTTCGAGTTATTTTCCTTCATTCAAACGGATGGTAGCAAAAAAAGACTTTTTTTTTTGCCGAATAGCAAAAAAAAAGACTTGGGATGGCTGTATCTGTACTGTCTTTTGAGCGTACGTTGAACAATAGACAAAGAGACTGACTAAGTGAGAGCGGGCACGGACGGGTGAAGACAAAGGCCCAGTCCAGTCCAGTCCAACTATTGGAGAAGTAGGGCAGAAAGAAGAGTGAGAAGTGAGAGAACGATGAGAAGAGTCAAGCATTAGTAGGGGTCCCCACATTACGAAAATCCAAATGGACCAATCGATGAGGAATGAGAATCAAAAGTATAAATAGGCGAGGATCGGAAGCAGCCTGAAACCCGAGAAGTCCTCTCCACTGTCCTCTCCGCCCCTCACAGGGCTCTCTCCCTCGTTTTTCTACTCCAACAAGTTCCTCTTTCTTCCCCCACCCTCATCCATAACACCCCAAAACCCCCTACAAACAAGATTAAAATGGGCCAAGGGGAATCCCCACCGTCCGATTCTACATCAGATCCATCTCTGTCCCGGAACGTCTCGCTTAGCCGGCTGAACGCCCAGGCTCCGGAGTTCGTCCCAACCAATCGCAGTGGCAGCACACCCACATCCGGGCCCACACCCGCACCGGGGCCTGCAGCGCCTGCAGCGCCTCCGGTGTCTGTGGGTCAGGTCCACGTCTACTCTCCGCCTTCGGTCCCTTTCCATGTGCCGATCCAGGTCGTCCCTCCTCCTCCTCCTCCTCCTCATGTGGTGCCGGTGCCGGTCCATCATCATCACTTGCCAGTCCAGTACCATCATCACCACCAGTATCATTACTCTGGATTTGGAGACCAAGAGGCGGCCGTGCAGCACAAGCAGCAGCAGCAGCTGGGAGAGCAAGATCATGCTTCTTCCTCCTCCTCGAAGACTCACAAGCTTTCCGATGAAGCTACTTCCAAGATTTTGAATCAGGTTCGCGATTATTTTTTATTCTCTTTTACTACCTTTTTCTTCATAACTCATACTCTGCCTTATGCTGTTTTAGTCTTTTCCAAATATTCAATCTTCACCAAATCACGTTTCAGATACTATGAGCTTCTTTTGGATTTCGGTCCATCACTCCAGATCCTAATCTTTGAACACCTCGAACCATAAACACACACGTGTCATACTGATTCTATAGGTTGGCAGTTTATTGTGCTTGTAAATTGTGCCTAATCTTTTTTCGGATATAATTAGCGATTCCAAATTCCAATGGTGCAGTTGAGATTCAATAAGTTGGAAGGAAGAGTAGCGTGTCCTGTATTCCTATGCATACAATTCAAGTCTCCAAAAGGAGCTGAGAAAAATTAAATACTAATTTATAGGCATGTAAAAATGGAATGCGGCTTAAGTTTACCCAAATTCAAATTGGAACCTCCTCTGCATTCTCTAAACATCTAATGCTCCTTTACCTCCGTAGAAGGTGGTCAAATGATCCTCCTCCTAAAGTTATCATAGGTGACAATTATCTACCCCAAGTGTAAGATCAAGTGAAGAACACCATCTTAAGCAGTGCTTTGGTTCTTCAGGTAGCTCTTCATTCTCCAGTAGAACCTAGACCATACCTGAGCAACAAGACTTTTTAAGATCTACAACAGATAAAAAAGGGATTTTAAAGATCTGAGTGTCCGAAAGAGCAGAAGATGGAACAACGGACCTATACAAAACCTTGAGGAGAAGGTTTCTACATTGATAAAGAGGAAACATTAGGTAAAGCTTCTGGAATAGTGGTTGTCAGAACACCGGCAGACCTAGTGGTCAAGATAGAATCAGTGTGATGAGGTTGACTTGTGCTTCTCTTCAAATAAGAAGCTTAAATAGACTAAATCATCACATAACATAAAATGCATTAGAAATTGAATAAGTCAGTCCTCATCAAAAGGAAGTATTAAACAAAGCAATACCATTCATTTAGTCCATTATGGTTCAGATAATGCAAGTTGATCAAAAAAAAAAGACATTTGAGAATGAAAATGTGCAGTAGAGTCACCATCTATTGGTATTAATTGTGAAGATCACTTCATGAACTTTGCCTGATTTCTTTTTGTTGGCCTAACATTTTGTAGGTGGAGTATTATTTCAGTGACCTAAACTTGGCTACTACTGATCATCTTATGAGGTTCATAAACAAAGACCCTGAAGGATTTGGTAAGCTATTTTTCTTTTACCTTTCCCATCTTTGATTAGGAGCAGCACATACCAATCTTTTTCTTTTACTTTTCTTTTGATTTTCTTTTATAATTTCGTATGGTTTTATATGTATCATAGAGTTGGATTCACTGTCTGTGTGCCCGTAATATACTTGATCTGCTTACCTTCAAGTTAAAGGGAAAATAGCTTACTCTAAGACGGGCATGTGTGCCTGCTGAAACACATCTAAGTAATTTATACGATTTTTGTATTCTAATTGTTATTTTGGAAGTCCTTGATTGATTTTTTTATCGTTATTAACTATTTAATATTCATTCTGATATAGTGCCAATATCTGTTGTTGCATCTTTCAAGAAGATTAAGGCCCTTGTAAATAGTCAATCTCAGCTTGCAACTGTATTGCGGAACTCCTCAAAACTTGTGAGTTTATATGTTTGAGCTCGCGCTTAATATGCTATTGTCGTCCTTAAGGAATCCTCTTGTTGACTCCATTTCTTTTTTGCTTCCCCTCTAAAAATGGAACTTTTTTTCAACTCACCTATGTATCTTTTTTTCATTTAGTCTATGTTTTTAATCTTTAATGATGTCATATTCTGCAGGTAGTTCATGAAGAAGGAAAGAAGGTTAGACGCCAGCATTCCCTGACTCAGTCAGATATGGAAGAGTTGCAAGTATGTTTTACTTGTATTCAGTCCCATTTACATGTTTTCAGGACAAAAGCTTTGGTTTGGTGTCTTGTCTTTAGTGTCATTTTGTTCCTTTATGCCAAGAAATTTGTGAATGGGTCTTTTAAAAAGTTTCATTTTAAGTATAACAGGTAAATTTTATTTGTATGGTTATACTTCTGTAGTAAGACTCATTTTAAATCCTTGCTTAAATTGATAATTGTTGATGTTTCATGAAAACTAGATACTTGTTTCCTCTTATCATATAATGTGCATTCTGATCTGTAGTCTCGCATAGTTGTCGCTGAAAATTTGCCTGAGGATCATTGCCACCAAAACCTCATGAAGGTTTTCTCTGCTGCTGGGAGGTACCAAAATCACATTGTGTTGTAGAAATTTTTTTATTCGAATGCTTTATTTTCTGAGTAAAATCTGTTCTATCAATCCTAGAAGTCTATATAACGTTGAGTTGTTCTTTGACAGTGTGAAGACAATCCGTACCTGCCAGCCACAAACCTCCAATAGTGGTGCTTCCCCGGCATCCAGATCTACAAAAGCAGAGAGCACGCTTTTCAGTAACAAGGTATACATAAAAACACATGCACTTGCTTGGAGCAGGTTATGGTTTGTTATGGGTTGTGCTGTTCTTTGGACTTTCATTTTTTTCAGCAATTATGACCATTTTTCTTCTGTGAAGTAAAGTTTGCTTATTTCTAACCCCAAGTGATGATGGAGGGTGGGAAATGGGTCAATATTAGGATAGGTGAAAGGTTTGATCCCTTCCAATGTAACAACAAGAAAATCGTTCATTCTAGATTGCTTCAGGTATAAAAAGATAATAGGGTATGCCTCCTAAAAGACTGGTTCCTGACTCAAATTTTATTAGGTTACAATATTTTCTAGTATGAGGGGGCTAACCTTTTGAGAAGTTGTCTCACAGAAAGATGCTTTTACAAAATTATGCCTCAATTTTTAAAGTAATCTGGAAAATTGCAGATTAACCAAACCGAAGTGTATTGGTCTGATGATGCAATCATCTTTGGCTTTGGGCCTGGCCTATGAAGGACCTGCCTTGCATCGATTTTATATTGTAACTTAACACTAATATTGCAGTGGCTGTAGCGACATTCTTTCACCCCAAAAAAAAGGATGTTACGTTTTAAGAAATCATACTCGGTGAAATAGATCAACATTAATGCAAATGTCACTTTAGTTAATAGTTTTGTTATCATTATTACTCACATACAGTTAAAGATGGACAGAAATATCTGATATCTGGACTCTTTTTCTGTAGTTGCATGCATTTGTGGAATATGAATCCCCCGAGCTGGCAGAGAAAGCTGTAAGTGTTTGCTGTGATTTGACATCAATATGGCTTTCGCGATGCTCATTACACAGAAGAAATGTGCATTTCTTTCTTTGGTAAGACAGATAACTTTGCATTTCTATCTTCAGGTTGCAGAGCTTAATGATGAGGCCAACTGGAGGAGTGGCCTTAAAGTCCGTTTAATGCTTAGACGAGCGGTATATGCCCAAAACTATGGTTCTTTGTTAGGTAGTTCAATTCAGTTCCTGAAATTATAGTTTAACACGAACTGTGGGCTTATGAAATTATAGTTCAATTTAGTTCCTGAAATTCAGTTGGCTTATGAAATTAAGATTTCGAACTGTATAATTGAAATGCATACTTTCCCAAATGAGCTAATGTTATAGAATAAATTTTGACATAAATTACTTTCTTGTTATTTTAGTTAATCATATAATTGTGGTGTATGTGATTGTTCCCATGCTGCATGACTGAATGATCTTTCAGCATAGTAACTTAGTTGATTTGGACCAGTCCATTGATGTTTCTGTTTGTTCCATTCTCAGTCAAAACCTGCTCAAGTGCGGGGTAAAAAGGGGCAAGATGGGGAAGTGCAATTAGACGAAGAAGATGCTTCTTCACCTGAACAGCAGGCCAATGAAAAACAATCAGTAGATTCTTCCCAGCAGTATGATGCCCATTCACATGAACATGTAAGCACTCACACACTCATTTAAATGTGTATGTCTTTTGTTTTGGACAATTAGATTTTCATTGATAAATTTTCACAGATGCTAATTGGACAAACTTTTTCCATAAAGTTGTTTTTAATTTTTTTTTGGTCAAGGCTTTTTCCATAAACTTAATGGTAGCATATGCATAGTATTGGAATGTAGCTTTACATTTCCCTTACGTTAGGGATGAAAGTAGACACTTGTTACAGATGTCAAGCAACAAGTTCCTTGGTGAGGGAAAGTTAGCAAAGAGTTTTATGTATCACACTTTTGGACTCATTCTTGGCTAGTTTCTTATTTGTATTTATTATTTTTAATGTATCATCTCTAATATCATAATCATTTCATCCAGCATGAATTGACCTTAGTATAGAAGTCTCCCAGCTATAGCATCTTCAACAGAATTGAAAATTTGTTTAATTTCTAGTATCAAAATTGATAACTTAAGAAACTGTGATATGTAATTCCTTTGAACAGTTGCCGCTACTAAGAGTTTGTCTTGGCTTGTTCATTTACAAGGCAAAAGCTAATGATTGCAGCACACAATAAATATTAACGAGAAATCCATCACCATTTTAGTAATGTTCATATAAATTGCTTTGTCATAAAACAGGCATCACTTCAACTCATATCAGATTATATGAGGAATAGAAAAATTGACATCTGAAATCATTACTTCCTGAAGATATAGGTATGTTGTAATTTTTTTCTTTGCAGGGAGAGGAGCATGGCAATGACAAGGAGGTCGGGCAGAGGAAAGGGCGTAATCGAGGCCGTGGGAAGGGGCGTGGGCGAGGTCAATACCATCATAATAATAATCGTGGAAATCATGTGGGGCCTCCTCCTCACAATTCAGTTGGTGTTATTGAGCAGCCAGGAGTAGCTAAGCAGCCTCCTGGGCCGCGTATGCCGGATGGCACAAGGGGATTTGCAATGGGTCGGGGGAAGCCAGTTGCTGTTAATATTGCATAAGGATTAAGGACAGGATATTTGAGAGGTTTTTTCGTTTTGTATCTGTGGCTGCAAGTACATGTTGGGGATGGGAAACTATGTCTTCTTGTGTGGTGTTTGATGGCAAGGTTTTACAAGGGCTGTCAATCCAGTGTAGTTTAAGGGTCAACTTTCCATTATATGTCGATTAAATTTTCTGATTGTGTTTTGTACTGAGGGAAGGATGATTAGGAACAAATGTGATTTTGCCCTCTTTTTAAAGATATAAGGGAAAAAAAAAGGAAGTGAAAGCCATAAACACCAAATCCAATGGTTAAATGTGAGTGAAAGGGATATTGAAATTGAACTTTTCTTGACATTCATCACTCTTCCTCTCTCCTTCGACCAGAAAAATTACATGTATTGAATTACATGAGGGTGAGATCATCAGTCGGCTTTGTTGTTACACTGACAGTGTCATGTCCTTCAGTCCAAGAAAGAACAATGTTATTCAGTTTTAAAAATATATTTTATATATTCTGCAATTTTGCATCCTCCTCGCTTATGATTTTAGCTATTTTAAAAATTGAAAAAACAAATCTTTGGTTGGTAAAAAACAGAGGGTTCAATGAAAAAATAATAATAACAGTGAAATAAGAAAGAAAGACTTGAATAAAAAACCTGAGAAGAGTGAAGGTGAATGGCCACTGGCCAGTCATCTACATTTCCACCTAATAAAAAGAATCATAGAAGAAACACAGGAGACATACGCACTCTTCTCTCTCTTTCTTTGAGGTTCAGAGTTTAGAGTCAGAGGTGGGAGAAGGAAGTAGTTAGTGAGTGAGTGAGTGAATTTAGTAATGGCGGAGCCAATAATGGTACCCAGCCTCCCGGGGAATCCAAACCCTAATTACCAGGGCCTACCAACTGCAAGTGTGGATCTTCCTCCTCCTCCTTCTCCTCCGCCTTCACCGGCCACAGGAGGTTCGAGGAGCCCCATCATATTCAGCTTCCCGAAAAGGCCCTCGATTCGACTCACTTCCGAGTTCGACAGCGACTCGTCCGTTTTCTTCCACAAGGTCTCGTGCAAGCTGTTTGACAGCCTGGCCAAACTGAAGCTCTCCTTCCACAACAACCACAAGGGTGAGCTCTCTCCGCCCCACTTGGCACTTGTCTCCAAGCACCTCTCCATTAACTACGACTTTGAAGATCAATCTACTCTCCTCAGCGGCTCCGTCGATGTTGGTCCTCGATTGCAACTCCGTGCTACCCATGATCTCAAGGTTACCTATCTCTCTATCTATCTATTTTTCATTTTTCTCTTCTTACCTTTCTTATTAATTTTGCCCTTTTAACTCAACTCTTCAAGTCTCTTCTCTTTCACATGCAAATTTGTAATCTAATGTAATCTTACACCATATTATCAGTAGGAGCTTGCTTCAGCTGGCCTGGCCCGGCCCCATGAGTTGTTGAGCAATATGTAACTAATGCCATTTCATTTCTATTAATAAAACAAATTAATATCTTCGTGTCTATGTCTATGTCTATGTCTGTGTCTATGTTTTACCCAAGCTTCTTGACATGAGATTGATCCCTTCTTCTCTGATGCATGTGATGATATATACCTATGGTGAATTTTTTTTATGTGCTTATGAGTTGCCTCTCTGAATGTCATAATGTTTTTAGGCACAACAAGGAGAGGCATCAGTGGTTGCGAAGCTTGCTGAACCTGGCTATGCATTTGAACTCTCTTCTCCTGTACCTTCTGTCAGTTTCGTAAGTACAATATATCACTATACCATGTTTTGACAACCCCACGTGTGGACTTTCATCTGGCATTCCATTTACATATTATTTTTGTGTATAATCTTAGCATGGAACTCTAACCAGACGCAAATAAGACATGTCCTTGGAGTTCTACTGCTGTCAGGACTCAATACTGTTGCAAACTTGTTTCTGTTTTAAAGCATGCTTCAGCATTCATAACTTGGATTGTTACATTCTGATACTCAATGATAACATACTTCAAGAATCATTATTTGGATTGCTGAGTTGGTGTAGTTTTTATCTGATGCCATAGCACTGCTTTACAATTTACAAGTAATGCCACTATGTATGAATTACCTAACAGAAAAAAAAAATTTAATGAATCCATTATTTAGTAATTTATTATCTTCCTGTTTCTGCTGCCGGAGTATCCCTTATTTTTCCCCTTGTTTAATTTTTACTGGGGGAAACAGAATTGGAGGATCTGGTTGCACCATATTACATGATAAGTTTTATTACGTTAATTTCTTTCTGGTGCTGCAGCCAAAAGCTACCCTTAAATTCCCCCTTGGTGAAGTTTCTTTGGAGGAAAAAGAAGAAGAGGAGACGAAGAGAATGTTGTCGATCAATGGCATTGTGAAAGGCCAAATTTTGAATGGGTTGTGCACTGCTCATTATGCGGATGAGGATTTGAAGTTGAGGTACTCATACAAGGTAATCATTATATTACTCTGGTTTTGCTTTTTGGATTCTTTTCAATTAAACAAGATGGATGACTGGGTCCCAATAAAAAATGTAGAAAAGATGTATGGCTGGGTTGTGTAAATGTGTAGTCCAGAACATGATCCCTACGAAAATATTCATCATCTCTTAATAGCTGAATGAATTCATTTTTCATCATGTTGGTGTTTCATCTCTGTGAGTTTTGCTGAGATTTTTGGGGTTTTCACAGGATGAGGAGATGTCTTTTATCCCGACCTTTTCTCTGCCTTCGAATGCATTGTCATTTGCTTTTAAGCGTCGGTTTGGTCCTTCAGACAAGTTGAGGTTAGAAATCTTTTATTCTTCTTAATTCAATTTTTTTTCTTTTTTGTTTTGTTTGTTGGATTCATACTTGACTTGCTTGCTGACAGATGTAAACATGCACCCGCTATCATTTTTTCTAGTTTTTAGGATAACAGGTATATAAATGTTAGGTCAAGAGAATGAGGCGCTTGGTTTAGTGCTTATAAATCCATTCAGGTTGAGTTGGCCAATCTCTATATCATATTTCACTGTTTGAATAACTGTGTTGTCTGCTTAATATCATCAATTCATGCATAGCATTTGTAAAACTGAGTAAATCTTGTCTCCAGTATTTATTCATATAAAGAGTCACCAATAATTTATTGGTCTAGCATGAATTTTTCTTGAGCTTGAGAGGAGCACTTTTGAGTTTGCCAATTACTTTATCATGTTTCAGTCATCTGTGTCCAGACTGTTGGAAAAGTTTTTATACTTCATTTTGATGATTTCATCTCCAGCTACTGGTACAATTTTGATTCCAATGACTGGAGTGCGGTATACAAGCACACATATGGCAAGGACTTGAAACTTAAAGCTGGTTATGATTCAGAGGTGCGCCTTGGCTGGGCATCTCTTTGGGTAAGTGCTTATATGAGAAAAGTATTTTAAAGTTTTCTTGTTAAAGAAGGCTTCGAATTGGCACAAAGGAGGCATTGGTGCTCTTGAAAAGGGAATTTGGAAGGAAAACCTAAGGGTATATGTGGGGTCAAACAAGTATTTCACATACACCCACACTAGTATTGACATAATGCTTTTTTAAGTAAATTTGTAAGAAAATTGAGGTTCATAAAAATTAGCTTTTTATGAAGAAATGATAGTGTAGTATAGTGATCATGATCCTGTTTCAGGTTGGAGATGAAGGTGGCAAAGCAAGGACAGCCCCAATGAAGATGAAAGTTCAATTCATGCTCCAAGTGCCACAAGATGACATTCGATCATCAACTTTGATGTTCCGGGTTAAAAAGAGATGGGACATATAGTCTCTGGTTGGTTGTGGGATCATGGGATCATGCTATCCTTTTATAAACTTTCAACTCAGGTTCTAATGCTTATTGCTGTATGTATAATGGCATCAATTGTTTTGTATTTAACCAGTTGAATAAATACTTGATATTTAGCAGGTGACAAGCAAGCAGTCCAAACGGAAACCTATTCAACCACACAAAGAAGTCATTTCTCTGAAATGAAACAAAAATAAAGAAAATGTGGTCCTCCTTCCTCCTGGATAATGCGGCAAAAGCATTAACACTGTTTATTATTATTTTTTGTTTCAGATTAGCCTGTGTAACACAAATTCCAGTGCTCCTTCCTTGCTCCAAACTAGTTGGTTGTGGCTACAAATTTTTTCCCAAAAGAAAAATATGCCTTGGATTTAGTCTGCATTTGATTTACGCACGAATAAAATTTGAGAGGTGAGAAGTGAGGCTGTTGCTGGATCAGATACTAAAGAACAAAAAGCTGTGGGAGGGAGGGATGAAAGCAAGTGGCTTTCTATATTTTTTGTCATAAACTGCTTGCTTGTGGTCCCTGTTTGTCTGTTCTGTTGTACAAACAACCAGCTGATGCTGATGCTGATGCTGATGGTAATTGTATGCGTTGCGTACTAGATCGATCCAATGTTTCATGAAATTTGAAATCCTAAAGTTTCATGAAATTCTTGTGAGACTCATCGCATGCCATGCATCATCCCCTTCCCTTCATGACCGCATGAAGAAAGCTGCATTTATAATATTTATTTGTATTGTAAATTGTAAAATGAAAACTGAAAAATTTAAAATGATTTACGGCGTTGTATTTTCATGTAAACCATATGAATTTATACATTTATTTATACTTTGTATTATAGAGGGGCACTAAGTTTTGAGAAGCGATAGAGCAAAGTGTCCAACCCTAGTATTGGAAATTGGACGTGAAGGTAGAGATACGTTCGTTCGAGTTTCTTTCTTTCTTTCTTTCTTTCTTTCTACCCATTGGAATTTGGAATTGGAGTAACCTCTCATTTTATGAACATTTGGATTGTTAGAATATTGTCCCATTGGACCGGATTGTTAAAGTATTCTCATCTTTAATGGATTGGTGCAAGTATTGTCCCGTTTATTTAAAAAAGGAAAAGCGGCCAAACTTGCAAATCAGATATTCGAATCTCACGTTATCATAGTCCTGTGTGTGAGAAATCCCCTCTGTACAAAAAAAAAACTTATTATACAGTTGGCAGTAAAGTAGATGTTTTTTTACCAGTTCAGTTGAGAGCTGTGTGGAGGTCAAAATATGAAGAAATATGTATATAATAAAAAATCCGAAAAGCAAACGAAAAGAGGAATGGGTAAAGCGTAAAGGAAGCCCTTTGACAAAATTCTATTCCATTTCACAATTCTATCTTCTATAACTTCTAAATAAAACATATCATATCTGCTCTTATTCAATTCTCTTATTAGATTTTTTTTTTCTTTTCCAATTGGAGGATATTAAAAGAGAAGAGAAAAGGAGCGCAGAAAGATAGAAGGAAGGAAAAGCTGCCCAGAGCAAAGTTTTGAAAGGCAGGAATGACAGCACCTTTGCGGCTTTTCTTGCCTCTAACAACCATTACTGCCTATTCTTCTTCTTCAGACTTTCCCTCCAAGTCCCTCAAATCCTTTCACTCTGCAAGCCCTAATTTCAAGCTTTCCTACTCTTCCTCTCTCTCATCTCACCACCACACATGTACTGGAAACAAGACACCCATTCGCTCCAAGCGGAAGGTATCTCTCTACATATTTATATGTTCGTATCTATATCAACTTTTCTTAATTTTAAGAATTGGGTCTTGTTCATTGAGGTTCTTGTGATGGAAAAGGTAGTATATTTGGGCTTGGAGATCCTTATCCTTAGTTTTTGGAATGAGCTGGCTATAATGGGACGCTGGTCCTTCATTTAGTAATTGAAATTTTCCTTGAAAATTGGGTCTTGTTTGTTTAAGCGCTTCATGGGTTTCTTTGTTATCTGAAGAGGCTGCAATGGGATTTGATCTTAGTGTACGTTGAGGTACAGGTTTAAAACAAACGGGTTTAATCTAGATTTTCAATTTTTATTTGTCCTAAACCCGTTTAATTTCTTGTAAAACTCAGGCGTGTATCTTCCATGATCGCAGTTGTAGTTTAGTTTCGTTACTGTATGGTTTATGAATTAACATGGAAAATGTTAGCATAAGGTTCGTGAATTTGTCCATCGGTTGTTCATATGTATGCTTCTTGGGTCTACAGGAGTACAAAAGGTAACTGCTTTGAAGTTGTAGTGTATCTGCATGTGTAGTATTTTTATGATTTCATCTTGAACTGCCCCCGCCTAAAACTTTGGGGATCAAACATGTAGCCAAAGCAAGTAGTCATTATATACAGGTTTAAAGAGTTTAGTTGATATTACATGTATCCCGTTTTAGTATCACTATCAGCCAGCATCAAGCTCTCTGTAAACTTTTTAGGCAAAAAAACATTTCTTTCACTATGGAAATGCTACAGAGAACAGTTTTTATTATTATTATTATTGTTTCTTTTATACACGTATTAGAAGTCATGCGAGCTTGAACTTGTATGATCACCACTCTTTGTGGGCAGTTGGTTTTCACTAATGATTTACTACCAGGGGATCTGTTTTTTCTGTACTGGTATAGTGGCTCTGCGGACATATGAGAAGAGATCAAGACATAGATGGTCCATCAAATGAAGACAATAAGGTTGCAAGTATGTTCGGTTCTGATGAAGAAGTAGGCACCCAAATCCCAACCCAAGCTCAATCTGTTGTTGAAGGATCAGGAGCAGTTCTGGTATCAGAGTTTAGACCTGTGGCTGATGTTGATTATCTACAGGTGTGTTTATTAATCAATTTGGCTTTCTTTTCACTCCTTTGGTGGATGTTTGGGGTTGGGGTGGGTTCTTTTGTGTGACTTTCCTTTTTACCCTTGTCTTAGCCCTTTCAATTTTTTATTAACCTAAGCAAACATTAATTGAACCCAAATTAAACTGACAAGTAGACAGGTATAGGGATGATCTCAACGCATATTATAAAATTGTTACTCAACTAATTCAACAAAAAAATGACTGTTTGAAATAATCTAAAGTTTAATAAACAAAAATTCAACTGGAGAAACCCCTAACTTTAATCAGGGTACTTCGCCTTATCCTCAATATCCTTTTGCAGTATTAATACTCACTTGAGTCATGTACTGTTAAAATACAAAAGACACTTATTTGCTCAAATAATAAAATACAAACTACTAAAAAATTTGCTTTTACGGGTCAAAAGTGTGAGAATTCCGTAACTATCAGTTTTCTGTATCTGATTACCCAAAGTTTTATAAGAATTAAGAACAATAGTATGTAACGCCTCCTTACCAACCAAAAGTTGGGGACCTAAAGGATATCATTTAAGACGAATCCACAGTCAAAATTAGGGTGATTAGATATTGTGTTTTAAATCATGTTCAAGTCGTTTTCCATTTCTAATTTCAATATAGTTGTCCCTCACCTGTTCACCCCAAGCTTTGTAAAAAATCATAGTATGCATTGTCTCCTTTCAAACCAAAAGTTTGGGACCTAAGGATATTATTTTGAGATAAATGTGCAGTTAAAACTTGGGGTTAGGTATCTCTGACAATCTTTTTCAAATAAATTTTCTTTCTAAGTCCAACAGTCACAGATGTTTGGCAGCAACTTCTGAGTGGCCCATCTCTTACAGATGTTGCATGCCTTGTGTTGTTTGTCTTGTCTCTCATTTGTAATTTTACTTGCAGCTTGAAAGCACAATCAGTCTTCCTACTTTGTGCTACTTCAGATATTTAGAATTTTATTTCTGTAATATTATCTGCAGGAATTATTAGCCATTCAGCAACAAGGGCCCCGAGCAATTGGCTTCTTTGGGACCCGTAATATGGGATTCATGCATCAAGAACTTATCGAGATTCTTAGCTATGCGATGGTTATCACTGTAAGAGCTGTACATTATATTTTCTATCTGGCATTATGAGTACTTAGCTATCAGATGTTCAACAATGCTGGGTCCTTTCAGTTTATGTTGAATCTGAACGGATCAGTGCCCTTGACTTGTATGTTCCTCAACTCCTGTTTGCAGAAAAATCACATATATACATCAGGGGCATCTGGCACTAATGCAGCTGTTATCAGGGGTGCTCTCAGAGCAGAGAAACCAGAATTACTTACGGTAATCTTGCCTCAAAGCTTGAGGAAGCAACCTCCTGAGAGCCAGGAATTATTGTCTAAAGTAAGAATTTCTTAAAGTGACATTCCTTAAATATTATGCTTTCATCTATTGCAAAATTTTGGTCTTTACTAAAATTTTCTCATAGTATTTACATAATTGTAGTTATTAATTGCTTTTTGTCTCCTAGTTTTGACTCTCAGTTGAATTTCGTTCTTCTTTTTGCCTTTTTGCCTTTTATTAATGCTATTTTTCTAAAATAATTTCTTAACCACTACAGAAGCGTCTTTTGTAGTTCTCATGCACATCATTCTTGCCCTGTGCTTTCCTCTTGGTAAAATTTCATCTATCAAAGAAACTATTTATACAATATCCATGTCTCTTTTGATGTATTTGATCTTTGTTTTTCTTTTTTTTATTCTTAAGGAAGTTTTAATTGAAATTTTTATTCATCTGCCTACACTCTCAAAATACTCATCCATTCATATTTGGTTGGGTAAGGTCGTTTTGCAATCAATTCCTTGTTAGGGAACGCTCATGAATCTAGCTTCAATCGTTTTGTTATGTTAGAATACGGTTCCTACAATTTATTACTATACATATATATATATATATATATATAGAGAGAGAGAGAGAGAGAGAGAGAGAGAGAGAGAGAGAGATAGAGAGTGTGTGTGAGAGCATTACAAGAGTAGGTCTGCAGTAGAATTCCCCAGAAAATGAATTTGAATCGGGGATATATATATGTGTCTAGTTAATATTTCCATAAACTGTGATAATGATACACTTGTTCCCACCACATGAAAAAGGAAAAGCAATATTGTTATGGGAATTGATAATTTTTTGGGGTTTTCAGGTCAAGAATGTGATAGAGAAGCCTTCCAATGATCATCTACCTCTGTTAGAAGCCAGCAGGTTGATAGTTGCTCAACTTACTTTTATTTATTTAATTATTATAATTTCAACTACCATGTTTTCTTCCAGTACTATTTAGTGCTAATCATTACCTATTTATGATGCCTACTGAAAATTCAAGATATTAATATATGCAAAGCATTTGATATTAAGCATCTCCCCTCCTAAGGGCCAAAGCCATGGTTGCTTCTGCAGCACCTGATAAGACTGAGGCCAAAAGGGTGTATTTTCTTATAAGAACCCAATCCAACTGTTACCGGCCATTGCTCTATTTACTATGATCAAGCTTGTAGATGAGCTTGAATTTTTTACCCAGTCTCTATGAAGACAGTTGAGTCCCTTTGAGTTTTCCAGGTTTGATCAAGCAACTCATCAAATTGTGCCAAACGTCACTTGAATTGCTCGTGTAAATTCCTATAAACCAAGGTCTACTAGAATCTGAAAATGAAATAGTTAGTCGTACTTGGTAGTTAGTGTAGCTTTCATGTTATAGCAGGCAATACTACAAATTTCATGTCTTCCATGTTGAAACTGCAGGTTGTGCAATATGGACATCATTTCACATGTACAACAAGTTATATGCTTTGCGTTTCATGATAGTAAATTGCTCATGGAAACTTGTCAAGAGGCCAAAAATCTCCGGAAAATCGTGACTCTCTTCTATCTAGATTGAACCATTGTTCATGCTGTCCATACATTTTGAGAGAGTGAGAGAGGGAGAGAGCACTTATATTTTTGTTTGTAAAAAATTAGATGGAACCTACCAGACCACATGACTTTGTAGAGTGAAATAGTGAGGGAGATCAATTTGCTCTCATTCTGTAATTGGAAAGAGGTGTATTTTGTTGGTATATTTTTAAGGGGAAGGAAATCTTGGAAATAAATGTTGGTGCATTGAATTAAATTTCATGAGCTCACCACAAAATGTATGAGAAACTCATACATACAGACCATTTTTTAAATATGGAATTTGAATCCAAAAGGGAAAAAAGAAAAAGAAAAAGAAAAAAAGGAAGACTGAGTTATCATAGAGACGTTTGTTTTGTTCTTAGCTTGCATGCAGTAAACAGAGTTTGTGGGATATGCAAGCGGACTGTGAAGTGAAGTGAACACAGCTTGATTCGAGAAATCTGTTGTTCTTGAATGTAATCAAATCATCACCATGTTCAAATATTTGCAATTATTTTGGAAACACTCGAAATGCATATGTGATATATATCCTCCCGACTCCCAAAACGAAAAAGGATTACAATCATTTATTATTTCACGGTCCGTCACCAGGCCACAATCACAAATTTACAATCGTGTTTTGTTTTCTCATTCCAACTCTCAACTCAATCCAGTCCGATCTGGCTTACCAAGGAAGCCTTATCATCATCACTACCAGTAGAAGAACAGGATACCATTTCCTCTCATCATGCATTAGGAATCTCAATCTTGTGCCTTCCATTCCCTCGAAAACCCTCCATGTTCGTGCCAACCGATCCAGGATGATGAGGAAAGAAGACCCCCGCCCCCCCAAGATTATCGATGCACAGAGCATTTCCATACGATCTCACCACAACCCTCCTGCCGTTGACAAGCTTCAACAACTCCTGTCTACAGGTAGCTACCCATTCCATTTATATCTGTCTTTCTTTTTTTCTTTTTCTTAAAAAAAAAATTGAAACTTGGTTTGAATGATTAGATGAAATGAGTTTTCTGATTGTTGTTGATGGATTTGGCATTCTAACTCATAATAAGGCGGTGGTGGTGGTTCTGGTTGGGACAAGTGCTGGGAGCAAGGTTTGACCCCTTGGGATTTAGGACAGCCAACGCCTGTGATTGCCCATCTTCATCGTCAGGGTGCCCTTCCCAAGGGCAGGGCTCTTGTCCCTGGTTGTGGCACTGTATGTATTCAAGCTTTTAATAAATTAACAACATGTGCTCGTTTAATTTCTCGTGGTTTGGATATGACAGGGTTATGATGTTGTGGCAATTGCATCCCCTGAACGCCATGTCACTGGATTGGACATTTCAGAGAATGCCATTAAGAAAGCAGCCGAGGTAAGACTTGACTACACTGGCAAAATCAAAGTGCCTCAATACAAGAGGGTAGAATTTACTTTCATTTTCTGTTTGAAACGTCATGGCAGTTGTTTTCCTCACTTCCTGAAGCACGCTATTATAGCTTCTTAAAGGTGGACTTTTTCACTTGGCATCCAACTGAATTGTTTGATCTCATTTTTGATTATACGTAAGTTGACTTAAAACGTCGCGTAATTATTTCCCATGAGAAAGATCTCTTGCCTTGGTTGATCACGTCTAATGGAACAGGTTCTTCTGTGCTGTTGAACCAGAGATGAGATCAGTGTGGGCACAAAAGATTCGAGATATTTTAAAACCAGATGGGGAGCTCATAACACTAATGTTTCCTGTATTCATTTCTCTCTCTCTCTCTCTCTCTCTCTCTCTCTCTCTCTCTCTTGCTCCGTGTGTGTGTGTTTCTATTCTCTGTTCTTCATTAATATTCCCTTGTTGCAATGAACATGAACACATCCATCTGATATTTAAAGGACACCTTGTTTTAATTATCATTTATGGTGATCGCCCATTTCCCTTTACACATTAAATTTTTTTTCCACTTTTATTGAAATTTTGTTTAGTTAAAATGTTTTGAATTTCAACATTTAACTTTTTTATATAGTTTCTGATAGTTGTATTGAAAACTAATTTTATTTTCTGGCAGATCAGTGATCATATTGGTGGACCCCCTTACAAAGTGTCAGTTTCAGAGTAAGTTCCTACTCCATATCCTGTATTGCTATTCTTTTAGACTTAGTTCTAAACTTGTGTTGTTACGAGTAGTGAACTTTTGATGTACAAATGATACTATTTTTATTTATAGTCTCTATTCTCATTATTCTTGATTCATTTTTGTGCAGTTATGAAGAGGTGTTGCATCCCATGGGCTTTAAGGCAACCTCTATCGTAGACAATGAACTAGCTGTCCCACCTCGCAAGGTATGTAACAAAGGTTGCTCTAGTTAAATTGAATATGAGATTGCAAAAGTTAAGAAGTCTGTGTTACAAGATAAATTATATAATTACAGATATCTGTACCAAAAGAAAAATCATTACAAAAGATAGTGTTGATAACTCCCAATTTGATCAGGCTACAATATGATCCTCAAGAAAATGTTCAATCTCATCTTCTTGCTATTGTTCAACCTCAAGGAAAATTTAGGATAGAGCTCAGGGTGAACATGAAGCCAATTAAATTTTAATTTCTAAAATGCACATAAGTACTCGGAGGGATCTTATTTTAGTAGGAAATTCACAAATTATTAGGTAAAGGTTCTCAACAATTCAAAAAGACGAGAATTAGGTGGAAAAGAACATGATGAATGGACTTGCAAGGGGAAAACCCATGAACAGTGAACTGAATTGTTATAAAGCAAACTTAGCATTAGGCAACAATTACATTGTCAATGGCCTCGTTTTGATCATCCCTTATAAGGGTTCTTATGGGCGAAGACTGTAGATGTGTGCTTGATGTTGATACGCTCTTTGTCCATCTATGTTTGCTTTGCGGAGATAAGCCTAAGTTGCTAGCTTTTACTGCTTTGCACTTTGTGTTTCTCTAGACTTTACCATGAAAGTTTCACTCCAGTTGAGTTGTTTACCTTTTTCTGGACATAATCAAGAATACAGTGGATGTTTATTAAGTTTTAAAAAGATATTTTCATTATATTTTGCAGGGAAGAGAAAAGCTTGGAAGGTGGAAGAGATCTCTAAGCAAATCCTCTCTGTGAGAATGATCGTTGTATATTTTTCGTTTGCACCCTAGGATTATCAGTTTGAGTCTATTACTCTTCCTCAACTTTATTAGAACGGGAGCTTCGTGCATTAGGTTGTGTTTTTTTGTCTTTTTCTTTTTTCTTTTTGGTTTGAAAAGAAAGAAAAAAAGAATTGGAATTGATCAATTATGTAATACTTTCGTTCTTGGTTTTATATGTTGAGCATCATGTCCTCTGTTTATTACTTATTATCACTGGTTCATCTTTTTACATCAAATCAAAGCTTTCTAGTCAAGTCAAACAACTAGTTTGTCTTTGTGGGTGGAGGCTGTAAAAAAGGAACTGTGACGAAGAAAGCGGCGGTCGTCCATCGTCAATTGCTTGGCTTCTCTAACTAAAACTATGCTTACCAAAAAAAATTTCTTTTCTTATGATGAGTAGGTCATAAACTCTCCCTCTTTGAACAGAAGCCTTTAGTTTATGGGGCATCAACTGTTACACTTATATATAGATTTATATATACATGGAATTTATTCTTCAACAAAATTGTTTCTTTTGACTCATGCTCCCTTGCGTTGGTCACATGACGAAAAAGCTACGTTCCAACTTCCAACCGACCGTGCATGTGCGAAACAAAAGAGACGAACAAAAAGCATGTGAATCCAGCAAAAACAAAAGCATGTGAAAAAGAGCAGCAGATTTTTATTAATAATTATAAACATCAAGTACTGCTATTACAATACTTGCACATAAGAAACATCATCTATAAACTCACTCGTAATTAAATACTTGAATAATAGTAGTTGGATATGCCTTGAAGAAACTTGGATTAAATTCTGCAACTGCAACACCCTCACTCAAGGCTAAACATGGATCCTGACCTCAGTTCATAGCATGGATAAATTTTGTGACAGCCTAAAGGATCAACGGTAAACATACATACATCCTGACTTGAGCTCGTAGCATAGCAGGGTCACGTCATCATAACCGGTAACCACAGACCGCACACAGAACAGAAGAACCAAGACATTCCTTATCCTTTCAAGGAAAATCTCATGTAAAGGTATAAAAATAAGTAGTTGTAGGTTACCTGCTAAACCCAACACTCTTTCTTCATGTATACTCCATATTTCTAGGTTAAGAGATAGATAGATAGATAGATAAATAGATAGATCGGCCTCTACATCATCACTTCTTACCATTAGAATCTGATTAGTGGAGTAGGAGCTAGGAGCAACAGCAGCAGCATATGGATCCTAGTCCTATATACAGCACGATTCATGCAAAGGTCACCCAATCTCAATCCTTGTGTTTCATTTCTCCCTAAATTAAACTTACAGTGCATACATCCTCTTATACTCGCTGTTCAAAATCTCGTGCTCTGATGCCATAGACATAGAGAAAGAACGAGACCTACTCTCAGCTCTCCGAATATTCCTCATTTTGGACTCCTCCATCCTATGTAAAATGACACAATAGCACATGGAGCCAATGGTAGTAAGCATGATTGTGCTGCCTATAACTGTTGCATACACAGCAAGCCACCTCGAGTGTGAACCCACCACCACATACGTGAGAGAAATAAAAGCAATGGAAATGAAGAGGCAAGCTAGCCACATGAGCTTGTTGATCACAAAAACAAGCTGCTTTTTTGCCTTCTGCTCAATCACAACCACAGATGTCTGGACTACAACAACAGCCAGGGAGATGAAGAGCGCCAGGCTGTCAAACACAAAGAAGATGATGAAAGCAGCATTGTTTGCTATATGAGCTTGTCCAAGCGTAAGCCCCAGAGTTTTCTCCTCGACATACTGGCCAGGAACAGTGAAGATGGCCGCAAAAGCAACGGTGGCAATCAGCACAGCAACAATAGTGGCATTGTTTATAGCATTGTTGAGGCCGCTAATGTGGAGCTTTTTCAACTTCTTTGCAATTTTCTGGACTCTGGCACCAGTTTGACGGGTCTGTTTGAGTTGGGACTGGACATCGTGCTTTATGTCACTCACAGTCTGCTTAAGCTGCTTTGCTGGATTTGCAGGCTTTCCTTGGTCTTTAGAATTGGTGGCCCCTGCTTCCTTTAACACAGACACGAGTTCTGGAGTCCCAAATTTTTCTGCAATGTCAAGTGAGGTCTCTCCAGCCTTGTTACTTGCATTGATGTTACTGCCGTCATTATTAATGGACAATAGACAGCGTACATTCTGCACATATGGTACATGAGCATAACTTCTGTCATTAGAAACAGGAAGGCAAAGATAAGAAACTTATGTCTCCAACTAACTTTCAGACTTTCGGACTTTCAGATTGGTTTGGTTCAATTGGAACTTGAATTCAAATGTAAAAACTACAGGTGTTAGCCTTTGCTATATATGAAAATTCTCTATTTGCCTAACCATTCTTCAGAGTCAACTGTGATCCGAAAAAGGAAGAGAATAAACCTTGTGATCGTTTACCTGGCTAGCAGAGCTAAAATTTTCTGAAGTGGCACAAACGGAACACAAATGCAGATTTGTTATAGTTATGCCAACACTCCTAAATAACCCCAGTCAAAATGTCCATTTTACTGAGTTTTAGATAATAAAGAAAAGGGGTCATCTTATTGGCTGATTTATGAACTTTGAAGCATTCACTTCCTTTAATTGAGTCCTCAAAACAGAATAATAGGTTTCAAAGTTGAATACTAAAATACCCAATGAATTTTAGCAATCAAGTATACTTTGTTAAGCAACAGATACTCTAGTAGGTAATCCTTGAGAGCCAAAGACTTGCAAGTTCATAAGTAGGACAGACTTAAGAGTTTAAGATGTTAAGAATGGACCACAAACGCATTGTAAATCAAGCTAATTTCTTTCCTCCTGCCCAGCCCCCTCCCTCACAAAATACCAGGTTAATGAGGAATGAGGATGAAACTTAAACTTAGCACATTTTCCAGGATGACATCCATATTCAAACTTTGATTGAAGCCACAACTGAAAATAACATATATGAAGAATAGAAGCCATAGCATTAATAGAAGGAGAAAAGAAATTCCAATTTATGGCCACAACTTTAGTTGTACCATACATTTGAGTTAAAATATTAGCAATTGATTAATGATATATTACTTAGCATGATCTCACGAAACCTGCAAATATGGAAGCTAGCCAGATTACATACCTAGCTTAGAACTCTGGCCTTGCAATAATTGAAACTTGAATCATTGATATAACATGTAGCATATTTCTTTAGATTTTTAAATAAAACTGAAAGAAAAGAAAGGAGGAAGCACCTCAATACGGCCCTTCCTTGTGGCAATATGCAACGCTGTGTTTCCCTTGTTATCTTCCACAGTCAAAACTGAGGGATCAGGTTTCAGCAACTCCAGCACAATCTCTTCATTGTGCCCTTTCACAGCCATGTGCAGCGCAGTTTGGCCTTTCAGATCAGTTCTAAAAGCAGCGCTTGGATCCTTATTTAGTAGGGATTTGACTACTTCCAAGTGCCCCATCCTTGCTGCTGAATGAAGGACAGTCTTACCATTATTGCGGGCTATCTTTGCAAGATTTGAGTCAGTTTCCAGAAGGAGATTTACAATATCAATATGCCCCTGAGTAGCAGCTGTGTGTAAGGCAGTTGAATTGGATAGATCTGTGGTCATGGCCAAGTTGGGGAACACGTGCAGAAGTTCTTTCAACACCTCTGAAAGAAACAATTCTGAATCATAACGATGCATATGATGAAGAAAATATTATTTGATAGTTTCTCAAACGTAATTAGGCTTTTATAGCTCACCAGAAAAAAATGAGGTGAAGATAGAAGTCAATAAGTGTGTGTGCGTGTGTTTAGATTGAGGAAGGTACAGTCTAGAAGCATTTCAAAATCCAGCTTCAAGAAGAAATTAAAATGCAACCGTATCAAATGGTGAAACTGAAGAATGATAGAAGAAATTAAAATGAAGACACTGCTTATTAATTGCAAGGAAAAACAAAAGAAAAATTCCAAATGATGTTGGATAAGTATGCAAACAACTAGAATTTTGGAACTTTAAGCTACAACTCAAGGGGTGGTGGTGTGGCTTCAACTGATAAGAAGATCAGGGAAGAAAAAGATTCACGTCACACGGTACAATTTGGTCTAAGAAACCCAGTTTAGTCTTAGCCTTTGCTGTGTTCAGCTACAACTTATTTCCTAGAATTATAATCAGATAATTAAATCAGCATGTGCAACTCCTTCCCTAAAATTTGTCATCCGAGGAAAAGGGGAAGCGATTTTCATTCCATCATTTTCAACAAGGGAAGAAGTGCTACCAACTACCAAGTTCCAAAATACATAATGCGAATCGTAGTTGCAGAAGCATGCATATTCAATTTCATACTAGTATCTTACCAAGATGGCCCTGTCTTACAGCAATGTGGAATGGATCATAGCCATTTCTGGCTGTGATGGATGCAGTTTGAAGGTCCATATGCTTCAGCATTTCCCCAACAATCACAGCGTGCCCATTATCCGCTGAGGCATAGAGCGGAGTCTCTCCCTCCTGGTTTGTCTTAGACAATAAACCAATTGACTCATTGCTACTATTACAATTCTGAAGAATTTCTTTGATTCTGACTAAATTCCCTGCTCGAGCAGCCAAATGGAGTTGGGAGTCACCTCTTTTACCGGGTGACTCCTTGCTCTTCCTCCTTTCTCCACCAATAAAGCTCAGCTGTTTCTCCATAACTATCCGAAAACTCTTCTGCTTCTCCATGAATCCGCGAAAACTCTTCTGTTTCTCCATTGCTCCACGGAAACTAGGCTGTTGCTCGATTGCACCATTGAAACTTGGTTGTTTTTCCATCTTTGCTGCCCGAAAACTGCTCTGTCTCTCCATATGATCAACTTGGCTGATGATCTAAAAAAAAAATCCAACTTCCTAGCACTTGGAATCCTGATTAAATCCAAATTTAAATTCTACTTTTCCACGATTAGATAAACATTTCAACAAAGTTTACTTCCCTACAGAGACACTAAGAATCCCAATCCTCAGTTGATATTGAAACACCACTCACTCACACAACTTGTGCAAGAAACGAGCTCTCAGACTTATTCACTACTTATTTCGAATTCCAATATTCTAACTCAAAATCTGTTTCTAATCCAAACCGAATTGACCCATTTGAAATATCAAAAGCGGCTGTTTAGTGAGCACAGCAACAGAACCCAGAACCCAGAAACCAAAAGGCAAGCCAATAGGTGAAGAAACAAAAAATCAATATCCGGTACCTTGATTGTGATATTTTACTGCGGAAGGGAAGAAAGCCAAAATGAAGCTTTCTCTGAATCTGAAAATCTAGAATGAATCTAGAAATACCATACACGGCTGAGCTCAGCTGAGGCTGATAGAATATTAAATCAGGAGCTGAAACTTGGAAACTTGAAAGGGTATCAATCACCGTATCAGTAGCAGAACAAAACCCAACTCAGCTCATGTATAATAATTTACAAGAGATGAGACAGCAAGAACAAACCTCTGCTGACAACACCATCCATATGATGTTTCTACTCTACTTATCGACAAAAGAAAACCAACCATCCATGTACCAAGCAAGACACATGATATTTTTATTTTTTACTGTACTTTTGAGTTTTAACTTTTAAGTAAGATACTTTATCTGCCGCACAGAAAAACGCTGTTTTTATTTTATTTTTTATTGAAAACTCTTTTTTCTTTTTCTCCATTTATAATAAACATAATCATCATGCTTTTTTCTTCTTTTTTTCTTGATCTTGATTTTGTAATAATTCATTGGAAAATCGGCGGACTCTAATTTATTAGTTACAACAAGAGAGAGAGGTCAAATGAATTCTCTACTTGGCTTCATTCATGCATAACTTAAGCAAAGAAAATCAGTGGCCAATAATAATTCATGTGTGTTATTAATGAAATGACTACGTAGTTTAGGTAAGGAGAAAAAAAAAATATTCCTTTTCCAAAACAAATCTGTTGAACAATGAGACAAAGAGATAATAAAGAATTTCTGGGTTTTGTCTTACAAGAGTTTTGTTGAGAACAATTGACACAAGGATACATGTGGCTGCTTTGCATAATTGTTTTCTCTCCGTTTTAGAATGAAAACGACTCTATAGTGTTTTTTGGAAGAGAGGGAACTAGGGTTTCGAGAGAGGATTTTCCCAAAAATTAAAATACTATGTTGATGATGAATCAGTATCCTTAAATATAAAAAGTAGTTATAAATAAGTGGTGCTAGCAAGGGCAAGCAAATGTTGTCAACCAACATCATCAAATATTATTGAAAAGAAAATTTGAACAAGATGCATGGCCTGTGGAGGCTACTGCTGCTGGATAGGGTACCCCGCAATGTGGTAAACAAGCGACCAACAAATATATGGCTCATAGATAGACAGAGAGCAAACGAACGACCAACGAAAAAAAGAAGAAGAAAAAGACAGTGCAAAATAATACAAAAAAGGAAAGAAATACGGTATAGCATATCACATTCACATCACATGGATGATGGATGATGGATGATGGATGCACTTCACATCTCCCTCTTTTTATTTAATCAATCAAACAAGACAAGAGGTGGTGAGATAGAGAAAATGGTATATTATCCTGAGTCCTAACTTAAAAAAGAGTTTGTGTTGGATTGCGCTTTGTTCATTTATATTCAAACTTGTAACAATAATTGGTCCAAACTATTTGCCAAAAAAGGAATGCTCAAAACTTTCCAAAACAAAACAGTAATTGGTCAAATCGACCAGAAAATCATTTAAATTTTCAATTATTCTACGTATGTGATTATCTATTGGAGAGTGTTAGCAACCTTCTCTCAAACCTTCTCTTTTGGATCTTACCATTATCTTGTGACGTGTGTTCGTTTCTATTTAAAAACAATGCCTAATGTATTGATGGCGTTATTTTTAGTGTAGAAATGAATGTCATGAAAGATAATGGAGAAGGTCTAAAAGAGAAGGTTAGAGAGAAAGCTGCTATGCTAGTATTTCTCTTATCTATTAACTAAAGTTGACTGTGACATATACCTAAACTTTGTTGGAGGAAAATGACCCTTACAAGTTTACAACTTACGCACGCTCTGCATGAGATTGAGTTGGAATTGGATAACTATTATATTTATATGCTGCTGCTCTGCTATCCCCTCTCTCTCTCTCCTCTCTCTCTCTCTCTCTCTCCTCCTGGATGGGAATCGGATGGATGGGAGATAGCTAGCCAGCTACCTGCATCCTTTTTTGACTGAGATATATGAGAATATTGACTCAGTGGTCCAATTTCTTGGTTTCAATCAAAGTCAATTTGTGTGTGTCACATGTCACATACATACCACACTCAAATTATACATGTGTGACATACATTATATAAATCCATGTAAGCCATCCATCCATCCATGTGGTGCCATTGGGCCATCGCCATCCAGTGGTAATTCCGATCACATAGATACACGTACGTACGTAAAAAATTACATATATAGATTTATTATAGACAACTCTGAGGTCCACTGCTGGTTCCGTCAATGTTCTTACATGATGACGTGGCATCCCTGTTCATATATGTAAGCTTAATGTTTTGCAATCTAATCCCTGTACATGGATGACTAGGGCTGCAATCAAATGTTACTGCCTCTGCTGTTGCCGACGTCCCCTCTATATTTCTGTACGTCACTTGACTAATCTTCACACCCGAACTCTGTCTCTTTGTCCAACGGAAAAACCACATCAGATCAGAATCAGATAAATAAGGAGGAATTAATGACCCTTATATATATACACAATCACAATCATTAATACCTGATTAGGACAGGCTCGGTTATTTGGGCAATAGTTCTGATCAATGATGATGGGGTTTTCAATAGGGGTGGGCATCAAAACTGGAATACCGATACTGGCCCGAAATCGTGACAAATCGTTTGGTGTTGAAGTGTAAACGGGATGAAACCGTGTCATCCCGTTACTGTTTGGCACGGCACCGGTATCAGATTTTTGATCTCGTTTGGTGTCATACCGTACCGAATAGTAACCAATTATTATTAAGTAATAAATATTAATCCCAAATTTTCAGTTTATGTATCTCTCATCTCCCACTAACGAAAATTATTTTCAGATCCAGAAGCTTTTGTTTTCCTTCCTCCGTCTGTGTCTGTCTGCTTCCCTCTAGAGAAACTTGCAAAGGAGCAAGCTGAGAGGGAAAGGCAAGCGGAAGAGCATAAGCGAATTGAAGCAGAGAAGGCAGCAAGTGAAGCTGACAGAGCAGAGGCAAGAGCAGAGATCGAAAGGAGACGAAAAATGGTGCAAGAGTTGATCAAGAAGGTTGTAAGGTCTGTAGAGAATGTTTGGTACATAGAGCCTAGTGAGGTCATTTCCAGTCATAGGGCTAAATGTAGTCCATGACTAAAAATTTAGCCTTCCAAAATATTAATTTTTTAAAGAATAGTGCAGGGCTAAAATTTTCCATCTCCAACCATGCATGGTTATATTTTAGGATCCTTCATATTTTATTATTTTGAAAAGCATGGGGCCCACAAAAAAGTGGATGGATTTGATTGTGCAATATGAAAAGCACATGCATGGAGGCTGCCAAAAATTTGGCCTAGGCCAAAGCTAGGCTAAATGTGGCCCGGTTGGAGGGCTAAAGGGCCAAATGTGGTCCTCCAAATTTGGCCAAAATTTTGTTTAGCTCATGACTGGATAGATGGATTTTGCATTATTTTAGGGCTATATTTGGGATATAGCCCATGGCTGGAGATGGCCTGAGTTTAAAGGCTCGGACTTGGTGAAGTTATACTATAACTGAAGCTCAGGTCCTCTTGCTCATGCTAAGGAACTATGGATTCATGGGGGGCATAATAATTGGAATGATGGATTATCTATTGGGTTTGGTTTTCAGGTGAGAATTAGTCAATATGAAATCCCATAGACGGTGGAGATATGAGAAACAGGCAATGGCAATGGATTAATCTCATATGTACCAACAATATCAGTTTTGATACCGAACCATACTGGTTCTCTTGGGGCCGGTATGGTTTTAACGTCTTGTGAAAATCCCTCATCCCGTGTCATCCCGTACCGTGCCCACCCAACGTTCCTCATTTGGAAGAGAATGTTCCTTACGAAGCCAGTGCTGGGCCTAGCCCATGACTTTATTCGTACTCCATTGTCTGATCCACTGAAAACTGCGTTTGTTAGCGTCACATATTGTACACCATCTTCCTTCAGCTCCTTGCCTAGACTTCCAATGCTGCAAACAATCACCACATCAATGAAATCACTATTGCAATCTACAAGCCATTGTTAATTAATTTCTTAGGCTAATTTTGAATGTTTAATTAAGCCCGTAAGTTAATTGCATAATACATATGATCCACTCCGCTCCATGGCAATATTATATGAATAGACGCTTGACAGGCCTAAGCCCATTCCAAGTTTCTCGGAAAAAGCCCAATTTGTAAATAAATTAAAGAAAAAAGAAAAAAAACCTATCCTCTGATCCAATTGATATTATGTATAGGGATTACCTTACGCCATGGCCTGGGCCGCACTTGATGTTACTGATATGGAGGTTTGTGGTGCCAGGACCAATTGATATGCAATCGTCTCCAGTTTGCAATATGCTGCCGGTGATGGTTACACCAGCTGAGCTCTGCACATGAATGCCGTCTGTGTTGGGGCTTTCACTCGGAGCAATCAGCTTCACGTTTCGAACAACCACGTTGTTGCAGCTGTTGATTACAAGGTGAGTTTGCTGACTGTTGATGGATGTTAAACCACTGATCACAATGTTGTTTGCCCAATAGAACGTTATCGACTGCATGCACACAAGCAAATAGATAGTTAATATATAATTAGTCTATAAATTTAAGTTAATTTAAGTTAATTTAACATAAGTAAATGAAAGTACCGACCCTAGCTCCAACAGGGCAAGTCTTCCCAGATCTCCTGCAAGCCCAAAATGCAGCACCCTTGGCATCGAGGGAACCACCAACCACTGTAACTCTGGTGACCTTAATGAATAAAATCCAGTAGCCTGAGTTGCCCAAAGCCCAATAGTCTGTGGGGGCCACGAGGGTTCCATCTATCCGAACTGTAACTCTTCTAGTCTTGCAAGGACCTCTAAACACCACAGACTTAATCAAGAACCTTCCTTTGGGGATATACATGACAGCATCAGCATTGGCTTGACCAGAGGCAGAGCTGCATGCTGATGCCCATGTCTTCACGAATGCTTGGGTGGAGTCTGTTTTCCCATCTGGTTTTGCACCAAACTTCATCACATTAAAACTATTGCTAGCTGCTGCTGCTCCATTGGATAATAGTACGCCCAAAAATAACACAACTACTGCTACACAATAATTGTTGCAGTTGCAGATGCTTCTATAAGCCATTTTTATGAAGAGATAAAAATACGTATACTTGAGATGCTGCAAAAGCAGGCAATAGTTTGGAGGTATTTATAGCTAGTGTTACTACCTAGATAGCTATACATAATACATGAGACGCTAGCTAGATTCTGTAAGTGGTGGTAAGGTAACAACGGCTGCGGTGCAGCTTAATTGATTATGATGAAATTAACAAAAGTCAAAAATTATATTGTATTTGCACGTCGTCGAACGAACGTTAGCTTTGGGTTGCGGCTACAGGCTATAGCAGGTACATGTGATTGTGATAAGTACGGAGACATCAGACATGCATGCATGTGATAACTTATACATGATCATCATATATTATATAGACAGGCAGTCAGTGGCGGATCCAGGACTCTCGGGTCATAGGGTCATAGTGTAAAAGTGTCGAAATTTTTTAGGCTAAACTATTAAGGCATTTTGTAAGATAAATGAGTCATTTTCTATCCAATTATTTTTTAAAATAATAATAAAAATAAAAACAAACACACACTAATACTCTACCATTAACCTCACTCGGAAGAAGAAATTTTTTTTGGAGAACCCCTTTATAGATAAATTCATCACTAAAATTTAAGATTTTGAACAATCTCTTCTTCCTTTTCTTTCTCTATCTTTTAAGATTTTCATATAATTGTTTTCCTAGGAATCATTTTTAATTTCTAGATAAAAATTTTAATAATCACATCAACACATAATAATAATAAGGTTAGAAATAATAATAATAAATCAACTAAAAATTAGAACAATAATTAAATTAAAAGATAAGGGAACAATAAAACCTAAGATTTTTGTGCATGCTTGCTTAATGAAATGAACATATTTTTAATTACGACAAAAAGAAATGAACATATTTCTGAATTAGACATATTTCTGAATTAGAGACTAAGACCAGCCCGTTTGACCAAAAAAAAGAAAAGACTTAGACCAGCTGTGGACGTTGGCCTACTTTTCTTTATTTTTTTAAAGTTTTTTGTTGCTACAAACTGCATGCCTATAACCTTGTGCTTAGTGCTGCATCAGTATCTGGCCTACCACTTTTTATTTTTTAAGTTTTTTGTTGCAGCAAAGGCTGCTTTCTCCGTTGCTTGTTTCCTTTTCTCTTCTACTGAAGTTACTTTTCTTCTGCGTGAAGGCCTTTCTGGCCTTTTGTCAAGCACCTTGTGTGCATTTGGGGTCGCTGAGCTTCTCGCCATGGGGTCGTCCCAGACCTCCATAGGCTGTCCACAGTCACATTTTCGGCCATCTCATGGGGTCATGTGACCCCTCTTGTCCCTTAATGCATCCGCCACTGCAGGCAGTAGAGAAGCAGAGAGAAAGAGAGAGAGCGAAAGACGGCGCTGATATATATATTATATGTTGTGTTGGTTGGATTTGGTAGTTAATTAGGGTTTTGGCAAGGCGCTTACGTAAGGAATGAGATAGATATATAGACAGCACAGGTAACATGAATTGCATTTGGGGTGTCATGTGACACGTAGAGGAAACCCGGAGCAATAGCAGGCGGAGAAGTCGCCGAACAAAGAGCGCCATAAACAGTGGTCAAGTACGTACCACAACACAAGAAAATTAACAAGACGACCTTGCAAATTGCAATATTGCTTTGCATGATCCAATTCCATCCACTAACTTGTGCATACTGCTTCTGCTTCTGCTTCGAAGTTCTAATCATTGAGTGATTCATCATGACCTTTGGTTAAGCAAGTTATCCCCTCCCCTTAATTATAAGGGCTCAAGTCTCTTAATTATGTAAGTGGTGGCATGGCATTGGCAATTTGGCAATTTGGCAAGGCATCAAGTTGGCTATTTAATCTTTTTAGCTTAAGATGTAATGTTTCTATTCGTCTTTAATAAAGTTTCTATTTGTCTGACCCAAAAAAAAAAAAAAAGTTATTTATTAGCAGATAATTAACATGGGCCATATGCCGTACTCATTTAAGTACCACTAGCTAGTAATTAGTACGTAGCTAGCAATTATCAGAACATAATACATCATTTTTACTATTATTTATTCAAAATCACTTGTAATCCGAAAAGTCTAGAGAGTGAGAGACAAACTTGTTAAATTTCAGAGAGACGGGTCTTCGGCCCACTACTAATAACACCGATATTGTCCACAACTTAACCACCTGCAAAGCCCAATAGATGTGAGATTTTATCACAAAAGATCTCGGTGATATTAGTAGTAAAACCATTCATTATATATTATATTTTATTTAATCAAATTTCCAATATGGACTTATATTCTTCAACAAAACTTACTCTTCAAATCGAACTTACTAGTTCAATCCTAGGTATGTATAAAGAAGCTTGCAACCATGTGAAAGGGTTCCCAACGATATTAATATATACATACTTTCAACTTCGAGGAGGGAGCCAATAAAAAAAAGTGCGACTATTTTATTCATTTTATCCACTACTCAATTATGATCATCAACTTCGCGCATGTTTCATTAATAACCAAGTTGCTTGCTTGTATATCATTCTGACAAATCTTAGAAAAACAAAAGCTACATATATATATTTCTATTTTCGTATTCCTTAATTTATATATAACCAATTGGAAGTTGTGGAGGGGTTAAATGCTTAATTATTCAAAGTATTGAATTAAGGAAATCGAAATATACGTACTATACAAAGTTGCAAGAATGGTTGTAATACAATCTTTTCTAAAGAAGAAAAAAGAAAAACAATAGAGATAAACAGTATATGTTACATTAAGATCATAGGATATTAATCACGACAAGAGGTGGTGGTGACGTCATAAATGAATTGTTGTACATACATGTACACAATTCAGAAACAACTTCTTGGTATGACCACTCCGCTACTGCTCCCAGCTGCGTTGGCACAATAGGATGTGGCTGCGTTGTTCAAGTAAGTAAGCCTTATGTCTTGCAGCTTCAGTCCCCAGCAGGGATTACTAGAGCTGCAATAGAAATTCATGGCTACTTTTGAGGCAGATGTTCCCCTTATGTTCGTGTATGTCACTTTACTAATCTTCACACCAGAGCTCTGTTGTTCATTATAAAAGTAATTAAGAAAGAAATCAATCAATCAATTAATTAATCAATCGGATGCTTGGTGCAGGAATAATTAAGGACAAAGAGAAGAAGAATTGAAATCGAATGTAGCAAAAAATTAGTTATTAGTTAATTACCTGACGAGGACAACCTTGATTACCAGGGCAGTATTTTTGATCAATGATGATGGGGTTATTGACATTTTTCATGATAAGATTGCGAAAAACAATGTTTGTTGCATAACCATTGCTAGCTCTGGCCCATGTTTTTATGCGTACCCCGTTTTGGGTTTCAGTAAATACACAACTTGTTACCGTCACATTTTGGACACCATCTTCATTCGCATTATCCCCAAGACTGCCAATGCTGTCAAATTTAAGGGAAACATTAAATTATTTTCTGCTTCTATCTCCAGTCTCGACAGATATTATATATGAAAAATCTGCCCAAGAAAGAAGAAAAGGGTGGGTAGCTCTCTTTTACGTACCTTATTCCATGCCCAGGGCCACAGGCAATGCGTTCAAGCCACAAATTGTTGGAGCCGGAGCCGATTGAAATGCAGTCATCGCCAGTCATAATGGTGCTGCCACTGATGGTAACCCCCGTGGAAGCTTCTATGTGGATGCCATCCGTGTTAGGACTTGAGCTCGGGGCTCTTATTTTTACGTTTTTAATCACAACATTCTTGCAATTGTCAATCGCCATATGCATCGTCTGGCTGTTCATGGATCTTAACCCGCTCACCACCACATTATTACACCAAAACAACGATACTGACTGCATATATAAATATATATGTTATATATGTTTGGCTGAACTAGGTATAATGGATATATAATATGTGTGTGTCCATGTATTATATATATATATATACGTACCCTTGCTCCTGCCGTGCAACTCTTTCCGTTTCTCCTGCATTGCCAATACGCATGTCCCCTCGCATCCACTGTTCCACCGTAGACAGAAAGGCCGGTGACCTTAACGAACAAAATCCAAGTTCCTGAGTTTCCAAGTTCCCAATAATTGGATGGGGCTACGAGACTAGTCCCGGTATCATCCATCTGAAACGTAACTCTGCTGCTTCTGCATGGCCCGCTAAACACCACCGGTTTTATTAAGAAACTGCCTCGAGGAACATATACGGTGGCTGCCCCTCTCACCGACGTTGAGCATGCCGCTGACCATGCCCGAAGGAATGCTTTGGTTGAGTCTGTCTTCCCATCCCCTCTTGCACCAAAGCTCACCACATTGTACGCTGCGCTAGCTGATGACCACGGTTCGAACAAGCCTATCAACAACACCAAGGTAACTACAATGTTAGGTGCCATCTCCCCTCAAGTAATTGATTAGCTTGTGATGATGATCAAAATTAATTAAGAAGTTGATGAATGAATGAATCAAAAAGTAATATTGAACCCCATATATATAAAATAATTATGCTACTTAAAATATTTTGGACCGACAGTTTGTTTCATTAATAATGGTTAACTTAAATGTGACTCTATTTGTTATACAAATTGTACTCAACAATTAATGTGATGGTCGTATATATGTATGTATATGGTGGTGGTGCAGTAGTACTACTGACAGACAGAGTTATGTAAAATTCAATCTATAGATCCTTTACGAATAATCACACATGACATGATCATCAGCTATCCATTGTCACACATGTCATGACACCATGAAGCGTATTGTTGTGATGTGAGTTCAGCTACCTTATTATTGTTTATCCAATATTTGATGCAAATTAAAATGGATGTCTCCGATCGAACAGACAACGTGGGGAATTCTTAGAATCGGAGCATCTTGTGGGCGAGGCTAGCCTTTGCTAGGGTGGCTTACAGCGGACCCCAATATTTTTGAGTATACAGCACTCGATATTTATCATATTCATAATTTCATATTATATATATATATATGGAGCTTAACTTTATATACATGGTTATATCTATATAGATATATTCATGAGCCGAGCCGTATATATTATATATGTCACCATGCATATTCTGGACAGATCGGTAACTTAATTACCTGCGTCTGATCATAGGTTAGCTAGCTTTTATTTAAGGAAGATGTTTAGGGTTTTTCTTTTTAGATCACTTCTCACGCAAACATTAGCATTTAATTAGCCCTAACACATTAGTATTTAGTCATAAAGCCCCGTTAAAGAAATGTGGGCTAAACTTGAGATAAATGCAAGGCTCAGTCCATGGCGGTCTAGCTTTGTCTCATTTTGCGAAGTCCCCTTCCCTCCCTCGCCGTGGCCTGCAACTTTTGATTGAGCCCATTCTCCAAGTCAAGACTCAAAGCAGCTACTCATTTATATCTAATCTTTTAAGTTTTACTCACTTAACACGTTTGTGTGTGAGTCAACTCATAACACATTATCACAATCCATCGTTAAATTATATATCAATAATGCTATTTGAATAACATTTATTGATCACTTTGCTAACCACCTTTCTAATAGAGGTAGACTCCACTAATATATGTGGAAAACACCTGTATAAAAGAGCCGAAACAACACCCATTATATATTGCAGAAAAATGTTACAAAATAAATAAATATAATTTTTAGTGGGTTCGCCGCTAGCTGCACTAATTTAGGCGCCAGATTTGTTTAGTTTGACTATTTACAGTACACAGGGGTTCGTTAAGAAATGGCTTGAGAAATCATGTGATTTTGACATAATTTGGTATGAATATGGACCGTAAACAATGTCATCTCGATCCGTAGAATAATAGTTAAAATAATTGAGATCATGCATTGCACTACCGTTTCAAAAGGTCGGCTTAATTGCGCCACTTTTTTACACAACGTCTCCTCTCCATCCATCCATTAAGGAAAAAATAGTTGGATGGTGCCCGTCATTTTCTATTTTTCTTCATTCCTAAGACCCAATTACGGTAGGAATGAAAGCTTTCTTTTTCCTCAACTTTTTCTCCCTTAACTGGGAGGAACTTAATTTCAGAGCAAGGTTTGGCTCCTTAAAATTAAGGAGGAGTTCTTTCTCAATGCATATAGGATTTTGATACTTGTCAAATTCCAAAACAAAAAAAAGTTAAATAAAATTGATAAGTGTCAAAATCTCTTTTTTTATAGTAGATAATCTATCGCAACCTTATTAATTAATTAAGTGGATTTTAGGACGATTATATAGGCATGAATCATTTATTTGCAAATATATGGAAAAAGCTTGGCTCCTTAAGATTGAGGAGGAGCTCCTCCTTACAAGCAGTGTGGTTTTGACAGTGTTGAATTATTTTAATATTCTTTATACTTTTTTGTTGAAATTTTGTGTTAAAATTTGACAAATGTCAAAACCTCATTGATTTTAAGGAAGAGCTCCTCCTCAATTTTAAGAATATGCACTCTTATTGTCTTGTTTGTATAAGTTGATATGCCTAACCTAACCTATATATACATAATGAGAGAAAGCTTGAGTTGAGGAATTCCGAGGAATACTTTTGTGAGCCTATTTCACATTGTATTTCAAATATTCAAATTGTCGAACTTGTATATATGTTGACGTGTATAAAGGTCAACACTAATCACATGGCTATAGCTCCTGACAAAGAAAAATGGCCTGAAACAGGGAATCCCTTGAAACAAGCAACCTGCATTCATGAGCTTTGCTGCCTAACATGGACATCCCAAAAACACTGATCAAATATATTCATGTTGCATATAGTTATATAAGGTGACATGCATGCATCGTGTCATCATGTCATGGGCTAAAAAACTTGATCTTCCAGACAAAACATTCCTAGCTACCATCCTTTGCTCCTTGTGATTGTGATCTGATCTGTCAATTGTTAATTGGCCTAGAGCTTAGTTATAATTAGTAGGAATTTTTATTCATTCCAACTGTATTATCGATCCTCATGCATGTGAGCGGGCCGGGCAACATTAAAGGAGGAGATGCAGATGCCACTAATATTATAAATCTGACCAAGCAATCCTTGAGTTAAATTTAATTAACAATTACTTCTCTTCACAAGATAATTAGCCTAATCTTCTTCTTCATCATCATATTTCGTTCTCTCCCTTTAGGCTCTAGCTCCTTTGTAGAAATTGTTTAATTACTTCCAAGCACATGACATGATCATCCATGGTGGATACGCATAGGCAACGATGATTCCACTGTTCATATATATATATATATATGCTAAAAAGTAAGAGATTGATTAGGTGATGAGAGATTCAAACTTTGGTGCCTGTATCCAGTTGAAAAAGAAGGCATTAACATGGGCTGTGTGCCCTGCATCCAGGGCTCACTCACATCACATGGCTTACTATGATTGATTCATTTATATTTTTTTGGGTCCAATGATTAAGTCTGAAATATAAAGCGGGTGCTGAGTGCTGACCAACAATTTATATTGTTGGTACATGAATGGGATATCTGAATATGGTCGAACAAACAAGCGTTAATTAGAAAGAGGTATATATAGCTGACAAAATGCCCACAAACCTAACCTTCATCTTCATGCTTGTCTTCAACTGTTTCAATTCAACCAACAATCAAAATTCGAGTGCAAGCATGTATGTATGTATGTATATATGGAGAGAGAGAGAGAGAGAGAGAGAGAGTAGCAGCAGTTTAGCAGCTACTCTTTTTTTTTATAGTTAGGCAGTTTTTATAGGAATCTTCAGATTTGGGGAATGTATGAAACAATATTTTATTATTAGTATGGGATATCATGCAGGAAAGAATCAAACCAAAAAGCAAACTGAAAAGAACAACAAAAACACACACTCAAACAAGATGGAGGAGGCGAGCCTTGGGTTTTGAGCATGACACCGCCGCTTGCGTCTCCGTTTTCTACGATCCATTCGCATTTGTCACGTCGTCTACCCCGCGTTGGATTTTCCCCTCCTATTTGTATAAAGGAACTAGACGATTTACGTACGTACCCTCCAGTTTCCTTCAAATTACAACATTACCCCAACCTAATTAACCTATATAATAATTTCCTTAAAAAGTTAAACAGTCGCACACATTAATTAATTCATGTATTCATAAAATATGACGTCAACCTCAAAATCTGATATATATATATGGTATGGGGTCCGTTAATATTGCATTTGCATAAATCTATCTGTCAGAAGATGGAAGATGGAAGATGAGATGGATAAGGTTAGGAGATCCTGCATATACATATATATTCACATGTAATAACGATTTAATTCTGGAGAAGAAAGGATTTTAAACAAAATATGAAGAAAAAAAGAGGTAGGTGAAGTTGCGCATGAATTGAAAGCACAGAAGTTGCGCATGAATTGAAGGCAATACAGTTAGTGTAGACTAAGAAAACAAGAGCTTTAGAATGTGATGCATGCATTGCATATTTCACGATACGTGATTACAATTCAAAAGTAGAAACGAAAAAACGACCCAGCTGGTTAGTTAGTTAGTTACGGAAGCTCATTTTCGTAAAGTAGAGCCAAAGATTACGAAAAGCAATATACCCCCTCTTTCCTTATCTCTACTCTTCTTTCAATGCTCTCTGCTGCACTAATAACAAACTAATAACTACATCAAGCTTGTCTCTCTCTCTCTCTCTCGTCTCTATAAATACCCCTCAAACCGTTTCAACTTCCACATCTCGATCGGGGATATCCTCCACTTCCTTCTGAGTCCTCCTTTTCTCATCCTCTAGCTAGAGCTATAGTTAGTTAGTGAAAGCAAATGGCAAACCCCAAAAGCCTCCTCCTCCTCCTTCTCTCACAACTAGTCTTGATGATGGGTGGTGCGCATGCTGCAGTCGTAACCTACAGCGTGAGCAGCTTAGGAGCCATAGCAGATGGCAAGACTGACTCAGCCAATGCCTTCCTCTCTGCCTGGTCTAAAGCTTGTGCGTCCGTGCAGCCCGCTGTGATTTATGTCCCCGCTGGGAGGTTCCTGCTTCGAAATGCTGCCTTCAGCGGGCCTTGCAAGAACAACGCCATCACCTTCCGCATTGACGGCACCCTCGTGGCCCCCTCCGACTACCACGTCATTGGAAACGCCGGTAACTGGATCTTCTTTGAGCATGTGAATGGGGTCACCATTTCCGGAGGAGTTCTCGACGGACAGGGCACTGGCTTGTGGGCTTGCAAGGCCTCAACCAAGAGTTGCCCCAGCGGAGCAACCGTAAGTAGTAATTCCTTCCCTTTATTTTAAGGCAATGATATAAATTAATTATTATAATCAAATCAATTACTTTTTATTCTACAATATCAATATCCCAAGCAAGCAAATACCTTAGGTGTTGGGAATTGAGAGAGGAAGGAAGGCATTAAGTAATATTGATCAGTTTCCAGCAGTTACGTACTGTTCATATTTTTACTTGAGCTTGTCTGTAGCTAACCAAATGCCCCTCATGCATGCAAACTACCACTGACGCCGACGGTTTTTAATGGATGACTTTTTACACCTCTAATAAATATGGAGAATTGGTAACTGATCATCCCTCTTAATTATTACAATTAAGAGCATTAATCTGTCAATTATATGCCATGTATGTTGTCATAACAAGGAAAGGAACAATATCATTGATGATGAATAACGCCACAAATATGCATGTGCTTATTTATTATAGCCTTGAATAATTAGCATTACAAATTCCAAGGGTCAAACAAACTTAATTACCATTTACTTTATTAATTGCTTTTGCTTGCACTAATTAAGCTCCAAGGAAGGATGATGCCCTTTTATAAATAATTTGTTAACGCATGCACATGAATGATGATGCAGACACTGGGTTTTTCCAGCTCCAACAACATTGTGGTGAGTGGATTAGTATCCCTAAACAGCCAAATGTTCCACATAGTGCTCAACGGGTGTCAAAATGTGAAAATGCAAGGTGTGAAGGTTTCCGCCTCCGGTAACAGCCCCAACACCGATGGCATCCACGTTCAAATGTCATCTGGAGTCACCATTCTCAACTCCAAAATTGCAACTGGTGATGATTGTGTCTCAGTTGGCCCTGGCACCACCAATTTGTGGATTGAAAATGTTGCATGTGGACCCGGCCATGGAATCAGGTACGTACCTAGCTCCTACACGGTCATACACGTGTGAATTAATAATAATAATAAACTAATTTAGCATTTTGTTTGGTTGTTTGTTGGTGTAGTATTGGGAGCTTAGGAAAGGAACAACAAGAGGCTGGTGTCCAAAATGTAACAGTTAAAACAGTTACCTTTACTGGTACTCAGAATGGTGTAAGAATTAAGTCTTGGGGGAGGCCTAGCACTGGATTTGCAAGGAACATTCTTTTCCAACATGTTGTAAATGTCAATGTTCAAAATCCCATCGTTATTGATCAAAATTACTGCCCTGAAAACAAAGGTTGTCCTGGTCAGGTAATTAGAATGCATGCTGCATGCTGCATGCACTTGCTTGGTGACTTGATGATGATCTATCAAAATTAATTAATGACCTTAATTTGTGTTGCTTTGCTTGTCTTAATAATGTATAGGTTTCTGGAGTTAAAATCAGCGACGTGACATACCAAGACATTCATGGTACATCGGCAACACAAGTGGCTGTGAAATTCGATTGTAGTTCCAAGTACCCTTGTAGTGGAATCAAATTAGAGGATGTGAAGCTCACTTACAAGAACCAAGCAGCTGAAGCTTCATGCAAGTATGCAGGCGGAACAGCGGCCGGTACGGTTCAACCTACAAGTTGCTTGTAGCCTCTTCTAGGCTTCTAGGCTTTGTAGTATTAACTAAAATAAATTAAATGGGTTAGGAAGACGGTTACTTAAGTAGGTGGTTGAATGATATATGTATTCTTCAAGTATTTGCTTGAGCCTGCGGTGTTGGCAGCCCATTGGATTGGGCTTCCTTGGAGCCTGGCCCTGCAACCCAACCCCTTGAATGAATTGGAGTGTTGTAAGAGATCACCTTTGCTTGCTATCTGAATTAATATAATAGTAAGCGTACTATTAATATTATTGATTGAGAATTGAGATGTGTTTTCTATTTTAGTTTTCTATTTTAACCCATCAAACAAGTGATGGGTTGGGTTTAGGTTTGGGCTCAAGTTGGGTTGGTTCGATTTTGGGCTCAATCCGAACACCAAACCGAAGTCTTCGGTATGCTCTTTTTCCAACCCGAACCCGAATCACATAAGTGAAAAATCGAACACTTCGGGTAACCGAACCTTATGGTTCGATTTGGGATAAATGGGCAGTTTTGGTGACTTCAAATTTTGCCCATTTCTTTCAGCACAAAACATGATATTCAACTCAAACCTGGGCAGCTAGAAATCATATTTAAGCACATTCCATCTATCTCATACATAGCAAAAGCTGGGCATCCATTCATCTTCCTAAATATCCATAATCAAATCAAAGGTTCAATCCCATTATAGAGCAGCAATATCTTCATGCAATATTCATGCCATTCATCTAGTTCCCATCCCCTGTGGCAATTACAAATTAAAGGAAAAAACATGAGCAGTCAACCCCAATTTAAATTACAAACCAAACAAAGAGCAGTTTAATATGTTCCATTACATTACAAAAACAAAATATCTCCAAAAAATATAATGGAACATATTAATGGTAGCAATGGTAGGTATAGGACTAGGACTTTCATTTGGGTTGGTGAGAGATGTGTTAATGGTAGGAGTTTGAGAACTTCCTTCCATACTTTGTATTTTCAAGCCTATAGACAAATTTACACAATGAAAATATTCATAAACACAAGATAACTACATACACAAATTTTCACTTTTTCATACAGACATTGAAAACAAAGAAAATAACAGAGAGAATAGTAGAGAAAGCAAGAGGAAAATAATATCAAACTTTGGAGCACGTTTATAGTAACCCAAATTTTACTCATCAATCAATATCAACTAAAAAGGTGAAGTAATCATTCAATATCAATATCAACTTTGGTACAGAACATATTATAATCTGTTTTAATTTTACATGTTGTGAACTTGTGATATATCAATGCAAGCCCCAGTTAGTGCTTCAATGCCTTTCTAACTTTTACCTATCTGCATATGAATCTTCAATTAGGGATGAGCAGATGAAAGTGTGGATATCTTTTATTTTAGTAACATGAGATAATTAATAGCTATCCATAACTGAAGACGATTATTCCTTGGCTTTTTTTTGGAACATATACTCTATAATGATTATTCCTTGCTTGAGAATAAACTTGTGACTGTATGGAAATAGTAGAAAGATTAGAGAATCCAGAAAAAGAAAAGGTAATACATCTACTCAGGTAATTGGACTTTCTAGTCTGCAGTAACCTCGAATAAACACGGGAGCTTTCGTTTTTAGCCAACTCGAAATTTCATAATTAGGAAAATATCAAAACCCAAGACAAAATGCAATCCACTTTTTGCCTTGGGCTTTGGCCTTTTGCTAAATAATTTTACTTTCTTTGACTAAACCCTAATAATTCTAATAAACTAAGGCATCGAATACAACGTAGGAAACAAAAAAGGATAACAAAGTTTTTTTGGATTGGTGAGAGATGTGGTTTCCTAATACATGTACACAAATATGTAGAGAATACTGTAAATAAATCAATTACCTCTTTCGAGCAAATATGCAGAGAGCAAATTGCAGTTGGTTTTGGTGAGTGAGATCCAGTCTAATGTTGCTGAGAGACTGATTCGATGAGAGATGAGATCAAAATCAAAGGGTTTTAAAAACAGAGAGCTCGCGACGGAGAGTTCACAATGAGACGAGATCTGGCGACGGAGACATGGCAGCGATGGAGAAGAAAGCTCACATAAGCTAGGGTATTTGTTTAGTTGGGGAGTATCCAGTGGTGGAGGGTGTATGGGAAATTTATTAACCCCCAACGAATGACTTACATGTGTATATTAAAATATAATTAAAATAATCGGGTCGAGTTGGGTAAACCGTGGATTTAGTATATGGTCCCCGATCACCAAACCAAAAGTATCAGGTTGGTTTGAGTCCACAAGCCGAATGTCCCCAAAAAAAAACTAAACCAACCCAACCTGATCAGTTTGGTTCGGATGGGTCGAACGAGTCGGCCGGCTTTCGGTCCAAATGCCCAGCTCTAGTTGGATTGTGTGTACAATAAATAAAAAACTTGACTTGAAGTATAGATAAATTGGGCCTTGGACGGGCCTTTTCACTTGAAGTATAGGAAAATAAAGCCAAAAATAAACACAATACAAACAGAACCGAGGTCCGTTCGTCCGTCTAGAATCAATAGCAGAAAACACAGAGAGAGAGAGAGAGAGAGAGAGAGAGAGACGCAGACAGATAAAGCAACGATGGCGGAAGTGAAGAACAAACAAGTGATATTCAAGAATTATGTGGAAGGCGTTCCCAAAGAGTCAGACATGTACATTAGCGATACTGCTACTATCAAGTTGAAAGTCCCTCACGAAGAAGAAGCTTCCCTTTCCGTCTTGGTCAAGAACCTCTACTTGTCCTGTGATCCTGCGATGCGCATCCGTATGAGGAAACCTGGAGACGAAACTTCTTCCTATTTTACACCCTTTGCCCCTGGCTCTGTAAGACCACCACTTATCACTTATTCTCTATTTTCCCATTGCCTTTCATTTCTCTGAAAACAAAATGCTTCTAATTTGTTTTTAAAATTAATTTTGAAGCAGAAATTTCATCCCAATTAAGAACCTTTGATTCAATTTTTGTTGTTTTGGAAATTTCAAGTTGATGTTGTTTAATACAGTGTTGAGACTGTAGTTGTTGACAATCAATTATTGATGAAAAACATTGGGCAGCCCTTGAGTGGCTATGGAGTGGCTAAAGTTTTGGATTCCCGGCATCCAGACTTTAAGGAAGGTGACTTAATCTGGGGCACAACCAAATGGGAAGAGTTTAGCCTAATCAGCACGCCAGAAAGCCTCCATAAGATCCAACACGCTGATCATGATGTACCCCTTTCCTACTATACCGGTATTCTTGGTAAGTTGTTTGCTCCGGCGGCGGCACGATGTTTGGATTGATGATCTCTGATCTGCTTGTTTCATATGGATTGACCATTTCTTTGTGTGTCTCAAACAACCATACTTAAGGGGTGTCTGTGAATCATTTATTGCTAATGGTTCCTTTCTCTACACATCTTCGGTGGAATTCAATTCTTGGGTGGGATGGTAGCTCATTGGTGAATTCTAGAAAGCAGACACAACAATATTGCACTTGTATTATTAAATTAGTGGTTTGCCATTGGAAATTGTATTGATGACCACTTCTGATCTTATATTTGTTGCACAAGTTATAAAAGACATTCTGATATCAACTTCAATTGTCCCCCTAGATAACTATGGTGGAGTTGGGACTTATGATTATTAAAGCGAAGTCTTGTGTTGATCTTTTTAATGGTTTCAGAAGACGTACTACTAGGACAGTCTATGTGTTTTCTTTTTTCATGCTCTTATACTTATACCCTCAAAGCCTCCCCATAAATTGTGCGCATTTCTGTTTTCCTTCTTCCATAGGTATGCCCGGCATGACTGCCTATGCAGGCTTCAACGAAGTTTGTTCTCCTAAGAAGGGAGAATATGTCTTCATTTCAGCAGCATCTGGTGCAGTTGGTCAGCTAGTTGGACAATTTGCAAAATTGTTGGGTTGTTATGTTGTTGGAAGTGCTGGAAGTAAAGAAAAGGTACTCTAAAGCTGGCATCTTTTTCCCCAATTTGCTTGCCATATCTTTGCTGGTATCTGGAAGAGTAGAACATATCGTATGATTTCTTAGTTAGATATGCTTGACAATGTTAGAGTATTTTGTAGTTTTCTTTGTGAAAATTCGCTTATGTTTGAAATTTTGGAAGTGAGGAAAATGTATGCTTTCAGTTCACTTTTTCATTTCAACTTAGGTGTCATTTTCTATGGCTGGCTGCTATCTAGAATGTATAGTATGATTTTTTAGTTCTATTTTCTTGCTTATGTTTGAGTAGTGGTAATTCCCCCTTTACATTCTTGGGTGCAAATTCTAATGCAGAAGTCCAAAAGCATTTTTCAATTTTGGTGCAAATTTTTAACAATGGAGTTATTTATTCCAAGATTAACTTAAATATTTTAAATAATGAGTATGGGAGTTTAAGATTGTTGCATGTGGCTTGTGGGGGTGTCTGGCTGAATATAGTTTTCAAAAAATGATAATCTTCTGCGTATTTTTATACTAGGTTGAACTTTTGAAGAATAAGCTTAAATTTGATGAAGCTTTCAATTATAAGGAAGAGCATGACTTGAACGCAGCTTTGAAAAGGTCAGTGCATAGTTCGCTGCAAATGGAGCCTAAATTTTGCTCTGAAACTCGAAGAATGTGTATTTAATAATTTATATGTCCTGTGAAGAGTATATTTTCAGCTTCAGCTTCATCCATATACATCTCTGTCAATCTTCCATAAACACTTTACAATCTACCACACAAATTTGGAGGAGCTTCATCTATCTCTGCAACTTTATGCAAAAGTAACTTGCAAATATGCTATGCAACATTAAGTTTAGGTATATACTAGGCATATGCAATGAGGTTTAGCCATCTTTTAATTCCGAAAATTAAAAAAAAGAAACATATTGAGAAAGCACTGTGCCATTTCATGAATTCTTTATATATAGTGCAGGGAATGAAGTTAATGTGGATGAAACACACACAAGGGATATAAAAAAAACTTTGCCATCTGAATTATTTCCATTCTTTTTGTTGATGTTATGCATACTGCCCATCACACATCAACAATTTGGTATGCAGATATGACATGTGATAGCCAACATATCAGACAATCATGACACAAAAGTGAAGAAAAGTCTCATGAGAATTAATGTGACTGCAGATGAAACTATCATGTGACTACAGTGATTTGGATTGGATCATACTAAACTCACACTTGCTTCCATTATCAGGTACTTTCCAGAAGGCATTGACATATACTTTGAGAATGTTGGGGGAAATTTGCTTGATGCGGTCCTCCTTAACATGAGAGTCCATGGCCGCATTGCAGTGTGTGGAATGATATCACAGTACAATCTTGATCGACCAGAAGGTGTGACAAATTTGATGTGTCTGATATATAAGCGGATCCATATGCAAGGATTTACAGTCTCTGATTACTATCACCTGTATCCCAAGTACTTGGAGTATATTCTGCCTTGCATAAGAGAGGGAAGAGTGGTATATTTAGAAGACATTGCTGAAGGGCTTGAGAATGGACCTGCAGCATTAGTTGGACTTTTTAGTGGTCGCAACGTTGGAAAACAAGTGGTTTCAGTGTCCCATTAATTAGTTGGATGGCCGTTGTTTTGTTGTATATCTTGTTGTGCCGGTGGGTGCTTTTCATGTGGCTCTTGACTCTTTGAGTTTTGTCTAAGTGTGTTTGTTACTTTCTTTGTGGATGTGAATTCGTGCTTATTCTGTATTCTGTATTCTGTATTCTGTATAGTAGCAACGAACGAACTGTCAGTGTGTGATGCTGCCTGCTTTGGTTAAATTGCATTGTCAATCATGCCGTTGGATTGGATGCTTCTCTCCTCTGTTTATTTCTTCAATCTGAATAATAATACGTGTTGATTGTTCGATTGATTCAATAACTCTGGTGCTTTATGAAGCAAAAATAAAAATAATTGAAAATTTGTGTGTATGAAACTTGGTACACCTAAAAGTTTATAAGATAGGAGGGGTCCGTTATGCCTTATCAATATCTCAAATCAATGATAAATGGGCAGCCGAATCGGACCAAGCAAACCCTTTGTCAGCAGCAGCAGCCAGTTGCGCGCGCACACACCACACCACACACACATTAAAAGAGGAAAGTGGGTGAGTCAATCATTTTCATACCTACTTTGGCCAATTTAATAAATTCATTCAAAAATCCTACTACCTCTGCTACAATACAAAGGAAGAGCGAGAGGAGAGAGCCTAAACCCCATCCCAGAGCCTATCTTTAATATCCTACTACCTCTGCTTTGGCCCGATGGCTGATGTCTGATGATGATGGGCATGGCCTCATGCATGCATGGCATGCATGTGCTATGTCACGGGATCCCATCCTTGCAATATGGATGCATGGGCATTAATATATTATCATAAATTACCCTAGTGGTAGTACTAGTACTAGTACTAGTAGGTAATGGTTTGTATGTGAACTAAAGATGAAAAATTATATTCTATATATGCAACAAAAACAAAAATATAATGGCTAGCTAGCACACTAGACAAGACAATTCTATAATTAAATTGCAACAAGTTTTTTCTATATATTTTATTCTTATCTATAGACAATTTTGTTGAACAGAAACCCTTAATTTCTTTTTAATATTTGCATTTTAATTGACTCAAAATAAAGTTGTTATTTTTCCAAATGAGGACCATTTTGAGTTTATAATATATGGAAAATTCTTCAATAAGTATTTTATATTAAGGATTGCATACGTCAAATTTTGACCGTTGAATTGCATTCATTAAATGCGTTGATAGTCTCCTTGATGGAATTCAAAGATCGAAATTAGAAGTATGTAACGAATTTTTAACTTAAATATTTATTTAAGAATCTCCCTTATAATATTATAATGCTAATGCCTGGTGGATTACTTTATGGATAAGGAATAGTTCAATTGAAGGACCTTTTTAATTTGTGGCAGAAGATGATCTGATAGTCATAGCTGAAAAAGCTGAGCTGGCACGCCATTTTATTTGACATTTTCATCAATGACTCCTTTGACGAATGACTTTTATAAATTAATTTCATTCAATGAGCTACACCTACATACATAGTTAATTATTCAAAGAAAATATTTATAAAAAAAACTTAAAGGACCAGTTTATAATTAATTAGCAAAGAAACGAACCCTGAAAGTTCAAAGTAGGCTTCAAAATATCCGCTCGATTCAGCAGACCTCCAATCAACAACTTAGAGAGAGAGAGAGAGAGATTTGACCAAGAATAATCTTTAGCAGCAGCAGCTTCACACCCAGCGATCGAGCGCCTAATTTGTTCCATCCATCAGCGGTCAGCGGCCGGTAATTAAACTTCCCATCCCATCTTAATACATATATAGAGGATCAAAAGAAGTAGTAGATTTTATATTTCGATTAGATTCTGTTTAAATATGGGATTGGCACGGGTGGTTGATTGCATTGTATTGTATATATCTCGTGAAGATGCAATCTGTTTCTTTGGGGTAGAGGTAGAGCTAGCTTGCTCTTTCTATTTCTTCGGGGTTTGCTCATCTCATGGTTAACTCTCCAAGGACTCTCTCTCGATTAACTCTCCAAGTTCTAGACTCGTCTAGGCTCTAGCTAGCTAATTTGATTTCTATCTAACTCTTCTTTGTTGCTTTAAATTTGCATGCTCTAACTCTTGTTGTTTCCTCCTCACTTTCCTGATCATGAATTCGTGGCTGTCTGTGTGTGAACAGTGAATATATGATGGATATTCTTTTTAATTAATTATTGTTATAGCTTAGTCTTCCAATTAATGCATATTATATATCAAACTTATTCTACTAAAAAAGCTATTCCATATCCTTACTCCTCACAAGCTAGGAATCCTGTAAAAATTCCAACAAATAATCATGCGTACGTTGTCTGGGGTCTGGGTTGGGGTAGGTGCAATGCAATTATGCAACTAGCACAAGTAGACGACGTATAAACTGTCTTCATTATAAATAATATATGTTTTGCTGTTAGTTAGTGTGTACTGATCCAAAGTTGGGAGTGGAGCCTTCCCAAATTAATTTATAAATATGTGCGTACAGTGCAGTGCAGTTTACACTAGCTAGTCTGAAATTGATAGAATATTTGACTTGTAGGTAGGTGAATAGATTAGATGGAGTGTCTCAACCTGCTGCACATGGACATGGATCAACATTGGATCTCATCATCTCTCAACCTCCAATCCGCACAACAAAATAAAGAAGAAGATGAACAAGATCATCAGCGGCAGCTTCCTTGTGAGATTGTAGAGGAAATCCTGTTGCAGCTGCCGGTGAAGTCGCTGCTTCGCTTCAGATGCGTATGCAAGCCATGGCTTGCTCTCATCTCCGACCCAAAATTCATCAAGTCACACCTCCACAACCACTCTACAAAACAAGATGAGGGTGATGATGATGATGATGATGATGATGGTAAAACTAGATCATCAAAAGCACTAGTCATGCTCTCCTCCTCCTTGTCCCTCCTTAAGTCGGTACATGTACAAGTACTCGATACTAGAATTGAAGCCGGATCAGCAGAGGCAGATGCAGCTGGAGCAGCTCGCACAACTAGTACTAGAGTAGTAGTCGTGGAGGAGGTACATGAGTCCCCGATGAGGCACCAGGCAGTTCAAGACATGAAGATTGTTGGATCTTGTAATGGCCTCTTATGTTTGGTGCTTGACTCTCAAGATATGATGATTTATAATCCATCCACCAGGCAACTTCAACCAGTACCACCTCCACCTCCACCTCCACCGCCAACCAATAATTATTATTCGGGTAAGGACTACTTCTATGGCTTTGGCTATGATTCCAGCAACGATGATTACAAAATCGTGAGGGCCTCTTGTTCCAGTAGGAATGGCAATTTCGCCACCCACCTTGACATGTATAATTTGAACACCAATTCATGGAGAGCTGCCATCAAAACCCTCCCTTGTTACTTTCTGTCTAATGTGGTGGGCACCCTATTGAACGGGGCTCTCCACTGGGTCGTCCGGCTTGCTGCTGCTGAGAGGCCTTTCTCAATCGTTTCTTTTGATGTAACGGAGGAGACGTACCGATACGTGCCCCTGCCAGGCGAGGGCGACAAGAACTTCTCCTTCTATGGTTTGGGGGTTTTGGGAGGATGCCTGAGTATGCTTCACAGCCCCCATTGCTCGGATTATGAGGTGTGGTTGATGAATGAATACGGGGTGAAGGCGTCTTGGACTATTTTCACAACCATTCCGCAGAAGATGGAGTCTGAATACCTGGGATTGATGTCGCTTGTGCGTATCTTAAACAACGGTGAAATTGTCATCCTGTTGCATCAAAGGAAGCTAGTCATTTACAATCCGGGACACAGAACACTTCGAACCATACTCTCTGGGGATATTCATTCTTCTCAACTGGCTTTATACCTGGAGACTCTAGTTTCGCCCTCTGCTGCTCCCACCATCAAAACATACTCATCATCAATCACTCCACTCAATCAAGCTAAAGCTAAAGCTAGCCCCTGATGAGGAATTACTTGATTATATATATCATTAATCACAGCAATGCAAGAAAAGTAAGAAGAAGAAGATGAGCTCATGTCATGTAATTTATATTTATGTATTGTTACTCCGACGCCGATCCGATAATTGTAATTATACATGACCTCTATTCTATTCTGTTATGTACCTCTATGATCATGTACCTATTTGATTGATCTCCATGTTAATGAGCTACTTGCTTCATTTTCATGTTAATTAGCTACACGAATTCAATGCCTAGTGTCGCTAAGCCAATTTTTTTAGATATTTATTCAAAAACTAATTTTAGCATCACATATTATATAAAAACACATTATTTTAACACTAAGGAACCAATTAGAAAATCACAAATGGCTAATATTGGGTTTTTCTCTCCAAATAGACTCTGTGTTTTTGTATAATATGTCATGCTAGAATGGGCCTATTAGTGGAAATCCTTTTTTTTTTCTTTTTTCTTTTACTAAAAGTCTTAAGATTCACGATAACTTTAAGTACCTTTCAATAAATAATATATTCATATTCTACTATTAGAGGAAATTTTTAACTACCCTAAATAAAAATAATTTATCCTCCTCTAGAAGAAAAAGAGAGTAGGCCTTTTCTAAATTATTTTTTCATAGACAATTTGTCACAATTATTATTAATCTAGTATGTGCCCCACATGTACGTTGTAATTAAATAAGTACCATTCTTATAAATTAACTATTCTAAAAATATTAGGTAATTAGCCAATGATGCGCACACATAAGTATTATATTGTTTAATTTATTTTGAAAAATCTTGTACAAATCTGTTTTTCACTATTGATTAGAGTGATTTTTTAGAAGTTTATCGTGTAATTGCTATAATTGACCTTCAAATTCTCACACCCATAGATGAGGAAATGCCAACTTTTGTTGCGGGAGTGAAACGGAATTACATATTTGGTGGAATTTGTAGCATTGTAGCAAATACATCCATCAAGGTTTGTACCTTCTATAGAATATTTTGTTACATCATTTGAATATATATATATATATATATATATATATATTAATTTTTGAATATTAATATTTAAATAGTATAGCCTCGCAGCTATACTTTTAAAATATTCGAATATATTGGAAGAGTATAGCCACGCGGCTATACCTTTAAAATATTCAAATATATTTGAAGAGTATAGCTGCACGGCTATACTCTTTAAATATTAATATATGTTAAAAGTATAGCCACTCGGCTATACTGTACAACATGTTTTTTGGGTAATTAAGTAATATCTTAGTCTTTTTCGATTGCTTTAATTATTATTTTTTAGTGAATAATTAGTATTTAAATATTTTACTAATTTCATAAACTACATAATAAATTTTAATTAAATAATTTAAAAAATTATAGAATTTTTTTAAATTTTTTTATACAAAATCAGTTTGTTTAGTTTAATATTTGTACTTAAGTAACATCTTAGCTTTATTTAATTATATTAATGATTAGTTATGTTTTAATTATTCTTTATTTTATGAATATTTAGTATTTAAGTATTTTAATTAATTTCATAAATTAATATGGACTATAGCCTAGGTGACTTGATTTTTTACACCCCACACAGCGGACACACACCTCAATCCCACCCACAGAAAATCTCTTCTTTTTGTTTTTAGTTAACTAACCCAACAAATTTAATAGAAAGAAAAATATAAACTAACTTCACACACGTGACACTACCCCTTTTAAAAAAACACTCATTTCATTCCCTCAGAAAAAATCATTTACCTTGGCTTTCCACCCTATTTTCAAATCATGCGTCCATCCTGCTCCCACATATAGTGTGGTGCTTTGTTCTTATCTTCTCCTGCAGGGTGATGACGACTTTCATTATAATGCAAAGGGCCACTTTGATTCGCATAAAAAAAAGGGCCACTTTTGATAAAATTGAAAAAAAGAAGAAAAAAGCTTAGGAAGTTTAAAGGGTCGTTACTAAACTTTTCCATATAGAAATGTGTAAATATGTATATATGTGTTGGCTTGGCCGTATGAAATAAAATAAGGTAACACTGCTCTGCTGCCGCAGGTGCGTAGTATGTATTTCCAACTACAACTACAACTACAACTACAACAACGTTTCCATCCGTCAAATCAGGGTTATATTAGAATTATTCAAAGACAGATCAAACGTCTTGGGCATTGGATTGGACCCCTTCAAAAAAAAAAAAAAACCAACCCCCACGACCCTGACCCAGCCACCGAAAAAAGAAGCAAATAAAAACATATACCCCCTCCCCCCAAATTAAAATACGACATCTGGCACATGACAAATTAAATGGCAGGATAAGGATAAAGGTATTGCAAACACAGAGAGAGAAGCCGGGTTTGACCATGAATTCCATTTTCAAGCATGGATTGCAAAATACGTGTCAAAATCGAACAAATGAAACCAAGTGAAAATAAGAAGAAGAAGAGCTCCTCATCAAGTGGACTTGTGCTTGCTTACACCAGTGCTTACATCACCTCTCATTTTGTGCTCTCTCTCTCTCTCTCTCTCTCTCTATATATATATATATATAATCTCCTCACCTCACCTCAAGGGTAACATATATAACATATATCTGTTCTCATCATCTCAGTGATATAACAAACGAGACGACTTCATCTGTCTATATATATTATATCTGGTTTTAATTGTTTGAGAGAGACAGCGCGAGAGAGAAGTTGAGATTTAGAAAAAAGAAAAAGAAAGAATGGCAGGAGGAGATGAAGTGAAGGAAGTGAGGAACCAGCAAGTGCTTGCTAGAGATTACATAAGTGCGATTCCGGAGGAGTCAGACATGTACTTGAACACAAGCAGCACCATAAAACTGAGAGTGCCAGATGAAGATGATTGCCAAGAGGCCATGCTGCTCAAGAACCTCTACTTGTCCTGCGATCCCTACACGAGAGGCGTTAAGCACAGGGATGATGCAGCCTCCTCCAATCTCCAAGATCTCATTGTTTTCTTTGCCACTGACAAAGTAAGTAGTAATCAATCACAATCAACATTACTTACTATTATTAATTTCTAATATGTCTGTTTCTCTCTCTCTCTCTCATAATAATATATACTCCTTTTTACAAATTAATATTGGTTTAAACCCCCACGCACAGCCAATAGTTGGATATGGAGTGTCTAAAGTCGTAGATTCTAAGCATCCAGAGTTCAAGGCAGGCGATTTAGTTTGGGGCATAACAAAATGGGAGGAGTATACTCTCATAAAAAACACTCAAAGTTTCTTCAAAATCAACCACACTGATGTTCCCCTTTCCTACTACACTGGAATTCTCGGTAAACCCTTTCATTTAATTTTTTAATTTTCTTTTTGCTTTCTCTAAGCTCATCCTGTAATAAAGTTGTAATGAATGTATTATAATAAAATATTTATACAGGTATGCCTGGTATGACTGCTTATGCTGGTTTCTATGAGGTTTGTAATCCTAAGAAGGGAGAATATGTGTACGTCTCATCCGCATTTGGGGCTGTTGGTCAGCTGGTTGGCCAATTTGCCAAACTCATGGGTTGTTATGTTGTTGGAAGTGCTGGGAGTCAAGAAAAGGTAACATATCTCTTTCCTTTTCAACATCAATATGACAATATCAACTCTACTAGCTAGCTAATTTTGATTTTGTTAGGTTGATATATTGAAAAACAAGTTTGGGTTTGATGAGGCTTTCAATTATAAGGAAGAGGCTGACCTGGCCGCTGCTTTGAAACGGTATTTCCCACAAGGCATCGACATTTACTTTGAGAACGTTGGGGGCAAAATGCTTGATGCAGTGCTCCTCAATATGAGGCTTCACGGCCGCATTGCTGTGTGTGGGATGATCTCGCAGTACAATTTTGAGCAGCACCAAGGAGTCACCAACTTAATGCATCTCATTTATAAGCGTGTTCGCATGGAAGGATTCTTTGTGCCTGATTTCTATCACCTCTATCCCAAGTTTTTGGATCTTGTGGTGCCCTACATCAAACAAGGCAACATCACTTATGTGGAAGACATAGTTGAAGGCCTTGAGAATGGTCCTGCTTCGCTCGTCCGCCTTTTCTCTGGCCGCAATGCTGGAAAAGCAGTCGTTGTTGTTGCTCGCGATTAATTTTAATTAATTATTTTTTGCATTATCCATCACTTCACTTTTCTTCTTGTATAAGTATTGTATTGTGTTGTTGTGTGTTTACTGTTCAATCGATGGGAAATAAAGAAAGTATATATCATGTTGTTTGTTGGTCGTTGGAACTTGGGTACGTGTAACTTCAACACCTTATTCTATTAATTATTGTGTCTTTCTCATGAATAAAAGAAAGAAAAAGAAAAAGTATACATACATACATACAATATGCTTTAAAAACTATTCCCGTATGGGATGTTCATCTGAGCTAAGATCCCAGGATTAAAATATAAAAATCCAAAAACTTTGTACTACTTACTTAGAGAGAAGGTCAATAACAAAACTAAACTGGCTGTTTCAACTTAATAATGTTATTCTTACCACATTTAGATACCACATTTTCATACCACCCATGTGCGGATGAGGTGACAACAATACATATATTAAAATTAATTTAAGATTTTCTTTTCTTTTATGATTTATCGACACTTTTTAATTGATGTGGTTTGTTCACTTCATCCGCCACATAAGATGGTATGAAAAATGTGTGATACAAATGTAAGTACTCTAAAAAATATGATATTTGAGTTGTGCTCACATTCTAATACAATGTTAGAAAAGCTGATATTTTGTACTAATGGGGTGTTAGTTGGATTGACCCATACTTTTGGTGTAAATCAAATTTGGAAAATAGATTGTCATGGAATATTTTTTCCTAGGTTCAATTTTGTTGGTACGTTTCAAATATATATATTTTTAATACAGTGATAGTCTAATTTATATGGAGGAGGTGATTTCTCGCATCTGACTATCAACGATGTATCATGGAGATTCAAACATGAGGCCAATTTAGTGCAGAGTCACTAGACACGATGATGACATGTTTCAATTTAAATGTACCTCGAATGTTATTAATAAAAAAGTGAAAATAATTTTCTATTTTGCAGTAGTAAGGTTCATAAATTTTTTTAATCATGGATATCAATTAGAGCATCCAAAGTTACTTATAGGTTTACCTTTTCTTAATATTAAATTTCATCAATTAATTTCAATATTTTGAAAAGAAAAAAAAAATCAAGTTAGATAGAATGGAAACAGATGAGATTTCCGCAAACTCTTGCTATTAATTTTTTTTTTCCTACAAATTGATTATAGAATTATTGAGGGGCATATGCATAATAAAAAATGATGGTGGGAAATGGGTGGAGTGGGAGATTATGAAATAGATTTTTGGGCTCTCCTCCTCCTCCGTGTCGACTTAGCCGACAGGAACGATTACGTAATTAATGGCGTCATAAATTAATGTTTAAGTTTGGCACGTATAAAAACATATACCCCCTCCCCTCCCCCCAAATAAAAATACGACATCTGGCACATGACAAATTAAATGGCAGGATAAGGATAAAGGTATTGCAAACACAGAGAGAGAGAAGTCGGTTTTGACCATGAATTCCATTTTCAAGCATTGATTGCAAAATACGTGTCAAAATCCAACAAATGAAACCAAGTGAAAATAAGAAAGAAGAAAAGCTCCTCATCAAGTGGACTTGTGCTTGCTTACACCAGTGCTTACATCACCTCTCATTTTGTGCTCTATCTCTCTCTCTATATATATATATAATCTCCTCACCTCACCTCAAGGGTAACATATATAACATATATCTGTTCTCATCATCTCAATGATATAAAAAACGAGACGACTTCATCTGTCTATATATAATATATCTGGTTTTAATTGTTTGAGATAGACAGCGCGAGAGAGAAGTTGAGATTTAGAAAAAAGAAAAAGAAATAATGGCAGGAGGAGATGAAGTGAAGGAAGTGAGGAACCAGCAAGTGCTTGCTAGAGATTACATAAGTGCGATTCCGGAGGAGTCAGACATGTACTTGAACACAAGCAGCACCATAAAACTGAGAGTGCCAGATGAAGATGATTGCCAAGAGGCCATGCTGCTCAAGAACCTCTACTTGTCCTGCGATCCCTACACGAGAGGCGTTAAGCACAGTGATGATGCAGCCTCCTCCACTCTCCAAGATCGCATTGTTTTCTTTGCCACTGACAAAGTAAGTAGTAATCAATCACAATCAACATTACTTACTATTATTAATTTCTAATATGTCTATTTCTCTCTCTCTCGTAATAATATATACTCCTTTTTACAAATTAATATTGGTTTAAACCCCCACGCACAGCCAATAGTTGGATATGGAGTGTCTAAAGTCGTAGATTCTAAGCATCCAGAGTTCAAGGCAGGCGATTTAGTTTGGGGCATAACAAAATGGGAGGAGTATACTCTCATAAAAAACACTCAAAGTTTCTTCAAAATCAACCACACTGATGTTCCCCTTTCCTACTATACTGGAATTCTCGGTAAACCCTATAATTTAATTTTGTAATTTTCTTTTTGCTTTTTCTAAGCTCATCCTGTAATAAAGTTGTAATGAATGTATTATAATATAATATGTATACAGGTATGCCTGGTATGACTGCTTATGCTGGTTTCTATGAGGTTTGTAATCCTAAGAAGGGAGAATATGTGTACGTCTCATCTGCATTTGGGGCTGTTGGTCAGCTGGTTGGCCAATTTGCCAAACTCATGGGTTGTTATGTTGTTGGAAGTGCTGGGAGTCAAGAAAAGGTAGCATATCTCTTTCCTTTTCAACATCAATATGACAATATCAACTCTACTAGCTAGCTAATTTTGATTTTGTTAGGTTGATATATTGAAAAACAAGTTTGGGTTTGATGAGGCTTTCAATTATAAGGAAGAGGCTGACCTGGCCGCTGCTTTGAAACGGTATTTCCCACAAGGCATCGACATTTACTTTGAGAACGTTGGGGGCAAAATGCTTGATGCAGTGCTCCTCAATATGAGGCTTCACGGCCGCATCGCTGTGTGTGGGATGATCTCGCAGTACAATTTTGAGCAGCACCAAGGAGTCACCAACTTAATGCATCTCATTTATAAGCGTATTCGCATGGAAGGATTCTTTGTGACTGATTTCTATCACCTCTATCCCAAGTTCTTGGATCTTGTGGTGCCCTACATCAAACAAGGTAACATCACTTATGTGGAAGACATAGTTGAAGGCCTTGAGAATGGTCCTGCTTCGCTCGTCCGCCTTTTCTCTGGCCGCAATGCTGGAAAAGCAGTCGTTGTTGTTGCTCGCGATTAATTTTAATTAATTATTTTTTGCATTATCCATCACTTCACTTCTCTTCTTGTATAAGTATTAAGTATTGTGTGTAAGTTATTTCATGCCTTTATTCATAAATACCAATCTATCAATTGCTAATTAGGTTGAAATCCGATTTGCAGGTTATATCACAGCTTTAATAGAATTGGGGAAAACCAGTATCGGCAGCAATATGAAAGAACCTAACCTTGATCCGACATGGCTCGCAAGGTAAGATAGAAATCTTCTTCTCTATGCAGTCCTTTATCTCTGTCTCTTATGGGTTGAGAAACTTGATGAGTTGGATGGTTTTTGCTAGAGAAGGGACCTCTATTTATATGTGCATTAGCTTTAAGGTTTCTGCCCATTAAGAAATCCTTAAGCAATCTGGATTGCACTTAGGTTTAATTGTTTCAATCCATATGGATTAGGAATTCCCTACTCTCCTAATTTCTTATCGAATCCTTATAGAGATTGAACTGCAGGTTATGTTTTTAGGTTTTAACTCCTAGATTAATGTGCTTGCGAATCCTTATAGGATTATAAGACCACAAACATGTAAGACAACTTATTGTCTTACAGGTCTCCACTTGGTCTATAATCACAAATGATTTCCATTGATCTCCTTAAGGCCTTGTGAAGTTTTAACCAAACATAATTCCTACTAAGCAAGCTGTCGGTTGAAAAAAACATAAGGAATTATCGAGGCTTATTGAACTTACAATTATCAAAGCCTTTACAATTACACTTAGAATTTTTCAATACTACATGAAGCTTGATCAAGATCGAACTTGAGCAATCATGATTAATTTGCAAGAGCTTAGCGCATCATGATTGTCTTATTGTCCTGTAAATGACTACCAAGGTCTTGTCTTTGATTAACTAAAGACACACTTATTCGAACACAAAGCTGTATACGGCTACCTTAGAGCTAGCAATGCAATAAACATGTGTTCAAATAATCACAAAACTCAATTCCGATATTTAAAGCTGAATAGAAAACTTTATTAACCTCAAGTCGAAATCAATCAATGAGAAACTCTACTAATTAAGCAAACCAAATAGAAAATAAAAACTAGTTAAGGAAATGCTCAAATCAAACTCCCACTTTGTTACTCCCCTTTGGTTTAGCCACTCATTTCTGATCGAACCCATACTAGTCACATGTTTGTGAAAATGTCTTTATTAGGCACTCCTTTAGTAAGTGGATCTGCAATCATGTCATTTTATCTTTGATGTGTTCTAGTGTAGTACTTCCATCTCTGATTTTCTCCTTCTGAGGAGAAGAACTTGACTTCTAAAATTCTTGAAGCTTTGGTCCTTTTGTTCCCTTTTGCAAAAAGAAGCTGTTTGCACTATTGTCATTCCATAGCTTCACTGGTCATCAATAGATTCAACAACATTCAAGCTTGAGATAAAATTCTTTAACCACATGGCTTGAGAGGTGGCTTCATAACAGGTATAAACTCACTAACATAGTTGATGCAAGCTCATTGGTTGTTTAATGCTCCTCAAGATATTGCGGCTCACTGCAAATCTAAACATAACTGAAGTTGATTTCGGATCGTCTTTGCATCCTGCCAAAATGCGCATCAATGAAAGCCTTCCAATTCTAATTTGTCACTTCTTCTAAAAACCAACTTGTAGTTCTTGGTCTCTGTAAATACCTCATGACCCTTTTCCTGCAATCCGGTGAGTCTGCATCCGAGGATTAGTTTGAAACCTCCCTAACACACTTATAGAAAATGCAATGTGGTCTTGTGCAGACTTGTGCGTACATCGAGACTTCCTACTAGAAGCATAAGGTTTATGACCATTTCCGAGTTTTCTGACCGATCGGTTTGGGTGCTTGTTCTCTACCGAATTTGTCTCCTTTTGAAATTGGCACATACATTGCTGCACAATTTTGCATGTTAAATCTGCTCAGTATCATCTTTTCTATGTAAGCCTTTTGTGATAGCCCTAGTAGTCCTTCACTTCTATTACGCTTATTTCAATGCCCAAAACATAAGAGGCTTCTCCCAAGTGGAGTCATTTCGAAATGTTTAGCAAGGAATGCCTTGCAATCATGCGGCATAGACATATTAGAGCAATGAGGCTAGTAATATGTCATCTACATAGAGGACCAAAATTATGAAATGATTCTTGCTTTTCTTCATGTAGATACATTCATCTAAGGTGTTTCAGTGAAACCATATTCTTTGAACAACTTCATTGAACTTTGATATACCATTGCCTTGATGCTTGCTTGAGACCATAAATCGATTTACACGATCCTGCAAACCAATTTTGTTCCCTTTTCTTGAATAAATCCTTACAAGTTGTTGCATGTATATCTCCTCATCTAGATTTCCATTCAAGAATGCGGTTTTTACATCCATTTGATGTAAGTGTAAATCATAGTGAGCTACAAGTGCCATTATAACTTTCGAAAGGAGTCTTTGGTTGAAAGCTGGTGAATAGGTTTCATTGTAGTCAATTCCTTCTTGTTGTGTAAATCCTTTGGCAACTAGTCTTGCCTTATATCTATCAATCTTTCCTTTTTGAGTCCCTTCGTCTTGTATACCCACTTGCGGCCAATTGGCTTGCAACCTTCACGTAGAGATACTAACTCCCAAACTTTGTTCTTTTCCATTGAATTTAACTACGACTTCATAGCTGCCCACCAATTCTCACATTTCTCACTCATCATGGCTTGTTTAAAGTTAATAGGGTCTTATTCCATTCACATCATTTTGATTCTTGGAGATAGACATGATAGTCATTATGTAATGCCACTCTTCCTTGGTCTCTGTGATCTCCTTAGTTCCAAATTATGTGCATTGTTTTCTTCTTCTACATTACGGTTTTCCGATTTGCACATTTGTTGCTCTTGCATTTGAAGGCCCATCTCCATTTGTTCTCCTTCATCGGTTTGGTTGGTATTGAGGTTGAAACTTGGTAGGACTACAACTTCACTTGGTGTGCTTGATTCAGCAGGGGTTTTCAATTTCTGTTATTATTTCATCAAACTCAAAAGCTGTCATCTTCGATTCTTTCATTTTCACTTCTATGAATACGACTCTTTGAGTTTCCACAAACCTGGTTGTGTTCTTGGGACAATAAAACTGTACCCCTTTGTTTTATACGGATATCCAATGAAATAACCACTTGTGGTTCTTGAGTCCAATTTCTTCTCCATAGGGTTATATAGCTTAACCGCTCTACACCCCCATATTTTCAAATGATTAGGACTTGGTTTTCTTTTGTTCCAGGACTTCATAAGGGATTTTGTTTACACTCTTGGTTGGGACTCGATTGAGTATGTAGTTGGCAGTTTTTAGTGCTTCTCCCCATAGGAAAATAGGGAGATTTGTGCAACACATCATACTCCTAATCATGTCCTTTAGTGTTCGATTTCTTCTTTCTGCTATGCCATTTCTTTGTGGTGTACCAGGGTTTGTATATTGTGCAATTATCCCTTCTTGCTGCAGAAATTTTGCAAAGGGTCCAAGATTTCTTCCACTTTCATCAAATTTCCCATAAAACTCCCCTCCTCTATCGGATCTCACCACTTTAATCTTTAAATCCAGGTTGGTTTTCAACTTGACTTTATAGATTTTGAACATGTCCAAGAGCTGGATTTTTCTTTGATCGAGAAAAACATGTCCATGTCTTTTGTAATCATCGTAAAGGTGATGAAATAGTTGAATCCTTCATGAGTTGGAGTTGGAAATGGACCACAAATATCCGTATGAATCAATTCTAAGACACTTTGACTTCCCACAGCTCCTTTCTTTCTTTCTCAAATTAGTTAGTTTGCCTTTTTACACATTCAATGCAAACTTCATCTTTATCAAAATTCGATGGTGGTAGGTGATTCTTTGCATAAGGTTTTCATTCTATCTATTGATATATGTCCAAGCCTTTTGTGCCATGTTTTAAAGCCTTCTATCTTGATTGGTTTAGATTGGATGACATTAACTTCCATTTCGATTATCTTGCAGTTCAATCGAAACAAATTATCAACAATGCTTGCTTTTCCAATCATCTCTTTATTTCTGAAAATTGAACAACCAAAATCATCAAAGTTCAAAGTGAACTTTGATTTTACAAACCTAGTAATGGCGAGATTAGGTTCTTCCTTATAGTAGGAATATAAACCACATCTTCTAATTCCAAAACAAAACCAAAATCTAATTCAAGCCTAACTACTCCAATGAAGTCCACCTTGACTCACGACTCCATTGCCAACGAACACCTTCACCTCATCCTTGTTTGGCGACCTCCTCTTGATTAACCCCTGCAAAAGAATTAGTCACATGAATGCTTGCACCACTGCCTCAACCACCAAGAATTATCTGGAATATTAACAAGATTAGATTCGAAACAAACTAGAACTTTCTCATCCTTACCTTTAGCCTTTTGCTTGTCCAACCATTTCTTGTATTTCCTGCATTCCTTCTTCATATGTCCGGTCTTTTTAGAAAAAGCATTTCGATCCCTCTTGGTTTCAAGGCCTTCAAGCTGCTGTTCTCCTTTTCCTTTTCTTTACCTTTGTTCCTAGATTCCATGGTTTGTTTGGATTGAATCAGATTCTTGTCTTTGCACCTCTTTCCTTTATTATATTGATCTCTTGTTGAACACATATAGTAATAAGATCATTCAACGTCCAATTCTCATTACGAGCTATGTATGTATCTTTTAGGGACTTAAACTCCTAGGCAGTGAATTTAAAGCAAAGTGTACCATCATGTCTTCATCACATTCATCTTGGCTCTTGATTTAGTTCCTATGTCAATCATATTCATGATGTGGCGCGAACACAACCTTTTCCATCATATTTCATATCGAGTCAATTGACTCGTGGTACTTTTAACAACTTTCTCGATTCTTTAAACCTCGCAACATCTTCATAATACTTTTAGCATATTCTGATTTTGGAATGCTTCACTTTCACGAGATGGCGCCATATAGCTCTACGCATAATAAGCATAGTCATTTTGTTTGCCTTTTCCCATTTAGCATACTTGGTTTTGATTTCTGCGAGTCTTACGTGGCTGGTACTTTAGGTGGGTCTTCCTTAAGAACATAATCGTAATCCAGAAATCCCAAAGAAATTTCCAGGTCTTGCTTCCACTTTTGATAGTTTGATCCATTTAGAGTCACAATTGATTGATAGCTTGAGGAATTAACTGAAACATGATGATAAAATAAATGACCCGACCCCAAACAAAACTTTAAAACATCATCAATTTATACCGTGGGTTATAAATCAATTATGTTCAAAAACACTAGAATTTTAGAGGCTGAATAAACTTCCCGTGCAAGAAACTTCTTATCTGTGGATTGAGAAATTTCCTGCTGTTTATACGATCCTTTTCCATGTTTTACCATCACAATTTGTCATCAATTGCGCTTTTCCATCTTGTGGATGGAAACAACACATAAGGCTACTAGTTGTGATGCAATCTTTGATCAATCCTTCGATTGATAGCTGCTGTTCATGATAGTTAAGCTGCTTTGGCTCGTTTAATCTGTGCCGTAATTCTCGGATCTTTGATCAAAAGCCTTACAAGCATGATCGAGTAGAAAACTTGATACTCTTACTCACACCTTGAACAAATAAGATATGCAATTGGTTTTAATCTACATGCTTTATGACTAATGATCAATTTAAAGCGAAAACCTTTATATAAACTTGATAAAATTTGAAGAATGGATTAATGAACAAGACCTAGTGCTCGATACCACCATGTAAGTTATTTCATGCCTTTATTCATAAATACCAATCTATCAATTGCTAATTAGGTTGAAATCCGATTTGCGGGTTATATCACTGACTTTAATAGAATTGGGGAAAACCATTATCGGACAATATGAAAGAACCCTAACCTTGATCCGACATGGCTCGCAAGGTAAGATAGAAATCTTCTTCTCTATGCAGTCCTTTATCTCTGTCTCTTAAGGGTTGAGAAACTTGATGAGTTGGATGGTTTTTGCTAGAGAAGGGACCTCTGTTATATGTGCATTAGCTTTTAAGGTTTACGCCCATTAAGAAATCCTTAAGCAATCTGGATTGCACTTAGGTTTAGTTGTTTCAATCCATATGGATTAGGAATTCCCTCGGCTCTCTAATTTCTTATCGAATCCTTATAGAGATTGAACTTACGGAGGTTATGTTTTAGGTTTTAACTCCTAGATTAATGTAAGCGCCGAATCCTTATAGGATTATAAGACCTAAAACATGTAAGACAACTTATTGTCTTACATTGTGTTGTTGTGTGTGTTTACTGTTCAATCGATGGGAAATAAAGAAAGTATATATCATGTTGTTTGTTGGTCGTTGGAACCAGTGGCGGATCCAGGATCCGTAACCCAAGGGGTCATAGTGTAAATGTTGGAAAAAATTTAGAGAGTTTTCCATTTTTCTTATCTATTTTTCTCTTTCAAATTCTCCATTTTTTGAATTCCAATTGTAATATGACATAATAAAAGATAAACTATGATTATAAATGATTTTAGTCAAATATGCCATTGCCAACAACAAAATAAATATAACTACAAAAGTGGGTAGAAAAAGAAAGAAAAAGAGGGTGAGTAGAAGATAGATCCATCTTCTTTATTTTTTTAATTATCTTTTCATTCTCTCTTTCTTTCCTTTTATTTAATATTTCCTCTCTCTTTCTTTATTATTTTCCTTCTTCTTCCAGCCTCACTCTCTCTTTTTTTATTCTTTCTTCTCTCTCTCTGTTTCCTTCTTCCCAGCCTCCTCGCCACTGCCCGCTGCTAACTAAACGAAGAGCTTTCTTCCATTGTTTCACAAACAAGAGCAGCAAAAAATTACAAAGGAAAAAATATATATTAATTGTTCCTTGCGGTTGGTTTGGCTTTTGCATCAACGCACAATTGAAAAACAAATGGACTATTGATTCCATGGCAGACCAACACAAGACACAGACAGGATGGGACTTTCGTCGAGCACCTGGTGTGCACAGAAAGGGTCGCTCCTCAGCTGTCCAAGGGGTCGTCCATGGAGTCCACAACCAAATTTCAGGCATTCCAAGGGGTCGCCCTCTTGTCCCAACGTGCGTCCGCCACTGGTTGGAACTTGGGTACGTGTAACTTCAACACCTTATTCTATTAATTATTGTGTCTTTCTCATGAATAAAAGAAAGAAATAAGAAAAAGTATACATACATACATACAATATGCTTTAAAAACTATTCCCGTATGGGATGTTCATCTGGGCTAAGATCCCAGGATTAAAATATAAAAATCCAAAAACTTTGTACTACTTACTTAGAGAGAAGGTCAATAACAAAACTAAACTGGCCGTTTCAACTTAAAAAAAAATATGATATTTGAGTTGTGCTCACATTCTAATACAATGTTAGAAAAGCTGATATTTTGTATTAATAGGGTGTTAGTTGGATTGGCCTACTTTTGGTGTAAATCAAATTTGGAAAATAGATTGTCATGGTATATTTTTTCCTAGGTTCAATTTTGTTGGTACGTTTCAAATATATATATTTTTAATACAAGTGATAGTCTAATTTATATGGAGGATGAGAGATTTCTCGCATACAGACTATCAATGTATCATGGAGATTCAAACATGAGACCATTGGTCTCTAGACTAGACCTGATGACATGTTTCAATTTAAATGTACCTCGAATGTTATTAATAAAAAGGTGAAAATAATTTTCTATTTTGCAGTAGTAAGGTTCATAAATTTTTTTAATCATGGATATCAATTAGAGCATCCAAAGTTACTTATAGGTTTACCTTTTCTTAATATTAAATTTCATCAATTAATTTCAATATTTTGAAAAGAAAAAAAAATCAAGTTAGATAGAATGGAAACAGATGAGATTTCCGCAAACTCTTGCTATTAATTTTTTTTCCTAAAAATTGATTATAGAATTATTGAGGGGCATATGCATAATAAAAAATGATGGTGGGAAATCAGTGGAGTGGGAGATTATGAAATAGATTTTTGGGCTCCTCTCCTCCGTGTCGACTTAGACGACAGGAACGATTACGTAATTAATGTCACGTATACTAACAAAGAATGAAGAAGACAAAAAGGATTTGCCAAATGACTTGACTTTGATTTGTTTGATGTTGACTTACTGGAGAAGGATAACTTTGATTTATATATCACAGTGTCGGTAAATGAAATTGCCAATTTGCCACGCATGGATGGTGTTTACCAACCTGGAATTCTTCCTGATCTCGTAAGCAATTACGTTCCCTTCCTTTCCTTGGCAATTAATAACAGTCAGAAAGAAAGTAGCTAGTCATATTGTTGAAGCATGAAACATTCAGTCCAATCCAATCCTTCCTTTCAGGGACTAAATAATTAAGCTGCATATGCATGCTTCTGCTATAAATAGGACTGTCGTCAGACTCATAGTATATATGAGGGTGCATGCAGTCCAGGCCTGGGAGAAGTAGTAAAAAATGGAGCAGCAACAATTGATGAGCAACAAGCAGGTGATTTTGAGAGAGTACGTTTCTGGACGGTTTCCCACAGAGGCAGACATGTATGTGAATACAAGCAATTACATAAGCTTGAAGGTTCCTCCTCCACAAGGCTCAACTGTGTTGGTCAAGAATCTCTACTTGTCCTGCGATCCCATGATGCGATTTCTCATCATGGATAATTCTCATCACAGAATGACCAAATACGTTTATTGTACCCCTGGCTCTGTAAGTCATCTTGTTGATCATCACTACTGATTCCCTCAATTTTTTTTTTACAATTTTTGTGTCGTTTAATATCTTATATATATATATCGTACATAAATGCATGCGCATATATATATATATATATGCAGCCAATATGTGGGTATGGCGTGGCTAAAGTTTTGGATTCCAGTCATCCAGAATTTAAACAAGGTGACTTAGTATGGGGGCTAACCAGATGGGAAGAGTACAGCTTCATCACAAACCCTGAAAGCCTCATCAAAATCCGGCACACTGACACTGATGTACCTCTTTCCTACTACACTGGAATTCTGGGTAAGTAATAGTAATTTCATGCATGCATATCCATCCATCCAGATCCATGCATACAAACCAATCCAATCCGCTGATGTACGTAGGTATGCCCGGTAAGACTGCTTATGCTGGTTTCTTTGAAGTATGCTCTCCGAAGAAAGGGGAATACGTGTTCGTGTCTGCAGCATCCGGCGCAGTTGGGCAGCTTGTAGGCCAATTTGCAAAATTGGCTGGTTGTTATGTTGTTGGAAGTGCTGGAAGTAAAGAAAAGGTACTAATTAATTCATGATTATTATTGAGGAAGAGAAGAGTAGTAGCTAGTAACACACACATGGTGGTTGAGTTGATTCTTTATTTATGAATCTTTATTAGGTTGATCTACTGAAGAATTAGTTGGGGTTCGATGACGCTTTCAACTACAAGGAGGAGCATGATTTAGACGCAGCTCTGAAAAGGTACTTCCCTCAAGGCATTGACGTCTACTTTGAGCATGTTGGTGGGGAAATGCTGGACGCTGTGCTGCTCAACATGAGAGAACACGGTCGCATTGCCGTCTGCGGAATGATTTCACAATACAACCTCCCCGAGCCTCAAGGAATTAAAAACTTGATGCAAATTGGATTTAAGCGACTGCATATACACGGATTTACACATCGTGATTACGATCACATTGTGCCTAAATACTTAGACTTTGTGCTGCCTTACATCCGCCAAGGCAAATTAGTGTATGTGGAGGACATAGTTGAAGGGCTTGAGAATGCTCCAGCAGCCCTGGTTGGGCTCTTCACTGGTCGCAACTTTGGCAAACAAGTCGTTGCACTTGCGAGCCACGACAATCAATCATCAAATCAAACTTAATTAGTATCTCTATTCTCTACTTGTTGTTGTTGTGCCCTATTATTCTCTTCTTATAGCGCTATAGGTAGGCCTATAGCTACTTCTGCTTGTAATTCTCTGTCCTTTGAGAGAGCAAGGACAATGAGAAAATACATACTTTGGATTAAGCTACACTCCTCGGGTATATTACGACATGCATTATTATGGATATCCTGTCTTCGTTTAAGCCATATGCAAATTGAAGATATTTTAGTTCAATTCCTCAAGAAAGAAGTCCCAAATTTCATGGAATATCCTAACAATTATTCAAGACATTTGTTGGTACTTTGTTTGTACAAGAATTCACTCAAGTCACTCTTCAACATATGTTTCACACATCTCGTATTTACGGGTTTTGATTTGCGATCAGTTGATGCTCAGAGCTCTTCTCCTTCGCCAGGCGGGACCCTTTATCTTTGTTTGGATTGGATCAATCCTCTTTTATCTTTGGGCTTACATTTTAAAAGACCCATAGGTCCATTGTTCTTCTATGAATTGAATTTCTTTTTGTATATACGATATAAATGGAAAAAGTTCTATCAATTAAAGTTTTGTAATCATTAAAAGAGGCTAAATTTCATAGTTAGAAAGATAAATATCTTGGATTGATATGGTATTTTGATGATTGGTGTAATTAGAAATAAACATTTATGATCATTTACTTATATAGAAAATGTTACGTTATTTATTTATTTATTTACAAAATGAGATTTTAAAATTTTTTTTTCCATTTATTTATGTAAGCGGTATTAAGCTTTATGGCAAAATATGGACTCTCATCTCGGTCAGTATAACTAGACCTAATAATATTGTTAACACAACACGAATTTGTACGAAAATTTCAATATTCAGGTTCGATTTATAGGGTCATGTTGATAACGGGTCCACCCATTAAGCTAACAGATCGTGTCGTGTCAATTCGCAAATACCCGTTAACCCATTAAGAGCAGGAGTATTTTTGTAAATTTATATCTCTTTCTCTTTTCTCCTTCTCTTTCTTCTCTTTCGCCTCTTCCTCTCTTGTTCACCTGATTCTCTCTCTCTCTCTCTCTCTCTCTCTCTCTCTCTCTCTCTCTCTCTCTCTCTCAATTAAGGGCAAGTTTGGCATTGATGTGCTTTGAAAATAATCAATGTCTAATTTGCTGTGAAAGAAATCAGCTGTGAGATAAAGTAGTTTGACGTTTGGTAAACTTTTTGTTAAAAGTGTTGTTGGTACTAATTCCCGCATAATCATTAAACCCAGCGCCTCTTCGAAACTGATTCATGCATAATCAGAAAATGAAAGCATCTCATTAGCAGTTTTTCCTTATAACTTTCTCTCACATCAATTTTTAACAATAAGTGATTTTCTCATAGTTTACCAAACAGGCTGGGCTTTCCAAATTTTTTAAAAAATCACTTATCCCTCCAAATAAGCAATGCCAAATTTAAGCATAATCTTTGGTTTGGTTTTCGACCGCTTCAAATATCCATATATCGTCTTCCTTCTGCCTATATTAACATAAGAGTAATGATTTTCTCACTCTCCTTTTATCCACTTACACTCCATTTTGTGAAATAAAAAATTGTGCACAAAAGAAGTGTAGGTAGACAAAAGGGGAGCGGGGAAATCGTCACCCTAACATAATATTAAGACGATTTCCACACAAATAGACAGAAATGGAGAGAAGCCAAGCAATTAGTAAAAAGAGAAGAAGAGAAAGCAGCAGCATTTTTAATGGTTGCGAGTACTGGTGGTGGAGTAGGAGCAGAGGACGTGGTGAGGAACAAGCAGGTGATTCTGAGAGACTATGTCTCCGGCTTCCCCAAAGAGTCTGACATGCAAGTGACCACTGGCACTACCAAGCTGAAGCTTCCAGAAGGTTCAACTGCTGGGGTTTTGGTGAAGAACCTCTACCTCTCCTGCGACCCTTATATGAGAAACCGCATGACCAAGCGTGACCCTGGCGCCAGTTATGTCGACTCCTTCAACGCCGGTTCGGTGAGTCGCCTAGTCTCTAACTTGTTAATTGTTTTGATAATGTTTGCCTTCTTTATTTCCTTTCAAATTCAAATCAAGGTTGAATCTTTTTTAGCATTTCTCTTTTCTCTGAGTTGTACATCCGAAAAGAAACCCAGTCCCATTTTTTTTCGGATCGGCAGTACAATTTTATCGTATTTGTTGATTTTTCGGGCTGTATGTTAATGATTATGTTATGTGTGAGAGAAAAATTATGATGATTTGTGTTTTGTTTGTGATGATATCAATTATCCTTCTTCTCTTGTTCGCGAAATTGTCTGCACTAGTCCATATCAGATATCTAATCCACACTTGAGTTATGTATGTTGTAACAAATGAACATCCAAGATCCAAGATCCAAGCTTTATTAGTATTATGCCATCGGATGGATGAGACGTTTATAAGTTACAACTCATACCCAGGCCAGGAGGCCAGGATAGTGTCTACTCAATGTTGTAGGCTAGCATTTCTTACTTTTAACTTTTATCACATTTGATATTGAAATCCTCTCTCTCAGCCTATAACTGGATATGGAGTCTCTAAAGTTTTGGAATCTGCTAATCCCAAGTTTAAGCAAGGCGACTTGGTTTGGGGGGGGGACTGGGTGGGAAGAATACAGCACCATCACTGCAACAGACTCTCTCTTTAAGATTCACGACACTGCTGTACCCCTCTCTTACTATACTGGAATTCTAGGTATGCTACTTCTTTGAATGATTTACAAGCACCTGTCCACAATCTTTTATGTTGAGTACCGACCCGAGTCTACTGACACTAGTTAATTTTTATTTTTTTAGACTATTCTCATGCTAAAGTTAGAAGTGAACAGATTGTGTCAAAATCCTCTTTTTTGTTGAATGGTATTTCCTCATGATGAAAGGATTTTTGTATATTTTCATCTCTAGTTGTATCCTCCCTGCACTGTGACCTCTACGATATTAAGTTGAATTGCTTTTGTTAATTCTCACAGTACTCTTCATAACTTAGATTTTCACAAACCAATGTACCACATTCCTTTTCAAGATTAGTTATGTGGTTTGGCAGTTCGGGAATTTATTTAGCATAAAGTGATTCTACTTCAATGGGTCATACAGTCATTTTCCTGGATCTGGAGCTTTGCCCTCTGCTTGAATGTGATTGCTGAAGTGATCCATCCTAATTTGTTCAACCAAGTTTTCAGTAATATGGATTTGTAAATTGTGATGCATGATAAATCTGTTTGATGCTCAAGGCTCATCTCATGTACTTGCTTTTATGTATAGGTATGCCTGGAATGACTGCCTATGCTGGTTTTTATGAGGTTTGCTCTCCTAAGAAGGGAGAGACAGTGTATGTTTCAGCAGCCTCTGGAGCAGTAGGTCAGCTTGTTGGCCAATTTGCAAAGTTGTCTGGTTGCTATGTTGTTGGTAGTGCTGGAACCAAAGAAAAGGTGAGTCCTTGCAATTTATTGGTCAATGTCAACTTACATTTTAGTTGGAATTCTGTGGCTGTGACTCAAATTGAATGACAATGTTTGGCTTAGAAACAAGTGTTTAGTGATGTGTGCCAAATTGTTGACTGGAAAAATTTAACAAATAAAGGGAACATGTTGAGAAGTACAAATATTGGTGACCAATATTCTTTGTCCTCATAATAAAGTTTGTAAAATTCATTTAGTTTTATTCTTTAACCTGCTGCTTCATCTGATTGAAGAACTCTCGCTGGCAAAATGTCCAGATCATTGGACACAGAGCATATGCTTCTTAATACATTGCAGTGGAAAGTGCATCTATAAACTTTGATGGTGGTCATTGCTACATTTTCACTATTTCAGAATACTATTTGTTTACCCATTCATTCCATATTTTAATATAGAGATGTATAATATATCATTTCTTTGAGTTAAGGTTGATCTGCTGAAGAAAAAGTTTGGGTTTGACGGTGCTTTCAATTATAAAGAAGAACCTGATTTGGATGCAGCATTAAAAAGGTCAGTATTACAGGTGTATTAATCAAAATCCAGTTAAACTGTATTTTTTTTCAGTTATGTCCTACTTACAAAGGGCAAGCCTTATAAAAGGCATTATCAGTCTCTAACAGACATCCTGATTTAATCCCCAATCCTGAAACAGAGAAAGAGAAAGTGAAATGTACATACAGTATGAGCATGTGGCTAGTGATATATTTATATAGAAACTCATGTCTCTGTCCCCTTACTGTATCTATTCCCTACTTTTGGGTGATTGCTTATATATGAACTAAATGTGTGCACTGACTGGCTTAACAGGTTCTTTCCTGAGGGCATCGATATATACTTTGAAAATGTTGGGGGAAAGATGCTTGATGCAGTGCTGCCGAACATGAGGGTCCACGGTCGGATTGCAGTTTGTGGGATGATCTCACAGTACAACCTGGAGCAGCCGGAAGGGGTACATAATTTAATGTATCTGGTCATTAAACAGGTCCGCATGGAAGGTTTCGTGGCTTTTAATTACTATCATCTTTACTGGAAGTTTCTTGAAATGGTTTTGCCTGCCATAAAAGAGGGGAAGTTAACATACGTGGAAGATGTAGTTGAAGGGCTTGAGAGCGCTCCAGCAGCTCTGATTGGGCTCTTTGCGGGGCGCAATGTAGGAAAGCAGGTGGTTCTAGTTTCCCGAGAATGACTTGATCAGACTTGACACTCTCCTTCATGCCTCTCTCTCTCTGTCTCAAGTCTGAACTGAAGCTTTCTTTCTTTCTTTAGCTTAGCCTGGCCTATATGGTAGAATCATCTTCTACGGTAAATGCAAATGCAAGCAAATGCTTCTTCTCCATTTACAACTTTATACTTGTTCTACTTGTACAAGGTTTGTGGCGAAGCTTGTTTAATAAATGTTGTTGAACTTTTTTGATCTTTCAATCAATCCATGCAACTTGCAGGGGTTTTTTTTTCCTGTTTAAATTAGGCCGGGTGTAACATTTCCTGCCCAAGTCGAGTTGGAAGAGGTCTTAATTTCCAATCCTGAAAGATTAAGAAAACCAAAAAAATGCATAGATGGATTTTCACAATAGGCAATCGTGTCTGTCTGGTAGTAGATAGAAAGACTCGAAATCGGCAAAGTCGAAATGGAATGGATTATTCACACGTGTCATACGTACAAGTCACACATGACACAAAGTCAACGACCAAACCCATTGACATTGCTCGTATCGATTGGTACCATGGACCAAAATATTGATAATATCGATGAAATATTGAGGATATTATCGTTTTTTCGGGTCACGGATATTTTGAAACGTATCCATACACATATCGTATGAAATATCGACGAAATATTGAGGCAATATCGATGTCGATAATTTCGCTCAGACTTCAGCAATATTTTGGCAAAATATTGACATGATATCGCTATAATATCGAAAATATCGAAAATATCGAAAATATCGATTTGCACATGAGAATGAGTTTCCTTTTCAAGTTTCAACTTTTCAACTACTCTTCACAATATACTTACTCTACACATAGAGATGATGAAGATAGTGAAAATTTTAAACCTCATAGGAACTACATGTGGCTAAGTCATTCATGTATCTTCTTGTCACGATGTATAAAGTGTAAAATATTATAGTAAATCATTATATATAAATAATTATGGTGTGTTTAATCTTCTTTCATTAATTACTACATATTTTATCTTATTTCGCGGTGTTTGTCATTTCATTTATATAATCAACTTAAATCGATTAAACACATTATGCAATGCATTTACTTCCAATTTTGTGATAAACTAATAGATAATTGGCTAAATAAACATCCTCCAAAGTTTCAATAAAAATTTTCAAATTTTTCTTACAATTTCGGTGGTTTTTATTCAATTTTATCGATATCGATAATATCTCGATATTTCTATCAAAATTTTCATATTTTTGGATTATGATATTTCCGATACCATCCGTATTCTAGACCTTGATTGGCACGCATACAACTTTGCAGACCCATTTACATTTAGAGAGAGAAGCCGCAGCAGAAGCTATTGGTAAAAGCTCAAGCAAATTCATAGCAGCAGCAGAGGAAGTGATCATGAGGAACAAGCAGGTGATCCTGAGAGACAGTGTCTCCGGCTTCCCCAAAGAATCTGACATGCAAGTGACCACTGGCAGTACAGAGCTGAAGCTTCCAGAAGGTTCTTCGAGTGGTGCGGTTTTGGTGAAGAACCTCTACTTGTCCTGCGATCCTTATATGAGGGGCCGTATGACCAAGCGCCCTCCCGGCGACAGTTATGTCAACTCCTTCAACCCCGGTTCGGTCAGTCTCTTCAACCTCGGTTCGGGATGATTTAATGATCTAAAACCAAAACCCTCTTCCTCTTGTATCTAAATATCTCTGCTTTATGCTGAGATTCATGCTAATCCTTTTCAATTTAAGATTTCTCTACTTTTAATGTTAACACATTGATATATTGAATCTCTCGCAGCCCTTAACTGGATATGGAGTGGCTAAAGTTCTGGAATCTGGGGATCCCAAGTTTAAGCAAGGCGACTTCGTTTGGGGAATTACCGGGTGGGAAGAATATAGTGTCATCACTGCAACAGAGGCCCTGTTTAAGATTCACAACACCGATGTCCCTCTCTCTTATTATACTGGAATTCTGGGTATGCTGCAATTGTTATTTCCCCCCACTTTCACTTTTAAAAGTTCACAATTTTTGAAAATTGCTTCTGCTACAAGTAGCTAGCTTTCTGAAATCTATAATATTAGGTTGATACTTGATTATTGTGAGTGTAAGTAAGTACACCAAAGCTCGTGTGGGCCTAATCCCTCGAATGATATTGGTACATAATTTCAATTTTGTATGATTGTCATGCAGTAATTTACCTGCCTGGATCTGTAGCACCATTTTCTGCTTGAACGTGATCACAAAATAATCCATCCTAATAGATTTAAACCATTGTGAAACGTACTTTTCAGATATATATGTAAGGCTTAATTTGTAATGCAAGATATGCCCTGCTTGATGCCCAAGGCTCATCTAATGTATTCTTTTTATATAGGTATGCCTGGGATAACTGCTTATGCTGGTTTTTATGAGGTTTGCTCTCCTAAGAAAGGAGAGACAGTCTACGTTTCCGCAGCATCTGGAGCAGTAGGTCAACTAGTTGGGCAATTTGCAAAGTTGTCGGGTTGCTATGTTGTTGGGAGTGCTGGAAGCAAAGAAAAGGTGAGTCATTGCAATTTAGTGGTCAATGTGGACTAGCATATTAGTTGGCAATTCATAGCCGTGATTCAGATTGTTTTTGTTTTAGAAACATGTACGTATATTGATGTTTGCCAAATTCTCAACCTGAAAAAGTTAGTTAAAAAATAATAAAATACTTGGAAAATAGAAGAGAACATCTTGTTCCTCAGTACAAATATTGGGGACCAGTCACTTTGATCATCACCATCAAGTGTGTTAAACTCGTTTAGTTTTATTCTTCAACATGCTGCACTCAATTGATATTCATCCAATGGGCAATGACTCTGATAGTGTCATTCTACAGCTTTCACTATTACACTGGAACTTTTTACACTTTTCTTTCCTTTCTTTTTGTAATATATATATATATATATCGTTTCTGTCACTTAAGGTTGATTTGCTGAAGAACAAGTTTGGGTTTGACGAGGCATTCAATTATAAAGAAGAACCTAACTTGGTTGCTGCTTTAAAAAGGTGAGCCTTATATAAATGTATTGCATCAGAATCGAGATTTTATTTAAAGCTTTGCCTTATGTCCGATAACGAGGAGGGGTTTTTTTGTCTATAATTTTCATCTGTTGGAGCTATATATACTGAGTTTCTCATGTCTTGGTGGTATGACCCTTCCTTGAAAGGTATAAAATGAACAAAGCAAAATAAATAAGGAGAGGCCTCCAGTATGTGCAGCTGTTGCTCCTCTTCCTATATTCGATAATTTTGGTGTAAAATAAAGAAGGAAAGGTCTAAATGTATGATTTTTCTTAACAGATATTTTCCTGAAGGCATCGATATATACTTTGAAAATGTTGGGGGAAAGATGCTTGATGCAGTGCTACTGAACATGAGGATCCATGGCCGAATAGCAGTTTGTGGGATGATCTCACAGTACAACCTTGAGCAACCAGAAGGTGTACATAATTTAACGTCTGTGATCTCTAAACAGCTCCGTATGGAAGGTTTTGCGGCTCCCAGTTACTATCATCTTTACGGGAAGTTTCTTGAAATGGTTGTGCCAGCCATAAATGAAGGGAAGATAACGTACGTGGAAGATGTAGTTGAAGGCCTTGAGAGCGCTCCAGCAGCTCTGGTTGGGCTCTTTGCCGGCCGCAATGTAGGAAAGCAGGTTGTTGTAGTTTCCCGAGAATGATCGAACCACCTCTATACCTCTGAACCTTTAGCTATATGGTGGTGTTATCTACTGTAAATGCAACTTATGCATTGAAATAAAGCTGAAGCTTGTACTGGTTTGTGACAAGAATTGCCCTTGTACGTCATTCTGTTGACGAGAACTGTCTCCTTAATAAATGTTGTTTCAATCATATATGCAAAGAGTTGTAATTTCCTTTTGTTTGAATTATATATATGGTGTAATTTCCTTTAGTATGCCAAAGTTTGGGTCGATTATTCTCCTCTACTCCGTAGCATTGTCACTTGTCACTTGTGGGCTGTCATTGGAATTTGGAAGGTATCCATCCTTGACAATACCAAGAACAACCTATACATATAATACATCTTTCTCTGGCAAGGATGCCCTTATTTTAAATTTTTTAATTTGAGAAAAGGAAAATTCGAAGCTGTCTATATTTTAGATCATTCTTTAAAAGAAATTTATTGGGACTAAAACACTTGAATATAATATGCAGATATCAAGAAGAAGGATTAGTGCATCTAGTTTACAAGGACGGCAATGTGCCAATGACTAACAAGAAAGGAGCAAACATTCATATTCAGCGATTGGATTGGATTGGATTTTATGATGATGTATGTACCCACGTCATCGTTGGACTGAATTTCTTGTTTGATTTTTGGCTGACGACGTAGGTGCTGACGTCGTCCATATTACTAAGGATTCAGCGAAGTCGAAACAGGTGTGGATGGATGGATGAATGGATGATGTTTTGGCACGTGTGGTCGTACGCACACAAACGGAGAGAGAGAAGATTCTTGGTTTCAGACCAGACGAGATCACTAGAACCACACAAACAAACAAGACTTATAGCAAACACTCTTTATAAATACTCCTTCAAAATTCAAATGAAGAAGCAGCAGCTACATTCATAATTCATTATTGGCAACTCACTCTGTCTGCATTCATTATAGTAAAGCAACTAGTAAAGCAATGGCGAGTGAGGAGGGAGTGATCAAGATCATCAGGAACAAGCAGGTGATTCTCAGGGACTACGTGTCCGGCTTCCCCAAAGAATCCGACATACAAGTGGTGAGCAGCGGCACTATAAAGTTGAAGCTTCCAGAAGGTTGTGAGGGGGTTTTGGTGAAGAACTTGTATTTGTCGTGCGATCCTTATATGAGGGGACGCATGACCAATCGCGATCCTGGCGCCCGTTATGTCGACTCCTTCAACCCCGGTTCGGTCAGTCTCTCTGCTCTGCATTTCTCTGCTTTTTTTATTTTTTATTTTTATAACACATGACATCTGATCTGACTGTCACTGAGATTGTTGGCTGTGGCAGCCTATAAGCGGATATGGAGTGGGTAAAGTGTTGGAATCTGGAGATCCCAAGTTTAAGGAAGGCGACTTGGTTTGGGGAATTACCGGGTGGGAAGAATACAGTATCATCACTGGCACTGCAACTCAGTCTTTGTTTAAGATTCACAACACCCACGACGTCCCTCTCTCTTACTATACTGGAATTCTTGGTATATTATTATTATGCTAATGATGATGCTATAGGCTATAGCTGCTGCTTCTCGTATCATCTCATGTAGTTTCTTTTTTATGTATAGGTATGCCTGGAATGACTGCTTATGCTGGTTTTTATGAGGTTTGCTCTCCTAAGAAGGGAGAGACAGTGTTTGTTTCAGCAGCATCTGGAGCAGTAGGTCAGCTTGTTGGCCAGTTTGCAAAGCTCTCTGGTTGCTATGTTGTTGGTAGTGCTGGAACCAAACAAAAGGTCACTAGTCCTCAGCTTATCTACTTTCTCTTCTATTCAACAATTCTCTGCCTATAATTATAATACTATTTCTGTGAGTTAAGGTTGATTTGCTGAAGAACAAGTTTGGTTTTGACGAGGCTTTCAACTATAAAGACGAACCTGACCTTGATGCAGCTTTGAAAAGGTCAGTATTCTATCTAAATCAAAATTCTGATTTAGATAAACAAGGAAAGGTCTAAAAAATGTATGATTTTTGTTAACAGGTACTTCCCTGAAGGAATCGATATATACTTTGATAATGTTGGGGGAAAGATGCTTGATGCAGTGCTACTAAACATGAGGATGAATGGCCGAATTGCAGCTTGTGGGATGATCTCACAGTACAACCTGGAGCAGCCTGAAGGTGTACACAATTTAATGTCTCTGATCATGAAACAGGTCCACTTGAAGGGCTTCCTGGTTTTCAATTACTATCACCTTTATGGAAAGTTTCTTGAAACGGTTCTGCCTGCCATAAAAGAAGGGAAGATAACCTACGTGGAAGATGTAGCTGAAGGCCTTGAGGGCGCTCCAGCCGCTCTGATCGGGCTCTTTGCAGGCCGCAATGTCGGAAAGCAGGTGGTTGTAGTTTCCCGAGAGTGACTTTCATTTCATCACACTTGGGTTGGGATATCTATACCTGTTGCTTGCTAGCTATATGGCAAAATGAAGATTATTGTAAAGTGTAATTTGAGGCATATAATTACATTATGCACTTGGTTTGTACAACTTTTTGTAAGCTTGTTCTGGCTGGTTATAAGCTTGTTTGAAGGGGGTGTACTGTTGTTTCCTTTTTTTTCTTTTTTCTTTTAATAAATAGCATCCGCGCGGCTATACCTGGCTCTTTTTTTAATTAATCGTATAGCCGAGCGGCTATACTTGGGTTCTTTTTTAAAAATAAGTAGTATAGCCGGGCGGCTATACTCTGCTTTTTTTAAACAAATCGTATAGCCGCGCGGCTGTACTAGATAAATAGTATTGCCGCGCGGCTGTACTTGGGTCTTTTTTTAAAAAAATAATAGTATAGCCGGGCGGCTATACTTGGGTCCTTTTTTTAAATTAATAGTATAGCCGTACGGCTATACTGGGTTCCCTTTTCTAGATAAATAGTATAGCCGTGCGGCTGTACTTCGTTCCTTTTGTTTTTAAATAATAGTATAGCCGACCGGCTATACTGGGTTCCTTTTTTTTTAATTACATAATATAGCCGGGCGACTATACTTGGGTCTTTTTAAAAAAATAGTAGTATAGCCGTCCGGCTATACTTGGGTCCTTTTTTTTAAAATTAATAGTATAGCCGTGCGGCTATACTTGGTTCCTTTTTTAATAAATAGTATAGCCGCGCGGCAGTACTTGGTTCCTTTTGTTTTTAAATAATAGTATAGCCGCGCGGCTATACTGGGTTCCCTTTTTTAGATAAATAGTATAGTCGTGCGGCTATACTTGGTTCCTTTTGTTTTTAAATAATAGTATAGCCGATCGGCTATACTGGGTTCCTTTTTTTTAATTAAAGAGTATAGCCGCTCAGCTATACTTGGGTCCTTTTTTAAAATTAATCGTATAGCCGTGCGGCTATACTTGGTTCCTTTTGTAATAAATAGTATAGCCGTGCGGCTGTACTTGGTTCCTTTTGTTTTTAAGTCATAGTATAGCCGCTCGGCTATACTGGGTTCACTTTTTTTTATTAAATAGTATAGGCGCGCGGCTATACTATTAAATAAAAAAAGGTGATCTGGTTTGGGGGTTCAATGGTTGGGCAGAATACAGTATCATTACTGCAACAGAAACTTTGACCAAAATTCAGCACACTGATGTTCCCCTCTCTTACTATACTGGAATTCTTGGTAAGTTAGCCACCCTATATATGTACACACACATATGTATTCTCTTCTCTTCTCTTACCCCATTGTCGACTCGGAATTCATTTCCTTTACATGACTAACTTGCAACTCATCTGTACCCTTGTTTATATATATAAGGTATGCCTGGTATGACTGCTTATGCTGGTTTCTATGAGGTTTGCTCTTCCTAAGCCAGGAGAGAGAGTCTTCGTTTCAGCTGCTTCTGGAGCCATTGGTCAGCTTGTTGGCCAGTTTGCCATATTGATGGGTTGTTATGTTGTTTGTTGGAACTGCTGGAACCAAACAAAAGGTAACTTACTTATCAATTTCTTCTTCTTCATCCGCCACCTTATTTCTCATTTCTAGCTTTTATTCTCCTTACATGATTATCTCTGTTATATAAGGTGGATTTGCTGAAGAACAAGTCTGGATTTGACGAAGCTTTCAACTACAAAGAAAAGCCTGACTTGGTTGCAGCTCTGGGAAGGTTAGTTGGTCTACATTCTATATTTAAGGCATCGACTATAATTTATAAAGAAGAGGGGTTACTCACTGCTATAGTAAATTGTGGTTGCACTTGCAGGTACTTCCAGGAGGTATTGATATATACTTTGAGAGTGTTAGGGTAAAGATGCTGGATGCAGTGCTACTCAACATGAGGTTCCGAGGGCGCATAGCTGCGTGTGGGATGATCTCACAGTTCAATGGTAGCAACACTGAAGGTGTACAAAATTTGATGTACATGATCGGGAATCAGGTGCGCATGGAAGGCTTCATTGTTGCCGATCACTGCCACCTTTATCCAAAGTTCCTAGACTTGGTTATCTCCTACATCAAACAAGGCAAAATGGTTTATGCGGAAGACATTGCTCAAGGCCTTGACAATGCTCCTCGTTGGCCTCTTCTCTGGACACAATACCGGAAAGCAACTTGTCTTAGTTTCACCGGAATGACATTGACGACATTAACCTCCATCCACCTCATTCATTTCTATTTCTATTCAATCAAATATTGTTCATCTACCTCATGTCCTTGAACAAATTATCTATTTCCATATTCTATATATATAGAGAATAAAATTATTTGAGGGATCTCTCAATAAAAGGGGACTATATATATATAAATTCATGCTGAATGCTGAATGCTTAGTGCATATATTTTCTTCTCGACATAGTTTCTGAACATAGCCCAAGGCCTGGACTCTGGAGAGAGTGGCCCTGCAGCTCTGGTCGGCCTCTTCAAACTTCTTAGGTCACAACGTTGGAAAACATTAAACAGGCGCTCGCAGTTTCTCCTGAATCACTGGCTCTGCTGTACACATACATCTCCATACCACAAAGCTCGTTGGAAAAAGAAAAAAAAAAGATTACCCAGGTGTAGATCTTCTTCCGAGCTTGTTTATTGTAATGCAAAGAAACAAGTTCCGTTGAGACTATATATTATGAAATAAAATAAATAAATAAATAAATACATATCCTAGCGGAGGAAGTAGTAGTACTAGTCTGATTGTGCCCCTGGGTCAATATGTACGTACAAAATTGTGCACCTTGCACACATTTATAACTCACTCAAGTTTCCTAATCAAAATCTGCCAACAACAACTACAGAGGAAAAGAGTATCCACGGAGGTGTTTGGAATCCACACCTGACTCACGCACCAGTGCAATTCGTCCAGTACGTGCCACCTGCAAAACGCACGAACATTACCAGAATTATTCATGCATCAAAGCAAGAATCAAACAAAACAAACAGCCAAAAACTAACCAAGAAGTCACCGAAAAAGGTGGGAAAACAAACATTCCAGGTTGTAGTGAAAGCCAAGACTCATAATGCAACCCAACCTTATCAAAAAAATTCGAAACTCTACTAAGTTTGCAGTACAGACCTCACAAATGCCATAGGGCTCTAACAACCTCTGCAGTGCAACCATCTTGTTCAGGTCTCCTGTAAGCTGAACCAAAGCAAATTGATCAATATGATCAGCACCAAGTTACCAACAGCAAACAAATATAAATCTTATTGAAGAAACCAAGAACATGAGAAGGCCACAGCCCAATTTAGAGATTAACGGTTGGACTTCATGCCTTATTAACCCTACCACTTCAAGTAAAGCAACTGTGGAAGAATGAGATTTGGCTCTAACAACGTAAAATGGCCCCTTACCCCACCCAACAGACACCATCTTGAGGTAATACATAGCATGTCTATTCTCTTAAACACATGCAATTCACGTTGGGTCATGGCATGTCAGGTGTATTCCCCTAATTGTAGATAGGAAAAGGACATATTCACCTCAAGGGTTATTGTGTGGTCAGAAACGTCAACAGCCTTGGCCCTAAAAATGTTGCCAATATCAAGCACATCTCTTCGAGCAACAGCATTCGCAGCAATTTTTATCAACATCAATTCCCGCTCAGCAAATGGCAAGTTGGTAAAATCTTGAACCTGAAAAGTCATCCGCCATCAACAAAGTTAGAATTTGCAGAAATCTGTTAGGTTCACAACTTACATCAAGGACTGTATTCTTAACATCAACAGACTTACAATAATATTAGTCTTGTGGATGCTGAACTTATGAAACATAAAAATAAAAAATAATTCCATAACAAGAGCACAATGAAGAAAGGTCCAAAACTATTACTCTCAGAAGTTAAGGGTGCAAAGAAGTTATGAAGCCAAGATGAGCTATCTGAGTGCTGGACTGCTGGGTATGGATCCTCCCCCACCCTTTTATACCTTTCTCTTTCTATGCTGGGTTTGGATCCTTTATCTCTTTTCTCCTCTTTTATATCCAAGTGCGATTTATTAAGTTGCGGGGAGACAACAACAGACTGGTAATACTTCATGCTCCTTGGCTTTCAACCATCATTTACAAATAACAATGACTTTGAAAGAAGGGGAGGTTACAATTAGGTGATTCAGGTCAAAACGTGAATACAAGACCAAGAATACGTGGTGCAGAGCACACAACTCATGCATATACAATATTTGCACAACCAAATAGCATTAAATTTACTCATTGCAATCCTCACAATTCACAAGAGATGAGAACGAATCAATTTTACTTTAACATATTAAACAAATGCATTCTTTGTAATAGTTAAACATTCTCACATCATGAATATCGACAAGCTTATAAAGCTGCTGCACCAACTTGCTAATTGATTCATCTGTACCAGGAACAACAGTAGTAATGCGAGAGAGCCCCTCAACTTCCGCATGGCCGACAGCTAAACTCTGGAAACAAGAAACCAGCTCAATTAAACAGATGCCTAAAACTTCTACCTAAACAGAAGACAAAGGAGGGAATAACAGCAGAAGGAAACCTAATTTCTCAATTTAATATCTGATATTTCCAAAGGATTCTTACGTCTAAAATTTGACCAAGACTTGATTAACTATTCCAGGTCTAAAAATAAAGATGGTGTATCAGAAGATAACAATGGTCAGAAGAAATATACCTGAATGTTATAACCCCTTCGAGCAAAAACGCCAGTAACAATGTAAAGAACCCCAGGAACGTCATTTACAAGCATGGATAAAGTGTGTGATCGAAGTCCACTAGTCTGAAAAGAGTAGCTCAACAAAAAATAAATCAACAACTATGAGGAAATTTTAGGGAAATAAACATATAAGATCTTAATTTCATAAAAAGCCTTTAGTGATGAGCTGTTCTCAGAGAAAACTATTATGCACAAGGCAGAAGTTCAGTCCATGTATTCATCATACAACATATTCAGGGACCACATCCTTGTGCTAAATTGGTAAATCCAACTATCTGTCTAAATCTAGTTGGTTCAGTTTTTGCAATGACACACCACGCTTAAAAAATAAACTTAATGTTTGTGGAATATATTTGGTTCCACTATCAGTGTAATATCAGACTGGCAATCAATCTTTAGTTGGCTTCCTTTTCAAATGTAAATCACATCAGTCTCTGATACGAAGTGAAGATAACAACTCATTAATCACTTTTTCTATTAAACTCCTTGTCTTCAGTTTTTGCAATGACACACCACGCTTAAAAAATAAACTTAATGTTTGTGGAATATATTTGGTTCCACTATCTGTTCAAATGCAGACTGGAAATCACTCATTAGTTAGTTTCCTTTTCAAATGTAAATCACATCAGTCTCAGATACAAAGTGAAGATAACAACTCATTAATCACTTTTTTCTATTAAACTCCCTATCAGCTTCCAACTATTTGAACACAACTCATTGATTGTGATATGGTATATGACTTGCGTCCCATTAAAAGAGAGACAAACCAAAAAATAGATCTTATCAATAATAAGATTACTTACATCTTCGTCATTGAGAACACCCCAGTGAGCATCAAGAACTTGATTGACAGTAAAGGTATCAGACGGCTCCACGGGATAAACATCACCCTTCATGAACAAATATATATAGATCAATCTATGAGTCAATAATGATTTTCCATCACATAAAAAAGGATAGAATACATCACTGTTTCAAGATAAAAGTGGAATGATGGCATTCAAAGATGGCTCTTCCGTAAGATTTAAATGGGCTACCGAGTAACTTTCACAATGAATCTTGCATTATGAAAGACCTTATGATTAAACAGTTCTATTTATTATGAAGTACATGTGTAAAAAAAGAGTCCAAAAGTCCCCATTTATTAATAATTCCAATCTGTCTCAATCTCATCAAATTGAAAGATGCACATGAAACCAAAAAAAACAGAGTAAAGTAGATGCTTTTGATGAGGGCTAAATAAATGCAAGGCTGAAGAAGCAAATACCCCAGAAGATATATCAGATTCAGCATTAGCTAATCTGTTTTCATCCCCACAAGAGCATCAACAGGAACTGTTCTCTCAAGATCTGGATATGAAGCTGCTGAATATCGCCAAAATGGAGCAGATGCACCCAGCTTTTCCCTCCTCAAGGCAATCTACAGGCAAGAACAAGTAAAGATATTGACACATGAAATACATCATTAAAAGACTATTAATATGAGATGCTAGAAGGAGAAGAAAACGACTAGAATTCCATTGATGCTCTATTAATTTGACACCTTTCCAGTTCTTGCAACTTCTTTGATCCCAAACTTGCTAAAATTTCTTTGCAGAGCAACCATCTTCCCAGGATCACCTGTCACCTAGATGATTAAAAAAACTAAGTAACTTGGTAAAATCAATGTACACATGCTCAGTCCTGGAAATAAAGGAAGAAGTACGAATATTCACTAGCTCTCATCGAAAGGCCTACCAATCATTACCTCGATGGTTACCGAGTGTTCTGAGATATCCACAATTTTTGCTCTAAAGATATTCACTAACCACTTTATCTGGGAAACAGAAACAAAACAAAAAACCTTGAGGAAAACAAGCTATGTTGAATACCAAATTTATAGCAGGGATGGCTCTCTAACTACCTCGGCACGGTAACTTGGATCGGCATTAACTTTTATAAGCATTAGTTCACGTTCTACCTGCGGCTCATTGGAGAGATCTTCAACCTACCCATCACATTGTAAAATATTTTTAAAAAAAACTGAAAAATCAGTAAGGAAAACAAATAAATGCAGAGTAATCAACAACTCAAAAAAACAAAAAACAACATTGGTTAATTGTAAGAGGTTCATCAATGAATGATAAAGAAGAGTTAGAAAATCTTCAACGATTTGGCTTAAGAATATTACCTTGAGAACATTGACAAGCTTGTTAAGCTGCTCAATCACTTGGCGTAACACCGTTTCGGTTCCAGAGACGACTATAGTGAAGAGTGCTTTGTCCTTATTTAGACCCACAGCCAACGACTCAATGTTGTACCCCCTCCTCGCAAACACCCCTGCTATCCGATTTATCATTCCACTTTCATCCCCAACGAATACTGAAATCGCGTGCCTTCTTACCCTGCTTCAGTCATTGTAAGTAATTTAATCTAATCAAAAAATAAATCAACCAATCGAATCGAATGAATGATCATTAATTATTAATCTAATCTAATTAATTATAGAATTGCATGCATACTTGGAGCAGCTGGCTGAAGGAGGAGAGCCGTTTGAAGAGAAGGGTTTATCTGCGATTTTCTCGTCGAAGCTTCTAGCAGGGACGGCGAGTTGCTGCTTATTGCGCTCATAGCTGTGGCTTATTGATCTCCAAGTACCACCTGAACCCGTCGAAGGAAACGCTAGAGCATCAGAGAACCTTAAGGCTAGAGGAGGATGCTCTGACGAAAACGAAGACAGTTTCGGAGAGGGATGAGCTGAAGAAATGGTCGCCGCCGATGCCATTGAGAGAGAGAAATGGGAATGAAATGAAAGAGCTGTTACTAGTTTAGCTTACCACCACTTCCCAATAAGTTATAACGACGCCCGCTGTTTCTAGTAAATTAGATTGACGATAATACCCTTAGGTAGCCAAGTCAGCTTTCTCGTTGAGGTTCAGTATCTTCGTTGGTCCCACTCAAGAACTTGGCTGGTGAGTGACGTGGTACAAGGAAGTAACTGAGAAAGAAAACCCTAGAAGCGGTCGAATGGCTCTATGGAGAGCTCGAGCGGCTTCATCGACCTTGTTCAACAGGCTCCTCGGCGGCTACTTCAACGCCATTAGCACCACCACTGCCTGTCGCACTCTCTCCACCGGTATTTCGACATATTTCCTCATTACATCTTCCTTAACCAGAAAAAGAATTGTTGTTGTATGTATATTTTTGTTTATCGTACCGTTGGTTGGAAAAATCGTATGCAGTTCAGTTTAAATTAGCTGATATATAATCTTTATATATAGGTTACTTGTGCTTTAAACACATTGAGGATGAGATTTAAGCCAAATTGCCGTTTGATTGCTCTGAAATGTAGGGCAAAGCAAAATGAGGTTTTCAATTTTCACTATTTCATTTTTGGGGAACTATGAGGGGCAAAAACTCTGATTTTTGCTGCTTTATTAAGCTCACTCAAAAATTGTTTTTATGCCTGAATATGTTCACTTGTTGGATAAGGAGCACCCAATTTAACTATAAGTGTTGTTGTTGCTTGCTTTTGTACAAAGTGGAAATGTCTGCTGACTCTACTCCAGCCCTTGAGTTAATTTGACCAAGTGGAGATTTTAAGTGAATTCTTGAACTAAGCTGCATTTTCATTACCTTCTTGCTGCCAAAATGAATCTTACTGTTAAGATATTTCCACAGATGTGGGTGGGACAAGTAATCAGTTTTTTCACTATGATATCAATTCACAATTCGGAAGGTGCATGCCGCTTGCTGATATGCACATTCATGCCAAAATACACAGCATCGAGGTGCACCCAGGTCAAGGTGGCAAGTTAGTTCGAGCACCAGGTACTTGCGCAAAGATTTTGAAAGAACCCACTTCAAGGTGTCTAGTGAGACTGCCTTCGGGTGTTGAAAAGTGGATTGATTCTAAGTGCCAGGCCACGATTGGTACGGTCCCCAGTGAAGGAAATAAGCCTAAGAAGCTCTACAAGGCTGGGCAGAGCCGGTGGTTAGGCCGCAGACCGACGGTTCGAGGAGTGGCAATGAATCCAGTAGATCATCCTCATGGTGGTGGTGAGGGTAAGAGCAAGAGTAGTGGTTCTCATGGGAAGGGTTCTCGAACACCTTGGGGCAAGCCCACAAAGGGTGGCTACAAGACTGGTCCCAACAAGCGTAGAAAATAGTGTTGTATGATTCTCATTGCTTTGGTTTGACACTGCTGTGGAATTTAGCTTTTTGATGAGTTCAGATAGCAATAAAAGTCGCACTTAGAAGTTTAACTCGTCATAAAATATTAAAGGTTCGTATAATTTTTTCCCTTGTCAAGTTTCTCAAAGTGTTTGTTTTTGGATGACGTTGTGTAAGTTGCTTATTAGTTTCAACTGTGACTATCTTTTGGATCAATGGTGAGCACCACCTTCTACAATAGAGTGCCCCATCTCTCTAAACCAACACACTGTTCCCACCTCTATTAGAGAGGTGGTGCTTCACCACATGTGTGAAAGATAAGATTACTCCTTTTGGATACATGCATTTCTTTAAGTATTTGGTATCAAGTTAACTGAATCAATTTGAGCTTGCATTTGCTACAATTTTACCATGGTTCTGAGTTGATCATGGACATGATATTCGTACTTGTTTCTCTCGTGTCTGGTTTTGCAAAATCTTATTATGTATGATATAGGAAATTGATGATAAAATTGGATGTTGATGTTCAACATGCTATTTTGTTTTATTTTAATGTTTTTAACTTTCTAAGATGCATAAATCTTGTCGTCAGAGAAATCTCAGATGTTTTTAGTGTAGTTTGCTTTGAGAAGTAACAGGTACGTGTACGTGTACGCATCGAGATATGTGACGGGTTTGGAAATCATCGGCCTTGTTTGAATTTTTTGATGGGTTGTAGGGAGGGGTTGTAGTGAAGGGACTCTGTGATGAGAAACACTTTGACTTGGTCAGTTAGAATGGAAATTCACCTAATTTGATTTGATCGCACTCATGATGGTGAAAGTAAGTTTATCTGTATTGTGTCTCCTATAGTAATGTTCCCTAAGCTTAGCTGTGCTGCCTACCCACACTGAATAGATTATGTACACAGTTATGACGTGTTTACTACCCGTAATCGGAATGAAAATAAGGAATCCGATTTCGATTACGGATTATACATGTGTTTACAAAAATTGAGAGGAATCAAAAGTACGTTGGGTCCATACAAAAAATGGAATTCAATTTCAAGATTTGGGTGATTTGAATTCCCAACATAAAGAAGGTATTTGGATTCCGAATTTAGAGAGCAATCAGAATGATAATTTTTTTCACTTTATGCCCTCACTTATTTTTATTATTTCCAAGATTATTCTTAACCCTAGAAATAAAAACAAAATCATTTTCAGTAGAATTCGGATTAACTAATATAAATACTTACATTTATATAAAAAAATATACTTAATAGAAATACTTAAATTTATAAACAAAAATTAACAAAATCATTTTAGTGTGTCTATGAAATAAAAAAGCAATTTATTTTTTCTTACTATTATATATTATATCAAATTTTATTAACAAAAGTACATAAAATATTTGATTTGGGACAAGGACATTTTAGTAATCATATTAGTTTATATTCGATTCTGCTAAATTAAGAAATGCTTATGGAATTCTATTAGATTTCATACGATTTTAGTAAACAACTTCAACGTGAATCTCGATTACGATTCCGCCTCATTTCAATTCTTCTTCAATCCAATTTCTCCTCAATTCAAGTTCTCTCAATTTAATTATGAATTAGTAAACGCGCCATTAGTTGTTATTGTTTGGTAATGTTCTCTCACACCCATGAAGACACTTGAAATTGGATACCAGCTTTGTCTAATCAAATAAGGTTTAATTAATTGGCTTGATTTTTATATAGATAAATTGACATTTGAATGGTGGTCACCGCGTGGTGTGGTTGTTTGGAATATAAAAATGGCATTTGAGTATGAGTGGTGGAACTTGTTGGTATGGTAACATGAAATTATGCCACGTACCTTATATTTATTATATATATATATATATATATGGATTTATTTTATATAGTTAGACTGTCTTCTACTTGTTAGTTACTGATCTATTGTATTCTATTCTAATTTTGCCTTTTATTCGTCAGTCAGACCTCAGATTAGTTATTATTAGTTTTACAGTACTTTTATGATTAATTAATAATTGATATGGTTGGTTGCTTTCCAAAGGTGGGTCTCCGAGCAGCCAATCAATCAACCATCAAATTCATTCAAGTAATAATCAGGATTCAGAATTTGGCTGGCACTGAGACGTTGAACATGGTTAGATTTGGATGAGATATAGTGGGATTTTCCTCCGTTTGGTTTGGTGGATAGCGATAACTTAGAATAACTTTTTTTTTCTTTTTTCTTTTTTATTTTTGGCGGTGGAATTGATGGAATTGTCACGAAGCGGATTGGAGTGAGTCGAGTATCAATAATTGCTGAATCTTATTATTAGGTTTAACAGTCTTAGGGTCAGATCCAAGAAATTGTGGTCCTTCAGCGTTGAATTTATATTCAACTATTCCAAAAAAAAAATTTAAAAGTAATTTAAAAATAGTTGAACCGTTGGAATCAAAATAAAGTGGATGAGACAGAAAAAGGAAACTTTAAAGATTGTTGTAATCCATTTTCAGACTGATTGTTTCATGAATCATGTGGGAGATTGGAAACTGGATCTGGATGGATGGATGGATGATGGTCTCTAAAATTGTTTACATATGGCACTGCCACACTGGTATCAGTGGTATGGTGTGTACTAATGTTACCAACCAAACCAATCATCCTTCCTCCGTCTCCCATTTAAATTAAGGGAAATTGCTCTAAATGCCACCTTTTTTATATTTTTAACTGAAAATACCACTTTTTTCTAAAAAATTTAGAACTATCACCTATAAATATATATTTATTGTCCATCTCTCTCTCTCATATCTATCTTGTTGTTCTCTCTTCCTCTCTCAACGCTCTCTTTCTCCATCCACCATTCTCTCTCCGCTACCTAACTACGCATCTTCTCACGAAGAAGAAGATCAATAACAACCAATAAAACACACATATTTGCCCTCAAAACTCAGTTCTTGCGTCTCTGTTTTCTTCGACCCAAATCCAAACCCCAATTTCGTCTCTCTTCGAATCCCTTCCGCAACCTAAACAAACCCAAACAAAACCATCTCTTCTGAATATGACAACATGTCTTGGCATTAGGTGGCCATTATTTGAGCATTTTGGTCCAATTTTGGGGGGTTTTGAAGTCAGGGTTTACATGCCTTCTTCAAGAACAGCTTCTCCAGAAAATGAATTGTTGGGAATATCTAAGTTTTGATGTTAAATTGAATTTGATTACTGAAATTTGAATTGTGATTGATTTCGTCTGTATTTTGTGTAGAAAGTGAAGTATTGGGATTGATTTTGTTTGTCTGAAACAACACATATGAACTTGTATCGTATTGTGGTTTTATTGCGGTTGTATTGTAGTGGTATTATATGAACTTGTATGAAAGTGGCAATAGACATGCAATAAAAAAGTAATATGAAAGCAATAAACAAGCAATAAAGTGGCAATAGACAACCAATGCAAAAGCAATACCACTACAATATAACAGCAACATAACAGCAATACCACAGCAATATAGAAGCAATACCACTACAATACAACCGCAATAAAACCATAATACGATACAAGTTCATATGTGTCGTTTCAGACAAACAAAATAAATCACAATACTTAACTTTCTACACAAAATACAGATGAAATCAATCACAATTCCAATTTCAGTAATCAAATTCAATTTAACATCAAAACTTAGATATTCCCAACAATTCATTTTATGGAGAAACTGTTTTTGAAGATGGCATGTAAACCCTGACTTCAAAACCCTCTAAAATTGGACCAAAATGCTCAAACAATGGCCACCTAATGCCAAGACATGATGTCATATTCAGAAAAGATGGTTTTTGTTTGGGTTTGTTTAGGTTGCGGAAAGGATTCGAAGAGAGATGAAATTGAAATTTGGATTTGGGTAGAGAAGAAAACAGAGAGGAAGAGGAAGAACTAGGTTTTAAGGGCAAAGATGTGGGTTTTGTAGGTTGTTTTTGATCTTCTTCTTCGTGAGAAGATGCATAGTTAGGTAGCGGAGAGAGAGTGGTGGATGGAGAAAGAGAGAGCGTTGAGAGAGGAAGAGAGAACAACAAGATAGATCTGAGAGATATATATGAGAGAGAGAGCTGAGAAAGAGAGAGAGAGCTGAGAGATGGCTAAATGAGCTAAAGTGATATGTATGCAATAAGTAGACAATAAAAATATATTGAGGAATGCTAGCAACCTTCTCTTTAACCTTCTCTTTGGACCTTCTTCATTCTTCTCATGACACGTGTCATTTTTTACACTTAAAAAAATGGGACATTGTTTTAAGTGTAGAAATTGACACATGTCATGAGGAGAATGGAGAGAGAAGGTTGCTAGCATTCCCTAAATATATTTATATGTGATAGTTCCAAAATATTTGGGGAAATGTGATATTTTCAGTTAAAATTATAAAAAAGGACATTTAGAGTTATTAATGATGATAAGTGACAGCTTGGTTCAACTTGTGTGCACTTAATCCAAGGTTTGACCTTGTCGGTCAGATCCATTGACCTACAAATTGCAATACAAGTGGACAACTGATGATCGACTCGTGGCATTCATTCAGCTCCAGCTCATTTTATTCACTCCCATCACCCCATGCCAATACACTCAAGACTCAACAAACAAACATGTCAAAATCCCTTTCAATCTCTGACACTGACTCTCTGAGAGAGGAGAGAGCAAAAATAGCTAATAGATACATAACTTATCCATAAAAATAAAATCCAACCACCACCAGATATTCATTTATAGCCATAATAATAATATTAATACGAGTATTTATTTCAATTTACCCTATTTAGTATTTTGCAAACAAAGCAAGATTCAGTTTCAGGATGAATACTCTAATTATGTGTGAATAACAGAAACTGGAGTAATTTTTGGGTGTTCCCGGTACACCACGTGGTTGGTGTACTATCCACTAGGTGTAGGACATGTGGAATGTTTCCAATGCAGTCCGCCCATGTGTCATAAAGAATAATGCAATAAATTAGAAAGTAATTCCAAATGTCCTAGGTCTATTGGATGGTACACCAGTCACGTGGTGTATCCGGTACATTTAAAAAGCAAACTGCCGCGTCTTACACGCCCAAAGAATTTCAATTTTTTTCTACATTAAAAGAAAATAAATATCTAACGGCTTTTCCGCGCCAGTGTGTGGATACTGGAAACAACAAAAAACCACACCACCACCGTTCCCTCAATTTCTCTCTCTACTTGTTGAATGCGCGCCTCACTCGGATCTCAAACATCTCTCTCTCTCCCTCTCATTTTCTGACCCCACAAACTCACACCCTCTCCTCCCTCCTCCGTCGGCATCGAGAGCTTCACCCCCTCTGGGCTCATCCCCATACAAGCTCTCGATCCCGACCACACCCACCACCACCACCATTCATTCATTCATTCCTTCCTTCATTGTTGATTTCCACAAGTTGATCGAAGAAGAAGACGAATCTCCTCCTCGTGTCATGAAAAAGGATGATTACGCGTCGCTAGCTAGCTAGCATCTATCCTGTTATTCTTTTTGCTGACAGAAACGTTAATATTAACCGCAGCTACCTGCTGCATGCGCCTAATTGAATTGACTTGCAAGTTGCAATTGCATTTGCAATTGAAATACTATAAGATTGCAATTGACTCAGAAAGAAAGAGTAATTGCATTAAATTGAATTAAAAATGGAGCACATCGCGGCGCAATTGAAGCGAGGGATATCGCGGCAGTTCTCGACGGGGTCTCTGCGGCGGAACCTGAGTCGCCAGTTCAGTCGGCAGTCGTCGCTGGACCCGAGAAGGAATAACTTGCGCTTCAGCTTCGGCCGGCAGTCCTCCCTTGACCCCATCCGCCGCAGCCCCTCCCACGACGATGAAGACGACGCCGATCTCTCCGTCCCCGAGAATCTCGACTCCACCATGCAACTCCTCTTCCTCGCCTGCCGTGGCGACGTCAACGGCGTTGAGGACCTCCTCAATCAAGGCATTGACGTCAACAGCATCGACTTGGATGGCCGTACGGGGCTCCATATTGCCGCATGCGAGGGTCACGTAGACGTTGTTAGGCTCATGCTTACCCGCAAGGCCAATATCGATGCTCGTGATCGCTGGGGCAGTACGGTACTACTTCCATTTATATTATACTCTCCTTCTTTCTTGCCTGGTCTGGTCGGCGGTCAATCAATTTAATTTAATTAATTATCCTTCCGATTGATTAAAAAACCTCTGCCTCATCCTCCTATGCTGCTATGAATGCAGATGTTTTTTCTTTCTTTCTTATGTTTAATTGTCGATCAGTGTTTGTTTAAATTAATAAATTGTGATTAGATTATTATTGATATAAAGAGAATGAAGAAGAAAAAAACATGTTTGCAGCTTCCATATTATTAACTATATATTATAATTGGAGGAAATTGAATATCAAGTGTGCTCAATGTGGACAGGCAGCTGCTGATGCTAAGTATTATGGGAATACAGAAGTTTACAATATTCTCAAGGCACGTGGAGCCAAAGTACCGGTATAGTCCTATCAATTTCTTTCTTCTCTCTCTGTGATTGAAATTTCCAGGCCTGCCTGCTGGTGGATGCAGATTCACCAATTTTTATTCTCTGTTTTTATTTTTTAGAAAGTCAGGAAGACACCAATGACTGTTGCAAATCCTCGAGAAGTTCCCGAGTATGAGCTCAATCCGTTAGAGCTTCAAGTTCGAAAGAGTGATGGTATCTCAAAGGTTGTCCCCTTTCTCTGCTATTTATAGATTCCTGCTGCTCTGGTAGTAATGGTATGTCATGTCTCTAGTTTTAGGGTGACTTGAAGGCAGTTTCTCTGCATTTCCGTCATCATAAGCAATATGAGAAAATTTGAAAGTCTGAGTCCCTTATTCTTGAACTGATTTCAAAGTGTTCACTGACAAAGGTCTCTTTTCCATCATTATTCTAATAAGCTTTATAATATATCAGCCATATCAGATTGACTTTAGGATTGATGTACACAACAATGCTAAGTTTTTCAGAAGAAGTTATGTATGCAAAGACAAAAATTCTTTCTTTTCTGTACCAAAATAAAAAGTTCTGCCTTCAATATTAAACACTATCATACATATCATGGCCTGGAAACTCTTAATTTCCTGAGAAGTTCACAATTTATCATCTTCTAAATAAATGAGGAAACCCTTGCTGTTTTGATGAATCTCTAGAGGAGAGAAGGGCTGCATGCAATTTTATTGGGGTAGTTCTACACTACCCAAGGATTTCGTTATTTTTAATGCCTTATCAAATATACATTTAATATATTTAGACAGATTACAGATATGTTTCTCTCTCCACCTCAACAGGGAATGTATCAAGTGGCTAAATGGAATGGTACAAAGGTTTCTGTAAAGATACTTGACAAGGAAAGCTATTCAGACCCTGAAAGCATGTATGTCTCACATTCCCCCACCCCATTTTTTTCCCTAATTATCTGTGTCTTTAACAATTAACTGATTAACTAATGAACTCATGCAATCTACTATCTAGTATCTGTTAGCATAACTTTGGGTAAAACATTCAAAATTGTGGTGATGTAGGCGATGTAGTATTATACTTATTTCTACTATATAAATCATATATTCTTGTCTTTCACCCAAAAAAAAAATCATATATTCTTGTCACTCTTTGAACTGCTCCTTAGTTAGTTAGTTGCGAAGCCATTAGTTCAGTGATATGGTGTTGTAGACTTCTAAGATACTTTTTGTGATACATACTTTTTTTTTAAATTCTTCATATTTTCTTAAATCAAACAGTAATGCTTTCAAAAATGAGCTGGAGTTGTTAGAGAAGGTTCGGCATCCTAATGTTGTTCAGTTTGTTGGTGCTGTTACCCAAAATATACCCATGATGATTGTTTCAGAGTATCATCCGAAAGTAAGCTCTCTCTCTCTCTCTCTCTCTCATGCACATGTGCATACACCAAAATTTGAGTTGAGATCAACTGTAGACTTTTTATTGCCAAATAGAGTGGTTCTGATAATGCAGTGGGATGGCTGGGTACACACCATGAAAGATGTTCCATTTTAGAGGTGCATACATTTATGTTGTCAGTCATGATTAAGGAACAGGCCGAATACATTTGGTTGATAATGGAGGACTTGTGTTTTATGTAGTAGTAGCGTATGTCATGAACATGCACACACACATTTATGTACTTAAATATCGTAACCATGATTTGTCAATGCTTCGATGGTGATCTTTCAGGGTGACTTGGGAAGCTATCTTCAAAAGAAAGGGCGCTTATCCCCATCAAAAGCCCTAAGATTTGCTCTTGACATTGCAAGGCATGTACATTATTTTTTCTTCTACCAATTATTCTTTTAAAAGCCTTATGGTCTTCATTCGAATAGAGATTTCACCCTACAGACATCATAGATGTGCTTCTAAACATTTCAAAAAGTTTGTTGTTTATATAACAAGCACATTTATCTTATCATATGATTCATACCTATGAGTACCTCAAGTTTGTTCATCCTTCTAACACTTCTGTAGCTTGTTTTGGCTTGTTTACATTATGACATTTTTCTTTTCTTATTCTGTTTCCAGGGGCATGAATTATCTTCATGAATGTAAACCAGACCCAATAATCCACTGCGATTTAAAGCCAAAGTAAGACGACCCAATGCATAAGTTGATGTAATTTTTGTAACAATTGGCTATTGAATTATTATGGTTCTGGTCAGTATGTACGGTTATTTAATATTGGAAATTTTGGTAAGGTGCCAGAAATATTTTGCTCGATAATGGAGGTCAATTGAAGGTAGCTGGATTTGGCTTGATAAGGTTGTCAAAAATTTCACCTGACAAAGCAAAACTAGCACAGCCTTGGGCTGACACTGACCTTTCAAGTAAGTTCTTGTACAACTAAACCTCTTCCTGCCTTGGATCCATCTCTCAGACTTGCACTCTAAGATAAAATTATCCTTGTCTTTGAGGATAGAAATTATATCTTGTCTCTTTCATTTTAGGTTTATATGTGGCACCTGAGATCTACAAGAATGAAATTTTTGACAGAAGTGTGGATGCATATTCTTTCGGTCTCATATTATATGAGGTGTCTTTCCTTTACTATCTTCATCATGTTCTAAACATTAATTCATTGTCAGTTTAGCACTGCTAAATGATTTTTTACTTTCCTGGGGTTGGATATGCTGACTCTCCTTTAAATACATCGCATACTCAAGTAAACTCACATTCTCCCCAAAACACTTCTGTGTCAATGTAACACTCGTGCAGACACCGACTTTTGATTCTGATTTTAAAACATTTGTGGTTTTGGGGCACTTTGTGTGTGGCTTTTCCTTTCTACCTTTCACGGATGATGTTATGCGGACAACAATAACATAGTTGTTTATCAGTTGGAAATGAAGTGTTAAACTTTTTCCTTGTGTGTCCTTACATGGGTGTAGATGATTGAGGGAATACAACCATTCCATCCCAAGCCTATTGAAGAGGCTGTGAACCTGATGTGTTTGGAAGGAACAAGACCACAGTTGAGGACTAAATCAAAAAGTTATCCCCCTGTACTAAAAGAGTAAGTTTGATTTCAATATAAGTCATCAAATTGTTTACAGCTTAAGGTATTCCAATTTATCAGTTCAGATGTCTGCTTTTAAATTCAGTTCAGTCCAAATTATTGAGCAAGCTGATGGAAGTTTGTTGATCCAATTACAAGAGCCCCCTTTTTATTTTTTATTTTTTGTCAAAATACAAAAGCCATTTAACAGCGCAAAATAAAGCATGTAATGCCCTAGACACCTGGACTTTGTTCAGTTGGCATCCTGTTATCATGTGTTTATTCTTTTCCTTGCAAGATAGCTTATCAAAATCCAGGTTCGGTATGGATTTCATTTTTTTCTTTTAAACAAGAGAAAACTCTTATCTGTAGTTGTATCCTTCATGGACTAATAAGATCGCCAGTACCTTTGCAAGTCACAAATGGTCTCAGTGACTGTCATTGGGAGATTTATCTTTTCAGAAATTTCTAAGTCTTCTTCCAGTCTGACATATATAGAGGAATTCATGTCAAGTCATAAATTGAGGTTTAGCATCATCAGGGTAATGTCGAAAGTTTCTAGTTTTACACAATATTTGACTGTGAAGAGTATCTCTGATGACTTACTTAGTATGATGCAATAATTGTTTCTCATTATTATATATGAACAAAGGATTTTGATGCTAAATTGATGATGCCACTGCCACTATGGTATGTGTGCAGGTTGATTGAGGAATGTTGGGATCCAGAACCTGTTGTTAGGCCAATTTTCTCTGAGATTATTGTGCGGTTGGACAAGATAGTTGTAAATTGCTCAAAGCAGGGATGGTGGAAAGATACGTTTAAGCTTCCTTGGTACGTCTCTCTTCTAAGTATATCCTAAGATGTAGGTTTCATGTACATATTAAAATGAAGGGGAGAGAATGTTGCACAGACAATATCAAAGTTTCTGTATAAGTCAGTCTCAGAGTGAGATGCATTTTGGATGAGACTATAGATAATAAGTTAGTTGTTATAGCTTGTTTTTCATTTTCTGATGCACTGTAATACATGATATAATGATTGGATCGGATTGGATTACATGCAGGAAATAAATAAGAGGCGGTGAGTTCAGTTCCATGGGAAGGAATACGAATATAGTAAAGGACTTGGGGGTAGACTCGATCGGTGGTCTGGGGCCTTGGATTTGGACAAATGAATTGGGTCGTCAGCATAGAGAGTTGCATATTCTTGGTTTGCTTGCAATGCGAAGGAGCTGGAACAGTTCCTTTCTTTCTATGTATCAATCAAATCATGTATGAAAAAGTATTCTTGATTATAGATAATTTGTTTACAAATTACATACGCCGCAGATAATAATGTACTCCTCCTCCTCCTCCTCCTCGTAAACCATAAAAATATCATTGCATCCCAATGAATGAATCCCTTTGATGACCACACTTGACTTTGCAATTGTTGAACAAGTTTACGTACTCTTGAAATAAATTGAAACTTGGACAAGTGTTTGAGTGTTGGTGGAGGATTAATGAAAGCGCATTCTAATTTTTGTCTCTTGTAATTTCCACATTGTCACGAGCTTGGTTGTAACTTGAAGCCCCCTCCTCTCCCTCTCCTCCGGGCGGTATAAATATTGATAGCCTTGTTTGTTTCAGGTCCATTTCCATTCTACAGGATGGAGCAGAAGCGATACATTTCATTGGAATTATTTGCTTGCCTTGTCATGGATATTGAAAATCCCAATCAAGACAGGTGAAGTGTGTGTATATATATATGCTGGCCCTTTCTTTCTTTTCAAAAGCAAGCTTGCTTCCATTATTCCATATATTAATTGTTGTTGTAATGGTAGTAAGGTAGGGTAATTAAGGTAGCTTCAAGGTGAAGAGGAAGACTAATAGAAGTACTAGAACCAATCCAAGGTCTTGCTTGTAAGACTGCTTTGCTTGCTACCTTCTCACTAAGTTAACCCCTCCTCCTGGCCTGGATCATACATTATTAATTCATACTTGTATTTGACGACACAACACCAAGAAAAAACCCTACAACTGCACAAGTGGTTGGAGTGGGGTGGGTGTGGACAGTGGACATAGACGTTATTATTGATAAAAAGAAAAAAAAAGTAATATATATCCTAGAGGAAGGGGTAAAGAGTGCAGTGGTGTGTGTTATTAAGAAAAACAGAGGCTTGACTTGAGGCACAAGCCTAGCCTCAAGTGTGAAAGAAAGAAATAGAAATTGAGAAAAGGGGTTTGCAAGAAGAATAGTTTTGGTGCAGTGCAGCTCTGGGTAATTATAATCATCAGATTAGCTCTTTCTTTGCTAGTACTAGAACGTGCACTAGTAGAGGCAGGCAGGGGGGTGGGGGGAGAAGGGTGCCTATGACAAAGACTCCTCAACAATAGTCATATATATTTGTTGTATGATTGGCCTCCTGCAGTATCATCCTTGTCATCTCGTCTCGTCTCGTGTCGTGTCTAATATAAGCAAACCAAACTCACTCATTATTTAAACTTCAAAGAAAAATTCAACTCCTTAATTTGCTTATTCCCATTTCCTTCCTTCCAAGTTCAAGTTCCATCTTAACTTTCATTTTCAAACCCACCACACCATACTCCTCTTCTCCTCTCCTAAGTCCTTAACCTAACTAGTACTAGTTAAAATATATATGCCTATGGGGATGGGGTGGCTTCAGTCCCTCGTCGCCCCACTGAAGAAGCTCTGGGATCGTCTACACTCGACCCACAGAAAGCGTAATTCATTTCATTCCCATTTATCTTTAATCTTCCCTTTTTTTTTTTTTTTTTTTTTTCTAGATGCATTACATTTGCCCCTGCTCTCTCCATATATCTCAATATCAATTCTGTACTGATATTGGTTTACAATTTTTTCTTTTTCTAAATCCTGTTTGTTTGTATGCTTTTTTGCTTTGAAATCGCTCAATCGATCAATCGATCAATCAATCAATCACATTGTCTTTAATAAATTTGTCATGTGTTGATGTATGTATGTATGTATGTAATCTCTCATTTGACAATTAATGCAGGTAGAGGGATATATATCTTGTGCAAGGATGTGAGATCCTGTCCATGCGAAGATGTGCATGTCCTCTGGTCCATACTGGTTGAATCTTGAATCACACACTGCTGCAGCATTACCACCAGCTGCTGCAGCATTGCCATCCAAATGAAATCAAGTTTCTTCTTCTTCTGTGGATGGATGTGGTCGTCCTATTAATTACCATAAGCTCCAAAAATAAGATGATCTTTTTATTTTCTTGTATGTACATATGATTATATTTTCACTACCTTTACCTTATCCATGATTATTCGTATTCGTATTCGTATTCGTATCCGTATGTATCATCACACACAGCACAGTTTCTCAATTTAATTAACCCAAAGATATAATACTTCCCACTGGAAGGAAATCATGCTTTCAACTTAACAAATGAAAATAAATAAATAAAAATAGAAAGTTAGAATTAAAAGGGGTGGGTTGTCTTACGTAATTTGCGTTACCTCGTCTATTTTGGGCCCGAATTTAAGCACTCGGAATCAGTTGGGCTGGGCTTCTTGGAGAGCGGAGGCCCAATATATCCACCGCAAGTCTACTAGTAGCTAGTAACCCTAAAACCCTTTCTCTTCCTCCTTGGCAAACGCGCAAACAAGAGCGGAGGCGCAGACTCTGAGATTAGAGTAGACAGCTATGGCGGATACCAAAGCGGTCACGATCCGTACGAGGAAGTTCATGACCAACCGTCTTCTCTCGCGAAAGCAATTCGTAAGTCTTCTAGTCCTGTTTGGTCAGCTAGAACATACGTAGGAAAAAGAAGAAAGAAAGAAACTAACCAAACAATCCTATGTTATAAATTGAATTTCGAACTCAACGGGTCTCCGATCTGGAATAGTGAATCTAGCGTAGTGTGTTAACACAGAAATGGTATATTAACTTTTAGTTTTTTTATTGGGTGCAGGTTATCGATGTCCTGCATCCAGGAAGACCGAATGTTTCCAAGGTTTGTTCTCTGTCTTTGAGCTCTCGCTTTCATTTTCAATGGGCCTTTGATTTTCTAATGTTAATGTTAACATTTCACTACTCGAATCAAAACTATAGCTTTGTTATGCTAAATGTGCTATGTTATTTGTAAGTTTAAAGCTTATACGATGGTTTGGAGGTTTGGCTTGCACTGTATAATCAACCGTTTTTAGTTTCACTATCTATCTGTAATCTTCCTTTTGACGTTATTGATACCAGCATCTTGTGCTACTAATCTTTCTTTAAATATTGTGAGTTGTACATTCTTCTTGCTTAGTGGATTGTTCTGTCGGTTGAAAATAATTTTCTGTTTCCTGTCATAATGAAGGCGGAGTTGAAGGAGAAACTAGCAAGGTTGTATGAAGTGAAGGATCCAAATTCCATCTTTGTTTTCAAGTTCCGCACCCATTTTGGAGGGGGCAAATCCACTGGTTTTGGTTTGATCTATGATTCTGTTGAGAATGCAAAGAAGTATGAGCCAAAGTACAGGCTGATCAGGGTAACTTTACCTTCTTTTTCAATAGCCCATTAGATGTATAGTGCATTTTTTTATGCATAGACCTATGTTTATCTATTAGTCATTCAAAATGTGCATTGATTGGATTTTATTTAATTTATAGCATGAATTTGATACAAAGTCCCTTTGAGGCTATTCATTAACTGTAGAGATCAACTGTGGACAAAGGGGTTATGAAGGGGGGTGCATCTGTTTTGAGTCTGCTGATTAGTTTATTTTGATCCTCTTTCACCTTCTGTCGAAAGATTTTATGGAATTTGAATGAGTCCATTTGGCTGCATGTGAAATATATGACTTCTGCTTCGGGCAAGTATTGGCTTTAAATGCTGCAAAAGCTTGGTTATGCGTCAAATGATGATGCTCTGATTTCAGTGAATTGGTATCTTTTAGTTGTTGCATATGCATCTTCTTGGGGTAGTTCAACAATCGTTTTTGGTTTGGCTTGAGATGCGCATGTCCTTAGGGGCATATCTCTTGGATCTTTATTAATCTCACTCTCAAACTCAACCCTGGGTACTTTTGCAGAATGGACTGGATACAAAGGTGGAAAAGTCAAGGAAGCAACTCAAGGAAAGGAAGAACAGATCCAAGAAGATCCGCGGAGTAAAGAAGGTAATGAAAATTGTCGTTCAATTTGTCGGCACAAGCTAAGCTTGCACTATTTTACTTTCTGGAGCCTTTGTATGTTTCCAGTGTCGCAGTGCCTTCACTCTTTTGTTGACGTTTTCTTGAATTGCATTGTTATGTGCAGACCAAGGCTGGTGATGCTGCCAAAGCCGGGAAGAAGAAATGAGCTTCTTCTACGTAGTTTGGGGTTTGCATGTGTTGGCACCATGTTTCTACATCATCCTCTGTCTCATTCCCCCGTTTCTTTTGTCACTGAACATAAAAAGTTTTGGATATTTTAATTTTTACGTTTGAGTTGAGGCTAATTTTCTGATTTTTGTAGCATTTATTTTTGGATTTTCTTATCCCCATTATATCGACTGCGCTTGTTGACTTTGAGTGGTGAAAAGAGCCCACACAGAATCTTGGACCGAATATGCCAAAATGCGTCCATTGTAGTTTTTATTTGCGGAATTGGTTGCAAACGAAGATAGTCATGATATTTTTTCGCCACTAATACATTTAGTCACATAATTATATGTTTTTGTTTTTGTGAATATTTTAATTAATTGTCAACGGCGGAGAGAATGTAAATAACAGAGAAGACTCGACATGGTTTTGCCTAAATTCTCATATGAAAGTCCCAGAAATGTTGTCGAGAAAATTTATATATAAAAAAACTGCATCTGGGCTCCTCGCTAATAGAACCAACCAGGCCATTAAATTTATGTATTTTATAAGTGACACGATATAAATTGATTTTACGTAAAGATAAATTTGTTGTAGTGAAACGAATTCTTATCGAGAGAGTCGCTAGCGCCACCGTGCGCCACTAGGCTTGTAATTTTGTTACTTGACAGCGTCATTTTCTTGTCAAACAAGTTGGATATATATTTTTTTTCTGGTTTGGTTTGCGCAAAATGGCTAGGGGATAAAAATTTGGTTGGTACAGTCAATTTTGGTTCTCTTTGAAATTATTTATTATATTGTTATATAAACCCCTAAACCCCTAAACACCAAGCTTTCAAGAGTTTCAATTTGACCTTCTTCTTGGAAATCATTTCAATTCTTCAATCCATTGGTTTCTTTAAAACACGAAACGCCGCGAGCCCTTGTGGCATTGTAGCATTGTTTCTTTCTTTGCCACAGTTGATTATGTGTTTCAGTGGTCATTGGCAAATTTCCAGGGAGATCTGAAAGTGAAATTGGGAAATGGCTTCGAGAGCAATGTTGAGAAGGAATAGAATCGTCACGGACTATGTGACGGCGTCGTCTCGCACAACCCCTGGGTTCCAGTGCCTTGGGCACTACCATGGTTCTCAGAAATCGGAGTCCAAGGGTTTCAGTAGCATCATCATGCATATGCATAGGGGTAACAATGATGATGACGATGATAAAGTTTCAGTAGCAAAAGACGAATTTAGGCGATTAGGGTTCATCTCAGGGACAACGGTGGGTATATCTCACCGATGGATGTCACAGTCGATTCGAAATGCTTCCACAGCTGCAACAGCAGCAGCGGCAGCTAAACAAACGGAACCGATTGATGATGAGGAGAACGAACGTCTGGCTGCCAAAAAGAAGAAGCAGGCTTCTCCAGAGGATTGCGATCAAGCTGTCCAAGGTTTGAGTACTGCAAAAGCCGCCAAGGCCAAAAAGTTGCAAGAATCTCAGAAGGACAAGTCTGCCAAACCCATGTTGCAGAAAGTATGGGCCACCTTCTTGGGGATTGGTCCTGCTTTGAAAGCTGTGGCTTCCATGAGCAGGTTAGAATGTTTAATGGGGTTTTATCATTTCATTCATTTCCCGTAAATTATCTCTTTTATTCAGCATGGTTTCATCTTCGTTTGTTTTGCAGGGAGGACTGGGCCAAGAAACTTGTTCACTGGAAAACGGAGATTGTGTCTACTTTGCAGCATTATTGGTTGGGTTTTAAGCTACTGGGTGTTGATGTAAGGATCTGTTCAAGATTGCTGCTAAAGCTTGCCCGTGGCAAGACTCTCTCTAGAAGGGAGAAACAACAGCTAACCCGCACAACAGTTGATATTTTTAGGCTAGTTCCTTTTGCCGTTTTCATCGTTGTTCCTTTCATGGAATTTTTGCTGCCAGTATTCCTCAAATTGTTCCCCAACATGTTGCCATCAACTTTTCAAGACAAATTGAGGGAAGAGGTAAGGATTATAAATTTCTTATGGTCTTAGGTCGAACTCTGCATATGTTACTTGTTCTGTAGCTTTCATCTCTGCATTCTATGCCCTCTTCTTTAGGAGATACATGTACACAGTTTATTTCGTATTCAAATATAGTATGTTTCTGGGGCTTTCCATTTTCCCCTTTCATTGTAGAATGTTTGATTTCACCTGAGTTTTCAATGTGTAGGAAGCATTGAAAAGGAGGCTAAAAGCAAGAATAGAATATGCTAAGTTCCTTCAAGAAACGGCCAAGGAAATGGCAAAGGAAGTTCAGAACTCAAGGAGTGGAGAAACTAAGCAAACAGCAGAAGATCTTGATGAATTTTTAAGCAAGGTGAGGAGTTCAGTTTCATTGGTCCACTTTCCGTGTTTTCTTTCTCCAATATTTTCTGTTATGCTTACCTGTCTATTTCTAAGTGTAGGTTAGAACGGGTGCACGGGTTTCTAACGAGGAGATCTTGGGGTTTGCTAAGTTGTTTAATGATGAGCTTACCCTTGATAACATCAGCAGGTTATCTTTTATCATGATTGCTTAACATTTTACTGTTTGACTGTAATGCGGATGTAATTGTGAGTGAAGTTGATGGCTCTCTGTTTTCTGTTTCATTCAGGCCTCGGTTAGTAAATATGTGCAAATATATGAATATCAGTCCTTATGGAACAGATGCATATTTGCGATATATGCTCCGAAAAAGACTCCGTCGGTGAGATACGTATCTTTCCATATTAGATGTACATTATTTTGTTGTAGCCTGCCTCCTTTAGAAACAAGTAGTAAAACATAGTGAATGTAAAATCAAAGCTATTTATTAGGCTCTACACTCTGCCTTTGTTTAAGCTTTGATTGTTAGAAAAATTAGACTGGTGAATGGCAAGGTGTACTACAGAAGGTATCATGTATGTACACTGTTCGTTATAATGCAGAGTGTGGTGCTTGATTTATCCTTTGTGACCCTACTTACGAGTTGGCAAGATTATTTCAAAAACTTCTATAAAAATTTACTCAGTTATCTGTTTTTTATGTCTTTTTCATATTTCACTAATGTAAGCTCTAGTAAATCGTTTGAAATACAAATTCTTCTTCTGGAGAGAATATATACCATCTTCTTAGAGCATTTGATGAAAGGTTTCCTGCCTTGAAAATGCTACTATCCTAGTCGGTATTTGAAATGGCTACATTTGATGTAAGTAGACAAACATGCAAGAGTTTTTCAACCTCTTGTCTAAAAAGGAACTGATGATTGAGTTCCCTTTTAATGTTAATCAACTTTTTTTTGTCAGGATTAAGGCTGATGATAAGTTAATTCAAGAAGAAGGTGTAGAATCCCTTTCAGAAGAGGAGCTTCGTGAGGATTGTAGGGAGCGTGGCATGCTTGGTTTGCGTTCTGTGGAAGACATGCGCCAGCAGGTATACCATGCTTAGCCTGGATACTCCCTCTTTGCTTGCAAATTATGTAGTTGAAGCTTCAAATACCATTTAGACTTGACAACTCATAAGTAGTTGATAGCGGATACAAAATGTTGGCTTTTTTTTATGTACTTCATCAGTATGATCTTTTATATTGTCAACAAGTAGAATGAAATAGTGTTTTATAACTATATTTCTAAAAGCTGTTAGTATCAAAACTGTTATGTTTGCTCATCAATTCATTAACATCTCTATGTAGCTTCATGATTGGTTGGATTTGTCTCTCAATCATTCCATGCCATCTTCACTTTTGATCCTTTCCAGGTACTCTTAAGCTCCATAAAATGTATACCCAACTTTTTGGGTTTTGTTTATTTCTTATTTATTTTTGCATTCAGAAGCCTTACACTTCATGTATATCTTGATAGTGGAGCCAGTTTTAATCGGTCTTTGTTTGATGTGTGTAATGCAGGGCCTTCATTGTGTCTGGAAGGTTGGATCCAGCTGACGCTGTTCGAGCTACACTGTCTTCTCTGCCAGATGAAGTGGTGGATACTGTTGGTGTTACGTCGTTGCCATCTGAAGACTCTGTATCTGAAAGGAGGAGGAAATTGGACTTCCTTCAGATGCAGGAAGAACTGATGAAGGTATAAATATTTTTTCTTTTATCTTGAATGCTTTATAGATAACTATTGGTGCTTTAGGAAGCAGAACTAAACTTGCTAATCTGTGTTTCATCAGGAGGAAAATATGTGTGTATTTTGTTAAGCTAGTTTTGATGCATTTGTTTTGGACTTGTCGGAAATTCGGAATCCAAAAAAAAAATGATGAGCAATCAAATAATAATGTTGAAAACAAAACTCCTGAAATCAATATTATGACTATCATCCAGAGATTCTAAATTATTATATTATGAAAACAAAACTCCTGAAAAATTAAATCTAACCTGTGACACTTCACTTCTTTATTTGCGCTGAGTGGCTTCAGAGATTCTAAATTACTATATTGCAGGAGGAGGAAGAGAGAGAGGAAGAAGAGCAAGCCAGGATGAAGGAAATTAAAGCCAGTGAAGAGGATTTGGCATTGAAAGAGATGACTATTCCAACAGCAAAAGAAGCACAAGAACAAGCCAGGGCAAGGACACTAGAAAAGGAAGAGAAGCTCTGCGAAATAAGTCGTGCATTGGCTGTTTTGGCTTCTGCATCTGTAAGGACTGGACTTAATAACTCTCAATGATTATCATTGTTGATTGTTCTTTTTTCATTTTTATTTTCCAAATTTTCAAGCACTATCATCTACACTATGGCTTAACTGTTTTTAATTTTTTCTGTTATTGACTCATTATTTCAGTCAGTGAGTAGGGAGCGTGAAGAGTTCCTGGGACTTGTCAATAAGGAGGTAATTTAAAACCTTTAATTGCTCCTAGTTTATATTGGGTATCTATTAAGATGGAATCATTTATCTTCAGTACCCTTACCATAGGTATGCATGCTAGTCTTCCCCTGCTCGATATATGCAGGCGCATTGGAGGGTTAACTGCTTGCAGTTTTTAGCAGAAGGACCATACATCACAAATATTGTCTCCAGTTCTGATTTCCACGTTTCTGCTTGTACTGTGCATGTATTGGAAGAATGTGGATGATGTTGATGTTCACTATGCTTTGGCCACTTTTAGTCTGAAGGATGTGTAGATTGACGACTTTTTAACTTTTAATGTGATTTACTTATGAGCTGTCTTCTACACGTTATATGCATGCATGCAACACTGTCTTCAGCATCATGTTCAAGTCAGAAGAATACTTCTGTATGTTGTTGTTTTAGTCCAAATGCATTGTCTTTGAGAATATTTTGCTTAAGTTGATTCTTTTGATCTTTCCAGATTGAACTTTACAATAGCATGGTGGAGAAAGAGGGTACAGATGGTGAAAAGGATGCCTTGAAGGCATATAAAGCTGCTCGGGATGAAAGTGACAGTACTTCTGTTGAGGCTGAAGGTGATGAGGTTTCATCAGCGCTCATAGACAAGGTTAGATATTCAATCCTGAATTATCTACTTGTAACATTCTTACCCTCGTTCACTTGATGGATTATCTTTTCTTCTGTGTTTCAGGTTGATGCGATGCTTCAAAATCTTGAAAAGGAAATTGATGATGTAGATGCGCATATTGGTGATCGCTGGCAATTACTTGACAGGTGAGCTCTTGATTTTAAATTTTTGTTTCCTCTTTGGGTTTCTTTTCCTATGAGTTCTGTTAGAAATCATACTTCCTACTGGATGGAAGCAATTCTTCTTTTCTTTCAATCTGTAGTTGGTTTGAACTTTTTTTTAAACTCATTTTGAGGGATTCTAGTAATGTTCAACTTTGATGGATGGTACCGTATTGGCATTTTGTCCATGTAGTTAAAGGTATGAGGTTTACAATATGTGTGCAGGGATTTTGATGGGAAAGTAACTCCTGAGGAGGTTGCAGCTGCTGCGAACTACTTGAAGAATACTTTAGGCAAGGAGGGTGTCCAAGAACTCATAGGCAACCTTTCCAAAGATAAAGGTGAGTGAATTTTTTTTACACTGCATACGTATATGTATAGGAATCTAAATCTAATATGATGATGATGATTTTTCCTTAAAGTTAATTTGATTGATTGATTGATTGATTCATGAAGATGAATGTTGTTATCCTTGTCTGTGATAGATGGGAAAATTCTTGTGGAAGACATTGTCAGATTGGGAAGCCGGACAGAAGATGCAACCCAAGCTGAAGAGGAGGGATAGGGAATATAGATGAGTCACTGACTGACTTCATTCATGATATAAATAATATAATATTGATAGGTTTTGTTTATGTCTGAAGTCTGAATGGTTGTGGAGTGGATTTGGGTTAGCTCCACTCTCCAGGTTTCGTTTTTCCATATACACGCAACGCAAGTGCTTTTGAGACCCCCCCGGTTTAAGAGACATGTGATGCGACGATTAGTTTAGTACTCTATAAAATCAATCAGTCACAGTGCAAATATATCAATATTTTGTGGGGCTCGGAATGACTGCAGCTAGCTTAACTAATCTTTATATCTAATGAATAATGATCAAGGTTTGTTTGTTCACTGATTATAATATGGAGATAATTTAATTATTATAATAGCAACCAAACCTTGGGCCTCATGCTTTGGTAGCCTAAGCAAGCATCAAGCATCAAGCATCAAGCTGCTGACTCATTTTATAGTGAGGGCTTTATATATAACCCATTAGGTGAGATCCTATCTCTTAAATGTTGGATCAGACTAACTAATTTGATCCAAAAGTTATAAGATAGGATCTTACTTAAGAGTCATATATAAGGCCCTCATTATAGAATTCTTAACCAATTTGATCCAACAATTAAGATATAGTACCTCATTTAAGGGCCATATATAAAGCCCTCACTATAGAATTCTTGTGAGCATGCAACGGCAATGGGCAGAACCACCGGCAAGGCTGCGGTGTGGTGGGATATAGACCAGTAAGTTTTGAAGAACAACTAATAATAAACCTATATCTACATGGCCCACACTGCCCAAGGCTGTGGTGTGGTGAGCTATAGACCAGTAAGTTGGGAAGAACAACTAATAATAAACCTATATCTACATGGCCCACCAAAGTTTGCTGCCTTTTGGTTTTTTGTGAAATTATCTATTGCTTTTAGCAAAACGTTTTTGAAGAAGGAAAAAAAAACCTATATGGCCCACCATTAACTACAACACATTAGGGAAATATTATTTTTTTAAAGTTCATTTGTATTATTTTTCAAGAATGGAACAATATATTAATCTAATTCTATTGCTCTTATAGTTATAACTAATATATATGTGAAAGTTAATTATTTATATGTTTGCATTTTACATTTTAGAAACTTGATTGGTTGATGCCAAGAATGGATTTAAAATGCAAAGAAGAAAAATCTTTAAATGTTAAGCTAAAAAATTTAGCTAACGCATCCAAAAAAGTTCTTGGTTCCGCTCTTTGCAACAGCTGATCCTGATTCTCTTCTCACTCAATAAACCTTCGCTCGGCTGGATCAACGTTTTCAGCTCATCATCATCATCGGATCTTATGTTACCTAGAGATCAATGTAGCTGAGAGACTAGTTAGTCCTACCTAGAGATAAACGTCTTGACCGGCCAGTACAAAAGTTCATTTGATTTGATTACCTCTCCTAGCTAGTTAACACTATTTGATTTAACAGCACAAATGTTTGACCGAAATAATAACATTGTACTTTTGTGTCGGGGAAAAAAAAACAAAGTTTGATTGATCACATTTTTCATATTGTTTTTAGGGCGCCCTTGTTTTTATTTCCCATTATATATTACTTTTGTTATTTCTGTATTTATGCTGCTCATTTATTTACAGTCAAGTTTAATAACGTTATTCGCATTCTTCTCTGTATTTATGCTCCCATTTACTGTCAAGTTTAAATTCGATCAATGTTGTCTTTTCGATTGAGAAATCTAATATATGTAGGTAAATATTATAGTTTATGGGTTGGAGAGGGAAAAAATTGTTAAAAAGGATTGTGTGTGTGTGATGTGTACTATATAATATTTGGGACTTTCCAGTAAAATATATATATATATATATATGTGGACATAAATAAAATAGTTATAATAATAAAGTTGAAGGCTTGACGCAACAAAATAGAATAACAATTGATTACTTAATTAAGTTGAATTAAGCAGCTGCGGTTGTCAATTTGGACAGAAATTCATGGATGTTGGTATCCGAAGTGCCCCCGTCACTGACAGCCTCTATAGCCAAGCTTTTCCATTTATTAGCATTCTTTTTCATTTCAATCGCTGTCTCCCCCTCCATCACTTTCCTAATGCAACTCTCGATTTCTTCTCTTGCTACGATCCCATTCTCATCAGTAATATTATTTGCATCATGATGATGATCACGATCGACTTTCACTCTAACCCCAACCTTCCAAAGATCCTGCACTAATTTCGAATTAGTGGGCTGGTCCGTCCACTGCGGCATTACAATCATTGGCACTCCCAAGCTAAGTGCCTCAATCGTCGAATTCCAGCCACCGTGTGTGAAAAAGCACCCCACCGCCTCATTTGATAAAACTTCCAACTGAGGGCTCCATTTTACTATCAACCCTTTGCCTTTACCACCATCTTCTCTAGTACTAGTACTTCTCTCCAGCTCCAGCTCCTCCATGAAGTTGGGTGGCAGCTTCGCCTCTTCGGATCCCCTGACCACCCACAAGAAATAGAAGCCGCTTCCCTTCAACCCCAATGCAAGCTCCTCCATTTGCTTGTGGCTTAGATTGGCCATACTTCCAAAGGCCACGTATATCACGGATCCTGGTGGCTTGCTGTTGAGCCAGTCGCTGCAAACGGAGTCTATCTTATACAGATGAAGCCCATATTCCTTGTCGTCTTCGATGCGATTGTCTAAGTAAGCAGATGGAATGGTTGGCCCTATTGTTAACATACGACAAACTTTTGACATCGAGTCCACAACCTGTACGTTACGTGATACGTTAGCTTAGCTAATAGTTATAATGAAAGTTAATATAATTATATAATGAATAATGAAGGGATGTAAGGATGCAGGAGGACACCTGCACGCGTACGTACCTGTTGCTCTAACTTGTAGAAGGAATTGGCAAAAATGAAATCGGCTTCGTGGAGATTAGAATATTGGTTCAAAACCATCTCAAGGTAAGCTGGATATGAACCGGGAACAGAAATGAAGGACGGCAAGTCTTGAGGCTCAAGCATATGCAAACCGGGAATACTAGTAGCATCACCACCATGATACTGCATATAGTAAATGTAATTGACGGTGCAGGTTTGAGTAAAAAAGGCAGCGGACGCTAGACCCAACTGTTTGGCTACATCCAGAGCCCAGGGCAAAAATGGATCATATATTATGCAATTAATAGGGTGGGGTGAGTTGTTGTACTTTGTAATGAGCTCGATTAGGGTTCTGGAGCCCTCGGCTTCCATCCGGGCTAGATAAGCGGCGATGCTTTCAGCTCGGGCAAAGCCTTCCTCATCGTAGCCATCGGATATGGTGTCGAATTGGACGGAGCCACTTGATTTGAGCGGCAATGACTTGCTGATGAAGATGGTGTTGGCTAGAGTGACTTTGAGGCCCTTAGAGGCTAAGCGCTTGGAGAACTGGAGCAAGGGGTTTAAGTGACCTTGAGCAGGATAAGGAATTGCCAAGACGTGGCCTCTAAATTTGTCTTCCATTTGATCTCTCTCTTCTCTCTCTCTCTCTCTCTCTCTCTCTCTCTCTCTTTCTCTCACTCAAAAACTTAGGTGTAGCTGTGCTAGCTGTGCAGTGTGAATAATGGAGATAGATATATATATATATATATATATACACATGGTATACAAACTAATTACTGTTCATGCATGGGCATTCAGTTTTGAGTAGGTTTATATCGCATTCACATGTAACCTAACACGACTGTTAGATAGATATAGAATATATAGGTATCGTCAAATCCTCATCTTTAGCTTTTCAGGTCTGCCCGTCTCTTATTACATTAATTGTAATTTGTGTAAGTACACACATCGCTCTCACTCTCATTCTCACTCTCAGCTAGTTGTTGGGCCAAGCAAGCAAGCATCGTGATTGATTAGCATGATACTAATGGCGGGATGGATGATGAAGCAACAGTGCCCTATAATATAATTGGTCCTTAATTAAATGGGCAAATTATTGATCAATTATGTGTTCTCATTGTCATCCAAACTAGGCATACAATAATTGAAGTTGAGTTGAGGGTGAATGAATTCATTAAGTAAAGACACGACAATGGCGGTCCATTCCATCATGCATAGATAGAATTATGGAACCAATAATTGACAAGGCAGGCACCCTCTCCTCTCTCATCTCTAGTTCTCTCGTCTCTTTACGGATGCTATGCATCATGCATGCTTTCCTTCTACTAGCTAACATTCCATTCTGTTTTTTAACTAGCTAGTCCTAATTCAAGAATCGTTCTATAATGATGTTGTCATATATGGACCACAGATGTAGACATTCATATTAGTCATATGATTCATCTGAATAGTAACTTCACTTAAGTTTAATGAAATGATCTTGTGACTAATATGGAGTTTCACATGAGGGGTCCATATATGGCACCCTCATTATAGAATTTCACCCTAATCCAATCCAATACAATCTAATTCACGTTTTTCATATAAATTTTAGCTTTACATTATGCTTAGTTAGAGCACTTCCACCCATGATGTCATGGCAACCCAATGCAATTACTATTTATATGAGTTTAATTTTATTATAATTTTAAAAAATTGCTAGTTATGTATGAAAAAAAAATCTGAATTTTTTTGGATTTTTAAATTTTTTTTACATTGATGACATCATCCCCCTAAGGCAACAGCTTGAGCTGTTCTTGCTTTCGGGCTTGTTCAGGCTTAGTGAAGCCCACCATCTGTCTGGGCTGGATTGCTGTGCTGAAAATGGTTTTTGAGGCCTAAAGGGCCTTTTGCCTTGATTAAGCTGCTAAAGTGGAAACGCTCTTAATGGCCCATTTATGTGGACTGAGGAGGCCCATGTTGACTGGGCTGTTTCTTGTAACACTCAGGGCCTGGGCTTTTGTCTTTCTTTCTTACTACTTCGTCTTCATCCTCAAACATACTCATCCTGGAAATGCTATAATGAGGGGTTTATAGTCAGGTTGATGGTGAGATTGAACCCCTCACTTTAAATCCCTCACTATAGCCTCTCCCATACTCCCCCCATTAGCTTTCTTGCTGAAACGATGGTTAGTCTAAACTAAACAAACAAAAGATAAAGTATGGGCTTTTCTCTTTGCACAGGTGGGTTTTATTTTATGGGTCGTCTTTTTTCCTTTTCCCAATTAATTTTTGGGTCGTCTTTAGGGAGGTGGCCTTCATTTTTAATATTGCTTATAAATCATCTGTACTAGGGGTGTAATTCGGCCGGAACGGATCGGAAATAGCCATTCCAATTTCCGTTCCAAACATTTCGGAATTCAATAAGCACTTCCGATTTCCATCCAAACAAATTCGGAATTCAATAAACACTTCCGATTCCAATTCCAAAAAATTCCGGAAAAATTCGGAACTTTCCGATTCCGAAATTTTGAATTCTTTGGAACTTAATCATACAAATATTATACTACTTGACATAAAAATATTTAAAATCTCCATTTGGCTTCAATTAAGAAGCCCAACTTGGAGTTTCATAAATACCCCAACTAAATAATGACCCGTGAAGCCCATTTAACATTGTATGCTAAACTTGAAGTCTGTTGAAATTTCCCATTGGGTGAAGATATTTATAACGAACAAAACATCTGATGTGACGACCTGACCCAATTTAAAAGATAAAATGAATTAATTAAATAAGTTAATTAATTTGGATAATTAAAATGAATTAAAAATGAATTAATTGGAATTAATTGAAAATAAGTAATTAAAGGGGCATTTTGGTCCACTTTATTTTCGACGGAATTTGGCGAAACAAGTTGCGCCATTGCGTTCGAACGCGTCGAAACGAGTCCGCTGACGGGCGGAACGCTTCGACACGAAGCCGTGATTGTCTTGAGGACGTAAGCGGCCATTTCAAATTTGGGAAAACTGATAAAGCCACGTGGCCAATCGGGATTCCTCTTTTCTCTCTCTTCCCTTCTCTCCTAGTTACGATCTCTCTCCGGTTCTCTCTTCCGATCGGTTTCTCCTCATCCACGGCGACACACAGTCACGGCCGACCGAGACCTGCCGTAAAAGGACGGGCTGACTCGCCGACAAAACCCAATAGCTTTCCTGCACGGAAGCTCGAATCCAATTACATTGCCAATCCGGTTTTTCCGATTCGCCACGGCGCTGCGCTGCCTCCTGGTGAGCTGCCGCGCGTGAGGTACGTGTTCGAACCCTCTCTTCCTCCTCTATCTGCTCTCAAGTGGGCTGAGTCGTTGATCGTGGTAAGCTGGGATCTAAAAGCTAGGTTTTAGGGTCGGTTTGGCCGACTTTCTGGTCGGGTTTTGAGGTGGTTAACCACCGGCCTGGGGCAACCATGGCCGGTTCTAGACTCCCGCTGGTCTCGAGTCGTTTGGTGTGGGCTGGCCTTCAAGTGGTGACGCTTTGGGGCATTTATCTAGACACCCGCCGCCCACGGTGGCGCGTGTGGCGGTGCGTGGTGGCGGTGTGGTGGCGGTTCTTGGGTCAATAATGATCTCTCGTATCACTGTGAGCGCGTGGGAGTTGACGGATCTCAATTCGAGATCGCTTGGTTATCGAACCGGATCTCGCCTATTGCGTGATTCTAGTTCGACAGGATTGAACGGTTGGATCGTGTCCATTCTTGGATATGTTGATCTAGATAATTCTAGGATCGTATAGGATTTGACGGATCATGATTCGGAGTCCCGGATACTCCCGGATCGATGACTTGAAGTTAGGATTAAACCGAATCGTCCGATCGCAGCGATCGTGAGCAATCCGACCGTTTGATCGAGACCAAACTTTGAGGACACGTTGTTCTAGGTCGTGTTGAACCTCTAGGAACTTTCGGATCTAAGTTTGAGGTCATGGGACCCACGGGTCCGGTTTGACCTATTCGCCTGCTTGACCAAGTTTGACCGGGTTTGACCAAGCGTCTCCGAGGTCCTGCATTTACGTTGTAGTTGACTTTGTTGGACTTCTAGGAAGGTCTAGATCGTTTTGGAGGTCTTGGGCCCGTGGGCCCTGCTGATTCGGTAACTGGGTGTTTGACCGCCGCTGACCGTGAGTCTTCCTGGTAGGTCCCACCTGGTTGTAAGAGGTAGTTTGACCTTGGAATCCTTCAGTAGGACGTACGGGCACGTTAAGTGGGGTTTTGTTAGGGTTTAAGTTTACGGTTCTGCATTTGCCTCACTTCGCATCAATCCAACTGCCTTTATCGCTTAGGTGCGCTGACTTCTTCTACGCCGCAAGCGGACCCTTTCGAGGTTGTCGCAAAGACAGCATCAACTAAGGAGTGGACTTTGTTTTCTACTGTGCATGATTTGGAATGAATTGCATGAAATGCATGAAATGGAGATTTAATGATTTTAAATCTTGAATTGATTAATATGTTAAGTCTTGATTTGACTTTGGTTTTATTATATTTAAAAGGGTTTGCATTTGAGTTTAATGCATGATTTGGGTTGCCGGATTTTATGTGGGGCCCTGTTGGTTATTTTATTAATATTTATACTTTGGAAGTATTGAACACGTGGACAACGCCCGGTGATTTCATATCAGATTTTCATTATACAAATGAGCTATATTAAGCTTGGAATCTTTGTATTATATTTTAATTATATAAATTGAACATATGGACGTTAGTATAGTCCGCTTTGATTTCATATTCGGTTTTGGTGATAAAACCCTATGATTTATAATGCGATACTTTGATTATATATATATAAACTTATATATATATATATATATATATATATGTATAGCTACTTGGAGTAAACACTTGTAATAGTGGAAATTGGTTATATAACTATATATATATATATGTATATGTACTTTGGTTATACATATGTATATATATTGATATATCTTTTACTTTGACTATATATATATATATTACTTATATATATATAGGTATATCTACTTTGAGAAAAGGATCACCATACGTTGGTTGTATATATATATATATATATATATATATGTACCTTGATATATATATATATATACATATGTTTATCTACTTTAAGAAAAGGGTTTTCAATACTTCGGTTATATATATATATATATTGATATATATATATATATATATATATATATATATGTTTATACATTATATTTGACGCCTTAGAGACTCGTAGATTTTATCATGATTTAGTATGCTTGACCTTAGCATTGAATAAGATTTAAATATGGTTTTTCAATGAAAAAGATGTTTGATTTAATATTAATCATATGCCATGGTCGTTTGACCCTTGTGAATACTTTGAATATAGAAATATATGTTTTAGACAATGATGTCCTCGATTTTGAGTATATATATATGGGTTATATGTTTGATGGACTTGTGTATGTCCCCGATGTTGGTGTTTTGGGGTTGGGTACATTGTGTATGTATATATATATACTGTTATCACAGAGTTTATTGTTGTGAGGCTGTTAGCACCTTGTATTGTACTCTCCCCTGCTCTCGACATCGATGATACTTACCTAGATCCGGGTATGATACGATCCTGCATACCTTAACGGTGTGTAGTAGACCCTTGATTGGGGTAGTCTGGCCGTGAGACAGATTTATTTTGGAGGTATGGTTGGTAAGTTTACCATATAGTCCCGTGAGTTTAGTCCCACTTTGGACGGCTCAACCCCGGGCCGGTGTGTCGTTGAGGTCAGCATCGGTGTCCCAAATAAATGATCCCTGTTGGATTGTTTTCCCCAGTACTTGTGTGTGTTATAGTTATACTATACCTATACGCTGTGTTAGTACATTCGTATTCATATTTCTTTAGTGAGGATCGTTTCCTGCTTGTCGTGCTTGTAAGCACATGATTGTGAGAGTGGGGATGTTCGGGAAACTATTTAATTGCTTTGGTTGTAGTACTTGACTTGATTTGTGATTTTTATAGGTTTTACTTGTGGGATTGTAAATCCTGTTTTATATATATATATTTATATATATATATATAAATGTTTTGAACGGTAATTATTATCTTTATTGCTGTCACAAGTTTGATTTGCTTGTTTTAAGCGTAGCCATTCGGCATTTTAAGGTTTGTTTTACCTTATGTGGATTTTATCCCATCCTTATCCTTTTACGTTAATAAATCCTTTTGTTTATATTTCATAAACTTGTGTGGGATTTGTTTTGGGAGGATTATGCCTGGAAATGTAAAAGGGGTTTTAAATCGAAATGTTTTCTACGCACTTTGAATTAGTACATTTCCAAATATATAAACGATTTGATATGCATGTTTGCATGGTTTTAAACGTGGGGTTACTACTTTGATTTAAGTATGAAAACCTTGTTTTTGTCCACTCACACTCTTTCTGCTTTTGCGCCCCCGTGACCGTAGTCGCTAAGGGCCGACACCTTTCTGTACGGCGCTTCTCTTCTCGAAGCTGACGGGGGCGGTAGGATTGTCATCCTTGAACCCTAAACTCGTAATCTGTTATTTTATTCCACTGTTGAATTCTTGTACTCTTAGTTGCCTGTATCACCTTTTAGAGTTGAATTAGTTTCACGAGGCTCGTTATGTTTTTGTTGTATGCATGCCGGGCCACAGCTTGGGTTGTTTATTCGTGCTAGTTTGACAGTTGAAACTTTGGGCTAGTCCTTGTTGTAGGGGAGACTCGTCTGCTTTTTCGGTAGAAGTCTCGCCCATCATAGGTTGTATCTCGAAGAGGGTAATTGTTTTAGGATGTGGGCCCACATGGTTGATGTGGGCCCATCAATGGTGGTCCTGCCTTTCGGGGTGAAATCTGGTCGGGTCTTGTCATCTGAAGTTTATGTTTTTAGTCGATGTGGGACTCCATCAACACTCGAGAAATGGGTTTGTTGCATGAGAGCTCTTCTTGCTCCTCTTTTGTTTCTCAAACATCAATACAGATGTTTTGCTCTGACACTTGATGACATTTCTTCTTGGTCTGTGTCTTCCCAAGATGTTAAACTTTGCTTTTTCAAGTTTCAATATGCAGATGGTTTGATTGGCATTATGCTCCACTACACCTTTGCAACCAGAAAGGTTGGGACGGGGACAGAGAAAAGGAGAGACAAGGAGAGGGATATCCATATGGAGGATAGAAAAAAGAAGATAGAAACAGAGAGTGAGATCGGGAGGGAGAGAGAAAAAAAAACAAAGTGGGTTGTGGGGGAGACTGAGTAATAGAGGGGAGATAGTAAGAAAGGAAGAAATGGAACTAACTGCATGAAACTGGATTGATACAAATGACACCACGTATTGATACAGGAAACACCACGTATTGATATATCAAACACCACGTATTGATACAAAAAGAAACCCTTGTGGTTTTGGATCAATACAGTGAAACTCCATATTGATCCACATTAGCGTACTGATGTTATTTGAACAAGCTGCAGCAAGTACAACTAATGACAACAATAATATAAACATACACAAAGATTTCTAACTCCACAGGCAAAATTGAAAGTTGGATCAATACAAGTGAACATGTATTAATCCAGTGAGAATGCATATGAGTTTTACCTTTAGATCTGCAACGAGGAAACTTGGAAGCCCTTCAACCCACACCGATTCTAACCTAGAATCTAATTAATATTACAAGGGTTTTATTGGTTTAAGATAAGAGCCAAAATACAATAAAGGTTCAAATAAAAACCTTACACATTCAATATGTTAGTCTTGCTCTAGACAATTGGAATACTATAATTGTCAAGCTCCAATGAATATATATATATATATATCGTATATGTGGTGTTTCATGTATAAAATGATTTTATAATTAAAATTTTAAATGAAGATAGTTTAAAATTTTTTAAAATACATACATACACACATATAGTCTTAAAGTTTTATACTCATATCATGATTCATAGGTAACAAACACACATATGCATTTTGGTTATATAGTATTTTTGGATATAAATACCATACATATGCACTTTTGTTATATTCAAAACAACTTATATTAGCCAAAAATACATCATCTTAAGTAATATATACTCCTATACATATGCACATATATGTATATATAATAAACCTTTAGTTTATATAGGCATGAGTATACTTCTTATGTATACATGTATGTGTGTTTTATATAGACACATACATCATCATAAAGTAATATATACTCCTATGTTTAGTATACATGTAAATATGAATATTTGTATGTGGGTACTTAAATATAACAAATAAGAAAGGAAACATATATAGGACTTATAAAATAAAAACAATGCAATTAAAATTATAAATCATAAAATATTATTATAATTTTGGAATTTTACGGAAAAAATAGGAAAAATTGGATCGGATTGGGTTCGGAGAAATTCGGAAATTTTCGGATCGGAATTTCGAAATTTTCGGATTTTACAGATAGGTTCCGAATCCGATCCAAATTTTATCGGAAATTTCGGATTTTGGCACTTTCGGATATCGGATGTATCGGAGTCGGATTTTTTTGGAAAGTTTCGGACCGGAATCGGTCGGAATCGGATTTTCCAATCCAATTTACACCCCTAATCTGTACTTTTGACCAGAATAATAATATATATATATCATCTGTACTAAAATACGGAAAAGGGACAGTCCCCCAACACCGCCCAAAAAAAAAAATAATTAATTAAATGTAGTACTAATTGAAGGAGGGCCACGGGCCACACGAGTAAAACCTAAAAGAAACGAGAAAAGGTTAGTTGAGGTGGGGCCCATCTTCCACATCACATATTTGATCTTTCCCCTGCATGATGCAAGCAAACTAGTAGCTTTCCGACCAGAGTACAGACGATCACCGTCCCTTTCCTTGGCCTTTTCTCCTCGTTTATTCCCTTCGCTCTCTTCTTTCCTTGGCCGTCCACACTTTCTCTCTCTATCTCTCCCTTTGTGTTTCTGTCTCTCTATCAACTCATCCACGCGTCAATCTGTCATTGCTTTAAAAATTTCTACCCACCGGATGATCGTATGGGCATTAATATATAAGACGGTCCCACATTTCCTTTGTGCTCTCTGAAATGAGAAAACACTCCCACCTAGGAAAAAAACTTGGTTAGAACGGTGATATCATTGTTTTGCTATCTTTCTCCAATCACAGCCCGTAATGCATACAAATTTTTTCACGTGGTGGACTGTGCTTCAAAGGTGGACTGTGCTTCAAAGGGGATAGCAAAACAGTGCTATCCCCATTCCAACCAAATTTATCTCCCCACCTAGACCTAGCCCAGCATCCCCATCCATCCGTCCATAGTCCACCACACACACACACTTCCATATCGTATGATTTCGTATTGTATCGTATCGTATCGTATAGAGTCACTATTTTGTTTTTTTGTCCAATATCATAAAAAAAAACATGTTAATTATGTTTGTGAGTATCCATACTTATTGACTACTAGTAGTGAGATTACACAAAATATGAACCGAAACCAAGTAAGTGTGAGACTCTTAATAAGTAGGGTTGATTTAATTCAGTAACTGGGAATTCCAATATAATAATCTCTAATATCTACATTAACTACATTCTCTTCTGTTAGCATGTTTACTTTGCATTGCATAGCCATGGGCTGATGGGCATATTATACATGGCAGGCCTTGTGTTGACGTTATTATCGACTTCCACTTGTGTTGTGTACATGATGCATGATGCATGATACATGAGTGTGTGATAGTGTGAGCTTCAGTCTTTGATTGATCACCATTTCAGTCTGTGTGTGTTTGTATCCACTACCACACCACTTGTATTATCAACTTCACTCCGAACATGGAATCTTAATACCAAAATTGACATGCTTGCTTTGCTTTGTTTAGATAAAAATATCCGGAGGGAGAGACAGAGAAACCAATTTCTCGTGAGCGACAGATAAAAAAAATAGACAAAAAGGAAAGCAATGGAAAATTAATAATGAGCAATAAATATATATATGTTTCCCCTCCCTCGTATATATTTTAGGAGAAGACACACGTCCATCGCGCTCTCTCTCTCTCTCTCCTCTCCTCTGCATTCTAGACTATACCAGCTCTCTCTCTCTGCTCTGCCTCTCAACTCAACTCAACACTACTCCTTCATCCAATTCCACCGCTCTTATCACTTGTATGATATCCTTCAATTTCTCTACTTCATTTCAGGTGCTCTGAATAATGTTTTCTTTTCCCACCTTACAAACAGTCTTTATGTGGAAGGTTTTCTTATTCAACCTTTTCTCTTCAGGTTTTGATCCTTGAAGATTTTAGTTCAAACATTTGCTTTGAATTTGAGTAGATGATTGCCTGAGCAGAATGAGCAGAATACTACATAATTCCTGTGAGGATTTATTCTGAATTTTAATATTTTGTCAATTTCTTTGTTTCAGTTTCTTCGGCATTGAATGTATTTCTAGCATCAGTGATAGGACTGTGGGGAAGATCGGTGCAAATCTCGAAATTTTGTGAGAAGGTTTGCTTTTTTTTGCATATTTAAGGTATGATTCCGGATTTTCTTGAATTTTATTGATAACCAAAAACAGGGCTCTATGTCTACTGTGAATAATAATAAATTAGCGGTCAAAGTTGGTTCATACAAATATATTTCATTTTTCTTATCCGTTTGTTTCTTTTTCTTTTTTTTTTTGCGGTAAATTTCGATAAAATTAAGCATATGACATTAGCTCTAGACTTACGGTTGAAATTAAAAGCTTTTACATTTGTCTCTCCCTTGGTGGATGCCTAGTTTCCTGTAAACTGTGGCAAAGTTCTTAGCAGTAATTCTAGTTTTGGGAGCATATCTTTCCTGCATCGCTGGTTTGAGATTGGGACAAAAGAAATTTCTAAACTCTAAGTTAGGCATGCTAGACGTTCCTCCATTTCTCAAGTAACTTTGGAACTGGTCTACAAGCCAAGAAGGCTTCTTGTTAATGATTCTTTTCCTCTTTGGCTCTTTGAAGTCTTTTGCTTCTGTCATTAGCAGTTGTTGGCATTCCTTCCCAAGTAGATTTTTATGTTTTGATCCAACCATGAGATACCATTTAGGCCAGACACCTATAAATAGATCTTATGCCCAACTATCTTCTCTTGCATAAGTATTGTTCGAGAAGTATTCTCTGCACTATTTCATATTAATATAATTGGTGCATTTATGATCTAATTCCATTTGTGCTCTACAACATTCAAAACTATTCTTGCATTTTTCATAAGCTCTTTTTTTCTTTGTGTGCAGATCTTCTATCCATACTTTTTTTTTTTAATATATAGTTATTTTAGACAAACTACAATAGCCAATGGCTTCAACTACTCTTGACTCACCCTGGCCATCCTCACCTAGCGATTCATTTTGTGGATCTTTCAATATACGTATAGAGGGAGAGATTCCGGACGAAATTTTACCTGTTCTGGAAGACCCAACCTCTTCTGTGTCCTATAACCATAATATCCCAAAACCTCCTCCTCCTGTCCCTAGTAAAACCTATTCATGGAACAAATATTTCAAAAGGCTTTCACGGAGTTGCTCTGTCCCAAAGGAAACAATGGATAAATGGGACAAGCTTTTTAAAGATGGATATGGTGCTGATGTCTATATTTTCACCGAGGATGAATCATTTATTCCAGCTCATTTTAGTGTTCTGGTGAGTTAATTGAATTGATCCCATAGTTTCATCACTAGAAAATCCTCAATGAAATTTCTGGATGTGGCTTAAAGGTTTTCCTTTTATATTGAATGTGCAGAGCATTGCATCACCGGTGCTAGGTAATTTCTTGCAGCAATCAAAAGTTAAAAATGGCATGAGATACATTAAGATCCCTGGGGTACCTTATGAAGCTGTCTACACATTCATTCGTTTTCTTTACTCATCCTGGTATGTTGGAATTATGTTGTTCAGTAAGCTATCCCCTTCCAATGATTAATTGCTTGTTTTAGCTAAATTTCTTACAATGTTTTCTTGTGTGTCTTATGCAGCTATGACAAGGAAGAGATGAAGAAATTTGTTCCCCATTTGTTGGTTTTGTCACACTCCTACTCAGTTCCATCACTGAAAAGAGTTTGTATATATCTTCTTGAGGAAGGATGGCTAAGCAAAGAAAACGTGGTTGATGTGCTTCAGTTGGCGAGGAACTGTGATGCACCACGGCTCTCCTTAATTTGTGTTCGTATGGTTGTGAAGGACTTTAAAGCCATATCATCAACTGAAGGCTGGAAAGTGATGAAGCAAGTTAATCCTGCACTTGAACAAGAGCTGCTAGAGTCTGTTGTTGAAGTAGATTCTGTAAGCTGGTTTCTCTTTCCTTTTTCAAAGATTTTACCGTACCTCTGTATGGTTTGTGGGGCGGGGGGGAGATACACTTTTGTTTTGTAAAAAGAAAACCTTTTACGTTTTCAACGAGGTGGTATTTTTGTATCTAATTGAATGTTTATGCAATCGTAAAGTAATCAGTACTCGTTTAGTTCACTCCTTTAAATTTGGGATCTTAGATTCAACTTTTTTGTGCCAGAGGAAAGAAGAGAGGTTGAAGAAAAAGGAAGAGAGAAAAGTGTACTTGCAACTGTACGAGGCAATGGAAGCCCTCCTTCACATATGCAGGGATGGATGTAGGACCATAGGTCCTCGTGACAAGGTGTTCAGAGGAAGCCAGGTTGCTTGTGATTTTCCTGCTTGCAAGGGGCTTGAGACCTTAGTTCGTCATTTCTCCAGCTGTAAAACCCGGGTTCCTGGTGGATGTGCTCACTGCAAGCGCATGTGGCAGCTTCTTGAACTGCATTCTCGTATTTGCAATGAGCCTGATTCATGCAAGGTCCCTTTGTGTAGGTAAGCATGAGAAATCCTGTGAGACTTTGGTGTTGCTGCCAGTAATATGGATGCCATGTGCCACTATGATTGAAATGATTTTTGCATAATTACTCTCTGTGGTTTCAGGCATTTCAAGGAAAAAATGCAGCAGCAGACCAAGAAAGATGAAGCTAAATGGAAGTTGTTGGTGAGTAAGGTGGTAGCAGCAAAGCTGGGACCAATCTCAGGTCGGCGTGCAAGTTTCTTATGACCTCTAGCATTTCAAAGCAAAATGTATCAACTGAAGAATGATTTATCGTATCTTTTTTATTTATCAATTAAATTTAAATGTATCAAGAATCGTCTGTTTCTTTTGTGGGGTGGGGGTGTCAAGTAAATGTAATAAGCATATGATTTCTGACTGAGGCTATTGACTTGGCCTCTCACTGTCACTATCACTTCCTTTATCGTTTCTTTCTTGTAAGCCCCATTGGAGGGATTCCAACTAGATGACGAGAATGAGATTTTTGGCACGTTCAGCTTTATGCTGTTGAACAACCACCGAATTGAGCTTCAATGCTACCTACGGCTACTGAAAACGTTATAACTTATAACCATATGCATGGAAGTTTGCCTCTCAAACATAAGTCTAGCAAAGCACATTTTCTACTGCCTCTGTTTTATGTAAACCTTTTAGTACTGACTGATCTTAAAACAACTAGAGCCCTCGTAACAAATTCACTACGATTTATGAATCATCATCAAGCATTCCCCCGATAAGCCAGGCTTCGGTGCGAATATGACAAGCATTCATCATAATAATAATTAATCATCAGTCTTCGGAAAATTTCTTCACTCGTTCAAGACCAAATATTTTTCAAAAAAATGTATTGAGTAGGGTAGTTAGTTCTACTTCTCATAAAAAGCTCCACGTAAGTTTACATTACAACACAATTGCATTAAGCATGACAGTAGAGATGTTCTACATGGGTTGATAACATCACAATACCATGCTATGCACCATCTGCTAAATTCCTCCTCGTCGTACTAATGTACAGAACTGCATCAATGCCAAAACAGAAAAAGAAATTCCAATTATTCTTTTAACCAAGGTAACAACACTAAGAGCAAAATAACAAGATAATTCATTGAACATTACCATTATTTCCACGAATAAACGCATCACCATACTTATTTTTCAACTGTCCGTTGACATATTCTTCTGTTTGTTCCATCGCTATATTCATATAACCATCAAGACAAGCAAGAATACCTGCATAAGAAAATTAAGACATCAAAAGGGCTAATCCCTGCAGCTTGAATCAACACCAGAAACGAAAACAAAGTCGTGAGAATACAATTAAAGAAAAACCTATAGGCATGAAAAAAGGATTACAAAAACGGACCTCGATAGTCAACACCAGAATTCAGTTTAACAACAACTGGTCGCCCACGAATTGATTTAAGGAAATCTGCAGGAGTTTTTGTGGTTCCTGTCCCTTTCTCTCCCACTCCACTCATCTTCTCTATCCTAAATCTTAACTTCTTACCCCTCCTGAAATGATATCAAATGTTAAACAAATTCAAACAGTCAAGAAAATAAAGTAAAAGAAGACATATGTAACAACACATAAACACAAGCCACCGAAAGACGAATACATATCATAAAGATCCGCAAAACCAGAGCTACTGTAGAGGACAGATACATCAACCAATCTTGGCAGCACAAAACCCCCTGAATACATTCTAAGCATAACTAAGTGACTTTTAAAACAAGCCCATCCAAGCAAACAGTCCTAGTTTGTTGGTATCAGATTATTAACTCAGTTAATAGTAACGCTGACACCATCTATGAAGAAAACAATAGACAACAAAATTTTTACAGACTTTTCAATCCATGTACAAACACCAGAGAAATGTTTAAGAAAAGCAGATTGCCACTCAACTGATTGCATAGCTCAAGGAATAGCTAACTAAACCAAACTAATCTAAAAGGCACCCAATTATCAGTTAGAAAGATCATCAGTCAAAAGGCAATATTCCAAACGATCCTACCATATGCCTAAGTGAATAAGATGGCATCTGACATCATACAAACAATTTTGTTAAGACATGAACACCTCTCCAACCTCCTTCTGCAGCAACATATTGTGCTGTGAGTGAACTTACAACACTTTTAAGTAACGAGGATGCCATCTACAGGTCTACATAAGCAACTAACACACACTTGATTCCAGCCCTAAAAGGGTGCTAAAAAAGTCATCCTTTCGATTATAGAATATATATCTTTTTTCTTTTTTTTAAATTAAAAAGAAAAATTAACAAAAGAGCTAGACCTAAAACCCATGGTATCAACAAAATTATCAACAAATTCTGTAAATTCTTCATCGAAAATCACTTGACACATTTATGCCCATATTGAGTTTGGCCTAATTGCAATTTTATCGTCTTAAATATCTCAACAGTAACCTTACTCAGACAATAGATCAAATTCAAGAAACCCTAAAGGGCAAGTTCAAAAAATTCTTTAATAAATGTAAACAAGAACAAGGAAAGGACTTCATATAAGAGCTACGACTACAAGACCAAAAGTGCTATGAAAGATAAAGAAGAAGATGCGGATCAAGCACACACCTTTTTGGTTCCGGAGCTTGAACTTTGAGAGAGCGCAAGACAGACAGTGACAAATTAACCGGGAATCCCTGACTGCTTATATATTAGGGTCGGAGTTTGGACCTTGGGGTCTGTTTGTAAGCCCACCGCAGTCGTTGGGCCTTATTCGTGCATTCGCCCATATTCTTTTTTTCTTGGTCAAACTTAGGTCGAGGTTTCACAAGAAATGAATTTCCACCTGGCCAACACAAAATGGAACCCAGCCAAACCATTAACAGCATAAACAGATCCTACCCGCCCTGATTAGAAGATACAGAGAATCTGAGATCCTCTCTGTATATAATTTGTGACCCATTCTCCCTTTCGATTGACGATCGTGGTCACATATACAAACTCCGATCAAAGTCAGGAGCTTTTGTTTCTTTTTCCAATCCTATTCACTTGGGAACCATGACACCACTCAGAAAACCACTTCCCCACCTCCTCTTCAAACCCAATTTCAAATCTTCATCACTCCAAGCACTTGTTTCATACTCAACAAAATCTGAAACAAGCAGTACCCAGATATCAAATTCACCAAAACAAGCAAACCCCATATTCAAAATCGCACCTTTTGATCCTATTTCACCAGCATTCCTTCAAACCAGGTCAGTGTTGTCATATGCTGGTTCTAAATCCTGTTTTAATAATGATGCTCATGTTATCGATACCCACTCGCCTAAATCTCCAAAGCAAGAAAAATCAGTTTCTAGAGCCGTCAAATATGGTCCAATTTTATACAGACTAATACCAAACAGGCCATTGTCAACTGCAAATTCTGACCCGTCACGTTCCAAACCATTGGATTCTGCGGAGCCAGCTGAACCGCTTTCTTCAGAGTCAATCCCAGCTGTTTCCACCGTAACTTCACCATATGATAGTTCACAGCCAATTGATGCAGGCTCTTCAATCCGAAAACCGATCAGTTTATGGCCCGGAATGTACCATTCACCTGTAACAAATGCTCTCTGGGAAGCAAGATCAAAAATGTATGAGAAACTCGGGGACACGCCAATTGACGCTCCTCCACAGAGTGAATTGGTGGCGAGAACTCCGGCGCAAAGCCGGACTAGTATTCTCTACAAGTTTTCATCTGATTATAAACTCAGAGAGCAGTACAGGAACCCTTGGAATGAGATTAGGATGGGGAAGTTGGTTGAGGATCTCGATGCTCTTGCTGGAACCATTGCATTCAAGGTATTAACTTGAGGCATCTAATATAAGCTCTGTTTCGTGTTTTTACATAACTGCAATTGAGTATGTATTTGTTTGAATTTTGTTGTTTGGAATTTGGATTGGTAGAAAAAGCTGCTAACAAAGTTTTTTTTCCCTAACTGGGTTCTAACTTCTAATTAGCATTCTGCATAAAGGGATTTCCTTGAATTAGAGGTTGGTTTGGGATCCCATAACCTTTTGAATGTTGCCTGTTGCCACTTCATTGAAAATCATAGTTTTTTAACTTCACTCATTCACCTGCTGACTAGCACTGCTGCAATGAAGATGGCGCAACGAGGCCTCTACTATTGGTGACTGCTTCTGTTGACAAGATGGCTCTGAAAAAACCTATCCGTGTTGACACTGATTTGAATCTAGGTGGTGCTGTTGCATGGGTTGGGAAATCATCCATGGAGATTCAACTGGAAGTCACTCAATCCATGCATGGTACTGAAGAATATATAACAAATATTTTAGTTTCTTGTTGCTAAATATCTCTGATTCTCATAAGATCTAAGGATCATGATTTTAGTTTTCATTTGTTGTTGTGCCGAGTGCTGACTATGAAAACTTGACTTGTAGGAACCCCACACCCATCAGAGTCCATTGCTCTTATTGCAAACTTCACATTTGTGGCCCGTGATTCTGAGACTGGAAAATCTGCTCCGGTTAACCAAATCTCACCTGAGACTGAAAAGGAAAAATTGCTTTGGGAAGAGGCAGATAAGAGGAACAAAATGAGGAAAATGAAGAGAGGAGCACATAAAACAGATATTGAAAACCAAGACGCAAACAGATTCAATGCCTTGTTAGCTGAAGGTCGAGTTTTCTGCGACATGCCAGCACTGGCAGACCGAGATAGCATTCTTATTAGGGATACGTGCCTGGAGAACTCCTTTATTTGCCAGCCACAGCAAAGGAACATCCATGGTCGGATCTTTGGAGGATTTTTAATGCGAAGAGCATTTGAACTGGCCTTCTCAACAACGTATGCATTTGCTGGTGTAGCACCACACTTTCTAGAAGTTGATCATGTTGATTTTGTTAGACCTGTAAGTAACTGAGCCTTTTGCCTATAAAAATCTTTTGAACTGGCTACTATGAACGTTTTTCAGTTCTCTGTGTGTGTAGAGACATGGCATGCTGCATAAGTATTATTGAAGCATAAGACGGACTATAAATACATACATATACATACTTGTTTAAGATTGAAAACTATCACATCTTATTGATTGTACTATGAGCAAACATGAGCACTAGTTGGTCTGCACTCTTTTTGTTATTTTCTCTTTGTATGTGATCATGGCTTTACAAGAGAATGTCATTTACAAAATAGCATCTTGGACTAAAACGGAACTGATAGACCACTCATTTCGAAGTGTCAGTTGTTAGGCAAGAGAGTTATTACGAGATTTGCTTGAAAAAGAAAGAGTTTATGTAACTCCATTCAAGTACAGAACTCAGTCTTTGAACAGAAGAAGTTGTCACTTCCCCAACTTGCATTATCAGGCAGAAATGAATACAAAATTTCATCAAATGTTGGTACATGTTGGGGGGATTAATGAACCACAAATTTATTTTGCTGATGCAGGTGGATGTAGGAAACTTCCTACGTTTGAAGTCTTGTGTTCTCTATACAGAACTTGAGAACCCAGCTGAACCTCTGATAAACGTGGAAGTCGTTGCTCATGTGACACAGCCTGAGCTTAGGTCCAGTGAGGTGAGCACGTGACTTAACAAAAACATGCTGAAGGTAGCTTTTGCACAAGGCCTGTGAAATGAATCTATTCATTGTCACCGAAATACCTTAGTAAACCAGCAAACCCAGGAAGATAATATAATCAAGAAGGTTATAGAAAAACGAGTGTAAAGGAATGAGTGTGTTTAGTTTTGAGAAAATCTCTGTCAAATATGATCTTCAAATGAAATCCATATTTCTGCTCTACAAATGCTTGGGGGTCTGGGGAATATGCAGATAGGTTCATGTCTGATATATAATATATATATATATATTTGAACAGGTATCAAACAAATTCTATTTCACATTCTCTGCCCCTCCTGAAGCCATGAAAGATGGAATCCGGATTCGGAATGTTGTTCCTGCTACAGTAGAGGAAGCACGCCGGGTGATTGAACGTATGGATGCTGAAGAGAAATCCCAGTTTGTTGCATCGTGAACGTGCAAGGAGGCAAGGCAAGCATCAGTGAAAATCAAACAGCTCTAGACTATAATCAAGTAATGTCTTTTCTTCTTTTTGGGCGGGGTTCAAAAGCAATGTCATTCTTGTGTATACTTGGGGAGGGCAACAAATTGTTTGGCAAATTGTATATTTTGAAAACCTTGTAGCTCCATCCAGTTGTTTTATTTAATTCTATAAATAGAGCCTTCCAATAAATAAATGGGCTATCACATCAAGTGATGTAATAATTATTGCTCAACAGGGTTTGAGTTACTGGCCTCCACTCCATGTCTACTGCTACGCTATTGGATGCTTTCTTTCCGTAAGGCATCCCCTTATTTAGAGCATTCATTTATTATTACTCAACGCAAATAAGAGCATCGGCATCGATCTGTTGTAGGAGAGGAAGCAGCTACCTAATTAATAGGGTTCGATGGTATGAATTTTCCATTGACAATCGCTTTATCCCTGTCCTGTGCCCTGCCTGGCTGCATGATATAAACTGTGGGAAGGGAAAGTTGGTCTTTCTATTTCAAGTCAAAAGTAAGAGCGAGAGAGAGAGTTGGGAATAATTACTGAACCACACGCTTTAAATACAACCAACAAATTTACATTAGATCAAAACAAAATATAATTGTGCCACTACAACTTTATTATCTTCTGATTCTGATGATCTAATTCCCCTCTATATATATATATATTACACAAGATAAACAATTCCAAAATCTTGTGTGTATATAAATACGTAAGTAGAGGAAGGGTGCTCAGCTCAACCCAAAAAGACGAGATCAACTTGTAAGATTCAGCCAAAAAGCTACAGCCCCAGATACATGCTCATCCTTTCCCATCAACACAGCATAAAATCAAATACTAAGATGGCGAGGTTTCTTCATCTGAGGAACCATAATGCTGCTGCTGCTGCTGCTTTGCACTGAATCCAGGAAAAACTGGCGGATGGGTTGGATTGGCAGGCATTGGAAATTGACGGGCTGACCCAACTATAGTTCTTTCATTAGCTTTGCCGACTACCTTGCATGCCTGATCTAGAACAGAAAGAAAATCTCTCACCACCATGAAAATTCGGAACGGATGAGCTTCTTCTTTCACTGAGTTCCCATGGAAATATTCTGTTAATTCCTTTACCAAAGAGAATGCGAGTTTCTCTTGAGCTTGAATCCTTACAATCTCTTCCCCTGCCTTCTTTAAGAACCCACTCATGGACTCACAGAACTTCTGGCTACTATCCTTCAATGCACTTTCTTCAATTAATTTTATAACTTCTGCTATTTTTTTAACTCCTCCAGCAATTTTTGCAACTTCTTTGCTCAGTACTTCTGAATCCATAGCGGCAGCCTTCTTTACACTGGTGAGCTCCCCACTCAATCCAGAAACAACTTGCAGGCCACGCTTCCTAAATTCAACATCATCTCGAAAAGAAGATGAAGATTGTTGAATTTCCTCAGCTGTTTGATTCTGATTCATGCCAGAGAGACGAGAACCTTCAGCTCTGGTGATTTCCTGCACAACAAAATGCAATAGAGTGGTTTTCCCATCAGCTCCCTTTATATCTACAAGCTTGAGAAGTGTGTCAAGCTTGAAGGCATGGGCATCGCCACGGTTGGTGCCAACATTCATGCGATTCCCAGTTTTGAGCACCGCTTCAAGAAGCTTCAGGAACATTCTGCTGTTTCTCAATTCTTCACAAGCAGCCTGTAGAAAGGAAGTTATGTCAGCAGTGGATATGAATTGCCAACAAAATCAGGCCAAGTTGAGAAGCATAGGTGGATGTGAATTGCCAGGAAAACTACATCACTTTCCTTCAGGCAATAGGAAATTGACATTACTTGAGGCTAGAGTAAGAGAGTTCAGTTCAGTACAATGGATTATAATTAAAACAACAATTAATGTCACCACATAATGCATAAAAACTCATATTTCCATTACATATAATTTAATTGAAGTAGAAAGCTCACAAATAGCCATCACCAAGTTCTTAAAGCCAGGGTAATCAGATAGATACCAAGAACAAGACATTGACAAAGATTTTAATATCCAGAACAGCAGTAACAAGCAGCAGAAATTTTTTCAAAACATAGGAGCTTTACACAAGAAAATTTAAACTAAAGGAAAAAGTATCGAGACATATTCCTCTTTTTTCACTGTTCAACTTTTTGACTTGTATAAAAGCTCATGAGACATAAACTCAAAAGTCTCTCTGACCATCATCAAAAGTGACACGAAGGTTTGAAATTTAAAAGACAGTGTTTTAGCTCCGATGAGATATTTGAGGAATCGGAACAAAATAGAAATTAAATGATAGGTACCTTTATTGTGAATGCACATAACAAATATATAAAAGAAAAAACAACGATTTACCTCCAGAGTCTCAAAAGACCTTTTAAGATAATCTACTTCTGAATCAAAACTGGCAATGTAGAGCATTGCATCCACCCTCTTAAATGCGAAAGGTATATCAAGCACTGCTTTCAGAAATTTCTCAGCTGGGCCAAGCTTAAATGGTGATTCATCTTTGAACTCTCTGAGTTTGCGTTCCTCCTCTTTGGTTGGAGCCATCTTTAATAGACTTTCAAGAAGTTCTGTTCCAAGTGCATCTGAATTTCCTGCTTGCAAATTTAGGAAAGTTTACATAAATGCAAAGACATTTGATGAAATTGAACAACTTGCAATCCAGAAGCAATTAGATTTAGCAAGGCAGGCATTGAATATTATTCGCATCATGCAGCAAAAAGAGTAGTAGAAATTTCAAACTAACCTTCCACAAGGGCTTCGCAGACTTCATCAATGGTGACATTAAGCGCCCTCAACAAAATTGCAATATTCTGGGACTTCTTTGGATCAAGCACTCGGTTCTCCTGGTTCAAAGAGGGCAGAATCTGTCGCCGAACATTATCATTTGGTGCCAAACTCGAATTATTTACCATAAACAGCGTCTCAATCATTTCCTCATTCAACCTGCAACCCAAAACAAGATTCTACAAACTTAAGTAACAAAAAAATAAACCCACACAATTCACTAATAAAAGGCAAGCGCAACGAAACATCCACTCTAGAACAAGAGGTTAAAGATCACACTTTTAACACCCAAAAAAGAAAAAAGAAAAGCGAAGAGTTTGGTTATTGTCTTACTGAAAAGAGCTTGATTTCAACTGATCCCACACCATGGCGCGGTCTGAGCTAGCCCTAACTTTATCCCAATGTAAAGGTTTCAGTTTGGGCTTGGGAGTGTCCTCGTTCTTTTCCACAATCGCATTGCTCTGTGATCCTTCACCACCCAAAACCGGTCCCGAATTCTGAAACACACGAGGCCTGGAAGGCGTGACAAGAGCCGGTGGCCCTGAGTTCGGCCTCGGACCGGCCGGAACTTCCCAAAACCTCGGCGGTGGTAGAGGCGGAGGCGGCGGTGGCAATCTTATCGGAACGAAACTTTTATTTTTCACCTGAGGCTGGTTCTTCAGCCCCAAAAAGTCCGAATTTTTTGAAGGTGAGTTCTGGCTATTCCCAGAAACTGAACCCAAACCTCTCTCCGATGATGAAGACGACGAAGACAACGATGGGGACAATGATATCGGTACCGGAGGAGGCCGAGACGGAGCGGCGAAATTGATTACCGAATCCGGCGACTTTGATTTCAAGCTTCTGGGACTCAAATTCAACGTCGGTGAGACCGTATTAGACCCAGAACTTGCTGGAGAAGCAGATTTCGAACATGGGTACGATGCCGTTCTTGAATTGAAGCTTCTGCTTCCAAAGTTTTCGCCTTCTACGGCCTTAAACACCCTGTCCGAGCTTGTTACTAACCCGTTACCATTTTTGGGACTCGCGGAAGACGCTCTGGGAGAAAAGAACTCCTCTTCGTCGTCGTCGTCAGAACCCAGTTGGGAATTCTTAAAGCTCCGTCTGAAATTGTGCTTGGGAAGTGGCGGAAGCGGCTTCAGCTCCGGTGATCCAAGTTTCTGATACGGTGGCGAGCCGGACAAGCTCGACACCCCGAACGTCAAGCCCGCATTGCTCGTATTCGGGGTGTTTTCTTCGTCAGTTCCTCGGGCATTGACTAAGGTTCCGAGGTAGAGGAATTCGGTGCTGGTATTGGGCGTACTACGTTGCTTGTGAACTGCGTCGGAGGTGGCGGTGTTTGGCGGGAACAGGCGGAGGCTGTCGGTTCTGGAAGCCTTATCGTCAGATATGGTGGGGTCAAGCTTCCGGCGTCGACGATAGTACAGCAACGCGGAGGCGGAGGCGATGATGATGAAAGCAGTGAGAGAAACAGAGACGGCGATGGCGATGACGTGGCGGTGGGAGGATGAGGAGGAGGAGGTTTCGGGAAAGAGTAGAGAAGAAATGTTGGCTGGGAAGGAGGTGAGGGCAGTTGGGGAGGGAGGGGAGGGTGGCGGGGAGCGAGAGGAGGAAGAGGGAAAGAAAGGTTTTTGAGGCGGGGTTGAAGAAGAGGAAGAGAAAGGGAGTTTGGGAATTTGGGTGGGTTGGGATTGGGGAGAGGAGGATGGTGGTTGTGTTGGAGGTAAGGAATCTAACGGGACAAAGGGTTGGTGAAGAAGGTGGCGGGGGTGGTGGTAACAAGTGGTGGTGGTGAAGGAGACGATGAGCAAGAGGATCAGAAGAGTGAGGGCCGGCATTGTGGTAGTCAGAGTTGAAAGCAAGTGTCTTTTTTGTTGTTCTTTGGGTTTTTCCTTATATACTTTAGATTGGCAAGTAGAGTGGAAGAGAAAGGTGTGTTTGCTGAAAAATGAAAAAGGAGAGTTAGAGATGGTTTGTTGAAGAGAGATTGCAGACCAACTCAGTAAGTGTGAGGTTTTAGGAAGAGAATGTTCTTCTTCGTCAGAGAGAGAGAGAAAAGGAGAGGAGAAGGGTCTACATGGTGGTGGTGGTGGGTGTGAGTGTGATGAGGGAGGGAGAAGGGAACAGTAGGAGCAAAGAGAAGGGAACAGTAGGAGCAAAGAGAATGGTAGTTGTTGTTGTTGATACTTGAGATTGGAGACCTCACAAGCAGCGACGAGCAAAATCCCATTTACAACAAGTGACCTACTAAACTTTTTCTCCACCTGTGGGGATGGGGCTAAGAGAGAACATTTGATTTGAGTGAACTGAAAAAATACACAGTACACAGTGAAAGTAAAGTGATGATAATTATGAGCCTGTAAACTCTGGGACTGGAAAGTAAAGATGATATCTTGAAGAAGATTTTCTTAATAGCAGGGAAGAGCGGGAGAGAGAGAGAAGAGAGAAGAGGTTAAAATCTCTGACAGAGAAAAACATTGCCGATGTGTATTATTGGGATTTGCACTTTTCTTTTGCTCTGTCCTTGTGCGAAAGATTCTTACTCTACAATTATCACCCACACTGGTGCAGCGGTGCTGCTGCTGATGGTGAGGATTAGCTGTTTACACATTGGAGATGTGAGTGACTGTAGATAGATACATAGATAGATGGATAGATCGGTGAGAAATTTAAAAGAATGAATCAAAAGGAAAGAGAAAAATAAGAAACTCTTCTTTTCACAGTTTACACAATTTGGTAGAATTTTGAATAAGTGGTAAAAAAATCTCCTCCTTGCTGGTGAGTGATAAACGGGGAAAGAATAGGTAAAGCCTTTTTATGGGGATTGACTGAGAGAGGACCTACACGCTCCTTTAGGTGCGAAGGGGACATTTCATTTTTGTATCTATTCTATACTACTGGGTGCCTATCACCTCACCTGGTCACTGCTGCCGGGTTGGTGTCTTCAACATATTGGAAAAAAAAATTCTTGTAACCGGTGCTATCCCTACCAGTATCACTCGATCAATAATATAATGATACGATAAAAAAGTTATTTTATGGGTCATTGTTTGATTTTTGAACCTCACGCGCGTACATTTACAAAGCCCTGCTGCTATGCTAAGAGCATCTCCAACAGTGATAGCAAAAAAAACTCTTCAAATTAAAGTTTGTTTACTTACGTGCGATTTGAAGTTTTTATTTCGCTACTTTAATATTTTCTGCATCATCAGTCTTTTCAATTTAATTAATACAATATTTGACTTAAAACAATAATAATTAATAACATTCTTTTTTTAAAAGATAATATTCTAGAAAATAAATAATATTTATGAAATTTACATCAAACTCATCTAGAAAAATAAATGTTTTTAGCCTTTTGATATGATTTTGATTATCCCAAAACAAAATAAATGTTTTGAAGAGGCAAGGTCAACTTACCATTTTTGAAGAGAGAGAATGAGGTTGCAGATTTGATGACTTAGGTTGATTAAAGAGGCTGTTGGAGGGAATTTTTCTAATGTGACTCACTTATTTGAGCATCCCAAAGTTATTGAAGAGGCTGTTGGAAATGCTCTAATGCTAAAACTAAAGCATAAAAAGAGTGAATTATTTTTTTTGGCGTTACAAAGGCCTTTTTGACCCTTAAAAAAATCCTTTTAAACGGATTTGAAATGATTCTTACATAACAATGGGAATCTAATGATGACCAACTTTTTTTTTTCAAATATCTGTCTTTGAATCTTTGATCATAGCTTAATCAGGATTTTTTTTAAAACACATGCCCTTTATCAAGAGAAATTAAATTAAAAAATAAGGGATGGGGTCGTATTTTCCTATAAACCCTAAAATGGTTTTTATTTAAGCTTTTGGTATGGAATATGGACTACTTGTTGGGACCATCGGGTGGCAGTTTTCTTGGCCATCTATACCATTAATTTGCTGGGTTGCCATAATACTTGAAAACTGCATCGATACGAAAGTAGTTGCCTGCCAGCTTAAATACTCCTATCAATTAACCATGATGACACTAGTCATCATTATTCACTCACATTTTAAAAAGGCGCAAGTGTTGTTTGCTTAAAGAATCTTAATTAAGTTGAAGTTCTTTGGTGCGCGTTTAAGTGGTTCTTACGTAATTAAGTTTCATACCGTGAAATTTATTTATTTTTTAATAAAAGTTATGAAGGGATGAGAGATTTTCTTACACACACTGCCAATGTGTGATAATATGATTCGAATTTAAAACCACTAATTTGTAATTTAATGCCTTTTTTTTCTTAAACTAGACCATGTTGGCACGATTCATTTAGACTTAAAACCACAAGAGAAAAAACACGCAATTTATGATTTGTTATGAGAGGGTGTCCTCTACTCTGGTCGGGGTCGGACAGAAAAGAAAATAGTGTTGAGATTGAGAAGTAGTGGAATGAATTGGGTACAAACTGTTGGAGCATGCAAAAAGCATGGGGAATTTTTAAGATGACACATTATTTATTAATTAAGGCGTGCATGCCTACCAATACTGCACCTTATTCAATTCAAGTAAGATTGGCTTAGTCAGTTCCAACTTGAGTACAAGGAAGTGAGTTGAGACCAAGTGAGTACAAGGAAGTGAGTTGAGACAAAGAGCTGTTTGAATCGCTCATTTTATTTTTGTTGAATATTTTAGTAATTTATTTATAGAATATTTTTTCCTATACGTAGTATTGTGAATTAAGCAAAGCTTATTTATGTTCCATGTTTCTTGTCATCACGTCCACCATGATCTGATTAAACTATGCATGCTCACCCCCTTCCATCCTTCAATGATTGAATAAAAAAGAAAGGGCATACATGCATGCATGCATGACAATGAATTCCACTAAAAGCAAATAAAAAAACACAAAAATCCTAATCAAGTTTGTCTATTCTATAACGCTAGCTACAGGCTTAATTTTGAAAAAACATAATAGAAAATGACTCCCTCCCACCACCACTACTCCACCAGCATATATTTTGAGGAATTGGACCTTTATCCTTGTGACTCAATAGGGAAGTGAGTGACCCCATGTTCATGTGGTATTCAGACATCCTATGATTTCTGTAATTTGGCCTATAGTATAAGTATTCTTCATTCTTGTAACGTATAAAGTCGTTTTCCATGCGGCTTCAAACACTACAACACAAAGCTAGCTAGTAGCTAGGATTGGGTTCGTGTATATTTATATCAAGGACCCATTTACGTACGTTAAGGCCAAAACAAAACACACAGAAGATAACAGAAATATAAGTCAAATAAAGAAAGAAAATTACAAATAAACAGTCAAGTCCTTGAGGTACTTGATGAGTTGGAAGTTGTGGCACTCAAGCCACCCACTACATACATCGTCGTCATCAGGATCATGATTCATCATCCCACAGAAAAAGAAAGGCCAGAAACGACACCGTAAGGGCGTCGGCGAAAATCAGTGGGACAAAAGTGAAAACAGTAGGCCGTACGTACAGATGTAGAAGAAAGGTGGACGTGAGATATATATATAGTAATAGTACTGACTGAGTGGGCTACGGGTATGCATGCACAGTGCAAACCCGTGTGGTGGCGTGGTTCACGCATTGACAATTTGGCCTATAATTAATATATATAAAACAAAGCAAAGGACCTGAGCGAGAGAGAACCAGGAACGCGTCGGTTTTAGGGCTCGTGCCAAATCTCTCTCTCTCCCTCTCTCTAATCGTAGCCTGCAGTCTCAGTCTGAGTCTGAGTCTGAGTCTGAGTCTGTCATATATATACCACAAGTCTACAGTGTACACACAAAATGATAAAGAGAAATGCTAGTAATTTTCTTTTTAATTTTTTTTTTGGATATTATTCATTCTATTCTCTTCACGTGTTAATTTTTACATTTAAAATAATGTTATTAATATATTAGGCAATTTTATGTCAAAATCTTCATTTTTTTTTAAGTGTAAAAAATAACACATGTCATGAAGAGAATAGAAAAGATTCAAAAAAAAATGTTAGAGAAAAAATTACTAACACTTTTCAATAATAAAAGGTGATGGGAGGGAAGAATATTTCTCTTTGTCCAGCTGCTGTAAATCTTAATAAGTTGCTGTACGTGATTAAAGAAAAACTTTTTATGCCTAACTTTTTACCATATCAAAAATACTAGCACCCTTGGATATTTCTCGATTATATTGTCTTTTTCTTCTCTTTTTTCTTATTGTCGTGTAGTAGTAGTTCTAGCTTATTTATTGTAAGTTGGAGCTCATGCATTCTTTTCAATCACATTATAACATATTTGTGATAAAAAGAGAATTATTTTTGGACATGTCTTTGATTGATACGAAGGAAGAGGATGCAAGCAGTATCCTTAGTAATTCTGGTACATGATGAGTGGGTCAACAATTATATATAGGATTATCACGGAAGAAAACTCATTTTCTTTCTCGATCTTTGTAAAGAAAGAGAATGTTAACAACAACCAAGGTTGTGGTTGTAACTTGTAGAAATAATAATAATCGTATATTATTGTACACAGACAGAGAATAATATTATGCCTGCCTAAATAATAATATTATTAATTTGGGTTCAGACTTGAGAGTTTGGAAAAGAAAACAAGTATATTGTTTTGTGTCGTCCAATGTGAAGAGTAAAAGGAGAGGGGGCACTAGTAATAATCTGAGGATTATAAAACAAAGTGCTGCTGACAGATTAGACTCTAATAATTCTTCTACTTTTTATAGCTTGAAAGAAGGAAGCTGTGTTACTATAGCTAGTGTTGCTTTCTTCTCTCAAGCAAGGCGTACAGTACTGTACAGATGTGGTTGGTTTCGTATAATTCATTGACTTAATCATTGACGTAAATTATATATTAATATGCTGCAGCAATTACATATCAATTAACCTTCATTACATCAGTATAAGCGATAACATAAACTACATCAGGATGGAATTTCTCACACATACTATTAAAGTGTCATAAAAAGTTAATGTATTTTTCCAATGACTTAGACCCCGCTGGCCTTCATTAGATTAAATTAGATTAGAATATGTAGTGTTGTTGTCGGTGGTAGCTTGTGATTGTTTTTCTTCCTTCCTTCAAATATCAAAGTTCAAAGTATTGGTTGATTGGCAGTGGCCCACTCATGTCATGTATGTACAAAACATAGTGCTGCCTTATAAGTTAATTATATATATGGAATAGATTGGGTCCAATCAAAAGATAAGCAAAGCAAAGGGATCTCAAACAACAGATCAGCTACGCAGAGAGAGACATAGCCCGTCAGAAATTCCAGAGCCCAGTACTCAACCTCCATTATTATAGCAATATAGCAAGAGCCCGCCCTGCATCGTTTCCCTTTTTTTGGGTCAAACAAAGAGCCCAAACTCAAATCTGCAAAATCTGGAAAACCCTTGAGTTTGAACAACTATGTCAAATGAATGATTTAATGATATGATTGCTTTCCTTTAAGAGCATTTCCATTGGAGGCCCCAGCCCGGTCAAGAGCCCCTCGGTCATGTGTTTTAAGCGTCCAAGTGTTGTTAGGGTAAGAGCACTTCCATTAATTTGCCACGGCAAAGGACTAGGGGAGGCAGATGCATTGCAAGAGCTGTTACTATTCATGTAAATAGTGGCAGCCCTTACAAAAGACTTGTGTGTTTCCACCTTTTGCCATGACAACCACTATTTACATGAGATATGAGAAGAGGAATTTGTATAGAGTTTTTATATGGGAAGTGAAAAATATGACTAGGTATTTATTAAAAAATTTTCTGAAATGTTTAGTTTTTTTTTCCTATTTTAAAAAAAAATTTTAATTTTTTTTTTCGTTGTTGATGTCAGCAAACCCAAGCCACAGCCCAGGCTATTCTTGCCTTCGAGCCAGCCCAGACTTGTGGAGTGCACAAGCTGCCTGGGCAAACCTTGCTCGTTGGAACATGAACTGGGCCTAGGCCCCCTTCTGTCTGGGCAAAAGGCCCCTAGTTGGAAGCACTCTAAGAGATGGGCTCTACCAATCTGGGCAAGCCCAAAGACAAGACTTGCCTGGACTGCTGCATGGACAAGCTGACCTACTGCTGATGTCATTGTGACGTCAGCAGTCAATTTAAATAACAAATAAATTAAAAAAATTAAAAAAAAACCAAAACTTTCATTTTTTTTTAATAAATATAATATATATCTAACCATATTTTTCACTTCTCACACCAAAACTCTATACAAATTCATTTCCTTATATCTCACGTGAATAGTGGTGCCCTTGGGTTGCCATGACAACGGGTGGAAAACCAATAAAAAATTGTTGGGACAGGCACCATTTATGTGAATAGTAATAGTCCTTGCCTCCTGTTGCCTTTTACCATAGCAAATGGGTGGAAATGCTTTAATAAATAAATGCAAACGCATTATCTTTGATTTTAATCATACACTAACAAAGATATTTAAATGATTAAAAACAAATTTGATGAGACTAACTAGTTTTTAGAGCAACTCCAGCGGTTGCCTTTGCCAGGGCAGGAGGGGCCCAAGCCCCTTTTTCACTTCCAGCGGGCCTAAGTTGCCCGGGCAGCAGTTGGGTCCCACGAAACCAGACCAGCCTAAAGGGAAAATGAGCCTGTGCTCTAGTCTGGGTTTGCCGACGTCAGCAACAAATTTTTAAAAAAATACTAAAAATTTCAGATTTTTTAAAAATAAATACTTAATCATATTCTTCACTTCCCACATCAAAACTCTATACAAATTCCTCTTCTCATATCTCATGTGAATAGTAGTTGTCATGGCAATGGATGGAAACACCACAAGCCTATGACAATGAATAAGAACAACCCTTGCCTTTCCTCTTGCCATTTGCCATGACAAATGGGTGGAAGTGCTCTTAGTCTAATTCTTAATGTTCCAATCTCATCTTATAATGATTTTTTTAAGGAAATTTCTTATTGAGAGGGACGATAACATACTAAACTTACACACACTATACGGATGCTAAGACTCGAACTCAGGACTTTACCTGATAGAGTAAATTCATCTTATAATGAATTTAATTTAGTTCATATACTCTTTTAATATAACTTTTGATTTTGAAGAGAAAACTCACGGAAATAAAATGAACGGTTCAGATTAAAGGGTGGTGGTAGATTGGTGTGTATTATTAACTTCAGGTCACACGAATCAAGATCCAACACGTCATGTAAAGCTCTCAAGGTCTCACCCAATGGCTCTGCCTCGCCTCACACCCTCACCTCTTCTTTCTTTCTTGTATCACATCACATTCATGCGACCCTCACCTCGTCTTTGAAAAACCTTTGCCCATCCCAACCTCTACTTGTTTCTCTTCCTAAATTCTCTCTATCACTGCATGGCTTTTCGACCGTTAATACTCTAGCTACTCATATCTTCTCCTTCGTTCCCCTTCTGGGTTTTCTTCGATTCTCTTGGCCTTTCTCCATTGATTTCTCTTTTTTAGGTCTCTTTCAAAATGGGCAAAAATCAAGCTTACAAGGCTATGCAGAGAGCCAGGCTCGGCTCCAGCTCTGCTGGCCCTGATGAGGTCGAAGACGGCATGGTTTGTACCCTTCCATACTACACTATCCAATTTCAATTCTACTCTTTCTTCTTCCTTTTCTTTATTTTCATTTCAATTTATCTTAATTGCTCGCGTTTCTTCTTCTCATTTAACTGCTTACTATGCAATTCAATTCGTGGTTCTGGTGGCTTGGGTAGATTTCAAGGAACTTTGTAAGTTGTAAGATTGAATCTTGGTTCGTAATGGGTACCGTATATTGTAATTGTTGACTGTTTACTCAATTTCTGGTTATAGGATCTAATTCTCTAGGATTGGATTGGATGTTGTTCCTTAAAATGAATTCTTTATGTCCAATTTCACGTGAATGAATTCATCAATACAATTTGTTCGCATAAATATGTCCAGTGTTGAACAACACTGTTGACTATGTTGATAGATAAAAATCAAGCTCTTTTAGAGGTAGAGGGTGTGCATAGCATCCTAAGTAGGATTTTGTTGGTTTGTTTCAGTTATTATGATTATTCACAATTGATGGGATGGGAGTAGTCTGACCAATCAAATCAAATCACCTGTCTGAAATTTTGTGGGATAACTCTATCAGAATCATGATAATGATTAATCTATCTCAAGAAACTAAATTTCGCCAGTTAGATGCCATGCCACCCATATGAGTTATTGTCAGACAGGGCATGTTTTTCATTCCCAACTTTCCACATCACCCATGTATCCATTTTCTTTTATGGGTATATATATGCAGAAAGAAATCTATGTTAATTTGAAGTAGGGTACCATTTTAACTTGTAAGATAATTGTTGAATCTTTTTTTCTTCTTGGCAAGTTTTCAACCTAAGACAATCCTACTGTAACCTTACCACTTGAGCGTGCTCTAAAATCCAATCTCACATTTGGGGTCAAACAATTTTCAAATAAATGTGTGGACATTGGCGTTGTTTGACAAGCATGTGATTTGCACATTGTTTAGTACAATAATTTTACTTTAAAAATATAATGAGTTACAAAATAATTGAACTCAGTAGTTTCTTAGCCAATTTAATATTTGGTGGAGAACTTCATTTCTCTGATATGGATTTTAATCATAATAGACTCTGTAGTTTTCTACATATGGTGAGATTTACGTATGTTTCATCTTTCTATTAGAGAATTGACTTGATGATTCAATAAAATACATGCATCCTGGATGTTTTATTTTCCTGTACTTTCACTGATGAGGACTGTCGCAGGTGGATGGTTCATTTCATTCACCAGAGTGGCATGCTGCTCGTTTGGCTAGCCTCAAAACTTCTCATACAATTACCTGGGAGGAGTATAAAAAGAAGCAAAAGGTAATTTTTTTTTTCTGTGTTGCATTTGTCTCTATATATTTCTGTGGGATGTCTTACCTTCCTGTATTTTTTGAGAAAGAACCTTCCTGTATAGTTTATATACTGAATTTGTACCTGTTGAAAGAAGAAAAACCCTTTGAATATGGTGTGTTGTAGATTTTTTTTTTAAAAAGGAGAATAATTGAAGTATTTTCAGAATTGTTTTTTAAAAAAATAAACCCATTTATCTAGTTTTCTTATGTACTTGCTCCCTTAGCATCTTTTTTAAGGTATATGCATTTCTAGCTGTCTGCACTAGATCCAAATTTTCAGTTAATCTTAATGTATTGCTGTACTAGGAAGATGAAATTAGAAAGGGAGAATTGGAAAAAGACACTGATAGAATGATGAGAGAATACAGAGCTCAACTGGATGCTGAAAGGGCTCGCAAGCTTGCCAATGGAAGAAACCACTCCAGTAGTAAGTCTGATCGCAAAAAAGGTTGGTGTCGTGGACTTGGAAATATAAATACTTACTAGCCTCTTTTCTGAAGGTGAATCTATGTCATTGCAGATAGGAAGGATAAAGATTTAAAGAAACGCAGCAGCAGAAAGAGAAAGGTACCTTTTGCCTGCAATTGTTGTTGGTGTTGTTGTTGAGTGTGCGTGTGTGTGTGTTTTAATTGTTTGCCCATATTGAACACGTGCATTAGAGGGAAAAATGCTTGCATGAATTGTCAAATTATGATACTATTCAAAAAAAAAAAATTATGATACTAAGTAATGAAGATATATGTACATCCAGTAAAGATTAGGTCACACCCCTTTGTCAAAATTTTCCTTACTGCTCTTACTACATAGAGGCAACCAGATCTGAAGTTTCTTAAGTTTGTGAACTTTAAGCCATAAAGAATATGAGTTTAAATGAAGCATATGTACTTCCATTATTTGAAATGTGCTAAAGTATATGTACTTCATTTGTAGTTCATTAAAAGTGACCTATCATGCTGATCAATTTTGGGTGGTACTTCCATTATTTGGTTGTTACCTATTTCTTTTGAGGGCAATGTTATAATCTTCATGCACTCCTCTTGTTTTTGCTTTAAAAAGTTATAAAATCTTTTGATTTTAAAGTGTGAGAGAACAAAGTGCGAGTGTGAATGGTAGTTTGAATACCTCAATCAAGAGAATTAAAATCTGAAGTTTCTTCATTTCACTTTGTGCTATGTAGCATTCAAGAAGGAGATCTTCAGAGTCTAGCTCCTCGAGTTCATCCTCAGATTCTTACAGTAGTGAAGAAGAAGAGAGAGATTCGAAAAGATCCAAGTCCAGGTCTAAGAGAACAAAGAAGGAAAAGAAGCACAGGTCAAGGACCAAACACTCCAGCAGTGACGATGATGAGGCTGATGGTCCTGTGCCACTTTCAAGATTCTTTGGGAGCGTGAAGAGCTAACAACATTACATTCACTATTGTCGTGTATCTTCCTACAATAGGAGATTAGTTTGAGATGAGTTTGTTCTTTATTGTTTTCTTCTTCCCTATAAGAATCCCGTTGTTTCTCTACACGATATATTTAGTTGCCTTATCATTGATGAGGTTGCTTCCTATGGTAGAGTAGTTTGGTTTATTCATCTCATTCAGTATAATCAGTTGTATGAAAAGAATTTGATGTAACAGGATTATAAAGCCTTATGTGAGAAAAAATGGAGACATTTTAACTCTCCCAGGGTTTTCCAAAAGGGAGGTTCTGCAACAATTTGATGCTGCCATTGCGATTTTCATAACATGGCTCGCTGCCCGTCTTGGTTTTCCTCAAGTGGATGATTAGAAACACAGTGAAAAACTATTTACATTATTCGAAAGGATAATAATTACCAACTGGGGAGTTTTTATTTTTAGGGCTTAGGGTGTTTCTCTCACATACACACTATGCCATGGGGTTCGAACCTAATACTACTGGTCTGTAAGCAAATGCCCTTTTTTCACTGGACTATACCTTGTTGGCACAAATTGGGAATTTTTAAGTGAGTAGAAATGGTTAGCCATTTACCCTTCACGACGCGATCCTAACCAGAGTATTTTGTGAGTCCTACAACTTCTTCATAGTGGCTTGCTCCACTTCACAAAGAACCTCGAAATGATTCTATTTCATTAATATTCCACCTATGATGTCATGGGGACAGAGACGTCAGTTTCTAGTTCATTCCAGTTCTTTGGGACCCAGGTTTACCCTACGCAGACTGATATGCAATCTTGATTGAAGGGATTCCTTTGCCATGAGAGATTTACACTGGAAAGATAAAACCTGAGCGCCATGAAAATGATTAACAAGGATAAATGAAGCAAGGATGGAGATAGATCTTTATTACTTCTCAAGTTTTAGGAAGCAAACGTGTTGAAGAAAATAAAATATTAATTCATCAGCAGTATGCCCAATTCAACAATTAGATAGATCAATAGAAAGCAAACTGGCGGATACAAACATATTACCGTTGTTCCCAGTTAATCAAATAATTCCAATCTGGAACCTTTCCACTTCTGGATGGAACATATTTACATGAAAAATCAATCCGATGATGACCAACAAACGGAACATAGATGCAAACCCACAATTGCATTGCACGATTCCTCTCATTGTGGCTGATACTCGGGGTTAAATGCAAGTGCCTCTCGGTAGATCAGCTCTTTCATCTGTTCCTCAGTCAGTGTGTGCTGCTCAAAGTCGAAGCTGAAGGGAGTCATGCAAATAGGCTCATCACTGATGTCGTGGAGAGATGTTAAGTAGGGGTGAGCTAGGGCATCTTCAACTGCAACGTAAGGAAAACTCAAGAAATTTGAGCAGCTATACTAATTTGAATGTAAGACTATCAACAAAAATGGTCACATGTTAACTTTTACAGTTCCAGCCAACCTATGAAAGTAAGCATGGTAAATAGCTTGAGATCAATTTTTAAACTGAAAAAATATATCCAAAAAGTAGCATCGGAAGTGTAATATCAATAATTTCTCTGTTCCCAACCAAAGGCTATATATAGAGGTTAAAAATGTTGATGGTGATTATGTCCTGCATCGCAAGGAAGACCTTCAAAATTGGAGATGAAAACCTACTATAAGGTGTTCGAAGGTTGAAAAGGGGTTGATTTCAGGGATGAGAGCATGAAAGGTAGGAGCTCCTGCTAAAGCATCATTCTCTTGTGGAAATCATACCCACACAAAATATTAAGCTTAAGGAAAGGCAGTGGAGAGCTGGCCTTCCACGTGTAAGAAGATGGGAACATGTTTATTGCTAAAAGTTGCAATGTCTGACAGCATGTGATTTTATATCTTCTTCCCCTATTTTAATAAAGATATTGGGAGATCTAAACTTCTGCAAAGGATTCACTGTTTTAGCTCGAAAGTTGTACGGAAAGGAGAAGAATGTGGAGTTTGTAGATGTACTCATGTGCTAGATCCACATGGGAGTAGTAGATCCACTCTTTTGACTACATATGAACATGGTATACTAAACAGGAGGCAGAAACAAGTAATGCTGAGCCAATAAAGCACATACGAAGTACAGATTACAGATACTCTGATTTTTTTAAACCGGACTAGTGATCATTTGAGTAAAGGCAACTTACCTGTAATTCTCTTTGTAGGATTAAATGTCAACATCTTTTCAACAAGATCAATAGCTGAAGGATGGACGTGAGGGAACTTCTCAGTCAATGACTGTTGACGGTGCGGAGGAAGTTGCCGAATATATCTCTTAGCATTTTCATTTAAAAACCCCAGCTCAGCCTCTGATGGGGTGCCAATCAGCTGCAAGGAGTTGTGATGATTAACCACACTGATTAATAGATATCTACACTACAAACGTACGATTTTAGAAACATGAAGATTGAAATTTCAAATTCCCTATTCAACACCAAATGGTCCTAATGTGAGACATGTTATGCTTATTATTCATGACCACAGTAAAACCTAAAATTTAAAAATAATGTCAATGATGAGTGCTAATAATGCTATTTAAGGACCCTGTACCGTGAAAAATAATTATGATATTTCTTTCTTAAAGTAATCATCCATCAGATGATCTTAGGTTCACGGAAACAAATGATTTATGACCAGACAAATATAATTTAAGTTACCTCCATAAGCAGACGAAGTTGATGCACATGATCTCTGCCTGGAAACAAGGGCTTCCTATCCATCAATTCCATGAAAATACAACCCACTGACCATATATCAATAGCTGCAGTGTAATCTGAAGAGTTTAACAGAAGCTCTGGTGCACGGTACCATCTTGTAACAACATATTCAGTCATAAAATCAGTCTCGGAGGTGACTCGAGCTAGTCCAAAATCACATATTTTTAAGTCACAGTTGGCATTTAGGAGAAGATTGCTAGGTTTTAAGTCCCTGTGCAGAACGTTTGCAGAGTGAATGTATTTCAGTCCGCGGAGGATCTGATATAAGAAATACTGCACGGCAAAGGAAGAAAAAAAACAGTAATTATTTGATCTTGAGTCTGATCTATATGGTCTGAGATCATTAAAACCAGAACTTAATGACAACTCACATAAAGAAAAAGACTCTGAACTTAGAAGAAGGAGATGCATTTGGTGGGGGTGGGGGTGGGGATATGCAGCACAATATAACCATAAAGATGTTTGCACCTGCTTTTATAGACCCAAGCACATAAGAAATGATAACCACACATTCTGCCAAAAGATCCCTGGAAACTTAGTGCCTAAATGCAATGTACAACCTGGTGATAATAGCTTTTTGATAGGAACTAGAAAAATCTAGCTTTCAAACCAATCCCCCCAAGGAAAACAAAACAGCATAGGTGAAAAAGAAAAAGGCTTGAAGTCTAATCTTTATCTTCAAGTTTACTCAAGAACTCTTGTTTACAAGGAGCAACTATTCTAATCAGTTTTTATCATTATCCATAAGAACAGCGAGAGGATTGTTTTTTGCTCCACAACTGTCCAAATTGTTGAGAAAAAGATGCAGATGTGGCAAAGAACTTGTTTTTTTTTATCAGACTTGTAACCAGAAATGGTACAAAATAACCAATACCACATATGAATACCAAGACACTCATCTTTGCTACAAATACAACACAAAAGAATGCTCTTTGTCTCAACTAAAACCATATTTACAGACTTGGCATTAGGTAATTGATATTCATATTAAGAGGAGAAGAAGAAGATGCAGAACCTGACAGTGCTCCTCGGAGAGTGCTTGATTGGATCGAATGATTTGATGGAGGTCAGTGTCCATTAGCTCGTATGCGATGTAAACATCATTAAATTGGTCCCTCCGCGGTGGAGGGATTATATCCCTAATTGCAACAACATTTTCATGATCCATATGCCGCAGCAGCTTGATCTCTCTTAGAGTCCTCTTCGCATCGATCTTGTTGTCGAACGCATTTGTAATCTTCTTTATCGCAACGTGCTCATTCGTCTCCGAATTCAAAGCAGAACTGTAAATGTTTTTGTTAATTTTCAAGAATAGTAAGTTATACGATCAAATTTCCCCAAATGATGAATCTTTCGTTTTCATTTTTCATTTTAAATAGAACACAAATAACGCGAAGAGAAAGAAACAAAAAAAGAAAAGGAAATGGAAGAATGAACAGAGAGAGAGAGAGACAGACCAAACGATGCCGTATGCGCCTTTACCGATGGGCATGATAGGGGGCTTGTACTTGGCGGTGACCTCGAAGACGTTGCCGAAGATGTTGTACTGAATGAATCGGCCGCCGTGGCTCAGCGTGGCCGGAATGCTCTCGACTCCGGGCATGACCGGATGCGGTGGTGGAGGGTGTTGCTGTGGGTGGGTAGAGCCCGCTTGTGGCGGTGGTGGGGCCGCCTCTGACATGACGGTGTCGGCCGATTGAGCTGCCGCCCCTCTTGCGTCCATTTTCGGTTTGATCGATACGAAATCGATTGTTTGTTTGTTGATTTTGTAGTAATGGCAGTGAGAAGCTCTCAGGCTCAGCCCTAATAAGCTAAAGAAAGAAAGAAAGAAAGTGTTTGTTTGTTTGTATGGTTGATGATTATAGTCCTATAGAGGAGAGAGTATAATAAAATTGATTCTAGTTATGGAACTTGACTTGTGGAATTGATTAATAATGGCTTTTTATTGGTGAGCTTCTTATATATTGAGTTTGAGATTGTGTTGTGTCTGTGTATTTATTTTGTGCCATTTTGGTCAGTGTCAATTTGTCAAACACATGTAACGAAACTTGTATTTTCCATTTTATTCAATGTCTACGCCACTCCCTTTTCGCCTAATTATATATCTATGAATTCATTATGGTTTGAATTGCCCTGATTTTATTCAGGACACTGCTCTCTTAGAAGATTCTATGTTTAGGGGTCACAGACTGTTTGTCTCATTCTTTTGATCAATAAATTTACCTCATCCTTGAGAAATAAAAGCATTCGTTTGTATTAATTCAAGAAGCAACTCATCATCAGTTGTCGGCGTTGTGGCTGGCAGTTACTTATCTTTTTTTCTTTCTTTGGGCCTTATCGCTTGCGCTTGTGCGGCTTTTGCCTCATTTTGTTTTGGTCTTTCAGCCATTGTCAATTGCGGGGGGCCTACTTACTTACTTGTATTCATTCTTGATAGATAGGCCTGACCTGCCTTGCTTTGGTGCCACCTTTCCTTTCGTCTTACAAACTGTCTGTCTGAGTTTGGTTTTTCGGTGCCACACCACATCCCCATATCAACCCACCCTAAGCCCAATTACCAATAATTCATGAAGAAAAAAACTCTTGAAATCAAACCCAAAGAAAGTAAGGATTACAATTTACAATACAAGAAAAACCAAATCGTCAATCGATGAAGCAAGCAAGCAAGCAAGCACCAACCACTTATTCATCATCCCAATTCGACAAGTTTTTTATATTTTGATTATAGGGTTTAGCGCGAGCGGCGGAATTTCTTGGTTTATATTCATAGTCTTCCTCTTCCTCTTCCTCCTGGAATATTCATAGTCTGCTTTTGCTGCTCTGCTGCTGCTGGGTTGGTTTTGGTTAGGTTTTCCTTGCCTGGTACTGATACCTTTGCTTTTTAATCCTGTTTTGAGTCTTGTCTCGGCAATGCATTATGCATGCTATATATTCTACTCCAAATTCTGTACTTGTTTAGTTTTTGTTTAAACAAAACGAAAGAAAAAATACAAGGAAATTCGACAACTACTTAGTTATACTTACTAAAGATGATTGATTATTCAGAAACTGATGATGTTGAAATTAATATAATATCTAATGATATGTTGTTGTTTGTTAACTTGTTATACAAGAACCCAGGTACCCTCGTGCATGTCCAGCTATGATGTTTAATGGCTTTTGCGGCGCCACTAAGCCAGACACAGAGTCACAGACTGTTTTAAAAGATGTCGGCAAGTTGAGGGAAGCCATGCTCAATGTATACCCGAAAAACACAATGCTCGTGTTATTGCGTGCGTTTGTAAATTTTGTTGAATATCCATCAATCAAACAAACAAACAAGAAGATTTTTGTCAAACATGTCTTTCTATCCCGATTCCTATCCTATCACCACCCCAAACCACTAGCCACCACCACTATCCTGATTCCCTTTATCTGTTCTCTTCTGTTGTGTTTTGTTGTAATAAGAGATCGATGTAGGCGGAGGGAGCTTAGCCTAGCCTAGCTCAGCTCAGCTACTAAAGATTGTCTTCTCTTACAATTTAGTTATCAGTTCTTGTTTAAATATCTAGACAGACAAGATTATCCAATGAACAAGTCCTTTCCTTATTTACAAACAAATTTGCTTATTTTCCTCTCTCTATTATTAATGCATCAACATACATACCTAACACTTTCCACTATATTATGTGTTGTTCTTGTTGTTACTACCACTAAACCACAAGTTAACCTCAATAATAATAAAAATATTATTTTCTATTTCCTTTGGAAATTATAACCTCAAAATCAATTGAAAGATGATCCATACTGAGCATGTGATATCCAAATGAATCGAAAGATTCGTGTTTGGTTCATTGCATTTGGAAAATCTCTTGAAACATAAAGCTGGATGGAACTGCTGAATACTTTCAGAATCGGTTTAAGAGGGTAAACTCCTAATTGATCTTCATTCATTCGTTAATGCCACATTACAAACTCCAATGGCATAAGGTCTCAAACAATGGTAGCTAAAATATAAGTTTGCTCCAATTCCAATTTCACTTCACCCCCCAGCTTTTCATACCTGGCAGCCAGAGTCTCTAATAGGAAATTTATTTACATGAGGCACATGTAAGCAAACAATATTAGAATTAACATCATGTGCAACACAATAGTAATAAAATCATTTGATCCAAGTTCAAAGTTAATTGATTAAGTTTCACATGATGTTGCTCTTGCCTTTAGGGAAATATAAGACCAGCCTAGTAAGTCATATATGCCATTCTAAATATCCTGAAAATATCCATATATATGGGTGTTGTGTTTAGCTAAAATACAAGTTTTACCAGGCATTACACGCAAGGCTCTAGCCTCAACACTCACAAAATCTGGATTGGCTACCACCATAGCTAGGGATGTGTTTAGAATGAGGCCACGGAGTCGGCCTTATGAATGGCCCAAGGCGGCTCCCGATAGTTATAGTCCTTTTACCGTGGTAAAAAGACCTTATTATCCTTGATGTTTTTGAGTGAAATGAAGACGTGTCCTAGTGTTTTCTTTCTTGATACCCAAACACCAAATGAGGGCCTTTGCTTAACAAATCAGAACTGCTAATTGGCCATTTGAATTACAAGTGACATCTAGCTCGCTCTCTCTCTCTCTCTCTCTCTCTCTCTCTCTCTCTCTCTCTCTCTCTCTCTCTCTCTCTGTTTGGCTGTTTGGCTGTTTGGAAATTGGAACTAGACTAGTGTTGAATTTGCTTGGGGAATTCTGAAGGTGAACCATCCTTCTTTTAATTTTTCAAGTTTGGAAAATCTTGTCAACTACAACTGGCCAATAAACAAATGTATTGGAGATGGTAAGATGATCCAATTTGATGAATGAAAAAGGCCATGATTAGATTACATATGTCATATACCAGCAGCAGCATTAAGCTGGTTTGGCTGGCAGTGGCGCTAAAAAGACAAGACAAAAATGCGAATGAAAGCCTGTCCAATAATAATACTGGAAGTGCATACACAACAATGAAGGAACAAAACCCTCTTCCTCATTCCTTCGGTCCTTGAAAAAGAAGAGAGAGAATGAAAGAAACTAGGGTTGGGATTGGGATGGTTGTTCAATGAGCTTCCCCTTGTCTCTTAGCTTTGCCACGGATTCCTTCATGGCTTCCTTCCTCTTTTTGCTGGCCAGTACTTTGGCTATAACTCCACTCACATTGGGGTCCTTTTTCTCCTTCTCCTCTGCTGGAGGCGGTGGAGGCCGTCTGGCTGCTGCATTTGCAATCGGACTTGGGTCACTCACATTGAAGCTGATAAGTGCACCAGCCAAACCCAATCCCAAACTCCTGCACACACACACACACACACACACACACACACACCATCATCGTGTGTTTCAAGTTTCCTAGTTGCAGCATTTCATGTCCCCACCTCACATAATAAACACTTACATATACATAATTGAATGGAGAGAATAATGAATCAAACAGTAACCAACCAACCTGCGGCTGTTGATAACAAGTCTGTTATTGCGGGCATGGGCATTGGCATTGGCACCGTCTGATGCTTGATGATAGCAAGCCCTGACTTTCTGGAAACCCACACAAGATTGGAAACAGGAGTTGTTCTTAGTTGTTGTTGCGGGCGGTGGTTGTGGTGGGGTTGAGGCTAGTGAATGAGCCATAGCCTCTCTATCTCTATCTCTATCTCTATCTCACTTTGGGTGCTCACTCAGGTCAGGTCAGGTTGGGGTACTCGAATTTTTTAAGAGAGATCCAATTGTGAGCGTGTGTTGCGAGTAGACTTGTTTGGATTTTCAAGCTTTTAGTATACAAGTCTATTGGCTGGCACTAGATAAGGTTTACTTTGTTGTGGACCCCCTTCCTCCTCCCCTCCAACTCTGTCTCTAAGCTAAGGTGGCTGATGAGTTATTTATGCCTTTCAAGTTTCCACACGCAACAAACACACCCTTCTTTCATCAAACGCAACAATTGTGCATTATGCCAATTGGTAAGTCCGTCAAATGCGCAATTCTTTTTTTAAGCTACGACGGACTTACAAACGCAACAATTGCATATGCCATTCCTCCCAATTGCTGCTGAATGCTGATGCCAAAATTTGGATATCATATTCCCTTCTAATGAAATTACAGACAGGTTTCGTTTTACTCCGACTTCATAACCTTTTCGTCTTGTAATTTCATTAGAAATCCAAAACAAATGAAATTAGATAGAACTAGTGGAGGCCCCCCTTACAAGACAGCCACCACCAGCAAGTTGGATTGACCTTACAAAATTGGGTCAACGCTTATTCCTTGGGGGAAATATTACACTCATTCCTTAGGAGCACGTCACAATTTCATTCCCCTATTTTTCCATTCCCGTTAACCTAATGGCCACTTCCTATTAGGTAAACCACTGTTTGAAAATAAGCAAACCAACACAAAAATAATACTCCAGGTAGCAACGCCAACACGAAAACTTAAATAACATCGTCAAAACTTTAGTCGGATTTCTGGCTTGAATCTCCAAACAAGAACATTATCCAAACGTCTAAAATATATAAGGAGAATATAGATATTATAGCCGATACTTCAAAAAGATGTCCTAAGGGGGAAACAAACTAGATCTCGCATCCCAATGAATACTTTCACTCATCATCGTCGTGGTCTTGAGCAGCTGAGTTGAAGGCATTCAATCGCTCAATCAACTTGTTCTTCCTTTCCTCATATGTAAGCTTCTTGAGGTTGTACCTATTAACCAAAAAAAGCAAATTTGGTTGGATGTGATAGAACGAGTTTCAAACACACTTCATTCAAACACAATAAATAAAGACCCAAAATGATTCAACACTGTATAGCCTACCAATAACTAAAATGATTTGACACTGTATAGCTCACCAACACCTATAATGATTTTGTATTGGTGATATATATTTGCACCATTGAAGTACAGCAAAATAAAGTAAACAAGGGCAAGCAACTTTCCAATATTCAATCCTTCAAATGATTAATAACTTTGAACGCATAATCAGCTGATCATACCATGCAGACACTGAAACTAGGACCCATATAAACACATCCAAAACTGTGAAACATTAAACAAAATCCATTTTTACCTCTTGTGTTCTTTGGGAGGTTGCTTTTCAATCTTCTTTGATGTAGGATCAGCACGGATGGCAGCATGAACTTTCTTGTACACGGCCTCAATGTTATCTGCTTCAATTCCTTTCTTGATATAGTCACTGAAGTGAGTCTGATATTTCTCGGGCTCATCCTCCATCAAAGTCTAAAAAACAGACAAATAAAAGTTTAAGCAAGCAATTATGATGTCCTATGGCCAGTAAAGTAAAATGGGCATGCATAACCTGACTTCTCAACTCTTTTCCTCAACTCATTCTCAATCAAGGTCTAGAAAACAAACACTTAAGAATTTGAGCCGAAAATATAAATGCTTTTCACCAGAAAGGTGAAATGGGCATGCATGACATGAACTTTCAACTTTCAACTCTCACCCTCATGTATGCAGCAACATGACCGCCATAGATATACTTGCGATGCACCTCAGGGTCAAGCTGCTTGCTATCCTTGGAGAAACCAGCAAACCTCTTCTCACTGTGTGGGACATCCAACCCACCATCCAACGCACCCTGTATTTGGTTGGTTATTAAAAAAATTAAACCCCTTGGTACCACCAGAAAAGCATAAGCAAGAGGGTACACCATGAACACAACAGAATTATGCAAACCTCATGCATTATAATAAATTTAGACATAAAACAAAACAAAAACTTGATCTCGTCATCACAAACACAGTTCAGAACCTGACATCATAATCTGCTACCTTACCTTCAAGGCACCAAACACACGGTTTCCAGTGGTTGTCCTAATCAAGCCAACATCAAGAAGAGCACGGAATGGCCTTCTGCTCTCAGCTGGCTCTACAGAATAGTCCTCACCGGTAGCCTGGAATACCACATAAATTTTAAAAATACAACCACATAAGCAAGAGGGAAATGAAGGGATTCCCTTTGACATAAGGCAACAGAGATGATGATAATCAATTCATACTACCTCAACATTGCCCTCATATTCATCATCCATCTCAAGCTTCTTCAAGACACGACGAGCCAAGAGAAGGCCAGTACAGTAAGCTGATCATAAAATATACCGTTACTACCCCCACAAGCTGAACTCAAGCAAGGAGCCAGAATGGATATATCTAGTAAAAGACAATGGTCAAAATACCTGCCGCATAGTTTGTGAGGCCGACTTCAAGTCCATAGCTTGGCAGCTCATGGGCATAGGCTGCAGCAAGAACCAAATCGCCAGCAATGCTGGCAGATACAATTTGGGCAACAATATCCTTGTTGGTCTAACAACCAAGTTAAGTTTGAAAACATAGCTAATGGAAAAAAATTAAGATCACCAATAAACAATAATTAAACAAATGCCCATTTAAAATTTAACTCGGTACCTAGAAAAGACAAATATAAAATGGAAAACAAGACCCAAAAGCGCATAAGTTGGCAGACAATTTTCAGGATACAAATCTCACAACAAACCGATACTTGGGTGTGTTGTACTTGTTTTTGTCTTGGTTAATGAGCCTAATTCTGGCTCGGTAATCAGTCTTTCCCTCTGCGGACAATAATAGAAAATAAAATTATCATCCGCACAAAATATGACAAAATGTCAAGACCATTTACCATGAAACACAAAATAAATACCTCGCCTTCTCTTGTACTTGACTTGAAACCGCTTGTAGTAGGCCTTGGACTTTTGAGCTTTGACGAAGGCCTACAACGAATAATTGAACAAACTTTTTAATTCCCTTGAAAATAATGTATAAACATCAGGTCATAGACGACCGAAATCAGTGTTTTTAAGTAAATGATTCTACAATGCAGACAGATCTTATTGACTGAGATAGAACAAAACAGTACCTACCAAAGGTAACAAGAAGAAATTACGCCCATAATTAAAAAAAATTAGTTTATATATAAATTTAATAATAAAAATGTATACACAAATTGAAACTGAAAAACACAATATAAGTCTTCATTCTATACAGCGATGGAATGAAGAATCAAATATTAAAGCCCAGAATTCAACTGAACCAAAAAGGAAATAAGAAAGCATATCATTCTCTCAAAATGAACTAAAGCCCAGCACCGTTCATAGATTGCAAAATGCACCTATTTAGCCAAATTCCAGAGCAGCCGTACATGAAATAATTACTATTAAGATTTCAAACGAAACGAAACGAAATGAACAGGTACAGAGTGTGTATCTGGGATGGAGGAAACAGAGCACATGTGAGGAAACTCACCATTGCAGAGGATCAGCTGCCGAACGAAACAAGGGGAAGTGAGAGAGAGACCCGGCTAGGGTTTGGACTAGGAGACTGGCGTTTTATATAGTGAGCTTCCCTGATGGATTTTAGGATCAACGGCTGTGGAGTGATGTGTGGTTTAGTAGGGTTTTGTGGTGTGATGGACGGATGCGATTAGATGAGTCGTTTAAGGTTTTTTGGTCTTGACAGAAAAGTATGTAGGGGCATTTCATTCATTTCACTCATTTGAACCTTTTAAGTTGGACGGCTAGTTCGGGGACCAAACAATGTTTTGGGTCACAGGCACATTAGGCCTCTGGCAAAGAAAGAGGCCATATGAATTTGGGTTAGTCTCTGGCTGAAACTTAATATTTTCGTGTGGGCATATGAGCCCGTGGCCCAATTGGATGTGAAAAAACTTTAGTTTCTTTTTCCCTTCATTAATTAAAATACTAATAAAAAGAAAGGACAAAACGACCCGTAATTAGCTTCATTAATTCAATTTAATGAGAGTAATTATAATGTTATATAATATTATATCCTAAAAATAAGAAATCTTAATTGAGCTGTATTTCAGTACCTACAATAATTTATTCACTTCAAGCATGGCGCTTTTCTAGACTTTTCTGAGAAATGCATATTATAATGAACGCTGAGCAAATGAATTCTGGGCTTTAATATTGAATAATTGAAGTCAAATGAGAGGTGGCCTTAAGAGTAGACGGAGTGGGGTACAAAAAGTGATGAGAAATTAAATTAGGGAAATTGATCGATCAATCAGCCAGTATAGGAAATATGGGAAGGAAAACACAGGAGGCCAAGATTCCGGTTGTAGATTTTTCCAAGATAATCAACATTACATGTAGTACTACTACTAGTACGTAGTAGTTGTAGTTGTAGTTGTTGGGTGGAAGCTTGCGCCCAAGTCTGCCAGACACTGGAAGAGTACGGCTGTTTTGTAGCAACACTGTCAGATGGTGATGCTGAATGCTGAATGCTGAATGCTGATGCTGATGAGTACAACAAAATCTTTGGGAGCTTAGACGAGCTGTTTGGTTTCCCAAAAGAAATCAAACTGCAAAACACTTATGACAAGCCTTTCCGCGGCTACCATTCCCCTAAATAATGATGTCCATGAAGGCGAGGAGCAACTGATTATGTACTGCGACTGCACAAATATGATGGAGCAGGTGAGGAGCACTTGGCGCTTCCGGAGCACACCGACATGAACCTCACCAGTCACCACCATAATTCATCAAAATCATGTCAATGGCTTGGAGGTGAAGATTGCAAACGGTCAATGGGTTTCTTTTGATGTATCGCCTAATTCGTTTATATTCATGACTGGCGATGGCTTCCAGGTGTGTGGAGCAATGACAGAATAAAACCTTGCGTGCATGTGCATGTGCTCATGATTCATGACGACGCTGCTGCTGCTGCTGCTACAATTATTGTGTGTCCGTCCAGTCTTAATTTATAATAACATAATTAATCAGAACATACAAGCAAATTGAAAACAAGATTCTTGTCATAGACTTAAATCTCCAAGGAAGAGGAGGAGGAGGAGTTCAAGCCCGGATCAAGTTGTTGTCTCCAATTTCCAAATACGCAAACATGTAATCCATGCACTTGAGCCTTTACAAGAGTTGATGGCCGGAAAGTGAAGATGAAGAACAAGGGCAAGAGGACCTTGGCCGGCTACTACAGTGCCACCCCGACTGACATCCATCCATGAAAGCATTGGGATTGACAATGCTAGAAGAAGCCCCGCGCTGAGTGTCACAAGTTCACTCATCTCTTATGACCTAACGGAAATGAACAAGTTTGTTCTTCTTCGCCTGTTAAAATGTCGTTTGCATCCAAAACCTTTTATCTTACATTCAAAGATTTGATTCAAAAAGGAAAGAAAAGAAAAACATCAGAAAATGCCACAATCGAATCCCATCAACTAATTAGCTCAACCAAACAAGTCAGTTTACAAAGTTTTTTGGCTCCAAATACACACTAAAGACTAGGGTTTTGAACAACATAACATAATCTCACCAGACTTGCACAACAGAGACAGACGTGTTTCTGATTCCCTAACACTACCGATGATCTTATCACAACGAAAAAGATAAACAACACTACTGATATTATTACATCAATGAATGATAATATAATAACATTACAAGAAGGAAAAAATGAAAAAAATTTGATGAAGAATACACAGCCACAAAATCGATCAAAAATCGATCCTCAAGACCCAAAACCCCTTTCTTTGCCCCCCCCCCCTGTTACAACAACACTATAATTCAAACTGCTGAAAGGCTTGCCCATTTTCCAAGTTCGTATGGATCAGCATAGTAATACAACTTGATTCTATTGGACAGTGACAAGCCTACTGCCACTGGTAGAACTCTAGAGCTGGGATCATCCTGTTCTGTTGGGTCGTCTGCAAATGCTGTAATATCTCCAAGAAGTTTAAATGTGATTCTCCGGGTTTGTATCTCTCGGGGGAAATCAAAGTACATAGGTGTTCCAGCCTTAGCCTCTGGCAACCGATATTCTGCAACCGTTACCAAGCTGTGGGGTTCCTGTAATAATTAATGTCTCCAATAAGTTCAAATGGACTTTGAAATTCACCCAAGTTATCGCAGAAAGAAACTTATCATATACAATATTGATTTTCCAATATGATATATGATACAAATTTAGCTAAACTGATGTGGATGTGCATTTTAACGTCTTCATACCCATTGGGCTAATTGAGCCACATGGAAATACCCTACCTAAACCCCCTTCACCCTCACCAATAGCATAACAGTAAAGCAGGTCTAGTGAGTACCTGGACAACAGACACTTGTATATACAGCACGGCTGGGGAGATGTGTCTCTCATCTACAAGTCTTGCTGACATATCCCAGATATGCGCATTTGAAGAGGGTGAATGGGTAACCAGAGGCTTTATTGCACTGAAAGCATCAAGACGAAATCCAGCTAGCAAAGGTGAAGCAGGAGATAAATATTGTTCCAAAACAATATCATTGTCCAACAGCCTCTCAGCCTCAATCGGAACCTGGAAGAACAAAAAATGAAATTGCCCATGATAAAAATTCAATAAGGAAGCAAGAGTTTTGATTGAATAAAGCAGCTAAGCATGATATGTTACCCTAAATCTATTTAGTGGTGGAGCTCTCTCCAGCCAGCCTTTCAAATTCATCTGATCTGAGCCTTGTGCTGATGTATCTGCCATCTCTTTATTTACCGGGCTTCCTACCACCAGTACCCTTCTGGCATGAATACAGGGGTCTCTTTCAACTTCTCCTCCAAAAGAGGCATGCCGAGTTACTTCTGCAAATGGATTTTCGTCAAGAGACAACAGATTCAAGTTCCCCAAATTAAGAGAACTAGAACCAGGTAGCTGAAGACGTAATGTTATCCAAATAATGCGGCATCGAACTGGATTCCTGAATTCAAACTTCACATGCCTAGGTACTTCATCTTCTCTAACCAACTTTTCTGATCCAAAATAGTCGGAGGAAGTCATGATCTGGGACTGCACATCCCATTTTCCCATGCATGACCTTTCTTCCTTGTGTATTTTATTGCTGGCCCAGATCTGAACCTGTACTAACAACAGGTGTGAATTAGTCAAAACAGAATGTACAGAAAGCAATGAAGGTGCAGCATAAAAAGTTGCAAAATTCAACAATCTGTTGTTGCTAATTAAATTTAGGAGCAAAAGCAACAATCTACTACAAAGCAAGATTTCCGACACATTTGGCATTTCAAAATTATTTTAAGAGGATTCTTTTATTCACTATTAAGTCACAGTAAGCCTACTATAAAGGAAACATATCAAAAACTGATGACTTTTCATTTACCAAATTTCAACAGATAAGAGAGTGTATAGAGGGCAACTTACGGTGGGAGCATCAACCTCAGAATAACCACACGGACTAATAAGCAAAACAACCCCACTAACATCAGAAAGGCTACCAAGAACAATAATAAATTCAACAGAGGTGGCACTAGGAGGAGCTTTCCAGTATGAATGTCGTGGTCCACAATCAAGAGGAGCAAGCAATGACAAGAAAGGTGCTGAATCGGCCGCCGTTTCAACCTACAGTGGTAACAACAATATATAATCCGGAAAGCATATAGACATAGCAATAAGACACAAATCTGCTGTGGGAAGCCAGAAACAAGAGTGTAATATAAGCCAAAACATTACCGAGTGTAAAAAGCTGGCGAACGGAAACTCAGCTAGGGATTCCTCTCCGTCAAGTAATTGATGCTGAACTTTAATAGCTCCCTGTCTATCAGAAGAATGCTTCCTTTCAGAAAGAGAATTCTTTAACGAAAATCCAATCACCTGGTTCAAGGCCTCATGCGCAGCAGAATCTGCACGGGCACTTCTCCTCATGCTAATCAAGACCCTGACGTAGTCCAAGATCAACGCATCAAGCACAATATCATTGCAGCATCTTTTGCAAATAACACTATCCAGCACTACTGAACGATTTGTGGATACATCAATCTGGAAACCATGGCTTGATCCCCCTTGATTTACCACACCATTGGCCTCCCCTGAGCCATAGCCTGCAACCAGAAGGGCCCCTCTCCCAGCACAACAAACTTTACAAACTTTCCTTTCACATTGGGAACATGACAAGACAGACGGAGGAACTCCCACTGATGATTCCATAAAGGAGGCGTGTGTAGGTGCATTAGTTTCAGCACGCACCTCACACGTGCCACCATAACAGAACTCCCCAAATCTAGTTATATTCCAGAAATCTATCACATCATCATCAGTAGTCTCAAGAGCAACAGCAGATGTAATTTTGTCTTCCAAGGAAGCTTGTCCAAGCAGTGCAAGGAAGTTTGCAACTCTGCACAATCTTCCCATGTATCGTTCATCAAGTAAAACATTAGGGTTTATAGTAGCAGGATCAGTACCTATTGATAATAAAGCTTTATCCCTTTCAGCAGCAGAAATGTTCAGCCGGAGGCGTTCAATTTCAAGTTTCATAGCTCCCATGAAGTCTAGTTTTCTTTCCTGCAAACAATAGAGGTCATCAATAGGCTGGGTTGGGCTGACCTAATCCATCAAAGTAGGAACCTTGTTTGACCTTTAGGGATGTTTAGGTCAACAAGCTAGGCCGATGCATTGAAATAATATAAAGTCACACTTCAAGAGGCTTAGCTACTTGGAGCGTGAAAGGGTCTAAGAAGCAATTTATGAAGTCGGAAAAAGTGAGGGTTATCCTGGAGGGGGCGGGGCTTTAGCTGAAGTAGCAGTGGAGTGAGATGAAGAAAGGGTGCAGAGTGTCATAAAAAACTTACTTGATATCTATAATGCCAACAAATAAAAAGACTTAAAAATTATGGATGTAAAGCCAGAAGTGACAGAAATAAATTTCAAATGAAAAAAAGTGATCGGATACCGACATTGAAACACAATAACCTCAACAAAGAGATTGAGTCAAGACATGGCAACATCATATATGAGATTTTAAAATTTAAATTGATTAAATGCTTTTGAAGAGAAGGATTTCAAAGGACTTCCTTGAACATAATTTATAAGGATAAAGCATGATATAGCATAGTGGTTCAAGGAAATAACAGAAGAGTTAGTATCATACCATACGTGGCCCAGCACAGGATTTCAAACAATCAATATACTTCTGGGAACTGCTATCTGAAGACCTTCCACCATGCGATGAAAGGAATTTATGATCAGTTTCAGCACCATGATATTCAACAATAGCTTGGTCCAAGAAATCAAGCAAGTCACCGCCCTTGTCCTCAGTATTTCCTATCACTGGCTGAGCAACGTGTTCTGACAGCATGACCTCTCCAGTCAATAGGTCAACCAAATTGTTGCCAGATGCACTTGGTTGCACTGGTGGTGGCACATTATCATTAGAAGAAGCACCGGAAAATGGATTCGTATCTAACCCAGAGGAGAAAGGATTGGTTTCATTCTGAATTTTTTTAGTATGTTCAGGTAATGTTGCACCAGGGCCTTCGTTAGTAAATACACCCCTCCAAGGAAGAGAAATTCCAAGGACTTCTATCTACAAACAAATTCACAAAATAATTATCATCCACTAGCAGTTTTTAAAAAACCACATCCCATTAGAATACTGGACTAAGATAAATTAGTAGACTCTCTTCCACATCAGAGTTTTGAAAAGTTATGGACTAAGAATATTTGCCACAAGACTGAATACAAGGATCAAACCTAATAAATCTGAGATTGAGCAAATATCAACCAGAAACAGAACATAAGATAATACATGCACACTTATAGAGAATAGATTTTAATTGCAAATTTGCAACATTCATGGATCCTATCACGTGCCAAAAAAACCAAATGGCCTAAGCTTCAGAGCTTAAATAACTAATGGAACAGTCGTGAACCAAAGACAATGACAATGACATATCAATTAATAATTCCAAAAGTTGCTTTCTACCTCACCAAGAGTGATAGGGCTTCTTCCAGAGACAGCAGGATAAAATGTAAGGGCAACTACACGAGTAAGGAAGTCAAGTTCTCCTTCCAGTTCTTCAAAATCATACAGTAATGGAAGGGTAGATGTTTCTTGAGCATGAAGGCGTGCACCAGCTCCAGTTACAGCCATATCCTCTGGACTAATTGGCCCTGGTAAGGGTATCAAAAGGTTTGTTCCATTCACACACTGAGGTATTGACGCACCCTGTCATCAGAATCCAATAAAATATTAGAAACTATAGGAGAAATTATATTAACTTCCCACAAATAGATTCCCCCGTTATGCACAACAGTACAAGAAACTAAAAAAAATTACCCAAACCAGAGCCATGAATTTGTTTTTTATTTTACATAGTTTAGTTTTAGGAACTAGCTGAAGCCCTTGCAATTCATGGCTTAATCTAGTTGTTAGTCATTACATTAAATAGGAACTAAAATGATCCTCATCCTATTTTAGCTAGATACCTGGGACCATCAATTCTATATTAAAATCAAGTTCAGAGAAAAGTAAACTTGTAGGTGAAGTGGAAGAAAGATTACAGACCTCCAAGACCAGTTTTAGCCTATCTAAAGAGCGTCCCGTCCTTACATCAACTGTTGATGGATAGGTTGAATCATCTGCACCATGGGATATTGTGAGAAGAAGCTGACAAACATGGCCAGGTTCACCTAGATAGATAAAAAGTTCAATCACGTCTGCAGCCTGTGGGCAAACCTGTGTCATAAAAACTATTCCAAATAAGAATTGGTACATTCATGGAAAATAATTTAAATGAAGAACCATAAAAGGATTCACCAAAAAAGACCATTATAATACAGTCCAATGGTCCATGCAATGAAAACTGAAAAGAAAAGTACCCAGACTAGATCCTTTCTCTTGAAACTCAGAAGACTGGCTCCACCATTGGAACTTGGAAACATGTTAGCAACTGGCTTAAGAAAGAAACCGGATGGTCGAGAGACTACCTGCAATATCAGCATGCACAATGATAAGTTGAGAGACCTAATGCTATTATAGTATACAGGAAAACAAATGAAAACTGAAATTCAAAATGCAAAGGTCAAGTTAAATATTAAATAAGATCAGCTCTAAAACCAAGACTGAAAGGAACTTTCCAGGGAAAGCCAACACTTTGTGAACAGTCACCAGTCTGCAGTTTAAATCCTAAACAGATAAATCCTCTGCTGAGTGTTACAAGTAACAATGCCAAAACTGGAATCATTGGAGTGTTTCCTAAACAGATAAAAATCCTCTGCTGAGTGTTACAAGTAACAAAAAGGCCTTCCGATATGCAGCTGGTGACTCCATACCATGTGACAATCCTTAAAGAGTTATGCAAACTTAGAATCAAAAAACTTGCAAGTTAATCTATGCAAGTTAAGAGCTGTAGTTGCAACTTGCTAGATGTGCCAAGCTCAAAAAGAAGCATAGAGATATAAATGAAATTATTATCACTACAATTGATCCAGAGAAGTCTCAGAATAACATACATTAAGAGGGTGAAAAGAAACTGATGGAAGATGCTTGAATAGTCTCATTCCAAGAAACATTTCCAGTTGCTTTTGACGAGAGCTATCTACAACTGCATTTTTATATCTCCTCTGCAAAGTGATTTTCATATTCTGTGCTGCAGAAAATTGTTTAAACTTTCCTGCATCTTCGTTGAAAATGCTGAGGATTTGGCTATGCATAGCTTTAGAACCAGTATAAAGTGTTGCATGAATATCACCCGCAAGCAGAAAAAGATCAGCAAGCTGGGATACTGGTGGTAAAATTGTTGTCCTCTTGAACTCCTCAAACGCCATATCAAATCTCTTCCAAGGCTTATCAGGACACGGATGCATCCAGGTTGTGGTCCTAGTATTGTGATCAATATAAAATGTTTTCCCTGTTACTGCATCAGATCTCTTCTCCCAGCCTGGTGGCAAAGGAGCAATATAGCCACCATAATTAGTCATTGACTGATAACCATATGCCAAATCACTATCAAGCGATATACCAAGCCGCCTGCACTGCTCCACAAAAACCTGGAGGGAGCCAAAATAACTTGCAGCATTTGTCCTATCCAAAGAATCAGCACAGTTGAAACGAATCACACCATTTTGATGTGATCTTAAGCAGAAGGCACCTTTAAAGTCATCATTGCAGATAATTTCTCCTCTGCAGTCCTTAATTCTTTGTTGTGAAGGCAAAAAATCTCCTTCAGAAATGCCTATAGAAACAGTGGGTGCTTTTAAATGTTTCCACAATCCTTCGATGGTTAGCTGTTCACCTTTTACCTTTATACTGGCATGCCAATCATAATTTATTAAAAGAATTCGGGTATAAGGAAGTTTTCCTGTTGACCTGATGTAGTTTAAGGATTTTTCAAAATGCTGAACTAAAATGCATTCCGATTTTCCTTCTCCATTCCTAAGCAAGTTGATGCAGACAATTGGAACCAACGCTTTTCTATTCTGACTTCCGCCAACAGCTACATCTAAATTTCGTGCATCATACCGTTTACTCAACCTCTGGTAGTACTCTGAACTCCCTTTATAAGGATCGCGATCTGAAACGTATATTTCTGCTTCTGCAGCAGTTATCTTTAACTCTGCACCCCACCAGATTGGAATTGTGCCCCGTCGCCATACGTATGTGTTAAAAGGAACAGTTTGACCATCCCTTCTAGGGACCCACACAATTTGCTCACACTCCACTTCATTTCCTGTCAGACTCACATTCTTCGTAAGTATGAAAAATTCAATTAAAACCTAAAGAAGTAAGAGGAGAATAATCTGTATTCAGAAAATACATTCTTACGACTAAATAAGCAAAACAAAAACAAAAGTATACAAACCAAATGAAAACGAAATAACATGGATCAAAAATTTGCATAAACAAAAAAAATTCATATGTTGTTTTTTCTATATTACTTTCTGTTCTCAATATTTTGAGGAACTATGCTGTAGTTAATGACAAAATGCCACAGCCATGGGTATGTTTCAAAGAAGAAAAATTTGAGATTTGTTAATAACTTCAAGGTGTCATGTTACCTGTGCTAAAACATGAATTTAATCCCCTTGCCAAGTATCGGGTACCAGGATGCAGCCTACTACGACGAGCTATGAGAGCGACAATCCCTTCTAGTTTCCCTAAGGTTCCAAAACTTCGACATTCTGCAAAACCCTACATATTAATATCAAGTAAGAGAACAGTATGAACAGGTTAACTGTACATCTAACCACATAATTCCATATGCTATCTTAAGATCATAACCACAATTTAATTTCTTATAATTGTAGTGCTGGTATAAAACTGTGATCGGAAATCAGGAAGAAAACTGTAATAAAAAGAAATTTGGGTAAAACAACAAAACTCCTAACCAAACTAACAAAAATCAGTAGTATATATCACTGAGCTGCATATAAATATAAGTATATGTGAAAGCAGAGTGGAAACAATTGGCTATAATGAGCATAAATGCATAGACTTGAACTAATCAGCATCAATAATTTGAGGCAGCAGGCTTAGAAATCAGATGGTTAAAAAATAAACTTCAGGTGAAAGAAGATAAGAGTCACATGAGCATCAATTTGAAGATACCAAGAATGAAGCAAAACCTGCAGAAGTGTCACACAATGCTGTGGCAGCCCAATGTTTTTGAAAGGCATCGAGAACCAGGCATTCCAGACGAATTCATCATCAGGCTCATGCAAGCACATACGGCTAGGAAATGGCCTAGTGATGTCCCTTGCATCACAAAAGTAGTGTTTCCCATCAATGTCAAGATCAGTCAATTCATTAACATTCTTTACTTCTCCTTTCCCTTGTGGTTGTGGATTCTGAAGTGAAATCTTGATCCATTGGCTCTCAGTCACCGTATACACACACCCTCCACCAGGCAAATTTGGAACACTAGCAGTCAACTTGGTAGCCACAAGAAGCATCCCAAAGCTGCCCAAAGCAGCATAACCCAATATTGCATGAGCATAAGTCGTACTCTTACGCAACCAGTGCGACCCATTTGTAATGTAATCCAAAGCTTCCTTTTCGGATTTGAAGACATCGAATCCTGGCTTCGCATTGTAGCGAAGTGCACCAGTTGTGGGATCAACATGTATGACCTGAGTGTCAAGCCTAGAAGACAAGCTCACAATTATATACACTTCACCAGTATCCAATGTCACAACTTGAACAGATGTCTCCCTTGTACCACCACCTGAAAGAAACACCATAAGTATATGCATTTAAAATAAAAACAGAAACATAAGCAATCTTGTAAAGAAAGAGAACATATAAGTGTGTGTATATGATATTTATACACACCCAGATGTTCTCTAAAAAGTGAAAAACAACTATTCGCATTTATGGCTTATGCAAGACCAAAAATCAGATTCACAGTGTTGAGATGTTTAAGTTTACATATACATGTGTGTGTATCAGGCTGAAGTATTTTCCGATTTGAAATGCCCCAAACACAGAAAGATGAAATGCAAAGGTTGTAAGCAAGAATGAAAACTAAGAGTATATAATCTTGCACATGGAGAAGCACATATAATCGAGAAGAATATGCAAGTTGAAAATCAAAATAAATAATCAAGAGCACATTCAAAATTGAAAAGCAATAAATCACATCAAAGATTATTGAAGACTGAAGTAGGCAACCGGCTGATTCCATGAGATCTCCTTTGTTACTGCGCGATGCTGGAGGAATTCGATCTGATGGAGAGAGAGAAATGATTATTGAACGCACGGCAGAATTTCGACCATTAGAGAGTGGAGAGCGTTATTTGGATGCAGCCAGCTCTGCAGAACTCATCACCTCTCCTGTCTTACCAAATGTCATCGGAAAAAATCAAGTCGCTATGCGCTGAGCAACATTTTTTTTGGGTCAAATGCGCAGAGCAAGATATAAACGATGACTTGTTTTTATTTATTTATTTTTTCTTTTCCGTATTGAACAAAGGATAGAGGAAACTTTTTTTTCCAGATCAAGAAAATGACTATTTTTTGGTAATTAACCAGCGGTATATTAATGACGAGAAAATTGAACAATTAGAGACGTCCTCACAAATAAAAAGAAAAAAAGTATGACTTATCAACTGTTTTTGTTGTGTTGTCATAAATCAAACAATTTTTTTTTTCTTGCATTACGCAGTTTATTATCACAATGAGTTTTATGGGCAGGTAGGTGTAGGAGTTTTTTTATTTATTTTCTTGCCTTTATATATAAGGTTTCATTACTCAGCTTCTTTTTCACACAATTAAATAACTATTCTATAGTATCTTGTATACACTTATTCTATCATTTGAATATTTGCACATTATTACCGTGGGGATATCATTGTAAACAAAGAGAAAAGCATAAAGGAGCGTCCGCACGATAATAACACATGGACGTCCGCATAGGAGAATTTATGCTCTTGTATATATTAAATAAAGCTTCATAACCTAAGTGGAATAAAAGTTGAGAAAACCTAAGGTGCATTTTTTTGAGAAAATGGTGATGCCAAATTATGTTTTAATTATAATTTATTTAGTGAATAATTAGTATTAAAATATATTAGTTAATTTCATGAATTACTTAATTAATAATAATTAATTATTTAGTAAAGAAATAATAATTAAAACATTATCTACATTAAGTTTGGTTACATCGTACTAACCCAAGGCCCAATCTATGATTATTAAATACTAATTATTATGTATATATAATCCAAGCCTAATCCAAAGGTGAGGCCCAAGTTCCACTCAACTAGGCTCACCTTCCATATAGTACATGTGGGAAGACTCACACTTATAAGGAGAAGAGACTTTCTCATCTTTTATAATTTGGGACTCAAGTTCATGTACTTGATATTATCAAATCATGTTGTGACTTGGATTTAGGGTTTGGAGGCTAAAATCTATTTTTGCAATACTAAATTTTTTATATATAAACATTGTTGTGTACTTAAACTAATTTTTTAAGATTTGTAAATAAAATTTGACTTAAATAAACTAATTTTATAATTTTGTAAATTAAAAAAAAAAACTTGTCCCAGCGAAATTTCGTCGGTATATACATATGCCCGCGACAATTCGCAGGATTAGACATCTACCGACGAAATTTGTCAACATATATATCTCCCGATGAAATGTTTCTATCCCAATGAAAATTATGTCGTACTAACCCATGATTGAGATCGAAAACTTAATTGTAAAGTCATAGGTCGAGTTGCATGAGTATCCAAGCCTAATCAAGTCCTAAGTGCCCCTAATGTAGATTTAGGGTTAGGGTTCGGGGCTTGCGAACGGTTTTTGATTTGAGACTTGGATTTAGTGTTTGGAAGACTAAAATAATTTTGTAGAATTTTTAAATAATTGAAACTCTGTTTAAAATAATTTCATAAATTAAACATAATTTTAAAGTCCACAAATTTATTTCAGATAATTAAATATAATTAATTACTATTTATAAAGGTAGATTTTAAAAAGTGGTTTGCTCTCAAAATCCCGACAAAATTTTACAAGAAAAGATCTATCATGACACATATTCGCTGGGTAGGTCTATCACGTCAAAGTTCGTTGGGATACAAAAAGTTCAACGCGGTAAGTCTACCTCGACAAAATTCGCCGAGATGTTTCTATCCTAATGAAAATCCATCAAGATAGGTCAAGGTTTACAGGTTACGTCGTACTAACCCAGGATTGACATCGAAAACTTAATCGTAAAACCTTAGCTAGAGTTGCTTGAGTTTCCAAGCCAAATCGAGTCCTAAGTGCCCTAAAGTAGGTTTAGGGTTAGGGTTCAAGGCTTGCAAACGGTTTTTCATTCAAGACTTGGATTTAGTGTTTGGAAGACTAAAATAATTTTGTAGAATTTTTAAATAATTGAAACTCTATTTAAAATAATTTCACAAATTAAAAATAATTTTAAAGTCCAAAAAATTATTTGAGATAAAAATATAATTAATTACTATTTATAAAGTAATTTATGAAAATTAATTAAAATATTAAAATACTAATTATACACTAAATAAATAATAATAAAACATAATTATTAATTAAAGTGATTAAATAAGGCCAAGATATTACTTAATTACAAATATTAAACTAAACAAACTAATTTGTTATAAAAAAGTAGTCCACAAAAGAATTTCAAATAATTAGTTACTATTTATTAAGTAATTGATGAAATTAATTAAAATATATAAATACTAATTATTCACTATATATATATATATATAAATTTAAGTAATTAAATAAGGCTAAGATATTACTTAATTCAAAATATTAAACTAAACAAACTAGTTTCGTATATAAAAAAAATTAAAAAATAAATGTAGGACGAAATGTGTAGGGGCAAATCTATCCCGGCAAAATACGACGGGCAAAACCTCTCCCGACGAATTTCGTCAGGAAAGGTCACCAATTTTTTGAATTTTTTTAAGGCTTAATATCACAAAACGTCCCTAAAGTTTACAAAAATATCAAATTGCATCCTTAAATTTTTTTTGTCATTCGTGATCCTCGAGGTTAGTATGTGTGATCACAAATGGTCCCTGCTGTTAGGTTCCGTCAAAAACTCTATTATTTTGTTGACGTGGCATATATATATATACATAAATTCTCCTATGCGGACATATGGACGCTATTATCGTGCGGACACCATGTATTTTGTACTACCCCTCCCTGATTTCATGCATGTTTACAATGGCATCCACACGTTATGCACGTTAATACATCCGGATAAGAGAATAATTGTTATACATAAATTCTCCTATGCGGACATATGGACGTTATTATCGTGCGGACACCATGTATTTTTTACTCCCCTTCCCTGATTTCCTGTCTGTTTACAATGACATCCGCACGTTATGCACGTTAATATATCTGAATAAGAGAATAATTGTATATATATAAATATCACAAAACATCCATGAGGTTTAAGAACCTATTAGAAATGGTCTTTGCGAAATTTTAAAATTTTTAAAATTTAAAATTCATAAAATTTTGGTTTTCATTTTTAAATTTTTTGAATTCTAAATTATTTAAAAATATATATTGTATTTTAAATACACGTGACGCTATGTTATTGGAGATGTGGGCTTCACATATATGCCACATCAACAAACTAATGGAGTTTTTTTAAAATAATTTAAAAGTGAAAAAACCAAGGGTTTAGGGTTCATAAATGGTCCTCAAGGTTAAAATCATTCTATAAAATGGTTTTTTTTCATTTTTAAATTTTATGAATTTTAAATTATTTTTTAAAAACTTCATTAGTTTGTTGATGTGGCATATTTGTGGAGCCCACATCTTCAAAAATACAGTGTCATGTGTATTTAAAATACAAAATATATTTTTAAATAATTTAAAAAGAAAACCAAAATTTTATGAATTTTAAATGAAAAAAATTTCGTAGGGACCATTTGTGATAAGTGCGTGAACCTTAAGGATGTTTTGTGATATATATATATATATATATATATATATATATATATATATATATATACGCGTCAAAGAACTAACAGAGTTTTTCGGAACCTATCGTGAGGACCTTGAGGACCACAAATGACATAAAAAAAAACATTAAGGATGCAATCGATAGTTTCGTAAACCTTAGGAACGTTTTTGTGAAATTAAGCCTTAAATTAGTTTCTTTAGTTTAATATTTGCAATGATATAATATCTTAGCCTTATTTAAGTACCTTAATTAGTAATTATATCTTTAAAATTATTTATGATAAGTTCATATAATTAATTATTATTTATTAAATAATTTATGAAAATATTTAAAATATTTAAATACTAATTATTCACTATATAAATAATAATTAAAACCTAATTACTAATTAAAGTATTTAAAAACGGTTAAGATATTACTTAATTACAAATATTATACTAAACAAACTAATTTATTATATTAATTAGTAATTATATTATTATTATTATTATTTATTTAGTAAATAATTAATAATTAAGTATTTTAATTAATTTCATGAATGAGTTAATAAATAATAAATATTTATATTTATTTATCTGAAATAATTTTGTGGACCTTAAAATTATTTTTAATTTCTAAATATATTTTAAAAATAGTTCAAATTATTTCATAATCATAGAAAATTCTTTTAGTATTCTAAAAATGAATTTTAGCCTCTAAACCCTAAATCCAAGTCTCGAACGAAAATATCTAGCTTCAAAACTTGTTCCAAAATCTTTCTTGAGCCTTGAACCTAGGGATGACAAAAATCCCCGATGGGTTTGGTCCCCAGCCCTAAAGGGGGAAGATTTCGGAGCAAAACAAGGATTGGGTACGGGAATCCTCGAATTTTAAAAATCCCCGACTCGACTGATATCATATATTAATTTTAAAATTAATAAATATATTATATAATATACCTCTTCTTATCTCCTACTTTTTCTTTGTGTCTATCACTTACAGATTCTATCTTTGTCTTCTATTCTTCTTCTTATACACTACGGAATTTCTAGGCTCTAATGAGTTTTGGTTTTGATGCCTTGATTTTGGTCAAGATTTGGGTGTTGATTGGTTCTTCTTTGTCTCACCGGACGACTTTTTTGTTGCATCTGACATAGCAATAAAGCCTCATGTTTCAGCTTTTGGTTATGTTTCTTTTCTCCAACTGGGCTTTTGGGTTTGAATTTAATTTTTGAAAAAGCCTCATTTACCCATAAAACAAAAGACCCATTTTAGATTTTTTAGGATTTTTTTTTTTCAATGGTTTATTATTGGGATAATGACGAAAATATGATATTAATGTAAGAACACTACTATGCTTATTGGCTTGAGTAACAGGTGGGATTTTGGTTGAACTTTTACATTCGAATCTCAAGCTTAAAATATGCAAATGAACATCAATCAAAATTTGAAGAAAAAAAAATCGGGGATTAGGGGCGGGCTTGGGAGATAGTCCCCCAACGGGGGATGAGGACGGGGATTTCCCAAAAATTTCTTATCGGGGATGAGACGGGGACGTGGTGGGGATGAGGAGCGGGGACGGGAATGATATTGCCATACTTGGCCCTTACTCGGCCGGTTGCCATCCCTACTCGAACCCTAACCATAAGCCTACTCTAGGGTACTTATGACTCGATTTGGCATGGATACTCTCGTAACTTGACCTAGGGTTTCAATTTAAATATACAGTTAGTACGACGTAACCGAACCTAACCCCAGTTAGTTGAGTACGCCTCAACTTTATTAACTTGAGTAAAAAATTATAGGAATAATATATTGATCGGTGCATAATTACATATCATTTTGTACCCTTCTAACTTATGATTTGGTTATGTTTTTGAGTTAAACTTGTGCTTTTAATTTATTTTGTGGTTTGTTTCAAAGAATAAGCTTACGACTCACTAAACGATTTTGGAGACAAGTTAGCTCAAAACGGTATGCAGATCAGTCAACTTCACGGATTGGACTGTACTTGCTCAGGAAGAACCAGATAATGAACCATACGTCATTGGAAAGATACGGAAGTCTAGTTTCTGGAAGAATTTTACGGTTCATGATTCCGAGTCTTCAGATGAAGTTATGCAAGTTTGGGCAACTTAAGGTCAAATTCGGCAGCATCTGCGTTACTGGGCCAAAAATGACTTTTGAAGGCCTTCCTGATTTTTCCTTGAGTTGGGCTGCATATGCTTAGAAAGATAAGACAAAGAGTTTCAAGATTCATATTTTTCCAGATTTGTTAGAGTGAAGGAACAAGCCCAAATTGAGCCCACAAGCTGACTGCAAATTGCTTGGTCATGATTAGCTATGCATGTGCTATTGTTGATAGTTCTTGGTTATGATTAGCTATGGCATGTGCTATTGTTGATAGTGGGGAAGAAGCATGTTTATTTTTCATAATTGAAGTAGGTTGTGTAAGAAATAAAGAAAGCAAAAGCATCAAGTGGGAACTAGCCAAATGATGAAAGGAGATGGATGCTCATGTGAACTCGAGGTGGCTATGCAACTTGTTGTCAAAAGAAGAATATTGGCATGTGAGTTTGATGCTTTCCTTCTCCTATAAATAGGAGGCTTGGCTAACCTTCAAACACACCCTAAGGGGGAGCTCTCAAACATCTCTCTAGAGCTCCTCTCCTTTCTCTCCCTCAAATTCCCTCTTAGTTTTCTTTTAGTTCTCAATTGTTGTAACAAAACCATTTTGCTTTTTAGTTGTAATTTATTTTCCATTGTAATGTAATTTCTTTTCTTTTAGTTTTCAAGTTTAATTAGCTTCCAAGTTTCAATTATAGTTCTTGTTCTTATTCATTATGCTTATAAGTTAATATGCTTGTTTGAATGAGTGATCACCATTACAACTTGTATGTTAGCTATCTTGGTTTGAATTAAGAGTAGACACCATGCATTAATTCAAATTGAACTATGAATAGGAAGAGTATGTATGGACATTCACAACATGGATTAGATACATGCTTGGTTGTTTAAAACATTCTTCTTTGCTTAATGGATTTCTAATGCTTAATTTAGGTTCGATAAGAAGGATCTAATTAGGGAATTAGGAATACAAGGTTAGGACCAAACACCATGGCTTAATCATACTTTAGCTAGAATCAATCTAAGAATATAAATTGAACTTGGTAACTAATTTGCTTGAGTTAATTTCTTTTCTTTCTTTCTTGTTTTATTTATTCTCTTTGGTTTTCTATTTTGTGCAGGGAATCAAATTGAATCAATCTATCATCAATCCTCGTGGATCGACTCTCGCATTTACACAAGCTATACTATCCAACGCCCGTGCACTTGCGAGTCAACAAAATTTTGGCGTCATGTTTGTGATTGACGTATAGTTTGGTTCTATTTTCTTTCCTACTTGTTTTACTTTTTGTATTTCCTTTTCATTTCAGTTTTTATTTCCTAATCCTTTTAATCCCATTTCAAGTTCTATGTTTATTTTAGCAATATGAGATAGCTCAATAAAAGGAGAGAAGGAAACTTCAATCATAAGAATAGGAAGTATGGAGTAGTGGAGGAGTAGCTACCTCCAAATGCATCCATGCTCGACCTAATCGCTTCAAGGGGGAGTATCCAATCCTTTCTCTTTACTTATATTGTTATTATTTTCTGTTTCTTTTGTAATTAAAAAAAAATTTAAAAAGATTTTTCATATGAGCTAACTTTTGGTAACTCCAGTAAGCAACCTCCACAATGCAGTGTCTAGGAGTTTTAGGCGACACCTTCGTGTCTAAGAAGTTTGGGTTTTAAGCGGGACCATTGTGACCCCTCCAACCTTCCCTAACCCCCCGTGGTTTTCCGAGGCCCTTAACCTGGTCATCCTAGAGTTGCTTGTATAATTGTGTGTTCTTAAAATAAAATTTGTTTTTTTACAATAATGGTTTAGTTTAAATAAAAATTAAGTTTGGGTATTGTATTCTTGCTTAAATAATAATTTAAAAATTAAAAATTAAAATTGCATTTTGGAACTTCTTGGTTTTCTCGTTAGTCTCTGCTTTTATTTTTGTTTATTTTTTTATTATTTTAATTTTTATGTGGTGTGGTTAGTTTGTTTGTTTCTGTGTGTTAAAATTTAAAAAAAAAAAAATTTACTCCAAATAAAGCTGCATCACTAAAAACTTTAAAAAAAACAAAAATAAAAAAAGAAAGAAAAAAGCATAAAATACAAATAAATAAAACTTCATTTTCTTCTTCTTCTTCTTCTTCTTCTTCTTCTTCTTCTTCTTCATCTTCATCAGCCAGCATCAAAGCATCATCATGGCACGCTTCCCGATTCCAAAATTGGAAACTTAGCCCCGGACGTCATCTTTTGGGTCTTCACGCACAGCCTCTTGGGGCCCATCACTTGAGCTCCCAAAGATCGCACTTATGGCTGCACTCTTGGCTTCGAGCACCACTTGTCTCGTGCTCGTTGCTGCGCTATCGTCGCCTAATAGACTCAAACAGGCGCATGTCTTTGGCGATACAATCTACCATCGATGATATCGCTTATTCTCCGCCCGCAAACCTTCTAGCCGACCGATTAAACTCCACCATCTTGTCCGCTCCTTTTTCAAGTCCTTTATAATGCCTTTGACAATCCTCAACCACATTCGCGATGTCAGCTAATCGAGTTTTACTAGCTCCAACTCACGGGGATTTCGTAATTAGGCGAGCAACCCACAGGCCATGATAAAGGGTCGTGTTTTGTGCGGCCAAAGTACCATGGCATCACCGACGATTCGATTGTCACACTTTGCGCCGAGCACTCAGGCATCTCCGGGAGTCACTAAACTCCTTGCGACCCAAGGGCAACTTCGTGGTCCATGAGTATTGTGTCATTCACTCGTCACGGCCCTCTTGTCGAGCCAAAATAGGGCATCCACGTTGGCAGGCCGCCCTGACTCGACGTCTCAATTGGTTGAGCTAGGTTAAGATCGAGTGAAAATGGGAAAGGAGACGACATTTTCTTTCCGATTTCTTTCTTTTTTCTCTCTCTTCTCTTCTTTTTCTCTTTTCCCTCTCTTTTTCTTCTTTCCTTTCTCTCTCCGTGTGGCTGTAATTTTGTTTTTCTCCTTAGTTTCCTTTTTATAGATATCAAACCCTAGCACCACTCAAGCTCCACACTTTTCTGGCTTTCCCCGTCCCCAAAATAATTTGTCGCGACGCACCTTTCTTCCGAACGAACGCGTGCTCAACAAAGTCTTCGCCTTTCCATACCGCCCCGTAATTTTCGCTTGGGAAGCGCAAAGCTCGCGGCGCCTCTATGCGGCCGACACGTGGCTCTTGCTTCGCTGCTTCGAGACGACATATGACCCCCTCGCTTTCGTAATCCACTTCCAACGTAAAATTAAAAATAAAAATAAAAACGAAAAATTTTAAAATTTTAAATAAATAAAATGTGTGGGCTTCTGGAATTCATTGTGGTCGGATTTCACGATGGTTTGGGTTTCAAATTGTGGGCTTTGGGCTTCAATTTTTTGGGTTTCAATTGCGTAAGCTTGTGTGTTTAGGGCTTATCGCTTGCTTTTATTTAATTTTTTTATTCGTTTGGTTGTTTTGCAATTTTTATTTTGTATTTTAATTATTGTATTTTGTGATATTTATTTGCTTTAATACCTTTCAATTGTTGTTATGACATTACTTGTGTGTAATTTTTAAACATTGAGGACAATGTTCATTTCTAAGTTTGGGGGTATTAGAGTTTAGCAAGTAAATTTGGTTTTTCTTAAAAAAAATTTTTAAAAAGAAAAAAATCTTGTTTTTCTGTTTTATTTTAGTCTTGCTTTGTTTTTTTTCTATTTTTTTATTTTGAGTCACTTTCCGAACACATATGATGAGATTGTGATAAATGTTTGCATGACTTAAATGAAAATTGGATTTCTTTTATTTAAAAAAAATTTAATAAAATTTTAAAACTTTTGGCATCGCTCTAGCATGATATGTTCGAAACCCTCTTTACACTTGCCATTTGTTTCATAATTTTCTAATTAAAGGATTTGCATGATCCAAAGAATTGTATCAAGCATAAATTAAACTTGTATAACCATATAATGTGAGTTTTTGAGCCTTGTGCTTCATTTCATGAGTGTTATATACACATATTCTTATTTTCTTGTCATCTAAGTTGTTGTTTGATCTCATTATTCATTGAATTGGTTGAGCACTTAAAAGTCATTCATTCATATTCAATTTAATTACATGACATTTAAGAAATGATATTAAGGCCCTCTTTGGATCGCTTTGTGCCTTCTGCTATTATCCTTATGCATGCTTAAGCATGATTTTCCATTGTTAACCATTTTGAGCCTACATGTAAACCTTTTCTTTTCTTTTTAACCAATTATATTTCCTCACCTTAGCCTGAAAAACAATTATTTACCTTTCTAAGGAACTCTTGAGCTTTTATTGGGATGTGTTTTTCTATACTAAGTTTGGGAAGAGGTGTTACATTTCCGAAAAAAAAATACACAATTGGTGAAAGAAAAGAGAAAAGTTGTGATTAAGTGGTGGTTGAATGAAATTTCATTTTTGGGTTTCTTTATTGGCCTCAAAATAAATTGGTGGTTGTTCAATTAAAAGAAAGGAGTGTGAATCCTTATAAATTGAGGTATAAGGAGTTTTGAAAAAATAAAAAATAAAAATCCTCATTGTGATGATTCAAGTCTTGAAACAATTGTTTTATGCTCTTACATTGTGAGTTCCTTGACTTTGTTTTATCCATACCTTTCATTTCTTACTCACCTTACACCTTTGGCCTCATTACAACCTATGATAAAGACCTAAATTGATCCTAAATGTCATGTGATTGAATTGCATCCATTTTCCTACTTTTAAGTGTTTGGCATCCTTCTTGAGATCATATAATGCAAGTTCTTCATCTTTCTATTGTGAGTTAATTCTTATGGTTTAACTCTAATCTCATGTTTATAATCGAGTGATGCATCAGAATTCCCTCTTCTGAGTGATTCATTTGTGAGAGGACAACTTTGGTGAGATTTGAAGTTGAATTTGTGCTTTGTATGATTTTTTGAAATTGTGTAGAAAACTAAGATTGGAGAATTTGTTGCATTCTTGGCTATCACACTACTACACTTTGAGCATGTTATGTTTTTGAACTTTGCCACATTGTGAATAATGTCCAAAAATGAGCTTTTATTGTTAAAACTTTTGAGTCATGTGCATGAGTCATTTCTCTCTTAAAATGTTCTAAATATTGTTTTGTATTTGTTTTTGTTTTGTTTTTGTTTTCTAACTACTTTGTTTTTGTAGAGTCAAGAAACGCTTGTGCAGATCGTATTCCAAACCCTCAGAGACACAACTCCTCCTACTAGGGGATGCCTGGAGGTTTAAAGGCTTGTTGCATATGCTCAATGCAATCGAGTTACCTGCGAAAGTGGTCTAATAAATTTATTTATTTATTTATTTTTATCTTTGTTTTTGTTTTGCCTCGAGGACTAGCAAAATATAGGTTTGGGGGTATTGATCGGCATAATTACATATCATTTTGTACCCTTTCTAACTTATGATTTGGTTATGTTTTTGAGTTAAACTTGTGCTTTTAATTTATTTTGTGTTTGTTTCTACAGAATAATGTTTTATGACTCACTAAACGATTTTGGAGACATGTTTACCAAACGTGTAATACGCAGATCAGTCAACTTCACGGATTGGACTGTACTTTGCTCAGGAAGAACCAGATAATGAACCATACGTCATTGGAAAGATACGGAAGTCTAGTTTCTGAAGAATTTTACGGTTCATGATCGAGTCTTCTAGATGGTTATGCAAGTTTGGGCAACTTAAGGTCAAATTCGGCAGCATCTGCGTTACTGGGCCAAAATGACTTTTGAAGGCCTTCCGATTTTTCCTTGAGTTGGGCTGCATATGCTTAGAAAGATAAGACAAAGAGTTTCAAGATTCATATTTTTCCAGATTTGTTAGAGTGAAGGAACAAGCCCAAATTGAGCCCACAAGCTGACTGCAAATTGCTTGGTCATGATTAGCTATGCATGTGCTATTGTTGATAGTTCTTGGTTATGATTAGCTATGCATGTGCTATTGCTGATAGTGGGGAAGAAGCATGTTTATTTTTCATAATTGAAGTAGGTTGTAAGAAATAAAGAAAGCAAAAGCATCAAGTGGGAACTAGCCAAATGATGAAAGGAGATGGATGCTCATGTGAACTTGAGGTGGCTATGCAACTTGTTGTCAAAAGAAGAATATTGGCATGTGAGTTTGATGCTTTCCTTCTCCTATAAATAGGAGGCTTGGCTAACCTTCAAACACACCCCAAGGGGGGGAGCTCTCAAACATCTCCAGAGCTCCTCTCCTTTCTCTCCCTCAAATTCTCTTAGTTTTCTTTTAGTTCTCAATTGTTGTAACAAAACCATTTTGCTTTTTAGTTGTAATTTATTTTCCATTGTAATGTAATTTCTTTTCTTTAGTTTTCAAGTTTAATTAGCTTCCAAGTTTCAATTATAGTTCTTGTTCTTATTCATTATGCTTATAAGTTAATATGCTTGTTTGAATGAGTGATCACCATTACAACTTGTATGTTAGCTATCTTGGTTTGAATTAAGAGTAGACACCATGCATTAATTCAAATTGAACTATGAATAGGAAGAGTATGTATGGACATTCGGACAACATGGATTAGATACATGCTTGGTTGTTTAAAACATTCTTCTTGCTTAATGGATTTCTAATGCTTAATTTAGGTTCTACAAGAAGGATCTAATTAGGGAATTAGGAATACAAGGTTAGGACCAAACACCATGGCTTAATCATACTTTAGCTAGAATCAATCTAAGAATATAAATTGAACTTGGTAACTAATTTGCTTGAGTTAATTTCTTTCTTTCTTTCTTGTTTTATTTATTCTCTTTGGTTTTCTATTTTGTGCAGTGAATCAAATTGAATCAATCTATCATCAATCCTCGTGGATCGACCGTACTTACACAAGCTATACTATCCAACGCCTCGCACTTGCGAGTTAACATATATTATAAAATAATTTTGGGATTTTTTTGGTCGAAATTTTAGGGATTAAAAAAATAATAAATAACATACTGACATGACCCGACCCGAATTTCGCCCCGGAACTTGCGCCGAATCCTGCTGAAGTTCCGACATTAACCCAATGCCGGGCCCACAAACTAAACTAGTTCACTCTTCCCGAAACAAACGTGAAAGGAGCCAAGACTTTTGCAGAAAATCGGGCAGAGTCTCCCCTGAAATACGGACAATCACAAAATTTACAACTTGCTAAAACACAACAAATAATACAACCCAAGCACCAGCATGCTACAGATATACAACACAGGCCTCCGGCCATCGAATTCAACTTTAACGAGCGATACAGAGCATTCTAAGAGTCAGCGGAAATAAACAACGGAATACAAAGTTAAAGATCAGGGACAACAAGTCCTACAATTCAGTCGAAGCTTAGGAAGAGAAGCGCACGGCCGAACAGAAACGACTCAACAACTGCGGCTTGGGGGGCTCAAAACAGAAAGAGTGTGAGTGGACAAAAACAAAGTTTAGTAGTTCAAAACAACATACTAACCCCACCGTTTCAAAACAATGCAAACCATGCATATGAAACCGTTTATATACTTGATTGATTTAAAAACCACATTATCTCAATATAGGTGAAGACACACCCAATTCAAAACCTTTTCCGAATAAACCAACCTTTTACTTTTCTCGAGGCATAACCTCCCAAAACACAAACTCATATAAGTAAGTATAAGTATAACTGAAATAACTTGAAGAACGTAAGCACGAGAATATAATAAAATCCTATTATACCCAAAACAACATTTGAAATACCAAACATTCCGTTCATGCCAAGAAAACCAAACTTGACAACAATATAGAAATCAATTGTAGTTCAAATCATTTATTCAAATAAATAAGAAATCAGTTTCAGGATTCAAAATCCAATGAAGTCAACACATAATATACTGTAGTTAAATCAAGCACACTGCTTCCCAATCTTTCCCACTCTCACATAACCACGTGCTCACCAGCACGACAAGCAAGGAAAGATCCTCACCAAAAGAAATATGAATACGAAGGTACTAACACACGTGTATAGGTATAATATGACCTCAACACCAAACACAAGTACCAGGGGAAAACAATCCAACGGGGGATCATTTGGTTGGACACAGGTACAGCCTCCTCGAGACCCTGTGCCCAGGGTTGAGCCGTCCAAATGGAACTAAGCTCACATGCCTATATGGTAGAAACCTCACTACCATACCTCCGAAACAAGTCCTACGCACGCAGACTACCCCGTTAAGGGTCTACAGCTACACCCCGTTAAGGTATGCACCGGATCGAACCGTATCCAAGTAACCGTATCAAATCAATCGCCACGCGATAATCAATATAAAAACAAGGGGAGGTACATAACAAGGTGCCAACCGCACTCAAATCAATCACCACGCGATGATCAATATATACATATATAATCACAATGTACTTAACCCCAAAACATCAGACAACCGGACATATACAAGTCTGTTAATCAAGTATCCAATATATAATCACATATATATACTCAAAGTAGGACATCACCGTCCAAATATATATTTCCGTATTCAAAATAGTCACAAGCGTCCAACGAACGCATAACAGACCATAATCAAATAAAACGTCATAATCAAATGAAACATCATATTCATTGAAAACCCATATTTAAATCTAAATCAATGCTCAAGTCAAGCATGTCAAATCATATTAAAATATCAAATTCAACATAAGTCCCAAAATCATAGTATTGATAACTATTCCTTAAAAACATAATAATATTCAATTTATAAATACGATCCTTAAAACCCAATCAAAAGTCCAATCCCGTATACATATACGTCAGGACATTTAAACGTCCCCAAACTCCATATTCAAAATATATAGCCAAAGTATACATATATATATAAATATATATAATAACCCATTAACATAAATATCCGGACGTTTAAAGCGTCCGTAACCCAAACCTAAAGTATATGTATAGTACAAGCAACGATTCATAAATTAAAGCTCAATTATATAAATAAACTATAATATAACAATTCTTTAAATATAATAACCAAAACCCAAGGCTTACGTAACTCTCATATATGTAATATAATCCATAATATTTTTACAGTATTCAAATCGTACCCGAAAGCCACCAGACGTCCTTACGTCCCAATGAATACTCAAAAGTATTCGAAATCATAAAATATAACCATCAGGGTCACATATAAAACCCGGAAACCCAAACCATGCATATACCTCAATGCAAATCCTTTTAATATAATTCAACCAAAGTCAAACCAAGACTTAAATCATTATCAAATAAATTCCGATGAACTCAAGTCATCAAATCCGAGATTTAAAACAATTATTAAATCGCATTTTCTATGCATTGCATTCAATTCTTTAAAATCATGCACGTTGAAAACAATGTCCACTCACAATTGGTCTCATGCTGCATAACCATAAGAGGGTCCCGCCCGCTACGTATGTGATGCTAGAGTACCTAAAGCGATAGATACGAGGATTGAATTAATACAGTTAACCGAACGAGAACTTTAAAACGAAACCCTAACACTTCCGGGACTCAAAGTAATCACGTACGTCGTACGAAGAGTTTCAAGGGTCAAACTACGTCTCTTAACAAGTGGAACCGCCCCGGAAGACTCACTGTCAACCGGCGGTCAAACATCCCATTTCGGTCAACCCGGGCCCGCGGAGCCCACGACCTCCAAGTGGATCCAGACATTCCTAGAAGTCCAACCAAGTCAACTATGTTCGAAGAATTGCAAAGCGACCTCGGGAAACCCTCGGTTAACCCTTGGTCAAACTTGGTCAAACGGGGCTCATGGGTCCAACGACCTCCAAACTTAGATCCGAAAGTTCCTACAGGTTTAACACGGCTTAAAGAACATGTCCTGAAAGTTTGGTCTCGATCGAACGGTCATATTGCTCACGATCGCATGATTGGACAATTATGGTTTAATTCAAACTTTAAGTCCTTGATCCGGAGCATCCGGAGCTCCGATCCATGATCTGTCAATTCCTATACGATCCTAGAAATATGAGGAACAACATACGTGAATTCAGATTCGATCCAATGGTTCGAACCCATCGAACCCATTCAAACCCAAACAACACATAATAGGAGTACATTGGTTCGAGATCCAAATGACATCCGAATCGAGATTCGAGCACACGTACGGGTTCGTAGCAACACGAGGATCACGTAGGAATCGAGAACCACCACCACACCACCACCACGCGTCGCCACACGCGCCGCCGTGGGTGGTGGGTGTCTTGATCAATACCGGCCAACGAAATTTCTTCGAGTCTCGGCACAACCCTTATACCAAAATGATCACCACCACTCCAGGAGTCCAAAACCACCCTGAACCGGCCAAGGACCGGCCGGAATCTCGAATTGAAAATTCGGCCAAACCCTAGGTTCTAGATCCAATCTCCAAACGACACAATCAATTAAAACCCACCCTAAAAACAGCTAGAGGAGGAGGAATAGGTGCGAATCCATACCTTGCGCGAAGACAAAGGTGGCCGGAGATGGCGGCGCAACTCCAGGAACGATCGGAGAAAAACCAGTCGATCCCACCGGCGAATCTTAAGGTTTCCGGGGACGAAAATGGTGGAACGTGACCGGCTCATCACGCTGGTTCGAACGTGACTGGTGCCGGACGAGCGCAAATCGAAGAGAGAGAGAGAGACTGCGTCGGAGAGGAGAGAGAAACCGAGGAGAGAGAGAGAGAAAAAAATCGGGTTCTGATTGGCTGAGGGGTATTTAACAAATTTCAAAATGACCAAAATGTCCTCATTTCGATCCGAAGCTCGTATCGAGACGTGCCACCCGTCAACGGACTCGTTTTGACAAGACGGACGCAATGACGCAACTTGTTTCGCCAAATTCCATCCCAAAATTAAAATGACCTCTTTGCCCTCTTAATATTAAATTTTAATTTTCTTATTTTAAATCCTTTTTAATTTCCCAATTTAATTACTTTAGTTTCTTTTAATTTATTTATCTTATTTTTAGGTCAGGGACATCACACATACCTTCCCAATAATTTTTTTTCCCAGCGAAAGTTTGATGGAATCGACCCTTGCTCGCCACATTATGTCGGGATTGATCTATCCAGTGAATTTTGTGTGGGCAAATGTAGGGTAGACTTTTCCTGACAAAATATTCGCCGAGATAGGTCTATCCGACATAATGTTAAAGTTCTATCCCTATATAACTTTCGCTGGTAGGTCTATCCCGACAAATTTTCGCAGGGAGAGGTCTATCCCGATAATATTTTCGCGGCCACAGGTTCCCGTCGAAGATTTGCCAGGTAGGTCCTTCCCGACAAACTTGCGGGGATGAAAATGAATACAGAAAAGTACAGGGAAATTGCGCCAAAACCCCATAAGAATTCCAAAGACAAGCATGTCCCCACCAAAAAACGAGAGGCAAAGAAGAGGATGGAGTGCCAAAGGCGATGAAGATGCCGGATACAACAAGCCACACGATTTTCCTTGTCATATCGTCATATTTATATTCTTTCATTGGACAATTGTAAGACAAAATTGAAACCCATTGTCAGGGTACTGTAGATCTCACTGAGGAGAAGCTACAGAAGTAATTTTATTTGAAAAACTCCCATTTTGATGCAATGGTTCGTAACTTGTTGAATTGGTAAAATCCCATTTGATAGGTTGGATTATTTTAGCTTAGTGTTGGTGGAACTTGATAGTATTTCTTCTTGAGCAATCGAGTTTTGTTGGGCGGGTTGACATCACATGACAATGTTGCCTGTTTGCTCAGCCACCTCAAGCTGTTCTTCTCATTCCCAGGTAAGATCTTACATGCTGAGTTGTGATCCTTCAATGTTATTTTGCTTCTAAACTCTAATATATACAGGTAATTTATGTGCAAAGAAACCTTTTAAGTTCCCATATATTCATTGTATCCATCGTCCTTATGAAGTCTGAACAATTTATGAAGTTGCTAATTGTTCATCCAAGTTTTATTTATTAATTCCATGAATCAATGGGTCTCATCAGAAAACTTGGCTACTATCCATTGAACATAAATAGCTAATGCAAAATTAAAAACCGTTGAAAGAACAATGAAAACGTCTAGCTACTTTTCACAGAAAATAATAAGTGGTTGCAGTTGTTTTCTCTCCACATATCATCTTAGCGAGTTATTTGTGTTTCATGATTTGTGTAATTCTAATCTGTAGAGCCACAAGTAAGGTTATTATTGGGTCTTTTTTTTCCTCATAAGCACGTGAACATCAGCTTGCTGGCATATGACCACATTATTTTTTGAGAATTAAAAAACAACTAATTTTATTTTGCATCATGTCATCATTTGGGTCTATATTAATTATGAAATTTCCAATTTCAAATTTACATGTATATAAATGGATCTTACAGATTTCCTTACATGGAGGATTGCATGCAAGTTCCCCATTCCAGAAGGATTTTGAGGCCAGATACATTGCGGAATGCAGGGGCTCTCTTTGCTTGTCATTTGCAATGCATTTCCAAAGAGATTCCTTCAAAGCACATGCTACAAAGTCTTTGTATTCTAACTTTGTGAAAAGCACAGAACAATCAGTCTCCATGGATTTTGTTAATAGGAGTTCCTGCTCAAATGAATCAGACTATCTTAATTGCAAGTATTCAGATATGTGGAGTTCCTCTACTGGAACTATATATAAACAACATCCGTTGGGAACAGTGGAACTGAAATATGTAGAAAGCTCTAGCCTTTTGGCCCCTGATGAGGGACTCATGGACTTTACTAATCAGTCGACTGAGAATGCAAGTATTTTATCAGGACCCGTTGAACCTGAATCCATTTCAGCTGCTGATTTAACACCAGAGAATGTCACTTCTGCATCTGACCCCCTAGACATTGATAGTGATCAATTATCCAGTGTGAAAACTAGTATTGAGGATTTTATTGACGGGGTTAGTAAGTCTTTCAGTGCTTCAGTCGATAAGGGAGAAAGTTCTGTTAAAAGCTCACTAGACGCAATCACTTCATCAGTATCATCTGTTGTTAAAAGTGCTAATGAAGCAGTGGATAATGCTGTTGGCGGAATGTTTTCAACAATTGATCAAACGGGACAATTAGGTGGCAGTACAATGGCAAATTTTTCAAGCGACTTTAAGGAAGCCACAAGTAAAGGAACTGTTATTGCTATTGATGTTTTGAGACGTACAGTTGTTGTGGTGGAGGATTCTCTATCAAATGGGGCTTCCTTTGTTGTTAGTTCTTACCAGTCTGCCAAGGACTTTCTTCCTCCTGACGTTAGTGATGCACTAAATTTGTCTGAAAAGAGAGTAGCAGAGTTCCTGGGGCCTGCCAAGAGTGCTTTTCAACAGGTATTTTTAAACTTTGGTATACACTTCCCTTTCATGGCTTAATGCTTTTGAATGATTCCAGAGTTGATAGTAATCTTCAGAGAAAAAAATAATTGATTGTGGTTTCCAGATTTCCAGAGTTATTCTAAACAATTCATAATATTTTGTAACTTTGAAACTCGTTACATAAAAAAACTGGTTAGTTAATTTGTGAATGGATGCTTTTTTTGTCAAGACATCAGCCCCATTTTTGTTATAGTGGTCCTGTATTTTTTGTTTGACAGATTACGTTAGAAAGTAAACTTTCCATTATAAGCTTAGATTATCTATTCAATCATGTATATGCTGAGTTTTATGCTATTACAATGACAATTTTCTGAATAATATTCTGTAAGCTGAATCTAAACATGTTGAAAGCAGGTTTATATTGCTATTGAGGGGTTGGTGGAAAATCTTGGCTTGGATCCAAATGATCCAATCATTCCATTTGTTATATTCCTTGGCACCTCAGCCACTTTATGGTATGGATATCCTTTTGTTTTTTGAAGGTTGTGTTTCCTTTTCTATTTATACATATAGGAATACAAGTATCCTGCCGTGTGAGAAATTTATATTTCCTATCAGATATGCTGCAGGGTCATTTATCTGGTGCGGACATTCAGTGGTTATGCTGGAGATTTATCTCCTCAATCGACATTGGAGCTCTTGACAGGAAAGGAGAATGCTGTGCTCATTGATGTCCGACCTGAGGCAAGATTTTGCATATTTGTTGGCCCTTATATTTGGCTGAGCTGATAATGTTATAAAATCTTCGCCTAACAGAGGCTAAAACAACCAAAATTCTTTTAATTGCCCAAAGACACAACCTCCAGTGTTCAAATTCATGCTCCTTGTACCTCTATAAAGGAAAATCTTCTAAAGTATTTCCTTTATAAGACTTATAATGAAATATTCTTTGTAATGTTTGCTTCTCAAATTTGCCAATGATTGGTTCTTGGAATTCCCTTTGTGAAGGTTATGAGAGAAAAAGAGGGTATCCCTGATCTTCAACGAGCAGCTCGCTTTCGTTATGCAAGTGTGACTCTACCTGAGGTTGGCTTATTACTAGCCCGCTATTTGACAATATGAATTACAATTGTATCATAACTTTTACAGGGTGAAAAGAAGTCATATCGTACTAATGATTTGGGGTTATGCTAAAACAGTTGTAATGATGTACTCTGGAGCTTAGCTCCCTACACTATCTGCAATTTTGTTTTCAATATTATTTAATGATTTTTCAGGTTGATGGCGCTTTATGGAAGTTATTGAAGAGTGGAAAAGATCTTGATGATACCTTAACTGCTGCTGTTATTCGGAACTTGAAGATTGTTCAGGTAACTAGTTTTAGGCTTTATATCGCTTAAAACTATACCAAGCTAAAAGTTCAAAGGAAGATCTTGGACTGGGACCTAGCAAGCAACTCTCTGTGCTTTGGTGTTAGTACCATAATTGGTCACCAAGGAGACCTGAAAGTATCCTGCAATCTTCTCCATCTCAAGAACTTCATCACTATATGATTTTCTTGGCCCACGATTATGCGAGAAAGAAAATGCTAATGATAAAGAACATTCATATTCAAGTTCTTAGCACTGACCTGGTGACTTTAGATCTATTACCATATTTGTCCAAGGACTTGGTTGGTTTGTCATGTGCTTAAAAACTTCATATCCAACAACAGGATCTGTTGCCTAAAACCATGGGAAAATATGATGATTTCATAATGAATAATGGTTCTCCAGGATCCCTATATCATGCACCATCTTCTGATTTTTCCCTGATTGGCTTGAGTAATGAATAATGAGGTCTATATTGTTTTCTACCCTGTGTAGGACAGGTCCAAGGTCATTATTATGGATGGTGATGGTACTCGTTCCAAAGGAATTGCAAGATCCTTGAGAAAGCTTGGGCTTAAGGCAAGTAGCAAGTCTTTGAATGATTCTTTAATGATAGACATACAGAAGACATGGAAATGAAAAGCCTGAGGAGTGAACTATATATCTATTAGTCTTTTTGTGTCTATACTGAAAGACCTATGGTCATCTTGGACACATTGGAACTAACGTAGATACATTATTGTTCATAAGAAAAGATAGCACATACATATTTTTTACTGAGAAGATAATAAGTAAATGTTTATTCATACAAAGTTAAATAAGAGGTACGTTAGTTTTTTCACAACCATTAGTAGGGCTCAACATGATGCTTTAGCAAATGTGGATGGTTGAGTAACTGGTTTGTAAATTAGGACTCTGAAGTATGTAATGCAAGATAAAGATTCATATTCTCATTATATAAAGTTATTAGGACTTTTCTTATGGAAATTAGTATGTTCCAAATATTAAGAGAACCACTCAAATGCATGATAATTTTTGGTATTCTGGAATTGGTAAGCAACTTCTTAGATACTAATAACCTGCCGATGTTTAAAATGACAGAAACCTTACTTGGTTCAAGGTGGCTTTCAGTCTTGGGTGAAACATGATCTTCGTATTAAGGAACTCAAACCCGAGACGACACTTACCATACTCAATGAGGTATTTATCACTTGGATGCTGCTTCTTCTTTTAAGTTCTAATGGTGTTTTCTCCTTCTTTCTCTTTTCATAATACCACGTTTGAGCTTTTCACTTAAGCACAGTTGCAAAAATTGTATCATTTCAGGAAGCTGAGGCAATTCTGGAGAATATCAATCCTTCTCGAGCGCAAGTTCTTGGGTATGGTGTGGTAAGATAAATTGCCTGCATGGTACCTTAAATTCCAACTTAATCAACATATCTTCAGAATGATCTATGAAACACATCAGGATAGATTGATGATGAGTGGGATTTAGGCTAATGGTTATCTGACCTCTTGGGTTTTCTGTATGTTATAAAAATGTTTGATTCCCAGGCAATTTCAAGTGCAATTCTGTACTAATAAATGCAATTACTTTCTGTACAGGGACTGATTGCGGCATCGTATGCACTATTAGGCGAGTGTATGTGTTATGTTCTTTAAAATTATTCTATAACATTCCAGCTTTATCCCACTTCCCCAATAAGAAAAATCCCAACCCCAACTCACCACCTGATAGCCACCTCACCCCCATCATCTCCGTTGCCGATGTCGGCCCACGCCGGCAACTCCCCTTTCGCCAGTTCCTCTCCCAATGTCCTTTTCTCCGAGTGCTTTCTGACCAATCTTTGGCTTCTGTGACCAAGTGAGAGAGCCCATGTTAGATTTAGAATTGAGAGATTAAGATGTAAAGCACATGAAACAAAGGCAAATTGGCAATGCCCAAGATATATTATTAGATTATTAGGACCAAATGATGTACAAATACTCTGCATTTAAACCCTCTTCAACTTCTTTTTCAGCATTTGGGAAATATTTAATGTTCAGAACCTCACAGATCTGGCTAGAGAGAGAGAGAGGGGAAAGGGTAGTTGCTGGCAACGGAGGTGATGGGATGGGTGGCTATCGGGTGGTTGGGGGTTGGGGCTGGGTGTTATTTTTCAGTTAATTTTTTGTTTTATATTTTATTTTAGTGGAGAGTAAAGTTGGCATTTTAGGGGAATTTTTTTTTTTTTGAAAGAGGGTGGTTTCGAAAGATGGGGAGTGGCAATAAAATTTTATCGTATTCATTTCCTTGTTCTTTTTTCGTTTGGGGTTTCTTCTTCTTTCCTGATTAAGCATGATCCATCCTATTTCAGAGTGGGAGAAGACATTGCAATTGATTGGCATTGTTGGCCTTGGTCAGGTATTCTAATTTTCCTAGAATGAGTGCTTAAGTCAAAGTATTTACTTCCATATCTCAGTTTTGATTCAACATATTCCTAAAGTTTTTGGAATGTCTGTTTTGTTTCTGTCCCCTGTTGTTTGTTGTGCAGAAATATAACGATCATATGGTAGATGTCAAATGATAAAAAGTCTAGATTAGTTGCTGAATTCTATTTAAGTTCATATAGTGACACAGGGGTGGGCATTTGTGCCAAAAAAATTGAATACTGATAGGAAACTTACATTTAAGAAATTCATATTGTCTCTGGATCTTCCCCCTTTCTCATTGCTCTTTTCATTGATTACACCAGACCATTTACCGACGGGTGTCAACTTATGAGAATGCTGAAGATTTTAAGCAAGATGTGAGGTAAAACCACAAAATTTAACATTCTTTTTAATGTGAATTTAATGTCTTGTTCAGAAGAAATGATGTGACAGATTGTCCTCTTAACACTAGATTGCGCCTTTCACAGTGCTGTTGGAGTCCTGTCAACAGCCAAATGCTGCTTAATATAAATTTTGTTGATTCAAAATGTGGTCTGATTGTGGTCTCTATGTTCCCTGAAGGCTGCTGCTTGTGCCTGTTAGAGTTGGAGCTCAGGCATTTTCGTGGGCTGCTGGAAAATTGGAATCAAACGGCATTGGACTACCAACATCTCCTTCATCCTCAGATGTTAAAAACCGGGTATTGCAGGCTGCTGCAAAGCATGAATCTCAACCGTCTGATACTGAAGGTATCCAAGAGTCATCTCCTGAATCAACAATTCCAGTCAATGACAGTGTAGATCTCTCTGAAGCATAAGGTTGATATTTCAGCAGCCAACAAAGAACAAAGGTTGATACTTTCTTGCAGCAGGCACTCCTTCAATTAGAGCCTCATGCTGTAGCTTGAAATGTGATCTGAGCTGTATTAGCAGTGAATGAAGGTTGAGTTAATTAACTGATGATTCTCTAAGAAGATGCACTATATGGTGTTTGGCCTTTTGTGCAGAATTATAGCATAGTCGTTATGTCTCATCCTAATGAACTGAAGTGAGTTTTGTGCATCTTGCATAAAACAAGTATTCAATTTTCAGTTGATGCCAACAAACAAGCACCAACATGGATATATATATATAGGGGAAGCCGTCGTCATGTACAGATTTTGGTAGCAGTCAATATATGGTTATAGTAAGACTCATTTCAACTTGAAAACTTAAAAGCTTAAAGTTATTCTCAGGTGACTCATTACACGCCACGCCAATCAACAAATGCTAACCAACAACATTGTCATAGATTTTCCGATGAGATATCAAAAATTTTAATTTTTTTTCCTTTTGTAGTCGGTTAAAAGTAAACTGTAAACCGTACATGCTATAAGAATAAAGATGCTTGTTTAGTAAGGGAGACTGACGGACAAAAAACCAACACAAAAATTCAAAAGCCAAGCAGGCAAGTTGGGTCTCTCAAGTTTCATCCTACAAGGCAACTCTCGAACACCAGCAGAGATTCAGAAGACCTCCATTTTAATCTTTACCCGCTAATTCTATTGGAGACAAACCAACCAATAAAACTTCTAAGAATAAGGAAGTTGTTCACTTCTTTTTTTTTTTTTTTGATCAAATAGGAATAATTTCATTCATCACTACCACCAAACAAACGATAAAAGTTTACAGACGAACGGAGGGCATTAATGTGGCCTCATTAAAACCTTGCCATAAAAAACCCCCAATGGAGGAAAATTCGGTCGAGGAAAAAGAGTACCACCGCACCTCAATAATGCAGACAAAACTCTACGCCATAGTTCTATCCTTATCTAACAGAATGCTTAGCCATGGGGGAGCACGGTTTGTCCAGAAAAGTCGAGATCTCGCTCTCAGTCCATGTTGGGTGAGGCCATGCGCCACCCCATTGCCTTGTCGATGTTGATAAAACACACCAGTCACCTCTCGATCAACCATTAACCGGCGAACATCCACCACCACATTTCCAATATTACTCCACCAATCCAAACCATCTTTGAGAATAGAAACAGCTTCTTGAGAATCAAGTCCAATGGTAAACCGTGTAAACCCCATGTATCCCATCATCAATAAACCTTCCCGGACAACCGCCAACTCAGTGCCCAAAACATCCAGACCAGGTGGACCACCAGAAGCAAAACCACAGATAAAGTTGCCGTCATGATCACGACAGCAGCCCCCCAGACCCCGACCACTTTCCTCACGACCCACAGCCCCATCACAGTTAAGAATAAAAGTATTTACCCGTGGTTTCAACCAATGGACCTGTCGAGGTACGGAGGAGGGCTTGGACCTCTCCTCACAAGATTTGAACACCGCCAACATCTCCATCGTGCTTTCTACCATATCATCCAACCGTGTAATCTGTTTCCCATGCAAAGAATCGTTACGTAATTTCCACACACTCCACACACAACAAGCAAACCGCTCCAAGTCAGCTTTCGACAACACTGAAGCCACAGCCTAAAAAACATCAGCAGAAGTGCCAACCGCAACGTTAATTCGCCGGATAAAGTAGGTACACTTCCAAAAATTCTGACTCAAAACAAGTTTCCCGACTCCTAAGCCTAACCAATAAAACTTTTTTCTTTATATGATAGATAAAAATAAGAGCTTTCACAAATAACAAATCATGTCTTGTTTTGTTTTATCTTTTTGCAGAACGAAACATGCCATCACTTTCCATACATCATAATTTCAAAGACTAATTCAATAAAGTTTGATCTGGTTAGGTACTTTTTTCCCCAACAGTTAAATTAGAATTATAAGAAAGGTTTTGATTAGAGACAAGAAGACTCAGAAACAGAAAGGTTTCCTTTTTCTTTTGGTCGAAACAGAAAGGTATTTGGAAATGACATATATAGTTGGAAATAATTTTGGTAAACCATTTTCGGTAGCCTTTTCTATTATCAGTTGTTGCCTTTAAGACTGTTATTGCACAGGTCAGACTTGCAGAGATAGAGACATTCCTTGATGGTTTATCTGCAAAACCACCAACCTCCGTCTTTCTCAACCGCAAAAATGGTCAAACCCAGTTGCGCATTTGTTCTCACCTACTTCATCATCCTCCTCAACCTCCATCTGGGCAGTGTTTTTGCAACTATTCCCGCAGACCCACTTGCCCAACAGAAATCTGACAAAGTTCTTAAGCTCCCTGGTCAGACCTTCAACCTGAGCTTTGCACACTATGCTGGGTATGCCACTGTCAATGAAGATTCTGGGAGGGCTCTCTTCTACTGGTTTGTTGAGGCTGCTGAGGACCCTGGTTCTAAACCTATTGTTCTCTGGCTAAATGGAGGTTGAGCTTCAAATTTTTGCATAAGCTTCTCATTTATCTTTGTGATAGTGCTGTTTTGACTTCTCTTGCTGTTAAATTTTGTACGTCCGTCCATTTTGTTTACTATTTGTGTTATGTTCTGTAATATTTGGAATACATTTCTGGAAAAAAAAACATTTTTGTAGGGGGCCAGAAATCTTTCTAGTGATCGAATAAACTTGTTGGGTAGAAACTTGCTTAAGTTCCTATTCGTTTATTAATGGTTGCTTCGTATTATGAAAACTTTGTATTTATCTCTGGAGTACTCTTTGGCTATTACTGTTTTGTTTCCCAATTTGGTATTTTTATTGATATAGATTTTTTTTCTTTCTGAATGGTTTCTCACCTCCTAAGGACCTGGATGTTCATCAATTGCTTATGGGGAGGCAGAGGAAGTTGGTCCATTTCATATTAAGGCAGACGGGAAGACCCTATATTTGAATCCTTACTCTTGGAATCAAGGTGAGAAGCTTCTCATAACTTGTTAGAGGAGGTTATTAGGATTTTTTAGTTTAATTATCTTAATGAATTATGTCAGCCAAAACTTAACAGATATAAAAAGATACCAGCCAGAGGTTACAGGTTGTTTTATGTGTGAATTGTGTATGTGTGAGAAATATTTCAAGATGTGTATTATCAATTATATATATGAGTTCCCCTTTACTTGCTGCCGATGTAAGGGGCTTGGAGCTCAAGTGGTTAAGAGCCATTACCCCTGCACCCGAGGTCCCGTGTTCGAAATCCCCCTCCCCCAATACCCCTTGTATTAAAACCAAAAAAAAAAAAACTTGATGCGAATTATAGGTCTCAGGACTATAGCATCATTTTACTCGGATATAGTGCTTCAAATAGGTTGTTCTCTTGTTTAAAGCATCTTAGCAAATGAGCATATGCATTCCTCTCAGTAAGCACATGATTGTTGAGCAAGCGTGCATGCACCTTTTTCTTTGTGTCTCTCTTGTTTATCTCTTACTTTGTGCTTAAAGTTGATTTATTCCACTGCATCAAGCGTGGTACTTACAGTAATTTAGAATATATTTTTAGAATGATAAAACCACATCTTAGTAGTTCTTTACAAAATGTCTAATTGCTTTTACCTTTTTGCAGTTGCTAACATTCTATTTCTCGATTCACCTGTTGGAGTTGGTTTTTCTTATTCAAACACTTCCTCTGATTTGCTATCCAATGGAGATAAAAGAACGGGTACTTTTCCATGTCTCATTTTTATGGTTTGAGCTATTTATGTTGTTAGCTTATTATGCACATTAGATTATAATTATGTTGTTTTGCAGCTAAAGACTCTCTAGCATTTCTATTGAAATGGTTTGAGCGCTTTCCCCGGTACAAGGGAAGAGACTTTTATATCACTGGAGAGAGCTATGGAGGTAGACAAAACTTCTTTGCTTGTTTGCTTTTACATCATGTCATTCACCTTTTTCCCTTCCAATAGTAAACATGTAAAACTTAAAATAAATGCAATATATCTCTATTCTCATGTCTTTGCGTGTGTGTTGTAAAAGGAGTACTTCGTTCCATTTTATGTTTTATTCTATTTTTATTACTTAGTATGTTGGTGAGGTAGGGGAGTGGTACATTATTACCTCCCATCCTTTGGTTCTCGTGGTATACTTATTGCTTTGGGATGCAGTATATCATGTTCACTCGGAACATTGGTTGACTAAAGCAACCTCATCAGGGCTCCCTTCCCACCATTAAAAAAGAAAACTAATTACAGAATTGTAGCTTTTTCAGTCTGGATATTGTAACAAATAGAAATTGACTTCAGTTAGTGGTTTCAGGACAAGAGGAATGGGGTTTGAGATAGAAGCCTAACAACACATATGCAAAATGAATAGCAGCTCTACGTTTATTTATCTTATTCATGCATAACATGTTCGAATTTCTTGTGTTGTATTTTGGTATATTTTGGTATAATTTGTACGACTTGGTTCTGTATTCTAGTTTTAACCACCCAAAACTTGTGTACCAGGACATTATGTTCCTCAGCTAAGCCAAGCAATTGTGAAGTACAACTTGGAAACTAAGGAAACAGCAATTAATCTGAAGGGTTATATGGTATAGACTTGGTGATTTTCTATCGCAAAGGTTTGGGGATATTGTACATTGTGTAAACACATTAAAATAACAAAGTATGTGTTATGCAGGTGGGCAATGCTCTGACTGATGATTATCATGATCATTTGGGGGTTTTCCAGTTTATGTGGTCGGCTGGTTTGATTTCTGATCAAACATAGAAGTCGCTGAACCTTCTTTGTGACTTCCAGTCATTTATACACACCTCAAATTCATGTGACAATATTCAAGACATTACTAGTGCAGAACTTGGAAACATTGACCCTTACAGCATCTACACTCCTGCATGCCCTGCTAATGTTAGCCAGTCAAATCGGCTGCTGAAACGAATGCATGTGAGTGCACAATAAATTGTCTACTACGTTCCATGCGAGCTATTTTTTACTTTAAATTTCTTTTCTTCCCCCTCCCCCTTCCCCACCAAAGAAAAAAATGTAAAACGAATCTCCTTGCTAGATGTATTCAGCACATTCTAAATGTTTCAAATTGCCAACCAGGTGAAATTGGTTTACATAATACTATGGTCTCTTTTACTTCTACTCTCTTTTCCAAGTTTGTTTAATATGGTTCAGTTTAATTGAAAGTTGTGGATCACAATAGTAACTAGCTGGGGTTTCATGATTTATCAACTGCCAATTCTTCAAAAGGTTCTTTTTCAAAATATATGTTTGTAAGAACAATCCCCAAATGATTTCACTCTCTCAGTAGAAAATAAGATGCAGAAAATTTCTTATATTTCATTCATCTCCAATGGGAGGTATTTATAGCTATACAAAGGGTAGAGATGCAGCTGTATTAACACTAACACTTGTAAAGATAAATGGCATGTCTAATACTAACACAGCTGTACAAACAGCTATACTAACACTCACTAACACAGCTGTACAAACACAGCTGTATATTCTAACACTCCCCTCAAGTTGGTGCATGGATATCGCACATGCCCAACTTGTCTAGTGAAGAGTAGAGTTCCTGCTAGAAACAAGATGAGTCATCATATCCGCAAAGTTGGTCTTCACTCTTATATACGGCACTCCGAATGACATTTTTCTTGCCAAGTTGTCGCGATAAAGTGTCTCACAATATCAATATGCTTTGTTCTCTCATGATACTTGGATTATTTGCTATTTCAATGGCAATTGTATTGTCACAATACAAAATCATAGGCTTCTTAGGTTCAAACCCGAGTTCCCTTATTAGAATCTTTAACCAAATAAGCTCGCTTATGCCATGGCCGAGTGCTCTATACTGTCAGCCAGATCTCGACACAACCCCTGTTTCTTACTCCTCCAAGTTACAAGATTACCACCAACAAAAGACACATAACCTCGGTTGATTTTCTATCAAGTTTTGAGCCCCGCAGTCGCAGTCGTGTAACCTTCCACATCTAAATGCCCATGTTTTGAAAACAATATACCCTTGCCTCAGTATACTTCAAGTACACAGAATTCGATCCACTGCACCTTGGTGTGCTTCACTTGGATTATGCATGAATCGGCCGACAACACTAACGGCGTAAGTCGGGTCTTGTATGAGCCGGATAAACCGGCCTTTCCAACCAACCTCGATACCTCTCTTTGTTGGTGGGTATCCGACCGGATAAATTGACAATCCATGGTTAACCTCCATTGGAGTATTAATAGGTTCACACGCCAATTTTCCGAGTACCGCTTAGTAAATCAAGAACATATTTTCACGAGATAAGAAGATGCCTTTCTTAGAACGTGCAACTTCAATTCCTAGAAAATACTTGAGAGATCCCAGATCTTTCATTTCAAACTCTTTGGCCAAGTAACTTTGAAGATTCTCAATTTCCTGTTCATCATTACTGTAACCACCATGTCATCCACATAAACAATTAGCAAAGTAATCTTGCCGCCAACACGCCAAGAAATAGTGTGTGATCAGCTTGAGATTTAAAGCCATAGTTTCTCATGGAATGATCGAATCGCCAAACCAGGCCCTAGGTGACCGCTAAGGCCATATAAAGCCTTCTTTAACTCCGCAAACCTTTCCCCCTTTAGGTGTAAACCGGAGGAGGGTCCATGTAAACCTTTTCTTGTAGATCTCCATGTAGAAAGGCATTCTTGACGTCAAAAGCTTTAGCGGCCAATCTAAGTTGACCCAACGAGAAAGAACTCGATCGTACTCATCTTGGCAACAGAGCAAATGTCTCCCGATAATCGATCCCATAAGTGTGGGTATAGCCCTTGCCACAAGTCGGGCTTTATACCTCTCTATCGAACCATCCGACTCGCTTCACCGTGAACACCTACTTGCACCTCTACAGCTTTTCTTGTCTCTTGGTAACTCAACCATCTCCCATGTAGAGTTTTTTTCAAGAGCCTTCATTTCTTCTACCATAGCAGATTTCCATTTAGGATCATCAATGGCATGTCTGAAATTTATTAGAATAGACACAGAAGACAATTGTTGTGCGAAAAGTCAAATGAGACTTAGAAAGACGGTGGTATGAAATATAGTTGGAAATGGGATACTTAACAATATTGGATGAAGGGAAACCAAATTTTTCGTGAGGGTGACGATCACGTGCAGATATCTTCTCCCACGGTTATTCCTCATCATGTGGAACCAAGGAGTTTCTAATGGAGTTATATGATCAGATTCAGATAATGAGTCAATATCAGAAGAATTAGATAAGATAGGGATAGAAGCATGTACACTGAAGATCGGTCTAAGAATCGATCTGATTGGATGGTAGGATCACAGAGAGGAGGATCCAAAGAAGGAGGTGGCAGTGGAAACATCTACATGTTTCTTTTTCTTCTTTCAAATGTTTTCAAAGTAACAGGTTCATGTTCACCAATATCTCCCTCACCTTGAGTAGGAGAGTAGGGAGAACTTTAATTTCGTGTTCAAACCACAACTTCTCCTCGTCCGTACTTTCTAATCTCCCTGAAGAGGGGAAGTTGTGACTTCCTGAGAAATATGATTCCTGCTCACAAAATTCAACATCCATAGACACATATGTCTTACCCGAAGGAGGATGAAAACACTTATATCCCTTTTGAGATGGGGGTATCCGAGAAAAACACACTTAAGAGCACGTGGATCTAATTTGTCCCCGTGGAGAGAATGAACATGGACATAGCAAAGACAACCAAAGATTTTAGGAGGCAAATTAAGTAAGGAAGTGGATTGAGTGGAAGTGAGACAATACTTTGATGGGTGTTTGATAATCAAGCATACGAGTAGGCATTCATTAATGAGGAACGCAGCAGCTTCGACACAAGATCACCCGAGCTGTTAACTTGCATAGTAAAGCATAAGACCGAGCCACATCGAGAAGATGGCGGTTCTTACGCCTCGCTATACCGCTCGTTGGGGTGTGTAAGTCGTAGTTGTCCCGGTGGATAATGCCATGTCTGGAAGAACTCAAGAAGAGAAAGATTGACAAACTCACGTCCATTATCGTAATGAAAACCTGGATTTGGACATGAAAACTGGTATTGATTAGTTGATGGAATTTAGGGATAATAGTACTAACTTCACTTTTAGATGTCATCAAATAAACCCAACACACTAAAAGTGCAATCATCAATGAAAGATATAAAGTATCGATAACCCGAAGAAGTAGGAGTAGAAAATGGTCCCCACACATCGGTATGAATACGAGAAAAAGGAGTAGTACTTTTATTAAAGCTTGGTGGAAATGAGACCTTGATGATTTTTCGCATAAATGCAATGTTCACATCGAAGACTAGAAAGCTGAAACATTAGCAAATAAATGAAATAAGCGTTCTAGATAGATAAAAGAGGGATGTCCTAAACTGCGATGCCATAGAAGAATTTTTCTCGATCTAAAAGCTCGGATTGAATACCGAAAACCACGCCATATTGATATGAGATTGCCCCTTTGCCCCTCCAAGTAGTAGAGACTCCCTCTCTCCTTACTACACTAATCGTCATCTTCGTGAGACGATCCCGAAAGATACAATGAGTAGGAAAAAGGTTACTTGAGCAATTTAAACTGTTGGTAATTCTGACTGATAGAGAGAAGACTATTAGAGAGGTTAGGAACATGCAAAAATGTAAGATAAAGGTAAAGTAGACGAAAGTGATAGGGAACCAGCCCCTTGAACTGGAGTGAGAGTTCCATCTGCAACCCGAATCAATGACGAGATGGACAGTAATGCAGGTGAACCGAGATGAGTCACTAGTCATATGATCGGTTCTGAATCAATTATCCATGGATTTTTAGAAGAAATAAACGACACTCCATTCTTACCTTTACCGAAATAAACTTGAGATGGTTGTGATGTGTCAGTAGAGACCGAGTTAGCCCGAGAGGACTTTTTTCTCATGTCATTTCTGTTTCAACTTGAACCATTACGGGTATCCTACAATTTTCCAGCAGGTTTCCTTCTCATGACTCCTTACGATCGCAATGAGAACACTTTCTCTCTGAAAATGTTGAAGAAGTCTCGAGGTGTTGTAGAAGTAGTAGTTTGCCAAGGTGCTGAGCCCTATTAACCGCCAAGGTCAAGCTTCGGGTTCCTTCGGCAGCCTATGGTGACATTTAGGCTTCTACGAACCATAGAATAAGCTTCATCAATATCGGGAAAGAGGTGATGTGGCCGAGAATACGCCCACATACTTGATCCAGTTATGATCAAGTCCAAAGCAAGAAATGTATAGACACGTTCTTAGAGATGCGCTTCTTCAATTTGGCGAAGTCCGATGGATTCTCCAAGTCATTCTAGACGACTAAGTCAAGCTCCATAAAGGTGGAATTGAGTTCGTGGAAATAGATGGTCAATGGTCGGCCATCTTGACGCATCTGGAAGCGATTTTTTCATCAACTCATAGACTTGGGAAGCATCAAGCATCATGATACGCTTTTCTTGACGGTATCCCAAACATCTTTAGCCTTTCACAATGAATAAAATTCATCATGAGGGCAGGGGCCATAGAATTGATGAGCCACGACTTCACTAGTGCATTTAGGCCATCCACTTCTCAAATTTAGGATCCTAATCCTTTGGTGCAGTCCTAGTCCAGTGAGATGTAACCATATTTTTCACGGGCAGCAATATGCATCTCAAGAACTTTGGACCAAAGACGGTAATTGGTGCCATTGAGCTTTACCCCAATTGAGGAAGGTGTACCTTGCTGGAAATTCATCATTGGGGCAGATGTTTCAAAGCACCAAGAGAATCGAAGTTTCTGATTTGTCACCCATAATAGCAATGAAATTTGTGTTTATGGTAGAGAGAAATAAAAAAGGAAATTTCTGATGTAGAAGTTCAGCCTAATCGCAACTACTGAGCATACTCAGAGATTTCAAGAAGAAATGATAGAGAGAACACCAAAGTCAGTATACCCTTGGTGAAGATGATAGAGACTGTGGTAACACGTAAATAGAAGGAATAAGAAAGTAAAAAGAGCAAATTAGTATGCTCGATACCAAGTAGAAAATAAGATGCAGAAAATTTCTTATATTTCATTCATCTCCAATGGAAGGTATTTATAGCTATACAAAGGGTAGAGATGCAACAGAGCAACACTAACACAAACTGTAAAGATAGCAGTGCACTAACACTAACACAGCTGTACAAACAAAGCTATACTAACACTCACTAACACAGCTGTACAAACACAGCTGTATATTCTAACACTCTCTTTGCGCTTAAGTTTCCTTTTTTTCTTCTTTGTTTCTTTCTGGGATCAGAAGGGGAGGAGGTGGTGTTTCATTATCATGAACTTATGAATTTATTTAGCCTCGTGAGTGACTGTATTTACCTCAAACTGAGGTCTCAAATCTTTCAATGATAGTTGACTTATTGTCATACTGATGATGGAATGTGATGCCATTTGATAGAAGGTGGGCAGCATCAGTGAGAAGTATGATCCTTGCACAGAGGCACGCTCAATTGTATACTTCAATCTACCTGAGGTTCAAAAGGCTCTCCATGTTAATCCAAATCATGCACCATCTAAGTGGGCAACCTGCAGGTATAAACCAATGAAAAGAGTGCTTCAAAGCTTTGGTTTACTTTAGAACTTATGGTTTCAAATGAGCTAGTCCATCGCTAGCTCAAGATTGCTTTGGCTATCTGGAAATTCATCCCTATTGAATTGCTACACCTGTACAATACTACCAGTTCTGGTTTGCAAGAGCAAGAAACCATATTTGTCTGTGATAAATATGGACTTTGCTTTAAACTAATGGTTAGGAGATGAAAAATTCATTGAAATTTTGGTCAATCACTATTTTTGTCTCCCATCTCTGGGTTGGGGAGCCGAAGCTGGGCAAATGTGCCTTGCCTGGAACTGGGATATATTGTCCTAATTTGCTTCTGCAATTTAAACCACATATCAAAATTTTATTTCACCTGCTTATATAAGCATGTCATGTGAGAGTGTTTTTGGTTTTAAAAGTGACGACCTTGATTGACAAGGCACAGAGTGGAAAAGTTGACATATTATGTTTATCCATGTTTTTGCTGTTTTGCAGTGATGTGGTATACACCACTTGGCAGGATTCTCCTAGGACGGTGCTGGACGTCTACAAGGAGCTGATACATTCAGGACTTCGTATATGGATGTTCAGGTCCCTCTCAACACCTTGCAGATATAGATTTGATGATTACTTGTTTAAACTTTTTGATTAGTCACATCACAGTATTAGATTCTAATTAAATGATTACATATAAGAATTTCATCTGGTAGACCAAAATATTCACTCAATACTTTTCTTTACCGTTGTCTTTATATGAGTAGTTTGCGTCATTTACAGGAGCCATTTTCATATAACTAACATGTTGGTAATCATCCTACTTTTGCTATTTTTGCGTCTATGCCAGTGGTGATACTGATTCCGTGATCCCAGTTACATCTACTCGATACAGTATAGACGCTCTTAAGCTTCCAACTGTCAAGCCCTGGCGTTCCTGGTATGATGATGGGCAGGTAAAGCAGCTTCTGGGAACTATTTTCTTCCCATATCTCTACTCATTATAAACAGAATACTGAAATGGGATACAGTTCTTGTTCCAAGTCTTGTCAATTATACAAGTATTTCTTTGAATTTTTCCCAACTTATGGAAGTAGGCATTAATACAATTAGGCCTCGTTAACAGGTTGGAGGATGGACACAAGAATATGCTGGGCTGACATTTGTGTCGGTGAGGGGAGCAGGCCATGAAGTCGCTTTGCACAAACCCAAGCAAGCGCTCACACTCATCAAAGCTTTCTTATCAGGATCCTCAATGCCTTCTTCAGAACTTGTCAGTGACTCTTGAAGGTTTCTTTTCGCAATTGGCGCTTGAATTGGCAGGAAAAATTCATGCAGTGTAATGCTTGGTTACTTACTATGTATTACTGCGGAAGTGGTCACATTTAACACCCAGGATCCAGTACACATTGTTTCTCTGGGAAACAATAAAGAGAAACTTTAGGGTTTTACGTTGTTGTAATTTAAGAAGAAGAAACAAAAAAAAAGGAACTTGAGAGTGGCTGTCATTTTGAAGTTAGAACAGGCTCTGCCATTCAATAATCATGCACTGCTACGCAAGATTTTACCCTTGTCTTTAAGACGACATGTCACTACGACATTTCCACAAATCTTTATTTTTCTTGAACATGAGTTTATGAAGTGAATAAGTATGAGTGACTGATATTGGGGCCGGGAGATTTGAATATTGAAGGGGGGTGAATGCTCTTGCAAAGAGGAAATAAAAAGAGTTGAAAAACCAGGAAATTAGCTGCAGATACATTCTAAAAAACAATCGCGGAGGTTAATTGGGCCTACGAATTAGAAAAGCCCATAATTTAATAACAGGCCCAATTTAGGTCTACAAGTTTGGGCCGAAATGAGAATGAGCATTCATTGGTTTGTCATCATCAGCCCGACCCAAGGCTTTCCAATGCTTCCCTTCTTGTCGGCTCTCTCTCTCTCTGTCTGCACCTCAACTATCTCCTCCTATGTAAAACGGTACCTCCTCCAGTCCTCCTCTTTTCAATACCAATGGTGCTGGGAGCTTACTCATCCTAACCACGCTAGGTATGCATCTCTCTCTCTCTCTCTAAATTGTCGATTTGTGCAAGTCATGCATGACCCAGGTTCTGATCAAGCTGGATTGGTACGCATTTGTTCATGGGTCCGACCAACATGGTCATGAAGTCTAACCAGTCTTCTTCTTCTTTGTTAAATTGAATGCCTTCATCTTATTTAAAAAAACTGCATGCTCAATTAACTCTACTTACTAAACTTTTAGTAATGCTCATTACCTGTTCGATAATTCTCGTACGGAATGTTTCATATTGGAATCAAAGTGCCTAAATATTATAAAAAGTTTCTATCTTTATTTTCTTTTGGGGGTGGGGTGTTCTTAGTGCATTTACAAATTACGTCTTCAGGGAGTGAAACTGAAAAAGTGAATCGTTAAATGCACTAAGAACACCGCATCGTTTAGATGATGAAAATTGTCTCCAAGTAAAGCTCAAAAAGTTGTATGCTTTGTGTTAAAGATTACTATGTCTTCATTCTGAGGTATGGTAGGCCAGCAGGATTATGTTATCAGTAAATAAGTAGGGATCGGTAATTTCTTTCTCTTTTTAGGTTACAAGCTTTGTTATAGATTCTGGTAGGCATATGGAGTTTGGTGTTTGTTTGTATCACAGTTTGATGTTATATTTTTATATTACCGTTCCATATTTAAGTCTGTATTCATCTTAAGGATGTAGAATCCAATTCCTCTATGAGTGGTGCAAAGTGATTGCGCTTCATGCTACTGTAACCTGGGCTGCCTAATTGACTTAATCTTTCATTGCCCAGATATGTTACCTTTGATGATTGAACATTGAGGGCTCATATTTAAGAGCTATTTTTTTTTTTTTTCCAAAAAGGGCACCAAATAGAGGTCATTGTAAACTTTTCCAAGAATTTGTTCCAGTGTAAATATAACTTCATCTTATTGCAGTTAAAACTTAAAACACAGAATGGGACTTAAGATACCATTGATGTTGCAGGAACAAAAGGGGAAAAGGGCTGAGGGGCAACAAAAATGGTGGTTACCAGTTCTAATCCCCACAACAAGGAGATTGTCATCAGGAAGAGGATTGCGAGCATGTCTCTCTCTCTCTCTCTCTCTCTCTCTCTCTCTCTCTCTCTCTCTCTATATATATATATATATATATATATAGGAGATTCTCCAACAAGTATTTTATGTTAAGGATTGGTTACATACTTCTAATCTTGGCCGTTGGATTGCATTCATTAAATGTGTTGGTAGCTTCTTAGATGCAATTCAACAGCCGAGATTAGAAGTATGTAACCAATCCTTAACTTAAATACTTATTGGAGAATCTCCCTATATATGTGTGTGTGTGTGTGTGTGTGTGTGTGCACTTTCACATTTTGGTTCTTACCTTCAAGTCATAAAAAATAAATTATTGAAATTAGTGTTGGTTAAGACCTAGTTCAAGATTAAGTAGGATTCCTGGACTCTTTACATAACTCAAACAGTTCTTCAAGGAGAAAAATTTGTAGTGTGGTGGTTGTTTACTTTGTAGTTTGTATGAATGAGTAAAAACAATGGATCTGCTTTTAAAAGGCATTCAAGCTTAAGGATTAAGAAAGTATAGAATCTTTTGGTGTATTAAGTATTGGAAGTGATTGTTAGTGCTCATTTATTGAACTATAATTTTTAAGCACTGTTTTTCTTTTTGGCATAAAGTGGTATATTCAGTAATATGTACTGTTAGTTATACTATTTGCTTCTCTCTTAGCCAATATGTGCATAGCAATTCTATTATGCATCTCTGATGGAGATGGTTCACTGTCTAGATTCAATAAACGGGAAGAGGATTTTCCGTCCTTGAAAGAATACAATGATTACTTGGAAGAAGTGGAGGACATGAGTAAGTTTTTCAGCTTAGGTGTTTCTTATATTCTTGATGAAAAGAGTTAGGCTGACAAAAAAAAAATCATTCTCTGGTAGCATTTAACTTGATCGATGGAATAGATGTCCCTGCTATTGAAGCAAAAATTGCAAAGTATCAGGAAGAAAATGCTGAACAAATAATGATTAATAGAGCCCGTAAGGTACTTCAAAATAAAATCACAGTGTTTTTTCCTTTCCTTTCTTTTTTCGGTTCCTAATGTGCTGGCTTTGCTTTATGAGATTTAAGTCGTAATGCTGCCTCCACATTACTTGAAAAAAAAGAAGCTTCCAATGCTGGCAATAGTGAACTATTTAATATTTTTCTGCAAACTCTGTGCCAAGGTTCTGATGCTGGTGTTATTAATTGAATAGGCTGAAGAGCTTGCTGCAGCTCTAGCAGCAAGCAAGGGACATCCTGCACAGAATGATACTGAGGCGGTAAGAATGGAGTTATTTCATGTATCATCATTTCCTTCTGAGTTTGTAATTGTGCTGCAAGCACCAACACTTGAGTCTGGTACACAACACTTGAATCTAGTACACAACCACTCCAAGCACCAACACTACCACTTCAAGCACACACAGTGCAGTGAAGCACCGAAGAAAAACCACACTTATGCTATTATTGATTGTTCAGTTGTATAATTTCCAAATGTAATGATTGTACTGATAAGCTATTTTCAATAGACATTTCATTTATTTTTACAAATTGTGCCAGTTTTCCAGCCCAAAGGGAAGTATATAATTTTTTAAACTCATTTTATGTGTTTATTGACAGGCTCTGAGCCAAGGCTCTCAAGCAGGATTTGGTACTGGTACACAGGGGCAGTATGCCCCTACAGTTGCAGGACAACCACGACCAACTGGCATGGGTCCACAACCACTACCACTTGGAGGGGGGCATGATGTGCATGGATATGCTGTTGATGATGAAGAAATGATAAAGCTCCGAGCAGAGAGAGGTGGTAGGGCAGGAGGGTGGAGTGTAGAGATAAGCAGGAAGAGGGCACTTGAAGAAGCCTTCAGTAGCATTTGGGTTTCGTAGGATCATAGTGTTATTAAACTCTGTAATGTAATACATGGCCTTTCATGTAAGAGCAACAACCTGTGTTTTTTCTTATATCTAAAAGAAGTTTCAGATTGTTGGCTGTGGGGTGAGGGATAACAAATGAGGATAAAGATATCATGTCTCAGTACAAAAACCAGATTTTTGGCTGAGTTCTACAAGTAATTATAGTTTTGGATGTTCATGTATTTTTGAGGTTCTACAATAAATTAATGAAGCAGATACTTTCTCATCTCAAAATACTTTGTATTTTCTCATCTCATGCTTGTATATTTTAGCTTTTTAAAGTTTATCCACCTAAAATATTCTCTATGGCATAATCACCCCAAAAGGGCTTTGAGGAGAAAAAAAAATTCAACGGGAAAACAAAAAACAGGCCAATGCACTTGCTAGCTAACAAAGAATAACAGGGGTGTCGGACCGTTAAGAATCACCGACCAATAAAATCCTAAAAGCGCTGACTTTCCTTTCCTCCACTGCTTCAAACTCCATTATCTCCAACTCTACTGCTTCACCTTCACCCACTCTGTCATTTGGCATTTGGGTTTCTCATTTCTTTCTCCCACCGCACTTCTTAAACTGAAATTACACTTCTTCTGCACCGACTATTCATTCGGGTGAGTAATTGATGCATTGAACTTGCTTTTGTATCATGACCTCACTGAGGTTTTCTGTTTCTCTGGAGACATTTGATTCTTCAAAGAAGTTCAATTTCTCTGCAGTCAATTCTCTTTGCTACAGTCATGTTAGTAGAGCTTCGGTAGTCAATTCTTCGAATAGAGTCAATCGTATTAAGGTCTCTGGGTTCAAATTTGAATTGTCGAGCATTTCGGAACTGAATCAAATGAGTGAAGAAACCACTCTGTCTCTGTGCTCGAATAAAAATAGAGTAGATGAGAGTTTGGCTGAACAAAACCTGGATTTTAGACAAGCAAGTGAGAAGGGTTCTCGCGGCCCAAAGAAAGAGGTCAAAAGAGAAAAGGGTTTGAAGTCTAGTTCAAGAAAGAGTAGGTGGGTACGGGAATTGGAGAATTTGTTTGTGAATGATGGGGAACTTGATGTTGATTACTCTGTTATTGGGTCTGACTTGAGCTTGGAGCATTGCAATGATATTTTGAAACGGCTCGAGAGGTGTAGTGATGTCAAAACTCTCAGATTCTTTGAGTGGATGAGAAGCAATGGGAAATTAGAACGCAATATGAGTGCTTTCAATTTAGTTTTGCGAGTAATGGGTAGGAGAGAAGATTGGGATGGAGCTGAAAAATTGGTTCAGGAAGTGATTGCTGATTTGGGATGTGAACTGAATTATCAGGTTTTCAACACGCTTATTTATGCATGTTGTAAACTGGGGCGAGTTGAGTTGGGAGGAAAGTGGTTTCGAATGATGCTGGAACGTGAGGTCCAGCCGAACATTGCAACATTTGGTATGCTAATGGGACTTTACCAGAAGGGATGGAATGTTGAGGAGGCAGAGTTTACTTTTTCTCAAATGAGGAACTTTGGAATTTTATGTCAATCTGCGTACTCGTCAATGATCACAATTTACACCCGCTTGAATTTATATGAAAAAGCAGAAGAGATCATTGGCTTATTGAAAGAAGATGGAGTGAGACTGAATCTGGATAATTGGTTGGTAATGATTAATGCTTATTGTCAGCAGGGTAAAGTAGATGATGCTGAACTAGTATTGGTCTCCATGCAAGAAGCAGGGTTTTCTCCAAACATTATTGCATACAATACATTGATAACTGGATATGGGAAGGCATCTAAAATGGATGCTGCTGATCACCTATTTCAGGGCATAAAGAATGCCGGATTAGAGCCTGATGAAACTACTTACCGTTCCATGATTGAAGGTTGGGGTAGAGCTGACAATTATAAGGAAGCAGAACGGTATTATAAAGAGCTCAAGCGGTTACGGTACAAGCCTAATTCGTCTAACCTGTACACACTTATAAACTTGCAAGCCAAACATGAGAATGAAGAGGGGGCCATAAGGACGCTTGATGATATGCTGACAATGGGGTGCCAATATTCCTCAATTCTTGGTACTCTTCTGCTAGCATTTGAGAAGGCTGGAAGGGTTGATAAAGTGCCTCGCGTTTTGAGAGGTTCTTTTTATCAACACATTCTTGTCAGCCAGACTTCTTGTTCCATTCTTGCCATGGCTTATGTGAAACACTGCTTAGTGGATGATACTATGAAAGTGTTGAGGGAGAAACTGTGGAAGGATCCACCTTTCGAAGATAACTTGTATCATTTGTTAATTTGCTCGTGTAAAGAGTTGGGTCATCTTGAGAATGCTGTTAAAATATACAAGCAAATGCCCAGATATGATGACAAGCCAAACATGCACATCATGTGCACAATGATTGACATCTATATCATCATGGGTCTATTCACTGAAGCAGAGAAAATTTATGTCGAGTTGAAATCTTCTGGAGTCGCCTTGGACATGATTGCCTATAGCATTGCTGTAAGAATGTATGTAAAAGCTGGTGCTTTGAAAGATGCTTGCTCTGTTCTAGACACAATGGTCAAACAGGAGGGCATTGTTCCAGACATTTATATGTTCCGAGATATGCTTCGTATTTATCAGCGATGTGGCAGGCTTGATAAGTTGAAAGATCTCTACTACAAACTCTTGAAGAGTGGAGTGACTTGGGATCAGGAAATGTACAATTGTGTCATAAACTGCTGTTCTCGTGCTTTGCCAGTTGATGAGATCTCGGAGATTTTTGATGAGATGCTTCAACGTGGGTTTGTTCCTAATACCATCACCTTCAATGTCATGCTCGATGTATATGGGAAAGCAAAGCTTCTGAAGAAGGCTAGGAAGTTGTTCTGGATGGCCCAAAAGTGGGGTTTGGTTGATATGATCTCTTACAATACTATTATAGCTGCTTATGGGCGAAATAAAGACTTAAGAAACATGTCTTCGACATTTGGAGAGATGCAGTTTAAAGGATTTTCAGTTTCCCTTGAAGCATACAATACTATGTTGGATGCTTATGGGAAAGAGAGCCAAATGGAGAGATTTAGAAGCGTTTTGCAGAGAATGAAGGAAACCAGCTGTGCTTCAGATCACTACACGTACAACATTATGATCAATATCTATGGAGAGCAAGGATGGATTGATGAAGTTGCTGACGTGCTGACTGGGTTGAAAGAATGTGGACTCGGACCTGATCTGTGCAGCTATAACACGTTGATTAAGGCATATGGAATTGCAGGAATGGTCGAAGATGCTGTTCATTTGGTCAAGGAAATGAGAGAAAATGGTATACAGCCTGATAAGATAACCTACATCAATCTCATTAATGCACTGCGAAAAAATGATGAATATTTGGAGGCTGTAAAGTGGTCCCTGTGGATGAAGCAGATGGGGTTGTAAAGTTTACATTGCTCATTGCTCATGCATACAATTTACGGCAATTTTCCTTTTATGCCTCTCAATAATACTGATAAGACATGGCTTTGTGGTCTTATAAATAAATAAAATCCGTTTTGATTTACTTATTTATTCGCTAGTTGAGCTAGCCATCGTGCCTTCTCTTACAATATATGCCATTCTTGAATTAAGTTATGCAGTCCGAAACCACTGTCCTTTGATTATGTATTTTTCTGGCCCGAGCTGTCTTCCAAACTTGCCCTTGCATTGCAAAACAAGCTTGGAAGGAAAGGGTGCCCATTCTCATATACTAGCCCAAGATGTTCTGAATGAATGAGTAGATTTAAAGTGATTCACAACATTTGGATAATGATGCTTGGTAACTTTCAAGCAAATGGGAAGAGGCAGAGTTATCAGGAAATCAATGGAAATAAACAAACAGTTCAATTCAGGTCTACATATAAAATGTGTAACGCAAGCGCAATTGTCTAAATGCAAGTTCTCAAACAATTAGAAGCAGTTTGATCATTTCATTATATCATAAAGTAAAAACTAGGGAGACTATTTATTTATTTATTTTAAAAAGTAGCCACGTATAGCCGGGTGGCTATACTATTTATTAAAAAATACGAGCCAAGTATAGCCGGGCGGCTATACTATTTATTTTTAAAAAGAAGCCACGTATAGCCACGCGGCTATACTATTTATTTATAGAAAAGGTGCCACATATAGCCGCCCGGCTAAATTATTTATTTATAAAAAAAAAGGCAACAAGTACCACCCCGCGGCTATATTATTTATTTATTTTTTATAAAAAGGGTGGTTTTATTGGCACCCCATTATTTGCTCTTTAAAATCCATACTAATTTTAAACATGAATAACCTATTTTAACCTTTACATAATTACCGTTATTGGCACTCCATTATTTGCTCTTTCCTACTTCCTTCAAACCTTAGAAACAGAAACGAAAATCCTCAAAATGGCACTAAGAATGCATCTCCTTTCTCCGAAAAACCCCAAACAACCTCCAAAATTCCACACCAATCCCTTCCGCTCCATAACCCATTTCAACACCAGACCCAAAACCCAAACAATAATCCACTGCACCAATAAGAGCATCAGTGATTTAGAGCTTGCATCAGATTTGTCAAAGATGTACAGCCTTTTCATGCAGAGAGAGGAGGCCATGAAGAAGAGCAGAGAGCTTCTCTTCACAGAGCTGTGTCAGTACCTCAATTCAAAATCAGAGGAGGTGAAGAAGAAATGGAGGACAAGTGGGTTTTGGTTAAAGGGTTTGTTTCAGAGTTGGGGGTCAATTTTCACCCATTGTCAACACTGTTAAGGAATTGGTTGAAGAACATCTCCATGAAGAAAACCCACCTGCAAAATCTTCTGCTTCAGCATTTTTTCCTGGTTTGAAGTGAATGATGGGGTTATCAGAAGACAAATAGATCACTTTTGGTTTGCAATTTGGGTGTCAAATATTCGTGGTTTTATTAGAGTTTAATTTGAGAAAGTCGAGGAATGGGGTTCATGAGGCAATTTAGGAAGAAAAATGGGGTGTAGTGAGTAATTTTAAATTTTACTAAAATTCAGTGGGGTGTAATGAGAATGTGGGGTGCAAATAAAATCACCCTAAAAAAAAAAGGAGCCAAGTATACCTGCGTGGCTATACTATTTATTTTTTTAAAAAAGGGAAATAAGTATAGCCTCGTGGCGATATTATTTATTTTTTTAAAAAGGAGACCAGTATAATTGGGCGGCTATACTATTTATTAAAAAAAATATGAGCCAAGTAAAGCCAAGCGGTTATACTATTTATTATTATTATTTTTTTAAAAGGAGCCAAGTATAGCCGCACGGCTATCCTATTTATTTTTTAAAAAAGGAAACAAGTATAGCCGCGCGGCTATACTATTTATTTTTAAAAAATAAGCCGAGTAAAGCCTCGTGGCTATACTTTTTATTTATTTTTTAAAAAATGAGCCCAGTATAGCCGCGCGGCTATACTATTTATTTAAAAATAGAAGGTGCCAAGTATAGCCGACCGGCTATGTTATTTATTTTAAAAAAAGAAACAAGTATAGCCGCGCGGCTATACTATTTATTTTTAAAAAATAGGAGTCCAGTACAGCCGCTCGGCTGTACTATTTATTGAAAAAAAAGAGCCTAGTATAGCCTTGCGGTTATACTATTTATTTTTTTAAAAAAGGAAACAATTATAGCCGCCTGGCTATACTATTTATTTAAAAAAGGAAGCCACGTATAGCCGCGCGGCTATACTATTTATTTAAAAAAATGAAACAAGTATAGCCGATCGGCTATACGATTTATTTTTTTTCTAAAAAAGGAGCCAAGTATAGCCGCTCGGCTGGACTATTTATTTAAAAAATGAGCCCAGTATAGCCGCGCGGCTATACTATTTATTTTTAAGGAAAGGAGCCGAGTATAGCCGCTCGGCTATACGATTTATCAAAAAGAAAAAAGAGGCAAGTATAGCCGCGCGGCTATCCTATTTTTTTAAGGAACCAAGTATAGCCGAGCGGCTATACTATTAAGTATTTTTCTGTCATGAGCTGTATTCCAAGCTTGCCCTTGCAAAACAAGCTTGGAAGGAAAGGGTGCCCATGCTCATATACTAGCCCAAGATGTTCTGAATGAGTGAGTAGATTTAAAGTGATTCACAACATTTGGATAGAACGACAATGAAGTTCCTTCATTTCTTTACAGTTCTTGCCCAAAATTTGCAAGAACTTTTCACAATTTTACATGAATTTAGAGAGCGACCTTTTCCCCCTTCTATAAATACAACATATGTAATGCATCGGAATACAAAGAAAGGAAACAATACATGATTTTTGCACCATTAAGATGAACTCCACAAAATTAGCTCCAACAGCCAGGACGCACTTGCCGCCTTGTGTCTGCCTCTCTTGCCTCCGAAAAAATTGTTCCGCATTAGAGAACTTCTAAACAGCTTTGAATTTCAGTAGAAGCGTCTCCTTTACTGTACATGGGTCGCTTCTAAAATAGAGCCAGATCATTAACATTTAAGATGATCACCACCCCATCGGAATCACAGACTTGCTGACCATGGGAATCAGAATTTGTCCCTTCACTTTTCAAAAAAGGAAACTTAGGCTTCTGTTTCCCAGTTCAACTTGCTGCCCCTATCCAAATGAACTCTTAACAAAGCTTCTTGGTCAATTTGGGGGTATCCAAATGTACTCTTAACAAAGCTTCTTTGTCAATTTGGGGGTGCATATGATACAAGTGACAATGCTTTCCACATATTGTTATCATTGCTGCACATGACTGGAAATTCAGTTGAAAAAGTATGGAGATTCTAGAACCTGTTGCAAGTCAAAGTCGCCTCTTTCTGGGAGTGGAGGAAAAATCAATGCTGGATATGATGCTTGGAAACTTTCAAGCAACTGGGAAGAGGCAGAGTTATCAGGAAATCAATGGAAATAAACAAACAGTTTAATTCAGGTCTACATATAAAATGTGTGTAAAGCAACTTTCTAAATGCAAGTTCTCAAACAAGTAGAAGCAGTTTGACCATTTCATTATATCATAAAGTAAAAATTAGGGGGAAGCTGAAAAGAGTCTTTCAATGCACAGGTTTTCTACAATGAAAATGCATTCGTAACATCTTAAACTTCATCTTGAAACCTTGTGAGGAGACATCAAAACGAACTTAAGTAGCCTTGAGAAATCATTGTGTCAAATACGAGTCATTCCACCCGAGTTGCTTTTAAACAAGCCAGAGAAAGATCTGAATTTATGAGACCTAATTTCATGAAGAGAAACAGGACGTAGTTCACTTACGCTTTCAAGTATTGGCATGCTATAAAGCTCCACAAATTTTTCCCTAAGTATCTCGTTCATTTGGTCCACATCACATGGATGAGTCCAGAAGGAATCATGCACCCCTGCAAGCATATTTTAACACATATGTGAGACTTCAAACATACTTCAATATGTAAGTGCGAACTTAAACCAATATAAAAAAGAGACTTTATTTTGATTAATCTATGCCTCTAATCCTCTAAGTACAGAGCACTTCAGCAGGATGTAAGTTCCAATATCTTCTGACAAAAGTTCAACAGTTTAGGAAAAATTGTCTTCTTCCATTTTAATTTTTTTTGGGACAGTGTCTTATCCTCATATTTGAAAACCATTACACTGAAATTTTGGTTTTGAGCATGTATTTTACATCAATGACTAACAGTATATTTCAAGCCCAGTCTAATGCAGAGTTACAGACTACACTACTGAGACAAACCTGCAAAACGTAGGCCAGCATCCCTGCAGGCAAGAGCTGTCATCATCATGTGTGAACCGTCAAGTGAGTGTACAAAATTTGGAGGAAATGCAGTTCTCTGTTTTCTAACATCTACCTGGAGTCGGAGAATATATCAAATCTATAGCAATTCATAAAAGATAAGGCAAGAGAAGATTTGTAAGCTTACTGAGTTACTCTCCCGTTGCAAGGCTAAAACCTGAAGGGATGTTCTTATCTGCAACTCCAGGGGAAGAATAGTTAATAAAAAAGAAGTACATGAACCCATTAAAGACAAGAAGACAAAGACCAGATGCAACCTATCCGGATATCGTGTACTAAACAATTTCACCTGAGAGGGAATTCAGCCAAATGCGGGTTTGCGTGTCAATGAAAATTAATCTTTAACTAAGCTGTCAAACTTACAAGATGCCTTTCACTTTTACAATATGGTTGCACAACAGGAAGACCTAGAGGAGTAGTCCACCGCACAGGTTGATTTTCTGAAGCAATTACCTGCAAAAGTTTCATAACACAACTTAACTCTCAGATCTACCAGGCAGTCCAGCCTATCATTTAGTGTCTGAAAGATGACCAAAAAATTACATACCTTAGCACAATCACCAAGCCAGCTCATTATGCCACGTGCAGCTTGGAATATCTCTCCGAGGGCAGCCAGAGTAACCTGTGGCAAAGATGAAATTTAGTAAAGATAATCTAGATGTAATAACAAATGTTGAAGGACGATTTTTAATTTTAGCTAATAACCCAAATGATAAAACCAAGAAATTTCTGCAGTTAATTCTTGATTCACATATATAAGGATGAAATTTGGTGGCTGGAACACTTAGGAGGTTGTTCACTTACTTTAGCAGCATAGCAAGCTGCAGTGAACAGTAGTCTGTCATCAGTAATAAGACCCTTCTCTTCTAATCTTCTTTTTATTTGTTCACGTGCCCCAACATAAGTAACACCATATACTGAAGTCATTACAGTCTGCTTCACCAATTTCCTATCAATCTGAAAGATTCCAAAACCATACATTGTCGGATATATGTATGCAATATGGACTTATTTATCTACAAATATTACCTATATTTAATTTTTGTTGTCTATGTGTATGTTTGTATGCGTGTGTGTCTGTATGTACATGCATGAATGCATACATAATTGTACATGAAGTTTAAGTATCCACAGTTGACTAGTAAAAGTCCATTTTATAGTATATTGCAACCCTGAACTTGAGAAGAATCCAGGAAGATCAACCTGATTGACTAAGATTCTGGCTAATAAAGCATTTGGACTCGTAGTTGGGTCTTTATTGCTGTCTCTTTTCATAATCTCATGTACCCTGACAACATATAAACAGAAAATCAACCTGAGTAAGAGGAGCTCGCAGAAGAAAAGACTAATAAACAGATCAGGAACGAAACAGTTATATGGATGGAGTGCACTATATGCATCTCTAGCAAAGAAATTATAAAATCACTGTGCAGTTCATACATCGTGTGCAGAACTAGTGTGCAGAACTAGTGAGGCACATGCATTCAAGAGTTTAGTATCAGGTGCATCTTTCTCAGCTTTTTTATACCTTGGCTTGTAAGAAATGGTCTTTTGTTAAAACTTCGTACTTCATGTAAAAGTACTGAAATGAAAAGTACTGAAATGTTCTTATTTCAGTACTTTTATTGTTGCTTTGGAAATTGGACCCATGGATTATAAATTGGCTTCCCAAGAACCATATCAATGTTAATATTGAATGAATTGTGTATGTTTTAAAAATCTTCAAAACATGTTTCTCCTTTTCCTTTTTTCTGAATTAACATTTCTGTGTACAATCATTGCTTGATTCAATGTTATTTTTGCATCTTAATTCTGTTAAGCACTCAATCTGAAAGATATTTGTACATGCTTTCAAATCTTAGTAATTGAATTCTTAACAATGAAAACAAGTTAATGTAAGCAAAGGAGTAAAATGCAATCAAATACAGTTCATATGACACAGTACAACATTAAAATGAGTCATCAGATTAAATATTTCATCAGTTTCAATCCCACGATAGAAGATGACAGAATTTTTTTTTTTAATATACCTCGCAGCAATTTCTGAGTAAACATCAGCAGGTTTATCTCCATCAACTAAGTTGACTGCAGCTGCTTCCAACTGAGAACATAACAGCGATTCAAATCAATCAGCAGAGCAAGACATTTACATCATAATAAGAAATAAGGGGAACTTTGAAATATAACAAAACACGTTGAATTTTTTTACTACGGGAACAAAAAGAATGTTAGGAAAATTTAAGAACGTCAGCACGTAACAAGCCCTATAGATCGAAGGTGCTATAATAAGCAAAACATATAACAAAGAGTTCTTGAACAGAAATAATATTTTTCCTCAAACAGTTAATGTTGAGGGTAACCAAAATAAAAATTTCCCCACTGGCCACTGCCAGCCAAAGCACTAATATTGGCAGAGATTATAAAATTTTCTAATATAACTATAACAACATGATAAGTTCTTGAACTACTATTCCAGAAACATTGAAAAAAAAGTCAAATTTAAAGTGCAATGACATTAACATGCACAAACCCACGTACGCTATCTCTTCCCAAGGCTGCATAGTGCTGTAAGCCATTGCATGAACCATCCTAAAAAGATTATAGCTCATTAGTAAGATAAACATGGACAAGGCAAGAGTTAGGAATTATGCTCATGGAAATTTAAAGATGGCCAATGAAAGGAGAACAATATAAAAATGAGTAACAGATCATCATCATGCATCATATATATATGGGTTCGAATATTAAATAAAAGAACAATCCTAAAAAGCTTGAATAAGTAATTTACCTGATGGATGGGCAAATGAGAAATGACAGTATGTGGTGATGGGCTATTTAACGCTTCAGAGAGATTGATACAAGCAGCTAGGCACTGTAAAGGATCTTCAGCTGTTAACCACCAACGGTTTCCATTAACAGGGTTTGTTGCTGAATCAAATATATCATCAATGTGACTATCCACGAATGCTAGTCGCCCCTCATATGAAAGCTTTTCAACACCGCCAGCATACAGGTTTGCTAAATGAATCTTCAGCCAACGTAATCCAGACTTCCCTAATGGTCGTCCTTCAGCAAATTCAAGGACTCCTCGACAGAGATCAGAACTCAAATGATTCAAATGTGGATGCATAGGGTATGCCCGGCCTCGGAAATCAAGATTGTGGGGATAATAAAAGCCTTCCTCATCTTTCATTTTGCGAGCAACCTATGTTAAAATCAGTTCACTCGATATTATTTCTCACATAGTGAAATCTAAAGGTGGTGAACATATATATGTTCCAGAGATTGGCCGGAGGTGATATATTGTCAAATGTCATTACTGTGGTTATAGTTTCAGATACCAAAAGATCCGTCAAAGTTATTAAACATATGTACGACCTGGTGGTTCACTAATATCTAATTGAACCTATATATATTTTGTTCACTAGTGCACAAATACTAGGCAAGAGTAACAAGAACATTACTCTTGACTAGTTCAATGACTGGATCAAACAGCACTGCAAATTAACAGGGTACTAAAAAATTGCAACATTACGAAATAAATATTATATAATCAGAAGGAGACCTTACAGAGAGCTTAAGTTCAGTGTCACATCGTTGAGAATGCCTCTCTTGGTTAATCTTCTTTGCTTTTCTGACACTCCATTTCCATTCCTGAATTTCTTTTAAATCCTCAAATGGTGATTTATCCGGTACAGGAACCTGCAAGCCCATGAGAATATTCAGGCCACATGATTTTTACACGCAAAAGGTGAACATAATAATGTTAACAACCTAAAATAGTTAGCTGTAAAAGAAAACCCACCACAAAGGAAATTGACTAAATTATTCATACTCTAGTTTCTTTCATTTTTTCATTTTCATCATTGTAACGTGAGGCAGGTATTTCAAGAGTAATATGTTATTTGGGAGAATGTTGTAGAGATCATTCAATTTAGTTACTCTTAAGAGCTATCTCCGGAGAAAGTAAGAAAAAGGTATAACACAAACAATATTTTATTAAATGTGAGAGATCATTATGTCCTCACATCTTCACGATTAACCAGGCCCGCAATGTTGCCACCTCTAGCCCAGATGCTCTCCACCACGCTAAGTACTTTCTTATTCACCCTCCATTTAGTGCTTCCAAGCACATCAAGGGCCTGCACACATGCCATATCAAAAGCGGATATCATTTTCATGATACAGGGAACAAAATATATGCTGAAGAACTAGAAATTAGAACCAAAGTATGCCTCTATGCATAAGAAAAAGTTCAGTTCCTCATCTAAAATCCCATCACAGTCTCTATCTATAGTAAAATATGATAGTTTCTAATGCAGCAGTGAACAAATACTAGTCAAATTATGACTACTTTTGATTAATAGTTTTTGTTGTTGTTCATAACTGTATCCTGAATCATCATAGTGATTATTCTATCAGAAAGGGAAGGGGCAGCAACAACGGTGCTCTCACCATGTGGAAAGCTCTGGCCTTGATCTATTCACAAGGAAAATATGAAATGGAATAATAAATGGAACTCTAATTAATGTACCTCAAATACTTTCTGCATCTGGTTTCTAGAAATGTTCCTCATTGCATCTACCTGCTTCCTAGATCCATGAGTACGCATGACATAAGAAGGTAAGAACAAATGCCCACCCTTGTCATACCTGGAAAGATTTTCAAAAAGATGTTTCAAAATTTTTTTTTTAATAGAAACGATTGTATTGATAATCAAGAGGACAAGTTATCCTCGATTAAACAACAAAAAGTACCACTGCTACAAAAACAGGAAACAAGAAACAAGAAAAAACAGGGGACAAGCCATAAACTGCTAGAACTACCCCACCCACAAAAACATCTCTTAGGAGAACTCATCTTAAGACAGCACTAAAATCTCTCAAGATAATAGAATAATGGTAATCCTTAAAATGCCCAGTTACAGAAGCCCAAAGAGAAGCCCAAAATTTTACTCTATCCCATAGATGTTCAGAAGTCACTCCAGCATACTCTTGAAAAATTCTTCTGCTTTTCTTTCATGTATTTTAAAAAAAATGGGATGCTGAAAATGCTACATAAATATCACATATTGTATCTCATACCCTTTCCATCTTTTGGGAGGCACCAACATTGGGACATAAGGAATCAACATATGTTTAGCCTGTAAAGATACAAGAACATAAAATAACCTTTAAGTAGCACAATCAGAGTAAAGACATGTACAACATACAGAACATACTTGGCATATACAATAAGTTATAAGGCCTGGTAAATTTAGCAGCAACCCAATGATAGTAACAATCACAACCACACAAGAAAGCAGTGCAAAAACAAACAAAGTGAACAATGAATTATTCCACAAAAAAACTTCACCCCTCACCCCTAGAAACCCCTTTCTGGTAGGACTCCACAATTGAAGTCTCTTCATATTTGACATGATGTTCACAGAGAACAATGCAAAGCAAGATTATGTGGCCATTAAAATTACATATAATGAGGTCTAATCACGGGGAACAAATAGGTGAGCTTTGAATTGATATGCATTCCTTTTTATATCATAACGCAGAAACTTGACAGCAGATTTGAATTTGTATTCACAATGCAAACTAATTTCAAGTGTATTGAACAGGTAAACTCAAACAGGAAAGAGACATCTCAACTTACAGTTTTATCAAGGCCAGTAAGAACCAGGGGATCGCATTCTATAACTCCATAGTTCTTCACAATTTTCTGCCTATAAGGATCAAAAGAAATTATATTATCACAAAGGAAAAATACTAGAGTCAAAGCACACAATTGCCTATCCCTTAAAAACCTACGAAATATAGGGTTGCATATCGCTACAAACATTCTATAATCCAAATATTCCAATTAGGTAGAGCGAGATACACCAGGATAATTGAATAAACTAACCTGACATATCTAACTAAAGTAAACAACTCCTACCTAAGAAAAGCCAATTAAACTGCGATCTATTTTCCCAACAGTGAATTTCTGAAGGAAATTTGGGGCTAAAAAAGGTTTAAAAGTCTTACCCTGGACTTTTTGCCACGGCTTTAAATCTGTGCCTAAATGCAGGTCTAACATCAGGTGGACTATCTGCCAACTGGCTAAGTGGAGGTTGTACATAAGCTGTTTCGGTTAATAATTCTATCAGACGACTTCCCAGCTGCAAAATAACATGACATGAGAAGAAGAAAAAAAACAATTAAATCCTTTATATACAATACAATCTAAAACAGAAAAGAAAAAAACACTTTGCCATATTGAAAGAATACAAAATACTCAAAGCAACAAACCTTAGCCTGTTTATCACGACCCCAGGGCTTCATTTCTTCCTTTATCAATAGCTTTTGCACCTCATTCAGTCTTTTCCTTCTAATTAAACCATTAACACGTTTCCGGAGTATCTCCTTCTCCTTGCTCAGACCATCTTCATCAGCAACACCGGTCTTCTTTTTCTGGAGATTTTTGGTTTTCTCCAAGAAACTATGGATCCTGACCTGAAATATCGAGAGGTAACAATATATAATTTCTCATTTTCAATTAAGTGATACTGCTGAAATCGAGTATAAACAGGGAAATGTTGACGTTAAGCTTGAATTGCATGGAAATTACAAAATATGAATAAAAATAAGTATAAGGATGTCCAATCAACAAGGTTGCTAATGGATAAGCTTTGGTCGGACCGTGTCTAATGCACTCTACTCAAGTGGTAAAGGGGTCATTGGGATTATCATTTCAAGCAAGTGTTACAGCACAAAAAAGCTTGATCCTGATTCTTCACTCCAAAATTCACCATGAAGGACTGCTTTCTAAATTAAGCCTTTAGTATCAAAATCCTCCCAAATCTGCAAAGTTTTCCTCTTTTAAAAAAAAAATTTCAAAGTTACTAAATAACAATTCATATTATAGTAGTACTAGCATGATAGTATGATATATACACCAACTAGAGCGAAATGATTCTCTTTAGAAAGACATAAAAATAAATGAGCTGACCAGAATGATTAAAACTAGAAACTAGTACATACATATACCAATTAGAAGTTCCCAATTAACACACAATCCCCATCATCGTGGCATCACTTCAGGGATGAAATCTCCTTAAACCGTAGCTTTTATAATGCACATCATGTCGCATTGACTTAATAACTATGAAAGGTCCATTTCAAAACCAATATGCAACAAATTATCTAAAACTCCAAACACACAAATGAAATTAGGACTTTAGAACTCACCTCCTGCTCTATGGCCATGCCAATATGAACAGCAGCTTGAACAACTTGAACACACCCATCTTGATTCCCCACCATAACCAACCCCATCATCTTATGCATAACAATAAGCGCCATCTTGTCAGCCGGCAACAAATCAATGTGGGGCGCAAACGCTGCCTTGTGTTTTTTCGTTTGCTGCGTCTTCTGTTCCCTCGCTATCGCCTCCCTCAACGGCTCAAACCAACCCAAAAACAAGGCCTTTACATAAGGCAAATTCGGAGCTAACTTCTTCTCACGCATTACTTTTTCCAAATCCTTATATTCCTCCACCATTCTCTCCCAAGCCTCGGTCTCGGCCTTTATCTGCCTCCTCCTAAGTAAATTATAGTTCCTCCTTTCAATTTCCTTGGACTCCAATTTCAATTCTTGGTTGGCTCTTTTGTAAATACCCTTCAAAAAGAGTGAGGCAATCCATGGCGGGTCTTGGATAAAAATCCTCGGGGCCGATTCCTGAGGTGTAATTAGATGAAATTCGCTCATGGGTATCTGAAAATTCATCGAATTTTCGACGATATTGTCTTGTACTGAGTCTCTCAAAGGGGGATATGAACAGGGTCTGGGGGGGGTTTAAGGCTTAGCGGGAAATGAGTGGAGGAAGAGTGTGAGGGCTTGAAGAAGAGACTGTTGGAGGTTGAGCTGAAGAGAAACTTGTGGTTGAGCTTCGGAGGTTTACTCCATCTGGAACTGCATGTGTATGTTTGAGCTTGAGGGCTCGGAGAGAATGAGGCTGTGGAAGCCATTTCAGAGAGAGGCACAACTCAATGAAGAAGAGATGAAACCTCGCTTAAACCTTTTTCGTTGTCCATTTTGAAGATATTTTCCCATGTACGTTAATTTTTTTTTTCTTTTGGGGCGAAAAATTAAAAAAACAAAAAAGAAAGAGGCCTCCCCTACATTTGAAAAGCCCACTTCTATTCGCAACACAGAAGTAAGGCCCATACTTAACACGCGAGAAGAGAGAGAGGGCAAACTTGCAAAGTCTCGTGAAAATGTGCCCATTTTGAACAAAATAAAATCGGAAAAAACCTAAATTGCCCTTTCTGATTTCGTCGTTTGCTAGCTGTGGTAGACGTGACATTATCTATTTCTTGCTATTCATGGCGAGCTTCTACAATGAGGATTAATCCAACAGTCCAATAATAACTCTGCATTCGATCGAATGAGGATTAAGGCTCTCATTCTAGCTTCTTTGTTGGCGTAGAGGTTGATCAAGGACCCACTCATATATTGGGCCAACTTGGTCTCAAGGCCCGTTGCTATGAGATGCTGCCATGTGCAACGAAGGCGATAGGTCAGTTTTTTTTTTTGTCATAACGACAGGTCAGTTTGATGACTGGGTTTGGTTATGCCTTGCCAATAACGAAATATCCCTCCGCCGTCGACCTGATGTTTGGTTCCTCCTCTAGTTCCTTATTCGTTTGGTGAAAAAAAGAGGGGACGATTGCGAGGTCTGTGACGAGACGAAAATGAAGTTGTTCAAACTTTTGTTACTTTTTCTTTAAAGCAAAATCAGTTCAAGTTTTTTTCCACAATTTAATGATTAGCCTTGGCGTGTGACGTATGATCTTCTGATAACTACCGACTCCTACAAGATTATTCAGTAATTGATGTCTTAATCAAATCTAGCTTTGCCCAAAACTAGACCTAACTCCATTTTCCGAAGTTGTGTCCACAAATTTGATGATCATTGATGCTGCTCTCCGATCAGCTAAGTATAGAACTTTGGGCATATTTGGTGGCTCTCGGACTATTTCAATTAAATTAGGTAAATATCTTGACCGTTGTTTGATGAATTTATAAATATTAAAATCGAACTTATTACGTCAAACGTCAATCTAATATTCTTATAAGTTTTAAGACGGGTTGGCACTTAACCCCAATCCAGTCCAATCTCGAGATCCTGTCTTGGGTTTACAAGCTTGTCTAAAACCTCTACTACAAATGCTTCAAAGAATGTATGTACCTTAATTCTGGCCAACTAAACATTTCATTTATTTCTCATGCAACGCGTTAGAATTTATAATCAAAACTTTTTATTTGTTTATGTTGGTTGCATGCTAATTGTGCTGCTGTACATTTCTCAATTACTCTTCTTAGTGCTACAATACCAATTAATGAACAGCGTGTGTGGCGCTGGGCCGACAAATATACCGAAACCCAATATTACCACATCAGCTTCCTCAAGCGTGCTTATTAACCAATATTATATTTTCCCCACAGCACACCATCCACTAATCTCTAAGCCAACAACATAATACTAATATGATTACATAAATTCATGAACAAAAGCTAAGTATAAAATAAAATGGTTAGGCCTGCCGGTGCTGACATGTACTGCATTAACGTTGCTTACTTGGCATTTTACACGCACACAATTGTTGTATGAACGCTATTGGTGGGATTTAAAGTCAAAGATCACAGGCGCCAAACGTACATCCACTCCATCAAACGGCAGTTAGGCACAAGATTTTCAAAATTTTCCAAGCATTGCTTTGCTTACTTATTGGCATTGGACATCTCCAAGCTTTCATTATCTTAATCTCAAGCTCATGCAGCTGGTGCATGCATTTCTCCTGTGCCATCTAGAACTACTCTTTTATATATATTTTTTCTTTTCCGATCACTTTGTTTTCATCAATTTCTTCAAAATATTTAGCTTGGAGAAGATTGATATGATCATGATTGGTGTTCAAAGGTTTTCCTTGTTTAATTTGCTCTGTTTGATCATTTTCTTGGCTGTGGTTTTGGGCCAAGAAAATGCTCAAACAATGAGAGATAAGGCATCGTTGCTTTCTTTCAAGACAGCCATTGTTTCGGACCCCCAGCATGCTTTAGAGGACTGGAATTCTTTGGGTGTTCATGTTTGTAATTGGTCAGGCATCAGGTGCAACAAGGGTAGAGACCAAGTTGTAGAGCTTGATCTTAGTGGAAGGTCTCTCAGGGGCCCCATTTCTCCGCCTCTTGCTAATCTTTCTTCCTTGTCCATTCTTGACTTGTCAAGAAACTTTTTTGAAGGTCACATTCCAGGAGAATTAGGCTCTCTGCTCAACCTTAGACAGCTCAGCTTATCTTCCAATCTTCTTGAAGGAAACATTGCTGCTGAACTTGGTTTTCTTCACAAATTAGTATATCTTGATTTGGGAAGCAACCAGCTCGAGGGTGAAATTCCAGTGACACTTTTCTGCAATCATTCTTCTTCTTCTTTGCAGTACATTGACCTCTCTAACAATTCTTTAAGCGGAAAAATCCCTTTAGCAGATGGCTGCAAGCTTAAACAGTTGAGGTTTCTTCTACTGTGGTCCAATCATCTTGTAGGTCAGGTTCCTGCAGCCCTTGCAAACTCCTCAAGACTGGAATGGCTTGATTTGGAGTCTAACATGCTAAGTAGGGAGTTGCCATTGGAGATTATACAGAAAATGCCACAATTACAGTACCTCTACTTGTCCTACAATGGCTTTGTGAGCCATAATGGTAACACTAACCTTGAACCTTTTTTAACTTCTTTAGTTAATGCCTCTAACTTTCAAGAGCTTGAATTAGCTGGAAATAATCTCGGGGGAGAGATACCTCCTATTATTGGTAATCTTTCTACCAATCTTGTACAAATTCATTTAGATGCTAATCTTCTTTATGGTTCAATTCCTCCTCAAATTTCAAACCTTGTCAATCTCACCCTGTTAAACTTGTCTAGTAACCTTTTGAATGGAACCATCCCACCCAAACTGTGCCAAATGACAAAGCTGGAAAGGGTGTATTTGTCCAACAATTCATTCTCTGGTGAGATTCCACCCGCTCTTGGCGACATTCCCCATTTAGGCCTTCTAGATTTATCGAAAAACAAGCTTTCTGGTTCAATTCCAGATAGTTTCGCAAACCTTTCCCAGTTAAGAAGGCTCTTGCTCTATGAGAACCAACTCTCAGGAACCATACCACCAAGTCTGGGAAAGTGCATCAATTTAGAGATTCTAGACCTTTCTCACAATCAGATTTCAGGGGTAATTCCTAGTGAAGTTGCAGGACTGAGGAGCTTGAAATTATACTTGAACCTGTCTAGTAATCACTTACATGGACCATTACCAATGGAGTTGAGCAAAATGGACATGGTGCTAGGAGTTGACCTATCTTCCAATAATCTTTCTGGCACAATCCCATCACAACTTGGGAGCTGCATTGCCATTGAGTACCTCAACCTTTCGGTAAATTCCTTAGAAGGACCTCTTCCGGTTTCAATAGGAAAGTTGCCTTATCTTCAAAAACTTGATGTATCTTCAAACCAATTGATTGGAGAAATACCAGAATCTCTGCAAGATTCTTTAACTCTGAAGAAAGTCAACTTCTCTTTCAACAACTTCTCTGGGAATGTGTCAAGCAAGGGGGCCTTTTCTTCACTCACCATAGACTCTTTCCTCGGAAATGTTGGTCTCTGTGGATCAATAAAAGGCCTGCCAAACTGCCGGAAAAAACATGCTCATCATTTGGCTATTCTGTCAATTCTCCTGTCATTACTTATCACTCCCATCTTTTGCATATTCGGGTACCCCCTCATGCACAGGTCAAAATTCCAAAGACACTTGGCAATTTTCGACCATGGGGATTTGCGGGATGATGAAGAAGAAGAGAAGAAAGAACTCAAGTACCCAAGAATCTCATATGAGAAGCTCATTGAAGCCACTGGTGGTTTCAGTGCTTCAAGCCTGATTGGTGCAGGCCGGTTTGGGCATGTCTATAAGGGTGTCCTTCAAGATAACTCAGTAATTGCTGTGAAGGTATTGGATTTGAAGACAGACAGAGAGATTTTAGGAAGCTTTAAAAGGGAATGCCAAGTCCTGAAGAGGACTAGGCACAGAAATTTGATTAGAATCATCACAGCTTGCAGTAGGCCGGATTTTAAGGCTCTTGTTCTGCCATTGATGTCAAACGGGAGCCTGGAGAGGCATCTTTACTCAAGCCATGGATTGAGCCATGGGTTGAACTTGATTCAGTTGGTGAGCATCTGCAATGATGTAGCTGAAGGAGTGGCCTATTTACACCATTATTCTCCTGTTAAAGTTGTACACTGTGATCTCAAACCAAGCAATATTCTACTAGATGATGACATGACGGCTTTGGTTACTGATTTTGGAATTGCAAGATTAGTGAAAGGGCAGTGATGAGAATATTCCAACGAATGACTCAACATCCTTCAGTTCAGCAGATGGCTTGTTATGCGGATCCATTGGCTATATTGCTCCTGGTATGTACTTTTTTTTTCTGTCATATTATAGTGTTACCGCTAAAATGGTGATTTACATTTCTAATATGTACCTATTTTCCTTCAATCACTTGACCAAATACAGAGTATGGGATGGGAAAATGCGCTTCTATTGAGGGAGACGTATTCAGTTTTGGGGTCCTTTTGTTAGAAATCGTTACAGGAAGGCGACCAACCGACGTCCTTTTTCATGAAGGTTCAAGCTTGCATGAATGGGTAAAAAGTCACTACCCCAGCAGGGTTGATTCTATAGTTCAACAAGCGATAGATAGGTGTGTCTCAGATTCAATGCCTAAGCAATATAACAAAATATGGTGGGATGTTGTTCTGGAGTTGATTGAGCTTGGCCTTATGTGCACACAGTACAATCCTTCAATGAGACCAAGTATGCAAGATGTAGCTCATGAAATGGGTCGGGTGAAGGAATATATCTCCAATCCTTCATCACTGTTGATTGAAGAAGTTGGCCTTAAAGTTGATGCACCCTGACTCTGGGATAGTGATGGAAGAAGTTTCATTGATTTTGAACTTTCATGTCTGATAATTGAATTCATTTGTTTGATTTTTGTTTGTAATTTTTCGTAAAGAAATTGGCAATTGTTTTCTTACTTATTTTAACCATGTCTTATACTTATTCAACCGTATTATTGTGCAACTCAGACTACATTTCACTGCCTTCTCGTAACCTTTTGTCCGAGAGCTGACATGAGAATTCAGTAAAAAGTACAAACTTGTGCTTGCTTCATATCAGAACCATCCAAACACAGACTTTGTTGCTCATTACTTCAATAATAGAACTAATTCATGTAATAAGATTGATATCCACAGTCCAAAAAGGCATTTAGTTCTCTTTTTGGCCTACCCTACTACTAATGCTTTCATACTTTCTTTCATCTGTTCAAATATTTTATGTAAAAACTTTACTGAGTCTGATGATTCGATATCCACTACTTGCAGCCTCTTCAATTGGATCACGTACCTCTCCTCCTCCTTGGCATTTCTGCATCGTATTCGTACATGTTAGAAATGCAGAACTTTTGTAGAACTGCAGGAACTCTTCACTTGATTGCAGATACTGTTGCAGAAACTCTTCACTTGATTGCAGATACTGTTGCAGGAACTCTTCAGGCACTTTCATTTAACTATAAATAAACGATGTGCTGGTCAGATATTAAAAGAAATGAAAAGAAGCTTTAGGGGTGGGTAGGTGCAAATGATGATAAAACACAGTGCTCGTTCCACTTGCAGTAAAGAATTACATGCCAAACTCTTCTTTGTGCATGAAAGGGGAAGGCCAATGTGACATGGTGCTCCAAGATGGTGACCTCCACAAGCAAATATTACCTCAAGCATCCATCTGTTTTTAGGTGATCTCCATAGAAAACTACCCCACTAATACTATGTGCAATGCAAGTGAAACTCCTGTCTCTTCATTATAAATTAACTCTTGAATCACTGCAAAACTCTTATTTTAAATTAAAATTTATTCTTGACTTACGTATGCAATGCATAATCTAAACTTTTGAACTCAGCAATCTTTCAGTGAAAGTTAATCAAATGATGTAATCCTCAATAAGTTAATCAAATGATGTAATCCTGAAATGACGAATCTTTATTTTACGTCTTTGATATAAAAGCGCTTGCGAAAAAAGTTAGTTTGTTGGTAACAAGTTATTCAGTTCCAGGCGAAGAATTCGAACAAGTTAAGACTTACAAATCCATAAATCCAATATGCAACCTTCACAACTTCAACTTCCCTTCATCAATGGTTGGAACCTTGTGAAGAAATCTGGAGTTTTAAAATAAAAGATCTTTATATGACTACATGACTAAGAAAACATTGCAATAAAGGTCAACAATACTGAAAATAGAATTAGTCCAATCACTTATGTAATGTCCCGACACAAACTATTTTGGCAATAAAACATGGACCCTGTAAAGAAAAGTCTCACTTTTTCTTTTTAAACTTTTAAGTAATTGTTCTTTTCACCACTGTGAAATCCATCTTATGATCAAACAAGGTGACAAGATGAAAACATGCAAAATAAATGATGTTCCTTGGAGCAGTTCTGCTTGGTCTATACTATCTTCCTCCAACATATCATCCACTTTCATTAGCCCATGTGAGCAAAGAGATGAATGTATGGGCATACCTGCAATTTAGATTATCTCCCTTCTATATCCTATCCTTGCTGTGCTAGGGATCCCTACGATCTTGAAGGCATAACTTCTAAGTTAGAACGTTCGTCGAGATACTTAATCATTTGGGAGGAAATGAGATAACAAATAGACTATGGAATAGCCTCCTTTTTCTGAGTTCTTCTTGATCCTCATAGGAAAGCACCTCTTGCATCAAAATTTCTCCCAATATACTAAATTCCCATGCGTTTTATTAATATCTTTCCACTATTAAAAGTTTATCACTCCAGTTTTCTGGAATTAAACATCAATTACATTTCCTGGGAAATACTCCAGGCCATGGCATGCCTTGAAATCTGACATAGTGGTTATGTATACTCAAAATGAGACACTGTCTTCTACGACCTAATTGCAGTCACTATTACATGATTACTCTTTCATGGAAACACTCCCTATTGCAGAGTTGGTTTTAATCTCATGAAGATTGTATAGAAAACAAAAGGAGGTAGGGAGATTTCTGCCGGAATTTCTGATACACCAAGGGCACTCAACTGATTTCCGTTATGATCTGATTATAAACAATAAGACAATACTCTAATGTTGAATGTATGCAGAAGCTTTCTTGCAGTTATGCTCAAAAGTTGAATGTGTCATGTAACTTTTTTATATGGAGGGAAAATGTAAAACATGGTATCTATGTTGAGAAAGAACTCCTGATATCACTTACAACCTGCATCTCAATTTCAAAATAATAAAATGTACATGAAAGCATTCCTTGTACAATCCTAGTTCGGAAGAAAGATTTGTTTGTACTGTAGTAAGACTCAATGTACAGATTGAAAATTTTACATTGTATTAGGAGCTATACAAATCAAATCAAAGAATCTAATTTATTAGTTCACACCACTGGAGAAGAAAAGGTCAAAGATATTCTTACGGAATCCTTTCTGCATAGCACCTTTAAAACTGATGATGCATGAAGTTCATCAGCGACACCGAATTGCTTGGTCAAAGCCAAAAGTGTAGCATTGCCTGTTCCATAAAATTGAGTTTTGGGAATAAGTCATCAAACTTAGCATGTAACTTTGCATTCAAGGTGAACCAACATTCCAGCTTATACTTAGCAAGCCATGCTTAAAGACCCTCACAACTAAAAGTGTATGTGCATGTGTATCACAGTCCACAGCAGAGAGAGAGAGAGAGAGAGAGAGAGAGAGAGAGAGAGAGAGAGAGAGAGAGTGAGTGAGTGAGTAAATACCCTAAGGAAAAAGCAAGAAGGTCATACCTCCATAACAGAGTGCAAGGGCTCGTCATCCTGCGGAGGGGGTTTCTTAGGCTTCCAACTATGCATTTCAGACTGAATTAAATTAAGATGCTCATGTATCTCCTGAAACAGCTTCAACTCCTCTTCTCCTGCATGACTAATTTCTTGCCTTATACTATTTCTCTCTCCCTCAAGCTGCTCTATTCTCCTCCACAGCTGTTGAAATTTGGCTTGCTGAGATTCAGTAACCCCAGCCAATCTCTCCGTCAAATTAGAGTCAGCAGTACTTATTCCATCTCTTGGTTTAAATATGTTATTCTCTAGCTTCTTGCAATGCAAAATTTTCCTTACCCTGTCTGTTTCAACTTTAGCATATATTTCACTGGTCTCATCCAACACCAAATCTGGCTTTCCCAGCCTGTTCTCGACTTCCACAGTCAACTTACTAAGTTCTTTCTTCTCACCTTCACAAGCTTTAGTATTCTCACAACTTTGTGGGACTTCAAAAACATCATGGACGCTTGAGGAGCATGAAGGACTAACAATTGCCTCCCTTTCCTGTAGAATCCCACTTTGCTTAAGCTTATCCAAACTGGCAATAATTTCTTCGCTTGTTGGGTTACGTGATGTGTTTATGCTTACTTTTGGAACTGGGGGTAATGAACAAGTCCTGGACGGACCCTTCAAGAGTAAAGATTTCTCCCTACCATAATCTTTACAGTCTGATATCTCTTTCACTCGTGCATCTAACTTCTTAATCTGCTCCCAGATTGTATTCATGTTCCCACCTGCATAATTTATTGATTTCTTCTCTACATCTAAGCTCTGGAAATTGACTTCCTGGTCCACCTTTTTCTCTGCTTTTTTGTAACACATTCTGGCTTAGGGATCATGGGTCTGTCTCTTTCTCTTTCTCTTTCTCTGTCTCTGTCTTTGTCTTTGTCTCTGTCTCTTTCTTTATCCATAGTGCTTTTCTTGTTGAGGAATTCCTTGAGTTCAAGTGGAGGCAGAGAGTTGATTCTTCTTATAGTCCCACTAACACCTGTTTCCGCATTGCCAAGATCACTTCTTTGAAACAACAAATTCTCTGGATATACATTTTCACCGGCACCTAATTCAGTGCTGCAACCCATGCTTAAAAGTTTGTACCTATAAGCCTGAAGTTGGAACTCAAGAGAAGCAATTTCCATTTCTTTCTGATAAATGAGATCTTCAAATATCGCAAGAGCTTCCTCAGCATGACATATCTTTTCCTCTGCCAATCTCTTATATTGAATTGCTTCCATCTTCATGGCAGACTTTTCTCCTTGCAGGCGCAGTATCATGGATAGAGCTTCATCAGCTGCAGTAGATGATGCTTCTCTTTCCTGATCCAGTTCAGAGTAAAGCTTTTGCAGTAGTTGTTGCTGAGCATAAAGCGCTTCAGTTAGGGCTGTTATATCAGTTTCAGGCATCCCAGGCATACTACCCTCGGCCATCTCAGTTAATAGAGGAGAAAACAGACTGGATTCTAGGAACAAAACAAGTGCAAATTTATCAGCTATTCAGAGTTACCATTATATTCTTCAAGATTCACGTAGCAAATAGCGAAATTGAATCAATCATAGGCCACAGGAACAATGAGATAGACACCAGTGCCTAGAATAAAGTGAATACAACTCCAGTTAATTTTCCTAATCCAAGAACCCGATTTCCACAAAAAAAAAAAACATTACCTGATGGTTGTGCAGAAGAAGGCCTAAACTTGATCCTCAGAACAAAACCCAGTTGAGAAAAATCACTGCAGAAAGAATCAAACCTGTCAAGTTTTTATTTTTTTCTACTACAACAACAATAAGAAAACAAATTACATGAAACTTGTTTCTCCGGAACAATGAATTAAGAAGATAACAGAAATGGACAATTCTATGGTTTACAAAATGGAATGAAACCCATTCATGCTTTTCTCTTATGGAAGAGGCATAAAAACAAATCCAACTTTTTCTGATGTGCACTCAATGACAAAATGGGAAGCAGCAAAAAGAAACATCGCGAGTGCTTATAGCTTCCCATGTTTTAAATTCTTCCTTCATTTTTTAATTTTTTAATTTTGTTTATGGAAAGTACAGAAAAGGCTAAGGTATACATACCAAAAATGAATGTTTGCGTTTGCCAGCAACAGCTTGGCGCTTGGTTTGGCTTCCTTATAAAGCAGCAGCATTCATTTTGAAATATCTGAAACAGAAAGGCATTGAATTGAATGAATAGGTTAAGAAACAAAACTGCCCTTTGCCTCCTTGTAACCACGAAGGTGGTGGATGATACCAAATAGTAAGATCAATCGAAACGAGGTCGTTCTTACCTTTTTGTCCCTATAGAAACATATCCTGCCCGATTAGAGCTCCAATTTGTCCTCCAATCAATCACTGTCTCCTCAATAGACTAAAATCCAATTATATTAATCATAGCAAGGTGGGCCCCCACTTCTTCCTTTTGTCCCGCAACCGTCATTAAAAGGGTCCTTTCGATTTTTCAAAAAGTCGTTAGTTGCTAGTTTAACGGCTAGAAATTAGAGTACATGGGCCAACAGGCGGAGGCGGGGGGTCTTCTTCTTCTTCTTTAGCTTTTGCCGACTCCACACCGACCATCTCATATATGTTACATATATATATATATATACAAAAAATAGATGACTCAAATAGGTTGGTCAACTCAGTTTTCTTTCTTATTTTTTCCCCTTTGGGTTAAATCCTTATCTTCCGTCCCATCTGGATGGATCATCGAGGGGTCAGCTTATACTATTTTAACAGTCATGATTATCAGAATCCAATGGGTATGATGGTAATAGTAAACACACCCTGGATCTTCATCTCACATTGTATCGATTCTTTTATCGCCCTGGAATTTTGGTACATGTGATGTGACACTTAATAATTTTAAATCTCAAGTTTAGTCTAAGTCAATACAGGGAAAATAAATTATAAAAATAGCTTCTTGTACGTGGTCCAGTATGTATTTTTGTTCTTCTTCTCAGTTTTATTGGTTATGTACATGATACAGCCATGATACCTGCCTGCATCATATTCTTATTATGTAGGACATGTTACATTAAGGATGGCTGGATGAGATTATACTCTCTTTTTTCATATTTAATTTACGCAAAAGTAATTAACAAAGAAAAGAAAGAAGCACAGGCGTGCTCGACATCCTCATTAATGGCCAACAAAGTATAAAGAAAAAAAGGGCAACAACAATTCAAGAATAAGCATGGCCCAGAATAAATTCATCATGTCAGGCTTCAGTCCGATCCGGATTCCAGGCGGCCTTACTTTAACCAACTCACTGATAAAGTACTAGGATTTAGTACGAGAGAGAGACGTTAAGCCAAAGGCAATTTTTTTTTTATACAAGCGATATTGGGAGGGGGACTCGTACCTAGGACCAGACTCTTAACCACTTTGCTAAGCCTTGCTTAAGCCAAATCTTATTACAGGAAGAAAAAGGATACACGAACAAAAATGATTCAAGAAGAAGAATATCTAATCAGCATGGTTAGCTTTATCTGAATGGTGGGCACGGATTTGAATGCCAATGCCATGCATGATGATGATGCATCTGAAAATTAAGGAATCATTTGTCCCTAAGTCCAACGGCAGAAAACCGTCCATAAATTACGTTATTCAACAAGCAGAAGAACTAGCAATCAACCATTTGCCATCTACTACGTAATTCTAAAGGCTCAAAGCTGTGCAATAGAAATACATTGGGCTACTGTTCTACGAACTAGTTGGCAAAACGAGCAATGCCACTCCCGCATAAGTGCTTATACCGTTCTACAGACTTACAAGAAACACACAGTGGACGTTGTGCCTCTGGCTTTTAACCCTGACCAACTTTAACTTTGCGATTTGTCAGTCTCATTTCAATCCACAGGAACCTCAACCTCCATCTTCAAATCAGAGTTGCTAAGAGCCTGTAAACAATGATGAATAATTTTTTACATTGTTTACTTATTTTCAGCTAATATATATGCTTTCTACAAAATTTATTGCATAAATAGGAATTTAATGCAAGTATAATCATTTCATAGACAGATGAAGAAAAGTCCCTTCAGATGTGAATTGGAAATGACAAATCAGCTGATGCATACTTCAAATAATGTTTGCAAAAGTATTTACTAGTCTGATTAGAAAAGAAAAAGGTAAAAATAGAAAACTAAGTTGCTTTACACTCTTTGGTACTTCCAAGACCATAACACATAGGAATATCAACAAAAGTTAAAAAAATGTTTACAGAAAAGCAAACCAGAGTGGAAACAAAAACATCTCAACTTCTTGGGATATAAATCTTCAAGTCATTCTAGCATGACACTAAGTTTTATCACATTTATGCTAGACCCAACAATAGTGTGACTTCAACGAGGATAACTTAATAACTTCTGAAAAAATTTAGAGGGACCTCCATCCCCAGCAACCCAGCCCCTCTCATGCATAGAGATATCTCTCTGTGTGTGAATAACCTAAGACCGTTGCAAAGGTAAATGCAGCTATTACTTCTAGCCTTAATGAAAATCTGACAGGTTAATGCCATACCCATACCCTTGAACTCCATGCATGGCAATGAAATGAGAAATCAAAGTTCTCTTTCCTTTATTCAATCCATGGTTCCATGAACATAGTAAAAATTGCTTCCAAAAGCAACCTAAGTTATACTAATCAGAGCACATCTCATTGTCTTCTATGGCATGATTAGAAAGGGCAGCATCAAACAGAGTTATACTAGTCAAGCGATTCAAAATTCATAACACAATCACTAAGCTGAAACAAGCTAAGCGGAGTAACGAAAATCATACAAGTGAGGTCATGCAAGACAATGACCAGACTAGTTATATATCTACAATAACGTGCATTAATTACTAGACAGAACTTATAATGTTGTGGTACCTTCATAAAGTCAGATATGCTTAACAAAGAATCCTTTGTATAGCCTGATTCCTCAAGGACATGGGTCAACACTTGCTGCAGAAAGATGTTAACGCATAAACACTATATCAAACACATAAATAGGCACCTTCTCAGACTTTGTAATGAAAAGTTTCAGAGCAGTATAAATCTATTAATCTTGTATGAAGAAAGATGAAAGTCATGTTTTCAACAGTTACTTCTTATTTCTTCTTGTATTAAGAAAACCAATACGTAGTATTTGGAAACTAGGTCTCAGAGAAGATACTTTCATGAAGGTAGTCAATCTTCTGATTTCTGATTATAAACATTTTTTTTTGTGGTCAATTTCTGATTATAAACATTTTCCTCTACTTTGCCCAAGAACCGAGTGTCACATCATCTCTGAAATGTAACCTGAATCCTAGATGGAAAACCAGACTACTTTTGATGGATAACTTAAAACAAATGGAGAATAGCTATATAACAGGTAACCTCAACATAGTCAAAATAAACATATTGGCGATGAGTAAAGATACTTCACAAAAAGAAATTTTTTGAACTATTGAATCATTGCATAAACTCAAGTGCCTCAAGCCTCGTTACCAAGCCCAAATCAGAGCATAAGAGAAATAAAATATGGAGACAAATTTGTGATAGAAACCAACCTCCCTCTGTTGCTCAGATATGAACTGCCCCGTCAAATCCCGTAAAACATCCAGCATATCACTGAATGCGACTTTCCCATTGCAGTCTGAATCATATACCTTAAAAATAACTGCGAAACAGATAGACACCACAAACTGCAACTCAGAAATAGAGAACAAAGCAAGCAAGCAAAGCTCATAGTAGCCACATACTTCTGAAGTGACACATTAATAAAGAAATATTACACTCAATTTTTTGCTGCAAGGTTGCACGAGAACTGAATGCTGACAAGAAAGCTACGAATTCCTTAAAGTTCAATCCATACAACATCTTCAGCAATCTCTGAAAGATTTACAGCACTTCAAAGTTACTCATATAAAAGATTTGCATCGTTCGCCAATATATGATCAAATGGTGTGCTCTATCAAAATAAAGCATCAATCTTTGAAATCTACTGCCCAAGTTTTCAGCCAATGATCTACGTCACATTATAAAAAGATTTAACCTTTAATCCTTTATGTGTTTGTACCTGAGAAAGAGGATTGACGGCGAATTCAGGTACGGACAAGAACTCATCGGCGGAGATGAAACCTCCCCCACTGCGATCGAGCTGACAGAACCTCTGATACAGAGAAACTATCTCCTGCTGCGAAACTTCAAATCAAATAAAATCAAATCAAATCCAACAGCTCAGAAATACTAAGCTGCTTGATCCACAAGGGGAACTAAGAAATTGGCGAATGGATTAGCAACTTACATGTGTGGTTACAGTGGTCCTGGACTTCTTCGATGTCGTACTGAGTGAGCATCGAGGATGTGTTGCCCATGGTAGCGAGGAAGAGGCGATTGGGTGCGGTGCAGCTGCTGAGCTGACAAGACAAGCACTTATAAAGCCGCCGCCACCTTTGTAGGTACAACAGCCAGCCGGGCAGGTCACAGGTTGACCGGTGATGGGGTTAATGTGGTTTACTGGTATTCTCTGGCTTGTTTGGATGCAAGTTTAGACTTAATCCAGCCGAGAACACCAGGCATCGGTTGATATTTTTACTGTCTACCTAAACACCAAGTAATTTAATCATACACACAACAGAGAGACATGGGAGATTTGCTTAAAAGCAATTAATTAAAGAGAAACCGGTGTTAGGGAAGGTAAGCTGGCTCCTATAATAAATAAATAAATAAATAAATATTTTCGGTGTGACGGTAAAAAATTACCCTTTTGTTATTTTCTCTATCTCTAGCGTCTGAGATAACAACTGCTTGCTGCCGCTACCAGACTCAAAAACGAGAGAAGAATCAACCTGAACGGTGGAGGGGTAAGTCTGAGTCAGCAGCCAAACACAAAAAAGTCGTCAGACGTAGGAGAACCTGATTCGAGTGCAGCCAGAGACAGCGAAAGAAAGAGGCTGAAGTTGATTTCCGACCGTAGACTTTGGCCAGCAAAACAAAGCCACCGCTTCGAGGTAGGAGAATCTTAACTCATTACTAGCAAACAATTCAAAGATTAATATTTCTCAAAATCGATCCTTTCGTCTCTCTCTTTCTATGTTCATAGTGGATACAAAATACCCAGATTCTCTTTTAATGTTTTAACTTCTATTTTTCAATTCAATAAAAAATAAAACTTTGGAGGCGGAGCCACCATGGGGTCAAGCGACCCCTTGTCAGCCATGAAAGTGGCTGTGTAGGTCCTGGTGTGACCCCTTGGACTTGCCCACCAGCTGTTCGACGGGAAGCTCCAAAGAGCTTCCCCATGTTTCAGCAGCAGAGTGAAACATATGCGAAAGAGTGAGAAAACTTGAGACAAATGCGGCAGAGTGCAACATGTGCAAAAGAGTTGCCCACCACATGTTCGACGGGAAGCTCCAAAAAGCTTCCCCATGTTTCAGAAGAGAGCAACTATGCGAAAGAGTGAGAAAAAGTTATACAAAAACAACAATTGAAACATATGCGGCTTTGTGTTATTGTGTTCGCCTGAATTCACTACTACCTTTGGATTTCTGTAGTGGTTTGAATTTGATTTTGTTTCATGAATTTTTTTCAATCCTTTACTTTCTCTTGATTGGTGTTTGACTCTCACTCAAAGTTTGACATGTCCACACTCCACACTGCAGATTTAAGTTTGTATCTGTTGTGCACTGGGCAACTCTAGACTCTCGAGTAATGTTTGATTTTGTGTGCTTGCTGATTGCTCTTGAGGTCTGTATCATCCTGAAAATACCAAGTTGAAGCAATAATTTGTGTCTGTAATCATTGGAAATGATTCAGTTACCAACAAATTTACCTTTCACAATGTACATGCTTCGGTTCCTTCATCCCTTCCATACATAAGAGGTTGTATATGTTTGTTTAATTATGAGAAATTAAGGAAAAGTATAAGGGATGGAATTAATTAATAATATCCTTTCTTTTTTCATCTTAAAAAAATATCGGAAGTTTTACACATTAACCCCTTGAGGTAACAATCCTGGATCTGCCACTCTGTTGAAGTGAAAAATTAGTAGGATACAATTGCAAGTGAAGTAAATCAAATAGTTATCTTCTTGTTAAATTATTTGATTAATTTTGTGGTGCATAACATCAACAAGTCATGTTTAGTTCTGATTTAACAGGATTTCCTTGGCAGTGTATTGAAGAGAGATTTCCTGAGTCCTCCTGCCCCTATTCAGTTCAGAGTTGAAGAATGGTGTGTACATGATTCTCTTTATCCCTTTCGTTTCGTTACATTGTTGGTACATAAGATAATTGATAAATTAATCCTGAAGTGGGTTAAGGGGATAGGGACTTTGTTTTTTGCTAATAAATCATTATATTGTAAGGAGATTTTGCTTAGAGAAAACTTGGGGGATCGTTTTGATCATCTAATTGAAATTCAGTTGGTGATCAAAGTTACATGATATATAATAGAGTAGGAATGTATTGAAATACAAAGTTAAAACAATTACAACGTGTGAACAATCTTCAAACATGGCTTTCATGTCAGACTTTATAGCATATCCACGTCTTCCCCTATTGGAGGAAGCAAATGCTGCCAACTTGTGGAACATGATACAATGTGTCTTTGTTTAAGTAATTTCACATCTAAAGCAATTTAGGGTTTAGGGTTTGATATTAAGCAAAAGTTTTTGATATTAAGCAATTTCAGTCTTGCTTTTGGACTAAAATTGCTGTTGATTTTGGCCATTACTTCGGTTTGATTTTAGAGAAAGTTTTATGGAATATAAGACTAAACGAAAAGATTAGTGGTTTCAATGTTTCGTTGATTATTAGTGAAAAAAAACTGTATGCTTATTTGTTTGTCTCTTTTTTTTTTCCAGGCCATGTATATCCGTGTTAAGCGTAGTAAGACAACTTACTTTATCCAGTGTGAACCAACTGAGACAAGTTTAGATATTAAGCAAAAGTTGCATGATCTTATTGATCAACTGGTAAGTGATCAGCGCTTGATCCTAGTCAGTACTGGGGAAGTACTGGAGGATTCAAAGTCATTGGCAGATCAGAAGGTACGAAACAAAAAGTACAGTTCACCTCTCTCTCTCTCTCTCTCTCTCTCACTTGAACTTAGAGATTCACTACTACAACCAATTTTCATCACATCGACATTCTAAAATTTTATGTTCATTGAGCTCCAAAAGTGGATGATGTCTTCAATGATATGTTCATGTCTTTTCAGGTTGAGAATGATGCCGTTGTGGCACTGACCTTGAGAAAAGGTTGAATCTCTTATTCTTTTGGTTTTTTGGTCCCTCTAGTTTTGTGCATCTTACTTGTATTATTCTCACTGCTGGCTCATCTAAGTTAGTATTTGAAAACAAGGATTAGAAGGTTGGATTATCTAATATAAAAGAAAAGTATAACTTTGCCTAGTTTCATGGGCAGAAGGCATCTTACCATGAGTTGAGTTATGTGACATCAAAGATTGAGGAGTTGCCTAGTTTGATGGGAAAAAGTTTAGGGGGGTGCTCTTTCTTAAGAGTTGGGTTATGGTCTGAAGTATTTCAGACACTGTTTGAGGACCATTTTGATTTAGTCATGTTTTTGTTATGTTCTGATGAAGTTGGCTTTTCCTAATTAATTAAGCTTTCATACAATCATTATCGTATGAGAACGGCAATTGATGATGTGTGAAAATGACAAGGAGTAGGCAGTCTTTTCTCTTTTTTCTTTGTTATAGTTTGATTAATTTGTATACGATTTTTTGTATAGTTCTATCATTGCTTGAGCTTGGATTTATTCATAAGACACAGTTACAACGTCTTTAGACGACTTATTACTGATTTGTATTATACGCCCTACTAGTTTTTATGCTTGAAAGTTTGATGGGAGCGACTGCTCTACTTTAATATTAGGTAGACCAGATTGTGTCTTGTCTTTTATCTCATGTTTGCTTGGGAGCAGCCTAATAAAACTTTTCTCCATTGCCTCCAGATGACAATGAGTTTGAAGAGGTCAACATTGTACGGGCAGACGACTTCTATCAGTCTCGTGATGCAGATGCAGGCAATTGGTGAAGTCGGAAATCTTGCTCCGGAAAAAGCTTAGGAGCTGCAATGCAAGCCTGCAACCTATCAAAGGCCGCCATAGTCCATCTGCTTAGATTGGTGCTGGAATTTGTGGGACAATAATTTTCAAAAATGAGTTCTGTTAAAAGTCTGTAGATGAAACATTTCATCCATGAAATTGACAGCATGAAGTAGTATTTATATGAAATAACAAAAGAAGATTTGCAATGATACAAGAAAAAATTGCTCCCGCTCATTGGAAATAAGATAAATAGAGAAAAGTTGTTAGTCCTACTTTAAATGAGCAATTAAGAAAAAATTTGACTTTTTCTTTTGGGTTATACAGAAAAATTCTGACTTTAAATGATGGAGAATAAATAAATTAAAATTAAAATTTTGAGAGTCAAAAGTTCTTTAACCAATAAAAAAGTAGAATACAAAATTCTATCGGCTATACTCTGTAGGGGTGGGCATAAAAACCGCCGAACTGGAAAATCGAACCAAGCCGAATTGAAAAAAATTGGTTGACTAAAAAAGTCAACAAATCGGAACCGAACCGAACTGGACCGGTTTCAACAAATTTCGATTCTGGATTCACACCTTATCAAACCGACCTGGACCGAATCGAACCGATTGTGTGAACCAATTAAAGATTTTAGGTAAAAATCATACCGAATCGGACCGTGCCCACCGCTAATACTCTGTTCACAAACAGGCGCTAAGCATGCCTTTTTTTATATAAATAGTGTAGCCGTGCGGCGGTGTTGTCTTTTCACTTCTGAGGTGTGGGTTGTACTGTACGTGTGGCATATGGGATGAACGCCATGTCGTATTAATTCCTTATCCCAAACCATAGCTCACTACTCAGAAGCGCGAAACTCTCCGGTCTCCACAGAGCTCTGTGTAAACTAAAGCCATGTCCCTCCTTCCCTCCAACTCCAAGCTTGGCTCTGTCCACCTCCATGTCCAGTGTCTCCACCCTCCAAACCCTATCCCTATGCGTACACTCCCTTATCATCGTCGCCAAACACTCCGAGTCCTTAGCGCCAAGAGGACCGGCAAACAGAGGTACCCATCAGAGAAGAAGGAGCTTAAATTGAAGCACCAGGAAATCGTAGGGGAAGTGAAGAACAAGTTCGCGGGTATTTGGAGGCTTTCCAAGCTCGGAGTTCCCGTCCACAAGGACCCTGGAAAGGACTTTCTCGGCGTCTCCGAGGGCTTGCTTGAACAGATTGCCAAACTGCTCGAGTTTCCGGTAAAAGCATTTGGGGCAGCACTTTTGTCTATGTGAAGAAGCATTTGTGCAAGTTGCTACATTATATATATATTCATCATATCTTGTTGCCACTCTTTCATTTCAGGTTGCTTCAATGCTGCCGACAGAGGCGTTCACGGTGGTTCGGAAATCTTTTGATGCAAGGAAGGTATGATATGTTGTGTGTCATGGAATTTTTTTTGATTGATGTTAGGAAGTTAGAGTCTTGCAGAAACGGCCGTTTGCATCCTATCTGTCTGTGAAATTGTTTTAAATGGTAAAAGCAAAGTTGGACTAGTTTCAAGTTGGTTACCCATCAATCAAGTAATGCGCTTTTCTCTTCCTCTTATTATTTCGTATGTAGAGGCTGAAAGAACCCAAATTCGTGTACGTTGTGGAAATGGATGTCAACAAACTTCTGAGTCTAGAGCCTCGGGCTTGGGATTTCATTTCTGAGTTGCAGCCTAAAGTTGGGCTGGTAGAACACATGCCTGAAGCAAATAAATCTGGAGATTTGATCAGTATCATACGTGGCTTTAAAAATGTACATCAAGGTACAGTTTCAAGAGAAAGTGCGTACAACATGAACAATGGGTCCCAAGGATTATACACACATCCGAGGGCTAGAAAACCAAAAATTGCAGTGGTGGGTAGTGGACCATCAGGGTTGTTTGCCTCCCTTGTTCTTGCGGAATTTGGTGCAGATGTCACCTTAATAGAAAGAGGTCAGCCCGTTGAACAAAGGGGCCGCGACATTGGTGCTCTGGTTGTCCGCCGAATGTTTCAAACGGAAAGCAATTTTTGCTTTGGGGAGGTTATACTTATAACTTGATTCACCTTGTGCTCTTACTTATCTCTGTATTCCTGCCTCGATAAACACATGTGCCTTTATGTTACACAAACAGACACGCACACACATGTTTACCATTGAGTCATTTATCGAGGACTTATTTATGGCAGGGTGGTGCAGGTACATGGAGTGATGGAAAGCTGGTGACTAGGATTGGAAGAAACAGTGGCAGTGTTTTGGCGGTCAGAACCATTCTCTATCCTTTTGATTGTCTTGTTTCGACCAAAAAAAAAATCCTTTTGATTGTCTTCCCTTTGTGTAATTTGGACGGTGAAATACAGAGCTGTCAAGGCATAGATAATAGACAATGTAGCATTTTCTCTCTCTCTTCTTTCAGGTGACTAGTATCACTTAGCCATTACCCATCCTTTGTGTGGGTTGATTCGGATTATTTACTTCTCAGGTTATGGAAACTTTAGTTCACTTCGGAGCTCCTGAGGGAATCTTGGTTGACGGAAAGCCTCATTTGGGGACAGATAGATTGATTCCATTACTTCGCAATTTTCGGCAACATCTACAAAATCTGGGTGTTAGTGACACTTTTTTTTCTAGCTAAATCAAATGCATATTATTAGATTTATGTTGCTTACGGCTTACATTTCTTACACTTTTAATAATTGTTTATTGGCATGCTCAGGTTACCATCAAATTTGGGATGAGGGTAGATGATCTCCTTGTAGATAACGGACAAGTTGTGGGTGTCAAAGTTTCGGATTCAGTTGACAGACAGTCTAATACCCAGAAATGGGGATATGATGCTGTTGTTCTAGCTGTTGGGCATTCTGCACGCGATATCTATCAAACTCTTCTATCTCATAACATAGACTTGGTCCCAAAAGATTTTGCTGTGAGTTCCTTTTCTCCCCCTTTCATATAGATTTTTATTTATTTTTAGTCAAAACCCCTTTCATAGAGTTTATTCAAAGAAACTTTGTTGTTTATCTATTTATGAATCTATTGTATGCATGAATCCTCCAAATCAACTGGCCACTGTAACCTACATTTATCCAATACTTTGTCTTTCAGAAGTTTCTGGCACTACTTTTGTGTCCAAAGATCACATGAGATAAGAGTGTAGGATTAAGGAAGTTGATGACATAATTATATCCATTAAATATAGCCGAACATGAGGGAAAGGTCATTTATACCGATACTGACATAGTGTAGTTGGAGGAGTAAATGCAACAAAGGAAAGCTTTTTTGCCCTCTCGATATGGTGTTCCTGCCTGAAGAATGAGATGTCATAATTCCATATTTGTTCTTGGAATTATGTACACCATCCTTTTGGTGGCTAATTTGGCATGTATTAGTGGGAAGTCACTTTCCTTGGTATTAGTTGTAGTGCTTGGTTCAAAATATTTTGTTAGCTTGATAAAAACTTAAATTGGCTGAACAGGTTGGCTTGCGGATTGAGCATCCTCAAGAAGTAATAAATAGCTTACAGGTTGGTTGCATTGTCAGCTTCGTTTGAAATTTTTGGATGTATTGTTCTTAAGCGAAGCAAATTCTTTTTCCCTTTGTAACTATTTATTGATTTTTCCTTATTACAACAAATATGCAGTATTCTGGATTGGCAACTGAGGTCCGCAGAGGACGTGGTAAAGTGCCAGTGGCAGATTACAAGGTTGCCAAATATGCAAGTGGAAAGGATGGGGATGAACCTTTACAAGCAACAAGTCGTAGTTGCTATTCCTTCTGTATGTGTCCCGGTGGTCAGGTATGTTTTTCTGTTTTTGAATTTCTGGTGGTCAGAACCATATTTGCGTTGCAAATGTCTGGTGAAGAATGATCATATATATTACTCTAGGAGTCACTGAGATGGTATTTACAGGTTGTTCTCACTGGTACAAAGCCATCTGAAATCTGTATCAATGGCATGTCATTTTCTAGACGTGCGTCAAAGTGGGCAAATGCTGCACTTGTTGTAACCGTCTCAATGAAAGATTTTGATGCATTGAATCTCCATGGACCTCTTGCAGGGGTTGAGTTTCAGGTAACTTTTCCCTTAGTATTTCTGATGTTCTTTTGTCTGCAGTTTTGTATTCCTTTATTTACCTACCAGCTGTTATGATGACTAAATTTTTTTTAATCTGTATGATATGAAACAAACTCTTCTGAGTGCTGTGCTAATGTCATAGAACATGCAGAAAGGAGTCTTTCAGTCTGGTTGGACATTCATAATTTCAGCTGAAATGCATTATAACATGTTCTAATGTTGTAATTTTTTTAGAGGGAATTTGAGCAAAGAGCAGCTAGAATGGGAGGGGGAAATTTTGTGGTGCCTGTGCAGACAGTTACGGATTTTTTGGACAATAAGTTGTCAGGTAGGATTGCTATGCCATTTCTTATTAGTTTTGCATCAATTGTTCAGCAAGCTAAAGCTTGGCTCTTTGTTTTCTTTTGTTCCAGTGACATCTGTGCCACCTTCAAGTTATCGACTAGGAGTGAAGGCAGCAAATCTCCACGAGATATTCCCCATTCACATAACAGAGACTTTGCAACATTCAATCTCAGCGTTTGACAAAGAGGTTTTACTTTACTTCTCTTGTAATTGTCAACTGCCTTTAATACTTTTGATGAATGCACAAATGATTACTGATATACTTGGCTTGTTGTGGACTTTGGAGCCTTCAGTTACCAGGTTTTATCTCCAAAGAGGCCCTTCTTCATGGAGTGGAGGTAATCCCAGTTAATTATATTTGTTTTTCCCTTTTAGTTTCTTTTTATGTCAACAGGATGTAACATAATAAATAGTCTGTACCACGACCAAAGAATTATAGTTATTGATGTCAGTATCTTAATCAATTATAAAATCATTAAATCTGCTTCCAGACTAGGACTAGCTCTCCCATCCAGATTCCCCGTGGAATTGACACTTATGAGAGCGCGTCGTTGAAAAGTCTTTACCCTGTTGGGGAAGGAGCGGGTTATGCTGGAGGGATTGTAAGTGCAGCTGTGGATGGCATGTATGCTGGTTTTGCAGTGGCAGAGAATTTTGGTCTGTGTAATGATGGCATAGAGTCAATTTTGGGCAAGGTTCGGACTGCTGGATATTTGGAGTACTAGAAACATATTTGGTGTTTCTTAAAGTTGGTTCCAAGTGCCCTGCAAAAGAAGCTCAATCATCTGCATCGAAGAGCAGAGGTAGATATTAACATTGGTTTCGCATTAACTCAGACTTCTATGGAAACTTGAGCTAGTATGTGCTTACATCTTTAGAAACAAGCCATGAAGGAATTAGTACGTTATTGATGATTAATATTAATATTTCCTCCTGTTCTTATGCGTATGCAGCAGCTTGATAAGATTTCTTGTTCCATCGAAGATTCAAATTCTGTACTGTAGTACAGCAATCTGGTTGATGCATTTGGAAGAACAGTGATAGAAAAAATGTAATTTTGCTGCCCGCCAGAGACCGGTTTGTGTATGGGTTACTATATTTTGCATCGGATATAAAGCTGAAGTAGGATTTATGAGTTGTCACACAAGAGCAGCTTAGAGGAGGTTGATTGCTAACATGACATGAACGTAGTTCTCTAGCCCTGTGTAAAGTGGTATAAGAACATTTCAAGCAACATTAACTTGTTTGTACTGCCAGTGTGAGCTTTATTTCATAAATCTAACTCTTCGATTTGTTCGCCAAGAAAAAAAAAACTCTCCGATTTGTAATATGTGGTTCAAATGAATGAAAGAGAGATTTCCGTTTGGTGTATCTATGTCAAATAAATGAAATCAACCAGTCTGAATTGACTCCGTCATGCATGGGCCTGGAGGACATTAAAAAATTTTCGCAGGGACCATTTGTGATAGGTGCGTGAACTTCAGGGATGTTTCGTGATTTATATATATATGCCACGTCAGCAAACTAACGGAGTTTTTGACGAATCTAATGGCAGAGATCATTTGTGATCACACATACTAATCTCGAGGACCACGAATGACATAAAAATACATTAAGGATGCAATTTGATAGTTTCGTAAACCTTAGGGACGTTTTGTGATATTAAGCCATAGATTAATATGAGTTGAACTTGAGAGGCATTGCAATTTGCATTGTGTTCCCTTCCCATATCAAGTACTGTTGCTGCCAAGGCATCCAATGTGAACCAGAAAGAAACCAAACAAAACTAGAATCGGTGAATATATAATAATATGAGAAACGACAAAATCATCCATCTGAATTATTTATATTCCAAAATAATAAACCTTTATTCGCATATTATAAAATAAATACTACTACTCTAACCACATGGGAACACAAATATATTCAATTAGCAGGGTTTTCTTTTTCTTTTTCTTAGACGCATAGCAACACGGCAACGGCTACGGTGCACCAGGCGGATCGATCCGCCCTTTGTCTTTATAAACCATGTGCAAGTCACATGGTCATTATTTTGTACAGAAAATGAAACAAAACCTGCTACAGCAGGTGAAGGTTAAGTGAAGTGAGGGCTGTTTCTCTTATTTACAACAATCTCACGATTGAAACAACATTTTCACAATTGCTCCTCTCATTTTTCTTTCCCTCCGAGTTCGATTCCTTCCACAGCCACTCCTTTCCTCCTTCAGTGACAACGAGACAGGCGCCAACGACCACATCTCCTCTCCTCTCGGGTAAGTCGGGCTCCTTATTCTCATTCGTCTATCTCCTTACATCTCACTGCGAGCAGGCCGCTCCGCCTCCTCTTTTCTCCGTCTCTGTCGATTTTGATTCCTTCCACAGGCACTCCTCCTTCTGTGATGACGTCGACGAGACAGCGTCGGCTGCGTCATATCATTTCCTCGATTCCTCTCTCATATCAGTTTAAGGTAAGCATACTCTTCCTTTGAATTTAGGGTTTTTTCTATTAAATTAGGCTTGTCGAATAAGGGCTTGAATAGAATTGGGGTTGAGGTAGATGATTTTTTCTGTTAAATTAAGGTCAAGGTGGTTGAGACTGATGGATTGATAGTTTTTTATTTTCTGGATATTTGGTGGGTCTAATTTATGAGATTTGTTAATCTTTGAATATTGATAAGTTTGGAGGTCATTGATTGGAATGTATTGGTCTTCAAAGTTTTTTTCCGTGCTATAACTGCCCTCACAAGTTATTAACAGTTTGTGGACTTAAATTTCGACCTCCAATCTCTCACACCTCTGTTTGCTCTTATTTTTCCTATATATATATGCGTAGTGGCTTCATGAGCTTTGTCTCGTATAGAGCTTTGTTTAGGCGTATTATTAATTGTTGGATGAACATTTCATGTCTCGTTATGAAGTAATTTTCATTTTTGGGTTTGGCTTTTAGTTAGTTTTTTTCTTTCTGGTTTTATGGTTTCTTCAATTTCTGGTTTGTTAGGTGACATCTGAATTTGTATAAAAACACTTGGCATGTTGCAGAATTGTACGTTCGGTAATCTTTGGGGGTGAATACGTAGAAAGGTAGCATTTATATAAAATGAAGGTACAATTAGATTCAATCAATTTGAAACTTGGTTTCTTTGTTTGTGATTGGTCTTGTAACTCCAATTTGTTTCAAAAAAAAATTTGAATGTTTTGTTTCATTTTCTATTTGACTGTGATAATAGGATCTAGGCTGATTTTTTGTCCAACATTGTTTGCATAATTTTGTTGTTATCAATGTAATTAAGTGTACCAATGTCCAGTTCAATCCCATTAAGTATTCGTATTTGTAGAGAAATTTGCCATTCCTTGAAAATTTTCAGTTTTTCTTGCTGCTATTGATCTTCCCCAGTGCTTTGAGTAAACTTTGTAGATGGCAAATCTTTGTTGAGTTACCATAGTGAAGAAAGATCTCTGCTACCCATGGTGTTTGGTGTTTGTTTAGAGAGAATGTATAGGAGAAGAGGGAGGGGCTTTGAACAAATGCATTCTTTCTAAGCAGCCCACCTTTTTTAAAATGCTTCGCTTTTCATCGTTACATTCTATATATCCAAGATTCCCAAGTTTTTTTATTTGATTCTTTTCATAGAAGTTTTGATAAGTCATCTCTTGCTTACTTCATCGAACTTGATGAGAATAATATACTTTGGGCCATATATACTTAATTAGATAGTCATGGTGGGTGGTGATTGTTCATTTTGGAATGGTTGGAAAAGAGAAAAGCATCTCTAGGTTCCTATATTCTGCTTATGGCAAATCATTTGATATATAGGCAAATTTTTGAAAAAAATGTGAAGAAAGGGAGAGATATAGAAGAGTGAGAGTTTTTCTGTTTTACTAAGCTATGAATCCTAAGAAGTTGTCAAGTGGAAACGATGGTGAGGGAAGCCTATACGATGTAAATGTTCTTTTCATGAGCTTATTAAAAACTTTTTATTTGATATTATTGGTTAACTCTCTTGCTTATAAGCTAGATTGAATTGTCCGAGTGTGAATGTGAAAGTGAAGCACTCTGGGTCCTCTGCATTTTGTTATTGTTTCGCTTGCTTGTATTGTTTCTGTTTATATTCGATGGTTGTGTTTCCCCTTCCCTATTTCCGTTTATATTTGATGGTTGTATTATAATTCAATCATTGCTCTTCGCATGTTGGAACCATTGGGTTGATAGATTCTCTGTCAAATTAGTTTTACCATTTACCATGATTGTCAACTCTTCATTCTTAGGGGTTGCTCTGTGTCTTTGGTATTTTTATTGCAATTGGAGTTTGGAAATTGCTACAAGTTTTGGATATAAAATGCTATAATGAGGAGTTGAATCTGCGGTTTGCGGTGCATTTTAGTTGTATGTAGCGTGCGATTTAGATCCTTTTAAAAAGGGTATGTAATATGTATTATATATAGCTTAGCTAGGCAGGCTTTCTCTGTTTATTTCTTTTATTGATTGCTTGTTTTTCTTCAATTCTAAAGTAGTTAGATATGATAAATTTATCTTTTGATTTTAGGCCCTCAACTCAGATTTGGTATTTTTATTGCAATTGGAGTTCCTTTTAATCACTTTCTGGTAGTTTTGGTGATTACCAACTCACTTGCTTTCAAATATGCAGCAACATAGATCCTTCCTTCTTTCTTGATGGAGCTACATAAAGACCCATCTGTCACTTTTTATTTTTAAAGAAATTGAGGTGTAAACTCTTAACCTTGGGATTTTTTTATAAAATTGGTCCTCTGAGAATGTGTACTTGAAGACCTTTGAGCTATTAGTTCACCCATAGCATCCACATTGTCTGTTTTAAGTATAGTGAGCACCAAATGTTTGAAGAAATGCCTCAATGACTTATGGTATGTGGACAACGTCTAGGGTGCGCCAGGCGCATCCATGCGCCCTTTGTTGTTTATGAAGCATGTGCAGCGCACATGCTAATTGGTTTGGAAAAAAATTAAAAGAAAACCTGCTATAACAGGTGAAGTAAATAGGTTTTCTCTATAGTATTTTAGCACCCAACGCTCTAAGCTGGTCCTTAACTTCAAATAGAAAAACTCTATTGTTGAAGAAGGCCATCTCCTCCATTCGTATCTTCTCCATTGCTTGTGAGTTATTTCCTAAGGTTTAAAGCATTGGGTATCACTTTGGATTTGAAGCTTTCTAAGGTTAGTCTTGAGCAATCTCACCTATCTCTTACTAAGACCTAACTAATCTCACCTCTTTTTAAGTTAATTATGTTTATGGGTAAACCTTAATCTCATCTGTCTCTTGCTAAGCCCTAACTAATCTCAAGAAATTTTAAGGTAATTTATGTTTATGGCACCTTAATCTCACCTAAATTTTGTACCAAATTTGAATTGAATTTGTTTGGGTGTGAAACCTTATTCTAAATTGTCAAAATTGAATGAAAGTTCCTTTATACAGAGAAGAAGCAATGTAATAGTATGCATAAGAATTTCGTTGCATGCATAGAAGATGATTTATTGGAGCACGAAACTACAATTGCATAGGGGTTATGCAATTCATGGCCTTCTGTTTGTCAAATGGCATATGTGTTGGCATGTTGGATATGACTGGCGAGAATGCAATTTCATATATGATTCAATAAAAACGTGTTTGATGATTGGAATATGAGTTGACATGTTCATTTTTGAGTTTATTCTATATAATTGACTAAAATACAATGATATAGGGTTCATGCAATTTGTTTCTATGATTTGGAAATTGCATATGAGTTGACATGTTACGTGAATCACCATTGATTGTCTGCTATTTCCTTAAGGTTTGAAGCACTGGGTTTGAAGTTTTAGACGAATAGTATTGAGAAATCTCACTTTATCTCTTGATAAATCCAAACCTTTTGTAAAATTGGTATTGACTAATATGGCCTATGCAAGAAGAAAATATCGAAATTTACGCTATCGCCGAGGGTTAAATCCAACCCATCAAAACCTAAGCCCCCTCTTCATTTCCTTCATCTTTCTATCTCGTTCTCTCTGACCCCAAACCCTCACTCTCTCTTTCTCATCTAAATCAATTTTCCTCTTCGTTTTCGGACTCCACTTTGCACTCCTCTCACTTTCTCTCTATCCCAATTTTGATCTTTTTCTGTACAGCCTTATGAACCCCAATGCCAAGTTCTCGCTGCTCAAGACCGCAATAGGATCGCCTCCGTCATAATCTTCCACCCCAAGCCCATGCTCCAGACTAAGTTCCAGGTCTGTTTTTCTTGTAATACCCAATCTGTTTTATTTTCTTTTACGGTCGAATTTTGGTGAGTCGGTGAAGAAGTGGAAGTTGGGTAAGTTTCTACTTTCAAGTTTGTGGCCTTGGTAGTTGGGTGTGTTAGATAATTCTGAGTTTGATGAGGATAATAGTCATTTTATCTTGAATTTGGGACTGTTTTGGTGTTTAAAGCTGATTAGAAGTGAATGTCAAAGAATGAGATGAATGTTGATGAAATCTGCATTTATGCAGAAATCTGAGTATGTGTTCTGTTCTGGACAAAATGACCTACTTCGTATTTATGTTTTAAACTGGGTTTTTGATGCGTGAAAAATAGACATTTAGATGAGTATTTCAAAACTGATTTCATTCAATTTGGAGTTAAATTGGATTTTTGGCAAATTTTCGAAGTTGGAATTATTCTGCAGAAAACAGAAAACTCTGCAGCCTAGTCTGATTTGGACTTAGTCTTGCACTTGCTTTCTTAACTCGGAATTCAATGAAATTTTGATATGGTTAAGTTGTATATGTATACGTGTGATCTGGAAATTTTCACACCATTGGGAATCCAAATGGATTTTTAGTGATTTTCCAAAGGCAAAGTGTTCCTGCCTAAATTGTAATTGTAAAACAAAACTGAAGTTTCTGTTTTTAATTGAAGTATGTTTTTCCTGCATGTATTTTTGTTTTTATTTTCTTGTTTTGCCTTCGAGATGTGTATGTGCTAAAGCAAAATAAGGAAGTCTGTATGAGAAATCCGGCCACTTCGATCAAATTGTACTTGGTTTTTCATGTTCGACTAGAATCTCATTGCAAATCTCTAATTGAGCTGCTAGTTTCTTGTACTCGTGATAAATTTGTTGATTGATTATTAGCATTATGTTTCTTGCAGGGCATGGTCAACAAATTTCAAATGATGTGATTAGTTTGGCAATTACCATTTGAACTATTGGCTTGCGCAAATTAGAATGGCAATTACATAGTCCCTGTTTGTCAATTGCCAACATGACGTGGTTGTCTTGTAGCAAAATATAGGAATTTTGGATGAGCTTGGTGACGTAAGGCATGGGCTGAATTGAAGATGAGAGTGTAGTGAATTGTAGTTCAACTTTTTTTTCCTATTTATAATGTTGTTATTTAAGCTTCAGATCTTGATTTAGTTCAAATTTTTTTCCTTCTTGTACTTGGCATTTAGTTTGTTATTTAAGGTGAAAAATTAAAACTGACCTATAAATTTAGGTGACATTTGTACAAAAATTCATTTTCTTTATGTTATTGGTGGCCTTTTTAATTTTGAGAATGTATATGTAGTATGTGATTTGTCAATGCAATTGACAAACAGGTAGAGGCCATTTGCATTTCAGTCTTGCAATTATATTCTTCACATAAAAACTATTGATTTGTTTTCTTTTTCTTATTGCAAGGCTTTTAAATTTTGAGAATGTAAAGTCCTACGAACTCCTTGTGACATTCTGCAATCTCTATACTCCAAAAATATAATTTTGACACTTGAAAAAAAACCCAAAACTTATTTTTTTTTGTTTATGATTGAACTTCTAAAAATCATAATAAATAAATTCAAAAATACACATACAATTCCTACAAACTCCTTGTGATGTGACATTCTCTACGCTTTCATGCGACATTCTGCAATCTCTATACTCCAAAAATATAATTTTGACACTTCAAAAAAAAACCCAAAACTTATTATTTTTTTATGATTGAACTTCTAAAAATTATAATAAATAAATTCAAAAATACACATACAATTCCTACAAACTCCTTGTGATGTGACATTCTCTACGCTTTCATGCTACAAACTCCTTGTGATGTAAATCATAATAACTAAATTCAAAATTCAAAAATACACAAAAATTCCTACAAACTCTCCTTGTAACATTCTATGCTCCAAAAATATAATTTTGACACTTCAAAAAAAAATTTCAAACAAAAACTTTTATTTATTTATTTATGATTTAACTTATAAAAATCATAATAAATAAATTCAAAATTTCAAAAAATGTGCCATATTGAAAATTGACAAACAGTACTATGTATTTGTAATTCAAATGTGCGAAATCCCCATGCCCGTTTGGTAATTGGTAAACGACAGTGTGCAATTCCTGCCTCCTGTTCGATATTTGTCCCTTTCCTTGATTGAAGTACCTAAAAGTAAAAACAATAAATTTTAGTTCAAATCACACAAAACCTAAAGACAATATTTTCTTACTTTGTATTTAAATATTAACATCAAAATGCCCGCATCGCATTTTGTAAAAATCAAAGTATTGTAATTTACAAAAGTAAGGATAGTGTTCACAAATTTGCAGAATGCCTATGTCCAAAATGTTGTGAAAATGGTTCACATAAATGATGCATAAGGAAAGCAACAATCGACAAACAGTATATTTGAAATTGCAAACGATGAATACAATTGTCAAACGGTATGTTGGAAATTGCAAAAAGAATGCAATTGAAACATGCCGTTATCTTTGTAAATTACTTTCCCAACATCCCTACTTACGTTCATATAGTAAAACATGTCGTTATCTTTGTAAATTACGAGATTACAATCTCAACGATGGGTTTTACAATATTATGGAACATACCTCTCGTAAACTTAGTAAAATCAGACCTTACTCTTGTAAACATTCATGTTTACAACTACCTCTCCTCCTCCTCTTCCCCCACGACCTTGTCGTTTTCCTCCTCCTCGTCCACCACGACCTCATTGTTTTCGTCCTCCTCGTCCTCGTCCTCCTCATCCTCCCCCACCTCATTGTCATTCTCCGTCGAGTTCTCATCCTCCTCAATCGAATTCTCAAACCCGTTATACGTATTATGACCAAACTCACCATCTTCATCATCAATTTCATTCCCATCTTCCCCAGCATCATTTTCTTTTCCAGCATGGCCGTCATTGGTGTGTTTAGCTGCTTTCTCCTACAAAAACAAAGTCATAATCTTGTATTCATACCAATTTATAAATATGTCACCTAATCTAACCCTTAACATCAAATAACAAATATGACACATAAGTGGATTGCAATAATTTGGAAACTAAGCTATATAACAAAGCATATTGCATCATTTGAGCAGAACAGAACACATACTCAGATTTTTGCATAAATGCAGATTTGATCAACATTCATCTCATTCTTTGACCGGATACTCTTTCCCCTAAGTACCAGGGCATATCCGGCTGGTCCCTCGATAGAATTCTTTGTTTTGTAGCTGGAATGCTGCTTTGCACATAATGGTGTAGGGTTGTATCATCACTTCCCCATGGATGACAATTCACTTGATCTGTAGTGATATATCGTATAGTCGTCTGAATCGCTCCCTTACGATTTGATAATTGCACACCTAAATATTTATACCAAAGTTCAGTATAATACAACAATTGAGACAAGATGAATTGAAGATGAATCCTATGAACTAAATGACAAAGGCGAACATATATGTATGTCCGCTCACAAAGAGAGAAGAGTAATTGATCAAATACGTGGGCAATCCTATGAAGAAGAGAAAGGCGAACCGATATACATAATGGAAAGGAGCATTTGCCTATTTATATAACGGATCGTATGGTAGGACATAAATTGGGAGAATTTGCACCTACTCTAAATAAAAGGATGTGGCGGATGTTGCCGTTACAAAAAGAGGGTTTATACTCGGAAACAAAAATATTCATTGTTACTATACCGTAAACACGTACACGCAGGGCTCAACCTAGACCTCGACGCCGCTAACAAGGTTGGGTAATGGGACTATAATGATTGACCAGTATATACTTTTGTTAGCTTAGATCTAATGTTGTGATGCTATTGGGTTTGGTGCATACCCTATATTTTTGGAAGGAGGGTTGCCATGGTATAACATGACAAATTTTTGTTTTTGTAAAGTGGTTTTCAAAGGATTGTGACCATGGTTAGGTAGGACACCTTTTTTTGTACATCTAGGTCGAATGTACTATTGGGTGTCTTTTTTCAGTATTCATATTGTAGATTAAGACTAGCCCAGGGTGTGAAAATCTAACAGAGGATGTGAAAATGCAAATAGGCAAAGTTAATATGTTAACTTTTTTTCATAACCATATGTACGAACAATTGATGAAGTTAATATGTTAACTTTGTTTTGTGCTGCTAGGCTTGGTTCTATTTGTATTGCAAGTTATGGCGGTCATTCCAATGTTTTGGTGTTCAGCAAATTTACCATATTGGGTGACAGTAATTGCCAATTCGGGGGACTTTAATATATTGTTTACGGATTCCAATTGCATTACAAAGTGCAATTAATGCCTCATGTTTGGCAATTATAAGATTAGGCCGTGCCATGTTGAAAATTGACAAACAGTACCTATGTATTTGTAATTCAAATGTGCGAAATCCCCATGCCCGTTTGGTAATTGGTAAACGGCAGTGTGCAATTCCTGCCTCTGTTCGATATTTGTCTGTTTCCATTATTGAAGTACCTAAAAGTAAAAACAATGAATTTTACTTCAAATCACACAAAACCTAAAGAAAATATTTTCTTACTTTGTATTTAAATATTAACATCAAAATGCCCGCATCGCATTTTGTAAAAACCAAAGTATTGTAATTTACAAAAGTAAGGATATCGTTCACAAATTCTGAGAATGCCTATGTCCATAATGTTGTGAAATTGGTTCACATAAATGATATATAAGGAAAGCAGCAATTGACAAACAGTGTATTTGAAATTGTAAACCATGAATACAATTGTCAAACGGTATGTGAGAAATTGCAAAAAGAATGCAATCGAAACATGTCGTTATCTTTGTAAATTACTTTCCCAACATCCCTACTTACATTGATATAGTAAAACACTATTTTATCTTCGTACATTACGAACGAATTTACTTTCCCAACGTCCCTACTTACGTTGATATTGTAAAACATGTCGTTATCTTTGTAAATTATGAGATTACAACATTAACGATCGGTTTTACAATGTTAAGGAACATAGCTATTGTAAACTTTGTAAATTCAGACCTTACTCTTGTAAACATCTTTGTTTACAACTACAACGAACCAATTTACTTTCCCAACGTCCCTACTTACGTTGATATTGTAAAACATCTCGTTATCTTTGTAAATTATGAGATTACAACATTAACGATCGGTTTTACAATGTTAAGGAACATAGCTATTGTAAACTTTGTAAATTCAGACCTTACTCTTGTAAACATCTTTGTTTACAACTATAACGAACTAATTTACTTTCCCAACGTCCCTACTTACGTTGATATTGTAAAACATGTCGTTATCTTTGTAAATTATGAGATTACAACATTAACGATCGGTTTTACAATGTTAAGGAACATAGCTATTGTAAACTTTGTAAATTCGGACCTTACTCTTGTAAACATCTTTGTTTACAACTACAACGAACCAATTTACTTTCCCAACGTCCCTACTTACGTTGATATTGTAAAACATCTCGTTATCTTTGTAAATTATGAGATTACAACATTAACGATCGGTTTTACAATGTTAAGGAACATAGCTATTGTAAACTTTGTAAATTCGGACCTTACTCTTGTAAACATCTTTGTTTACAACTACAACGAACCAATTTACTTTCCCAACGTCCCTACTTACGTTAGTATTGTAAAACATGTCGTTATCTTTGTAAATTATGAGATTACAACATTAACGATCGGTTTTACAATGTTAAGGAACATAGCTATTGTAAACTTTGTAAATTCAGACCTTACTCTTGTAAACATCTTTGTTTACAACTACAACGAACCAATTTACTTTCCCAACGTCCCTACTTACGTTGATATTGTAAAACATGTCGTTATCTTTGTAAATTATGAGATTACAACATTAACGATCGGTTTTACAATGTTAAGGAACATAGCTATTGTAAACTTTGTAAATTCGGACCTTACTATTGTAAACATCTTTGTTTACAACTACAACGAACCAATTTACTTTGCCAACGTCCCTACTTACGTTAGTATTGTAAAACATGTCGTTATCTTTGTAAATTATGAGATTACAACATTAACGATTGGTTTTACAATGTTAAGGAACATAGCTATTGTAAACTCTGTAAATTCGGACCTTACTCTTGTAAACGTCTTTGCTTACAACTACAACGAACCAATTTACTTTCCCAACGTCCCTACTTACGTTGGTATTGTAAAACATGTCGTTCTCTTTGTAAATTATGAGATTACAACATTAACGATCGGTTTTACAATGTTAAGGAACATAGCTTTTGTAAACTTTGTAAATTCAGACCTTACTCTCGTAAACATCCATGTTTACAACTACAACGAAGCAATTTACGTTCCCAACGTCCCTACTTACATTTATATTGTAAAACATGTCGTTATCTTTGTAAATATTAATTTGTCAATTTTATTATTCGTTTGCAATTTGTAACTATTAATTTGTCAATTGTATACGTCGTTTGCAATTTCCTACAAACTGTTTATCAATTTTTCTTTCCAACGAACGAATTTACTTTCCCAACGTCCCTACTTACATTCACATTGTAAAACATGTCGTTTTCTTTGTAAATTACAAGAGTACAATCTTAACGATGGGTTTTACAAATTTAACGAACATGCCTCTCGTAAACAGAGTAAGCGCGTACGTTACATCTTTCCAAATGATTGTTTGTCAATTTCATTATTCGTTTGCAATTTTGAACTATTAGTTTGTCAATTGTATACGTCGTTTGCAACTTGCAACAAACTGGTTATGAATTTTTCTTTCCTTTTCATGTTAGATGAGCCAATTTTCCCAATCCCATTATAATTCTTCACAAATGATGGAAAGGCTCTGGGGTGATAACTACTTTGCCCGACTACCAATAAATGGACCAGCAAGAACACTTGTGCTGCTACCTTTAGGTAAGGTTTTTCATTTATTTTTTAACCCCAAATTACGAGATTATCAACACCTGCATGAATGATCGAAGGACAAGTTGTGGCCCATGTTGAGAACGCTGGCGATGGGGAAGGCGTTGATGAAGCGTGTCATGCGGACACTGGCTACCACCACCATCGCCCTATTAGAAATGATGATCTTTCACATTCCCCTTGTTTCAAGCGGCCGGAGATACCGTGTTGAGAACTTGTATGAGGGTCCCCTTGATGATCAATATGCAACTTCTATCGGGAACTATGCTCTGAAGGGCCTCTAATGGTCTATGTATCTAACTTCATTCCCGCTTTCAACATTAACAATTGTTCGACTCTGGTCATGTCTTTGCTCGGAAAGTCCAGCGAGTTTATCACCAAGAATGCTACATTGACAAATATCGTGAAGGAATTGGATGCTCACCCCATTCGTGCTATGAAGTTGTGTGTTTCACCGATTGTGCGTGTTCTTTGTTCAATGCAAGGTGGCTTATGAGCTTCCCAAACTTGTTCAAGGTCTGAAACGTCTAGCCAAGTATAATCCTATGGTTGTCTGTTCCGAGTGAGGAATATGGAGAGCACATTAGTTGTGGTCTGGTGAACTCCATCTTGAGATTTGGTTGAAGGATGTGTACAATATATGATGAGCAAGTGTACAATATGTGAAATGCATACCTCCCGTCGTTGAATTATTTGGATTTTTGGTGCGCTAAGGGCTTCGACTTAAGGCCAAGCTTTCCCCAATGTGTGTTTGATCATTGGGAGATGATGTTTGGTCCATTGGAAGGCTGGATCTCGGGCGTCATGACTTGTTACACATATCCGTAAGAAGAAGGGTTTGAAGGATCAAATTCCAACTATTCGTTGGTCAATCGCATTATTCGTTTTCAATTGCATTATGTTCACTTCCCAACTCCATTATGTTCACTTCCCATAGACATATATGCCATATATAATTTGCCCCGCATGTAACTTAAGGTGCTGTTCATTTCATACAAATGATGTGAGAAAAAGCATACCAACAACGAAATTAAACATAAAATAGGGTCATCCATTGTATCACATCCATATCTAAGCTTACATTATCTGCATGAAACTATAAAATATGGCTCTAGAATCAAACCAATTACAAAAGGTAACAATTAACGCCTACCACAAAATATGTCATCCCGCTGAAGTTGTTCCCAATTGTATCAACGGCTACCACGTAATCAAACTACCATACTAGAATTTAAGTTTTATTTCGTAGCCTCTTAGAAATAGGTTCTGATCGTGGTTGCGGCAAAGAGGATTTGCGCTTTGGTGGTGGGGCTTTGCCCACATATGTACGAGGACCTGCTTTATCCTTGCCATGCACCTCCACTCCTTTGCGTATTGCTTTCACAACATCTTGTCCTTTCGCTTTTGGGGGTGATGACTTGGTTTTCATGTCCTTCACCACTACCTCCTTCTCCACGTCCTCGTTTGCCTCCTCGTTTTCCGACTCATTTTCCTCCTCGTTGTCCTCATCCTCCGCATCGTTATCCTCATCCTCATCCTCCCCCTCCCCTTCCCCTCCCCCTCCTCCACGACCTCTTCCTCCTCCTCACTCTCCTCCTCCTCCACGACCTCTTCCTCCTCCTCCTCATCCTCTTCTTCTTCCTCTTCCTCTTCCTCCTCCTCCTCCTCCTCCTCCACCACGTCGTCGTTTTCCTCATCCTCCACCTCATTCTCATTCTCCGTGGAGTTGTCATCCTCCTCACTTGATTTCTCAAACCCATTATCTGTCCGCTCACAAAACGAGAAGAGTAATTGATCAAATACATGGGCAATCCTATGAAGAAACACTTATGATACTATAACTCATGCCTTATCGAGCATGTTATGCCATTTTAAAATTGGTTCATTCCGCAGCAGCAAATGCTACTCACAGATTAACACCACAATAAGCAATTAACTAGCTTTTGAAATTCATAATTAATGATAATAATTAATAACAAAGCAAAGTTAAAGTGTGTAAGTGCCCTACCCTATTACCAAAATGCAAGGCTACAAATATCATGGCATTTTCATTACAGTAATTGTAATAACAGACTTATCAGTTGGTAATTGCATTCTAAAAATGCAAAAGCTTGCTAATTGCATGCCAAGTACGTACTCAAATTGCAAACACCCCCTTACGATTTGGTAATTTCACACCAAAACATTTATACCAAACTTCAGTATAATACAACAATTCGACGAAGATGAATTGAAGATGAACTCAATGTCAAAGCTCAGAATATCATTGCAATTAAGAAATTCTACCTAATGCTTTTGGAATGAGACAAAATTTTCAACAACAACATTGTCTAGCATCAAAGAAATGAAACATATTGAGATTAATCAAATTGGGTTTCTTGTTTGGAAAAAACTCAAATCACAATGGGTTTCTTCTTAACAAAACAAAAGCCCATTAACCCTCAAAACAAATTGGAATTTTTTACTCACAGTGACTTCAAGATAGACAAATTGCTATCCACCACTTGCCGTTGTTCGTGAAATTTAGCTCAACTGAAGAAGAGAGCAACAATGGAAGACTGATCGTGCCAAGAAGAAGAAGAGATAGAGTTGTGCCTAGAAGAAGAAGAGAGAGAAGTCGCAGTCTCTCAACCTTCTCTCTTTTTCAGATTTATTTGTTTTTATTTCTTTTTATTTCTTTTTACCTGGAGCAACCTTTTTAACCAGTCATTTACTATCAATGGTCTAGATTAACCCATATCCAATAACAACTCATCCAATGGCCAATATTGGTGGCGCATCCATCCGCCTGGCGGATGGTAGAATTTGCCATAGCAACACTAGGGGAGGGCATGAAAAAGGGCATGGAAATGGAATATATCATATGTTATGCATCATCATCATGAGTTTGAATTCTCCACCTTGATTTTATATTATTATAATTCCACCACACTACACCACATGATCATGATCATGATGAGAGTGAGCAACCATCATTTGGTTTGGTCTTTGTAAATTGTATTAATTAATTCATCAAAAATGGCATTATATATATATATATATATATATATATATATATATATATCTCCATTAATTTGTTCTCATAATCGATGCATAATTAATTCTGTTTCCCTTCAAAGCAATCGTTTCTGAAGGGTATAAATCAACCAATAATCATAACGAAACAAAAAAGATAATTTCTTTCTGATTTTCATGCTCGATAATAATAGGAATAGGATTGCCTTGCTTGTGCAGCTGCATGCATGTTAAGAAATTATTGCTTTGGACGTGTCCTCAAAACATTGTTTCTGTTTCTGACCAGTTGTTCTCATTTGGAGGTGGAAAAGATAAGAACAATTAATATTAATTAATTCAGAAAATAAAAAAGAAACTAATTAAAGCAAAACGAGCCAAGAAGAAGACAGTCGACAATAAGAAGGAAAATTGGTAGACCCAAAAAGACATGGGACAAATGTTGATGGTTTTTAACTTTTTAGCAGACATGGTGTTGCATAGCATATGATGTGTCCAAATCATCACACGTCCCAGGCTCCCAGCTATCACAAGAAAATTCTGTGTGCTTTTGCTTCAAACTTCATAATTGTCAAGTTTATTGTTTTTGTTTTTTCATAGATACGTCATACATTATGTATTGCAGATCAAATGGTTAGTCTTACTCTTACTGTTGAAGATTAATTAAGAACACAAAGCCATTTGTGTGTGTGGCTTCAGTATTCAATCAAGGGTGGTAAATTTTCTTTTGATTTTTTAATGGCCTTAAATGCAGTGCGGTGCATGCAGGCCAGTATATATATATATGGAGATGATGAGCTTCCACTGCTTGAAATGATTTAAGTGGTTCTTCTGAGCTGTAAATGGAGGTCCCAGCTTTCGGCTAAAAGCAGCAGATATATATATATATACTGGTTTGTGTTTACCTTAGACTTATTAGTTAAAACAATATCATAATTTAATGATCTCGCGGCTGTCAATGTCATGGTCCCTGCTTGCTTGTAGACTTGGGTTTCTTTAGAAGCAAAAAGCAAATTAAGAAGAAAATGAAGAACAAGCAGAAGTTGCTTTTAGCTTTAATACAAATTTTCTGAACTGGGGGGAAAATAAAGCTAAGGGTAGTTGTTGTAACTTGTAATCATCATCATCATCATCATCATCATTCTTTTTCTTTTTCCTTTTCCTTTTCCTTTTTTCTTTTTCTTGATGCATGATGCATCTGCTGCACTACAGAAACAGATGATTATCTTTCTATTTTAGGTTTGGTGTCAATTCTTCTATTTTAAAAAGTGAAATTAAGATTGAAACCTTTTTTTCTTTTTCTCTGTTCTTCTTGATTTCTGGCATGGAAGGTTACCCTTGATTTTGACTCTTAGAAGCTCTAATGTCCTGGTCGTCTTGTTGCCTGTTTGCCTTTTGGTAGGTTACAAAGATAAACCCAGGTATTAATTTCTTCCCAAAACGTAAGGAAGGAACCATACAAATTAGCAGAGGAGATATAACAATAACATTCTTGCTCTTGGTCTATATATATAAATGATGGTGACACAGAAGACGGCCGTCCCAAGTCTTATTTAGGTAGTGATTTGTTCTGGACGGTCAGCTCAACTGCTACGGTCTCGCACAACCTTGTACATTTCCAAATTAGATGGGACGGCATGCTTTCTTTTTTCTTTTCTTTTTTTCCAAATTATATTTATTGAGGAGCAAATTAGGTCATGAATTTTTACAAATATCATTAGTGTTTAATATACAAGATAGCAACACTTTTTCTATTTGTTGGTTTAGTACCGCATGTAGCAGACTTGCAGTTGAGTGGTTTATTATATTTCGATTGCTTAATTTAGAGATTAAACATCTTAGGGCCAGTTTGGCATTGCTGTGCTGTGAAAATAATCGCTGTCAGATTTGCTGTGAGAGAAATCAGCTGTGAGATAAAGCAGTTTGGCGTTTGGTAAACTTTTTGTTAAAAGTGTTGTTGGTACTAATTCCCTCATAATCAGAAAATAATTCCTGCAAAATCATTAAACCCAACTCCTCTTCGAAACTGATTCCTGCATAATCAGAAAATGAAAGCACCTCATTAGCTGCTTTCCCTTATAGCTTTCTCTCACAGCAATTTTTAACAATAAGTGATTTTATCATAGTTTACCAAACGGGTTGGGCTTCCCAAAATTTTTTTAAAATCACTTATTATCCCAAATAAGCAATGCCAAACTGGCACTTAATCTAACTTCAACCATCCTCTCCGGAAATTCAGAAATACCTATAGATTAGAGGTCTGAATGAATAGACTAAGCTCTGGTTCCACAAGGAGTTACCAAGCTATATATCAATATCAAGTTTATATAATTAATTCCACAAGGCTTCCTTCCATTTCATTTTTCCATATCTAATAATTAATCTTCCTTTCACATCAGTCCTTGACCATTTCTAGCTATATAGAAATGTGGGACTCATACTGTCACGTAGGTAACTAACGGGGAGATCTGACGGAAACCCTAAAGGTAGAACCATATTGTAATAAATTTAAATGACCGGTGTGTGTAATTATAAAAATTGAGAAGATATGGATCAATGTAATTGTTTCCAGAGACAAGGTTATCTTATTGGTGTGTTGAGGCCCTGGAATAACTGAGTAGCGCTCTCTATGTCATCTCCCGAAAAAAGATTAGCGGCGATTGGTTTTCCTTTTGCCAGTATTGTTTTAGTTTTTTATTTTAGTTTAGTTTGTTCAACAAAGTCCATAAACTCTATGAGTTTTCTGTGTTTTTCTCTCTCTTATGATTTTAGAAACTTTGTTGAGTTTGCTTGGTATTCTTAGCCTCTTTAGGAGAGTCACGCCCCGGTTAGCGGCTAGTTTTGTCCTTAATGTCATTAGACTAGATTCGGAGAAATTATGGCGATTGAGAGGGGTTATAAAGAAGTTATTTTCGAGAGTGATTCTCTTCAGATTGTTTCAGCTTTTCAGCTGGCTCATGTCACTAGGGAAGTTTTACCCAGGTATGCCATATTGTTATTGGGATGACTCCCTTTACTATTTGTACTATTGTTCATATTAATCTAATAAAATTATGTAATAATAAAAAATTAGTTGGTGCTGGTGAGATAGATTAGGAGTTGCCAACTTGCTATTTAAAATATGCTTTTTTATTTTTCCCTCAAATTAATGTTAATTTGCTTACCTAGCCATGCTACGTGGCAGAAATGTTGATATAAAATTACTTAAAAATTTTATTTCTTATTTTAAGAGCATTGATGAAAGGAAAAACTAATCAGTTACAGCATCACAGCCTTGACCCGGACCTCTATCAAGTGTTCTATTAATTAATTAATTAATTAATTAATCCAGTTGGGGCCAATACATATTTTTTTTTTTGGAATTTAAAAATAAAAATAAAAGATCCAAAAGGAGTAATACACACATTTATGATTTATCTCTCAAAATTTTGATTAAAAAACCATTTACATAAGAAGAAAATAACACTCGTCTGCAATTCTTTGATTTGCGCCATGTGGTCCTGAGTCATGCATGATTACGTGGGACTGCACGCAGCAGATAGGGCCCCCATATAATATAATAAGTGCTTAAACTTAACTAAAAGCCTTACAAAGTAGGTGGCGCGAAATCAACGACCTCTCACAGGTCCCTCCCTCCAAACTATAACCGTCTCTTCGCAATTTATTTTTTTTCAAAAATTCCAAAACCAATTTTTTAAATACAAAAAAAGAAATATATTATTAATTATTTCCTCAAATATAGACCTGTCCTTTCTCCCTCTCCTTCTCGGTATTTGCTTCAAACTCTGACCACTTGACGGAAAACTTTGAATCTCAATCACTGTCCGTCTAATTCCTCAGTTTACGGCGACGCATCTCAGCCACTACCGTGCCCTTTCGATTCGAATTCTCAAAGAGATCATCAAAATTTGGTGAGTTTCCGATTTTTCTTGGGAGTGCCAAATTAGGGTTGTGATAATTTGAGGAAGTTTTACAATTTCTTTTAATCTGAAAATTTTACTTTTTTTTTTCCATTTCAGTTTTATGAAACTTAATGCCAAATTTTTTTATACAGAAAATAAAAAAAGAAAAGGGTAATATTTGCTTGTTTAATAACTCTTTGATTCATTTTGCTCTTTTTTTTATTGAGGGTTATATGAGATTCATTGAACTCTCTCTCTCTCTCTTCTCCATGTTCAGAAAGACTGAAACTTTGGTGTTGAGAGAGAGAGATTGCATGAGCAGTGAAACACTGAACGTGTCTTCCATATCAGGGACACGACTCTGTCCACTACGGACTTATGTCATGGATCCCTCGTTGCTTTCCATTTTCTCTTCCAATTTTAATTTTTTAAAAAACATTTCTGCATTTTATCGATTTTTTAGTTTCTATAAATCTTTGAAAGAATTCCCATATTTTTATCGAATTGTTTGCATTACCTCTTTTCTTTTAATGCATGTTTGCTTCTGAATTTGCTTCTAAATGTTGTCTTGTATTTTGATATTTTACACCAAAAATTCATGGGGATGGACAATGACCTTCTTCCACGTGGACCTCCATGTCTTTTCTCATTTCCCAAAGAACATTAGCACCTGCAAGTTCAACCTTCGAATAATTGAAGATTTAAATATTGTGCATACAAACAAAATCCACAGAAGTAAAGGATTTTAGTATTATTTCTGCAAATTTATGTGTGAGACAGTGAGAGTAAGAAATGAAAAACCCATAAAACATTTTAGTAAAGTAAGTAAATGTGTGGCAGTTGATCCCAGGATAAGATTTTTTCCTGGTTTTTTTGTTGGAAAAAGTTGGAGAGAGAGAGAGAAAGCCTGGCTTTTTTTTTGCAAGTTTTGTGATCACTTTCATTGAATTCCCTTTCATGAAAGAGTTGTGAGAGAAGAAAGGAAACTGTGCATAGTGGGGTTTTGTGAGAGTGAGTTGACCCATTTCCAGCCCAACCGACCATGGCACTCCCGTGAGGGGGACCAGAGGAAAATTAAAAGGACACTTTATCCAGCACACACATCCTTCCCTTCTCTTATCCTACACCCTCATCCCCACTGTCTACTCTCCCAATCTTCCCAATAATTTCTTAGGGGATCAGTACCCTACCCTACCCTACCAGGCTACCTTGCATTCAGTTTGTGGGTTATTCAAAACCAACCTCTAACCATAACCGTTTATGCACGCTGTGACACTTCCCGCAGTTCTCTGTGACCCCATTTGCACCAGATGTTGTTTATCCCCTTCTTAATTTCATTGCCATGGCCTGATCTGCTTGGATTGGGGCTTCTTCCCATGAAAACACAATACCCCTTTGAGATTGTTTGTTGTAATTCTCAAATTCATTTTAAGTTAGATCTGAGCCTCTGTAAAGATGTATGCTTTTCAATGTTCCTTTTTCTTTTTTATGGGTTTATTCTATGCTTTTCTTAGCCATCTCTCAGCTGCCTCTTACTTTTGGTTGTGCGTTTGTGGCAGATTTATTGCAGAGAAAGGTATCTTCTTTTCAAGCAACAGGAGGTATTCCATTGATTATTGAATGTGGGATGAAATGAAAGCCTAGGCTGTCAAGTATGTAAATTTAGCTCAGATGAAAGAATCCATCAATGTGGTCTAATTTGGATAGTGTGGATGGATGCTCGTGAATCAGAGCTAGCAGCACTAAAGAAGCCAAGACCACCGTTGGTTCCGGCCGGAAAGAATAATGCAGTCACCACTCGCCGTGCTCGAACGAGGGAAATTAGTTCCAGGTATAAGTCACCCACTCCAACTCCCTCACCACCTTCTGGTACTCGGCGTTGCCCATCTCCAAACCTTACAAGAACATCGCGTCCATCCGCACAATTGGTGCCCAAGAGATCCCAATCTGTGGATAGGAAGCGTCCTTCCACACCCACTTCCCCGCCAAGTCCATCAACGCCGGTCCAGGATTCTTCTGTAGATGTGCAATTTTCATCCAGAAGAACAGGGAATGGTCGGACGCCGGAGAGTTTATGGCCTTCCACTATGAGAAGTTTGAGTGTCTCCTTCCAGTCTGATACCATTTCAATTCCTGTCAGTAAGAAGGAAAAACCAGTTACTAGTGCTCTGTCCGACCGCACTCTGAGGTCATCTTCGAATGTGGCACATGGACAGGCCGAAACACCTGCTCCTCGAAAGCTTACACCAGAGAGAAAAAGGAGCCCTCTTAAAGGGAAAAATGCTGCTGATCAATCAGAGAATTCTAAACCAGTCGATGGTTTGCATTCCCGATTGATAGATCAGCATCGATGGCCAAGTAGAATAGGTGGGAAAGTATCTTCCAATTCCTTGAATAGAAGTGTGGATCTTGGTGCTAAGATTGTCAGGCTTGCTACACCGGTTCCGGGATTCGGGTTGTCTACGCTGAGGAGATTTCCCACGTCTGATGCTTTGGGTGGTAAACCTCTACAAAAATCTTCTAGCGATGCTGCCGCGTTATTATCACTTAATGAAAGTGGTAGAGCAGGACTTCGAGCAAATTTAGTTGATGATAATTCCCTGCATGTATCTGGACCTCACAAGCTTGTCTTTAGTAGCTTATCAGACAGGTTATCATTAACATCTCCTGCAGTCCGATCTCAATCTCTGCCTACTACTGCATCGCGACCATCCTCACCTAGTAAGAGCTCAATGTTTTCATCCTCTGTTACAAGAGGCCTTAGTCCATCTCGAACAAGACCATCTACTCCTCCTTCTAGAGGAGTTAGTCCATCTAAGACAAGGTCGTCCAATAGTTGTAGTCAATCAAGCAGTTCAACTTCTGTGCTTAGTTTCATTGCGGATTTTAAGGGGAAAAAGGGTGCAATTTACATTGAAGATGCTCATCATCTGCGCTTACTTTACAATAGATATTTACAGTGGCGATTTGCTAATGCCAGGGCTGAGGCTGTACTTTATATTCAGAAAGTAACTGCAGAGGTGGGCTTTTATTCTCTTTAAAACTAGCAGACTTTTAGGCATATGTCTCTGCCCTACTAATTTCTTTAACTATATCCTGGTATTGTTTATCATGTCCTATGTTACTAATTTCAGTTAAATAAGTACTGATGACTTGAGAGCGGGAATGGACATACATACCCACGCATTTGACCACATAGTGAGGTCTTTGCAGTTCTCAACTACTATGGTTTTTTTTTACATGATGCAGTTGAGGAATATCTTATTAGTTGCTCCTGAGTGATAGTTCAGGTTACAAACTAAAAAATAATTATTGCATTATAGTATATTGCACGCTTTGCACTGAATACTAAATGGTTTATATATTATATTCGATTTGTTGTATGGTCGAGGTTGTGCATACTGCATTCCCAGTGAAGAATATATCTTATATTTTTTCACAGTACATGTCAAATTACATCGGAAATTTAATTGATGTTGCAGAGAACACTATTGAATGTATGGAACAATACGCTGAGCTTGTGGGATTCAGTAATCAGGAAAAGAATCATTCTCCAGCAGTTGAACCTTGAGCTTAAGCTGAACTCAGTATTGAATGATCAAGTAATGCCTCATTTGCACAACAGTGATATCATTTTATCGGCAATATTTTTATTGATTGCATTGATCCATTAAGGATTTCTCCAAGTCAAAGACTAGGTTATAATTTGGACTAAAATATATGACTAAGAATTAATGTGGCCTTCAGATTATTCTGCAACAGGAAGACGTGATGCATTCTAAGATTTTTTCCATGTGAACGTTTGAAATTGTTTGAAATAGCTCTTAAGTGGCCTTGTTATCAGGGAATAAATATTTTAAGCATCCATCTGTCTAATAGAAGAGGGGTTGATGATGAAGGAAGCCAAAATAATTATCATGTTGTGTTTGTAATCGTGTTCAGTCAGAAACTGATTGAAGCCAAGCACAATTGTGCTAAGAGTGACGTTTGTTGGAAATAATAAATCATGTTGGGCATATCTTAGTTCACAAACTTTCCTGTTAACTTGTGGTCCCATATTACATCTCTATTATTTCTGAACTCATACCTTTACTGTCCATGATATCAATTCTTATATAATACCGTTTCAATGTCCTTGCTTGAACAATGATTGTTCAGATGGCCTACCTTGACGACTGGGCTGTACTTGAAAGCGATCATATTGCTGCTTTCTCAGGGGCTATGGAAGATTTGGAGTCAAGCACACTCCGTCTTCCAGTGACTGGAGGGGCAAGGGTATGTTGGTTTGTAAAAGATCATTAAATCTGATTTATGAAAGAGAGATTTTTGCATCACTATAAGTTTATGCTTTTACAGGCAGATATTGATTCTCTGAAGGTGGCTATCTGCTCAGCTGTTGATGTGATGCAGGCAATGGCATCCTCCATATGCTCTTTGCTCTCAAGGGTGAGATTCATGTTTCTATAGTTTTGTGCCGATCATGTTGTCATAGCTTTCATCCCCCAACTGTTTCCTGCACTGTTCATGACATATAGAAAATGATCAATGATGTAGAGGTTGCATATCTTGTGCAAGCAAAGTTTGTGTTTTGAGGATGCTATCTTTTGAAAGGATGTACCTAATTTTGCAGAACTTTATATTTATATGATGTAGGTGGAGGGCGTGAACAGTTTGGTTTCGGAACTTGCTGTTGTAGCAGCACAGGAGAAAGTCATGCTTGACGAGTGTGAAGCGCTATTGGCTTCAGCAGCAGCTATGCAGGTAAGACAATGAGACCATGAGTTATAATGAACAAAATGTAATCAGGAAAAGTGCAAATCGATGAAATCTGATTTCTTTTCAGCTGATTTGATTTCGAGTTATTTTTTTCTTTGAAGTGTTTCATTGTTTTAGTTTTTGATTACTGTTGGGTCAAAGCAGGTAGAGGAATACAGCCTCAGAACCCATCTCGTACAAATGAAACAAGACTTGGGAAGCGTGAGCGGGCAATTTTGGCAACCAAGACAGCTTCTTGACCCTGACTAGTTTCTAAGGCAATAATAATATCATAAGTAAGCTTTGTCAATTCTGAAGGGTTAAAATACCTGGGCAGAGAGAGATAAATGTCTCTCCTCGGTTCTCTCTGTGAATGTAAATTGATTTTTTAGCCTTGGAATGTCATCTTGTTCCATTCCATTTTTTTCCTTCTTTTCTGAGCAAAGAGCCATTGGCTCCATGCTTTCCCACTGTAATTTTTTTGTATTACGCAGATGAAAAGAAAATGCAAAGGAAGCAAAGGATTTGAATTCCATGTAGAAGCAAAAGTTTCACAGGAAATGAAATAGGAAAATACTCGTAACCAATGTTGCATCTATGTTGTCTTGGATTTGAGTTTTGCATGTTTTGGATGGAGGGGTACTTGACAAATCATGTCTTGTGTTGTCGATACTTTCTCTACTTTCTCTAGTTACAGTTGAGAAAGACGAAGAGGATAAAAAATAAAGCCACCTCCAAACACAACCTCAATTTCTACGCTTTCACTTCACGTGTTGTTTCCCGGAAAATAAAAATGCTAATGCTTTAGCTACAATAATTTGTTAAGAAGGAGAGAAGGAGAGAGGGATTCCCGCCATTTTCGGAAGAACCAAACCAAACAGTTAAATATAACTGAGACGAGTGCCACCTAAATAAAAAAACATCATACTCTCCGAAAAGCAAAGCACAAAACACAACACAAGACATATGATTTGCAGAAACATAAGCAGCTGCTATGCGCAACGTGATCGGAACTTCTTCCTTAGCCTCCTCAGCAAGGCTACCTCTCTCTCTCACCTCACCCAGACCCACGCCCAAATCATCCTCAACGGCTACCAAAACGACCTCGCCACCGTCACCAAGCTCACTCATAAGTTCTCCGACCTCAAGGCCATACGCCACTCACGTGACCTCTTCCTCTCCATCCCAAAACCAGACCTATTCCTCTTCAACGTCCTCATCAGAGGCTTCGCCAGCAATGCCTCACCTTTATCTTCGCTTTCTTTGTATACCCATTTGAGGAAAAACACTAGTCTCAACCCCGACAAGTTCACTTACGCATTTGCTATATCAGCCGCTTCGGGTTTCAAGGACGAAAAATATGGTCTTTTGTTGCACGCGCATTCGATTATTGATGGGTTAGGATCAAATTTATATGTTGGATCCATTATTGTTGACTTTTACTTCAAGTTTTCTCGGGTTGAGTTAGCACAGAAGGTGTTTGATGGAATGCCGGAAAAGGACACGGTTTTGTGGAATACGATGATATCCGGGTTGGTGAGGAATTGTTACTATGCCGATTCAGTGCGGATTTTTAGAGATATGGTGGTGGGTGGGACAGCTTTTGATTCGACGACATTGGCAACCGAGCTGCCTGCACTGGCCGAGTTGCAGGAGTTGAAAGCAGGGATGGGGATTCATTGTTTGGCTCTGAAGGTCGGCTTTCATTCAGATGTTCATGTGCTTACTGGGTTGGTTTCGTTGTATTCAAAGTGCAGGGAGCTAGAGACGGCAAGGTTGTTATTTGGGCATATTACTCAGCCGGATTTGATATGTTATAATGCCATGATTGCTGGATATACTTGCAACAATGAGACCGTATCATCAGTTAGTCTTTTCAGGGAATTGCTTGCTTCTGGGGTGAAAGTCAACTCAAGCACAATTGTGGGGTTGATTCCTGTGTCTTCTCCTTTTGGTCATCTGCAACTCACTGGCTCTCTTCAAACTTTCTGTGTGAAATCTGGGATTGTTTCGCATCCTTCAGTCTCTACTGCCTTTGTTACCGTTTATTGTAGACTGAATGAAATTGAATTAGCATGGCAGCTTTTTGATGAGTCTCCAGAGAAAACTTTGGCATCTTGGAATGCCATGATCTCAGGTTATACCCAAAATGGGCGGACAGAGACTGCAATATCTCTTTTCCGAGAAATGATGTCTGAATTCAGTCCAAACCCTGTTACAGTTACAAGTATTCTTTCTGCCTGTGCTCAGCTTGGAGCTATAAGTATTGGGAAATGGGTCCATGGTTTGATTAAGAGCAAAAATCTAGAGTCTAACATCTATGTATTGACTGCTCTAGTTGACATGTATGCAAAGTGTGGGAGCATTGTGGAAGCTAGGAAATTATTTGACTTGATGACAGAGAAAAATGTGGTTACTTGGAATGCCATGATATCTGCTTATGGTCTCCATGGTGACGGGCATGAAGCATTGAAGCTCTTTACTGAAATGTTGCATTCTGGGATTCAACCAAGTGGGGTTACTTTTCTCTCTGTTCTGTATGCTTGCAGCCATGCTGGCTTGGTGAGAGAAGGTGAAGAAATTTTTTATTATATGGTTCATAACCATGGCTTTGAGCCCTTAGCTGAGCATTATGCCTGCATGGTTGACATCCTTGGCAGAGCTGGAAAGTTAGAGAAGGCCTTGGAGTTTATAAAAGAAATGCCGGTTGAGCCAGGTCCTGCTGTTTGGGGTGCCTTGCTTGGTGCTTGCATGATTCACAAAGAAACAGAACTGGCTCGTGTGGCTTCTGAAAGGCTATTTGAATTGGATCCAGAAAATACAGGATATTATGTCTTGCTCTCTAATATATACTCAGCTGACAGGAACTTTCCAAAGGCTGCTTCAGTACGACAGGTAGTCAAGAATAGAAATTTGGCAAAGACTCCTGGATGCACTCTTGTTGAGATTGGTGAGACCCCACATGTGTTTACATGTGGTGATCAATCTCATCCTCGAGCAACAGAAATCTATAGGATGCTAGACAAATTAACAGGAAAAATGATGGAGGCTGGATTTCAAACTGAAACTCTCACTGTTTTGCATGATGTGGAGGAGGAAGAGAAGGAATTAATGGTGAAGGTTCATAGTGAGAAGTTGGCCATTGCTTTTGCCCTTATCGAAACTGCACCTGGGACAGAAATTAGAATCTTTAAGAATCTCCGGGTTTGTTTAGATTGCCATAATGCAACTAAATTTGTATCCAAGATCACGGAAAGAGTTATTGTAGTTAGGGATGCTAATAGATTCCATCATTTCAAAGACGGTTTGTGTTCCTGTGGAGACTATTGGTGACACCACAGTTTTCTACACTGGTATGCAAGCACCTAGTTCTGCAGTTTTGTACTGTTTACGTGGAAACTAAAAGGTGGACGGCCTGTTTAATGTTATGTTTCCCAACTGCCTTGCAGGAAATACAGGAAACACTATTGTTTCAACACTCTTCTCCTAATATACACCCGGCAAGCTCTTGTAGCAAGTCCTTTTTGCAACTGTATTCTGATTCATCTGGCTATCCAATTCAATACAAGTCTCAATGATTTTCAAGATATTACATTATTGATAAGCTGGATGTGAAGGTTCTGCAACATAAGTACATAATACAAAAAATATATATATCTGCAGTTTTAAATGTATAATAAACTGAGAATCAATTCAGACCCCTTGTCAGTTAGCACAAAGTATCACACCAACACTTTCCAATTCACTTACAAAATTGGGTACATTGCACTTAAGCTACACAAAAATTTGTAGTCTGCCTTTATTCATTCTTGCATCTCCTTTTTGTTGTTTAGACATCATACTCTGTAAAGACAAGAATGCAGCATATATCTTCTGGAGATGCACATTTGAAAAGGATGAAAGGGATACAAGTATTTTCAGCAATTGATTCCGCATTGCTTCGTGTCAGGTCCCTTGGTTTTTAACACAAATGGATCGATTCGGACCCAGAGTAAGGAGAAGATAGAAGCCAGGAGCACTGACCAAATGACAACAATAGTTGGCGTCCGGTTCTGCCGCCCCATGAGACCTTTAAGGAATGGATAGAGATGGATAATCACCCAAAATGAAAAGAAGAGCTTTCCAAATAGAGGTCCCCATGATTCGTACCCATTGTTTATGGCGTCTGAAATCCCAGCAACTACTCCAACAAGGTTAATGACTAAGATAGTGGTTGGAGGGATTAGGAGGGTTGTCCATTTAAAGGCGTACAATTCTCCAAAATCCTCATCATCTGATGACTTGGCAGTCACAGTGAAGTTGGTGTCAATTCCAGCCAAAACCTTCAGAAGGCCTTGGATAACAGCAAAGAGGTGAGCTGACACACCACCAATCACCCAGAATTGCTCATTTCTCCACCATTCTTCGATGCTCACTCCACTCCATCGCAGCTCAAGAATGCCCGTGGCAAAGATTGAGAGGAACAGAGCTATGAAGAAGAGACTTGCAAAAGTGCTTATCTGGAGTTTCAGAAAAAGCAAACAACTTATATCAGATGAAAAAGTATATATATTTGAAAGTCATTGTGGAATAAGCACAGGGAAAAGCTGTTAGAACTAGCATAAGGTTCTTTCTAAGTTTTTCAGGTGATGATTACTATCAACGTACTCTTTCTTTGCCTGTAAATGCATGAAGAAGTGGAATTATTTCCATTTTCATTTGTGTCTAATCATTTGTTATTTATCATCTTCTACCATCCAGTGTAATGTAAAAGATAACTAGAAATTGTTACCGATGGCATGATGAATTTATCGGTGAGCAAGCAGATGGCAGGTAGGATACAATAGGCAAGGAGAGGAAGGGAGGTGAAAGGATAGACAGTAGTGTTGACATAAGCGAACCGCTCAAGCCACTTGAGCTTCCCTCCCTTGTAGCCATACCAGAGTGGACTGTGGCGACTGAAAAAGATCTCAATGGAACCAAGTGCCCAACGAAGCACCTGGTTGAGCCGATCTGACAAGTTAATGGGAGCTGTTCCCTTGAATGCAGGTCTCTCTGGCATACAGTAAATTGACCTCCAACCCCGGCAATGCATCTTGAAACCTGTTAGGATATCCTCTGTGATAGACCCGTAAATCCAACCCAGCTGCATTTGAAATAGTAGCAGTATATTCAATAATGAATCAAGAGAATCTACTCTAACTTTACCAATAAAAAGGAATTGTTACAAACTATACCTCTAAACCCCATTCAGTTTTGTCTTCATAACCGCAACTGATTACGTGAATGGCTTCTTTAAGCATGGCCGCAGGGCTTGAGGAAGGAGGGACACCACCTTGTTCCATTAAAGTTGAAGTCACAAAAACTGCAGACTGTCCAAATTTCTTTTCGAAATTCATTTGGGACATCAATAGCTCTTTGTCATCATCCACTCCTGCACAATATGAATACAGGTTTAGTTTTTACTCAGGCAAGGTAGCAAATTGGTTAAGAAACAAAAGATCGTTTGATTATTGATGCCCACCTTGTAGGTTTGCACCTTGTCCATTTGCAGCATGCTTGGAATACTTTGGAAGCTTCTTGCGGCGTCCAAAACATGGGCAGCAGTCACAGCTTACCATCTTTGGGCGTTTAGGACCCTTTGGAGGATTATAGCCATACAAAGCTTGCCTTCTGAACACACATCCTGTGCCCACATACACAGGACCTTGAATTCCATCAAGACCTTTCATGTTAATCTGAAAACCAAAGAGAAAGAGAACATCATTTCAATTCATACTGGCACAATTTATTCAAAGAAACAATATCTAATATGTTTCATGCTTACATCGAAGAAGACTGTATTTCTGTTGGCATAACGATCGTTCCTGTCAATGCCATCAAATCTTTGAGGGAACTGGACATAGCAAACCTTCCTTCCAATTTGGGGGTCCATCAAGAAACACATGGCCTCTCTCGCAGCCTTGCTGTTGTTCACATAATGGTCACAATCCAAGTTGAGCATGAAGGGCGCATTGGTAAGCACTCCAGAGACACGAACCTGTTGTTACCAAGGATTCATGGCACAATTTTAATTGGCCAGCCAAACCAAACAGAAGAAAAGGCACGCTTCAATTAAAATATCATATAATTACCAGGGCATTCATGGCACCGGCCTTCTTGTGATGTTGGAAACCAGGCCTCTTTTCACGAGACACGTAGACAAGACGAGGAAGCTCATTTCCTTCAGTATCAAGGCCTCCACTGTGACCAAGAAAGACTTGAATCATACCGGGGTGATCCTTTGTATTGTTTCCAGGCCATGGTGTCCCATCTTGCATAATCCACCCTTCTGCTGGAACCTTTGTGGCTTTGGCAACAAGCGCATTGACCCTAACCTTGAATTCTTCATATTCTCTCTGCATGCATTTGGCCATTCACCATAAGAAATTTATATATCTATAACTAACTACTTAATTAATCAGCCTACATTATGCATCTTAATCAAGTAAGCTGATCTGTTCTGGTATTGATAATATTCTATAGCACATATACACACCTTCATAGCTCGACGCTCCTTCACAAATGTTGGCTGGACTTTGTCCTTGAGATAATCAATCTTCTCAGAGAAGTACATCTCGGGTGCTCGAGGCTCAATGGCAAATTTCTTGCAGAAAGGAACCCATTTGCGTGCAAATTCTGCAGTTTCTGACAAGGCTTCAAAGGTGAGCATGGAAGCTCCATCATCAGAGATGTAGCATGAGATCTTATCAACAGGGTAGTCCATAGACAAGATTGAAAGAACTGTATTGGCTGTATTAAGTGGAGGTTCCTTCATCGGATCCACAGTACTCACAAACACATCTACTGGGCAGAGCATATTTGGTTCGCCCTCTCTCTCATACCTGCATCCATGAATTGATTTTATAGAGGTTTAAGATACATCAGACATCATATTACTTCATCTCAAGCATTATGTCATGTCATATTATTAACTGCCAAAATGAGAGACTAAAGAAGCAGAATATCAGGCTTCAAGTCCTTGAATATTTTTTGTAAAAACAAACATTTGATAGTTGTCCTGTGGGACGGACCCACAGTGGGGTCAATGGGGTCAAACGACCCTATGGACTCCATGAAAACAAGCTTGAAGGTCCTATTGACCTCACTCTGTGACCCCATGGCTGAAGGGTTGCTCTGGTTCTGGTGTGCGATGAGGAAGAAGAAGAACAGAGCTTCTTCTTCTTTTTTTAAACCCGCTGACGCCGTTTTGGCCCAGCGTTATTTTTTTTTTTAAACGAGCTGGCCAAAACGACGTCGTTTTGGCTTAGTAGTAAATTTTTTTTTAAATGACCTGGCCAAAACGACGTCGTTTTGGTCCAGGTCTTTTAAAAAAAAATTAAAACAGTTTCAAACCCCTTTAGCCCGACCCCAGCATCTCTAAAGCCCCCATTCTCTTCTCTTCAACCCTAAATCCCCAATCTCCACCCTCCCAAACCCTTCAACCCTAAATCCCCAATTTACACTATGACCCTATGAGATAAGAATCCTGGGTCCGTCCCTGGTCCTGTGTAGGCAGATGACATAGCTGAAATTATGTTTGCTTGCAGTAACATATTTTATATATTAATTAGTAAATTGTGTGTAAACCATTGTCAGCAGAGCTTATATATAATATATGTATGTATACCTGAGTGAAAGGCGATCAAGGTAGGTCTCACGATCAATGGGGTACCACTTTGGGAACTGATCAAGTATCCATGAAAACGCAAACCATATTTCACAGATGACAGAGGCTAACCAGAGACCAAATGCATCAAAGACTGGATTCAAAAGCCTATACCGAAGGAAGAAGGCCAAAATAAAAAGGCGAGCCACAATGATCATCCGATAAGGGTTGATCTTGCTTGATGCAATTGGTACTTTCCTTGAGAGTGGCTGCCTAGCTTCATCGCTCCTGCAGGCAGTACCAATTTGCAACATATATTATATTATATTATATTGTATGATGTTCATAAATAAATGAAATTAAGGACTTATTGTATGTATATGTACGTACATGGACATGTCTGCATCATTCAAGTCATCAGGTTGATCAGGGCCCCCCAGGTTGCCTTGATGCTGCATTTTCCAGTCATCCATTCTTTCTTTCCACCCAGCTCCCTCTTTCTTCTCAGCATCCCATCTTTCACTTCCTGTATAAATTGCAAAACGTATATGTGATGGAAGTTTGGAATTACTATTTTAGGAATGAGTTTAATCCACAAACTAATACATCTTTCAAAAATTAACAAGATAGATAGATAGATAGATAGATAAAATGAGTGAATGAATGAATATGGTATATAAATCATACCGGGCTCAGAAACTGGATAGGGATGCACTCGCTTATGCAATGAAGAAGATGGCATCTGCTGATCTCCATGAGATAAGAATGTGAGCTCGCCGCTAACCTGAATGAATAGATCAATGCATATGTACACATGAGTTAATTAATTCACAGTACGAATATGAATTAGTGGGGTTTGATTAAAAATACCGGGCGGGATCTGCCACCGGCGATGACAGATGGGAATTGGGAGTCTTGATCAGGATCGTCAGGGCCTCTGCCATAGCTCATCTTGCCATGGAGCATGGCTTCAGCCAGATGCTCATTATTAATATTGTGCTTACTATAAGTTGATGATCTGGTGTTGCCATTATTAAGTTGATCATCATCTTCTGGATGATGGTTACTATTAATGTTGAATTCATGTTCAATGTCATCCACGTCCTCTTCGTCATCATCTCCTTCGACGCGGGGGCTGCCTTTGAGACGCTTGTATCTGGTTTTGCACTGAGGGCAGTTCTGGGAGCCTTCTCTGCGCTCGTACTCATAGCAAGGCCTGCAAACTGGGAACCCACACTCATTGCACGCCACAAACAAATCTCCATCCACCGTCAACCCCACATCGTCCCCGCATATCTCACACACCTGCCCATCCAAGTTCCTCAATGGTTTGTGCTGCAGGCATCAAACATCAGAAAACATCAGAAAACATCAGAAAACATCAAACACATACACTTGTAGTTCATTCATTAATTACATGATTTATGATTACCTCTTCATGGCCATGAATGACGACGAGTTCATTGCGGTTGTGAGAACCGGCAACAAGTCCGGCGCTGGCTTCCATGGTGTTTGGATGAGGATGTCTAGATGGTGAGGTTTCGTTTTTATGATGAAGAAAGGGTGGGGAAGTAGTAGTAGTAGTACTAGTAGTAAGATAGCTAGCTAAGCTTAGAGGTTGGCATGAGATATTTGGTGCGGGCCGTCTCTCACCTCACCACCTAATATTCTCAAACAAGTTTCAAGGCCAGATGGATGTTTGTTGCAGGGTCCCCATTGCCATTGCCTTCAACCTAAGCTTCCTTCCATACCTTGAACTATACTCACCCTCTCTCCCGCCTTTTTCTTCAACCCTCACTGTCACTGTCACCTTCCCTTATTTTTCATTTTATTTATTTATTTTGTGTGCTATTAAATCATTGATGTAATATAGCACCCAACAAAATCTGTTTCTCTAAAATTGTTTTTTTATTTTTTATTACCGACGAATTATGTAGCAGGGAAGGTAATTAATTGGGCAATTAGGACATTTTTCCTACTGTTCCACTCCCACTTTGAAGATTATTCTGTTTGAGATTCACAGTAGAACTCCAAAGTTCCTTTTTCTTTTTCTTTTTTCCGATTTGCAATTTTCTGGTCCAAAGAATCTTTTATTCCGTTTGAGCTCATGACTTGTTTATCATTGGTGGGTGGGATAGCGAGATGGTTGATGATGTATTACAAGAAATCATTGGCATTTGGATCATTCGCTTTTGTTGACTTCTTTCATAGACCGTGACATTGTAAATTTACACCCGAACCAAAAAAAAAGGAATTTGGTTACGTTGTCATCAATTTATTCATAAATCCAAGAATCAATATTCAGATTGGACATTACAACATAACATGTTGCACAAGTCCACATTTCCTCTTAAGAAAATACAGTTAAGTTTGTTGTTGATTGATATACTTGGGTCACTGTGGGCCCATATCTGATAAGAAACACAAATCCCCCAACAGAAAAATACTTAAACTAGTACAAAAACATTGCTTTTAAAAAACTTTAGTGGTTACCCAGTTATATATAAGAAAAATATGCAAACGAGAAGACTTGAGTTCTAAGAACTTAGAAGCTAAGCCAAGTTCAAATCGTTAGGTAGGTGAGTTGAAGCCTCCCCATCTGGGCGCACACACAGAGTCAGAGATTAGCAAAACACCCCAACTTCTATATAATTAACCAGCAACCTATTACAACTCACTAGCACATGCTCTGGACGCTTTGCTTCACTGGGGTCGAATTAACATCATGCCAGTCTCTCCCACTTTCCATATGCAAAAGAAGGGTGGATAATAATAATAAGCATTTGAATAACAATATGCATAACCAGGTTTGATCACTTAATCTGCTTCAACAGCAATCATCCAGCACCTGGCCAAATAAGCAATCAAGACTATTTGATGATGCAATCGCATATACTTTCCCCTCGCCATATTCCTAGTCTTCGAAAGCACGTGTCCCGAGAGAACAACTAGAAATAAGAGCATATATATCAAACACAATCACTAAATTGTTTGATCAGACTGCCTACAAGACTAATTGTTGCTATGGGGACTGTTAACGTTCATCTAGTGTGGACCAGAAATGTTTGCTTCATATGAAAGCTTTAAATTTTTGTTTTTTATTTTATTTTGAAGATTACAGACTACAAAATTCTGCAAGTTTGTTAATTGAAAAGACAGTCTTGATATCAAAATCTATTATACATGTTCTTCTCGTACAACACTATTACACTACTACTATACACAACCTCAGAGATTCCCACCCTAGTTGACAAACAAAATGAAAATCCAAATGATTTACCTATATGTAAAACCTGCTCGAAACTTAAGTCCACTCAGACACCAGCTGATATTTCATTCACTGCAGGTGCAGAGTTTTCTTTCTTCTTCGGCGGTGGTTCTTGAGCTTTCTGTAGAATAGCCTTGTTGGGAACTAAAACTATAAACATGTTCTTGTCGCTGAAGCTTTTGGCTTCCTCTGTTGCCAGCTGCAACCCATAGAAACGAGCAACAATTGTAGATTAAAAAAACCTGAACAGCTGACTTACTCCTAATGAAAATAACCAGAACTTAAAAGAGCTCTAGATTGTAAACTCCTTCCAACCCCCTCCAAAAAACAGACCAATCTGAAGCACTTCAGGCATTTGAAAAACAAGCACTTAGTATTTACTATCTGTTTATGATTCTATACACAAAAATGCATCATTACCTCCCCAACATCATTCTGGAAGCGTTTGATAAGTGCAATAGCAATATTTCGGAAATCATTTTCACGGCCTTTCAAGTGGACAATAACCTTGACCTACAAAAATTCAATACAGAAAAACATAAGAACAATACAGGGAGTTTTAATATAGGAAGGCAAATTCTGACATTATTGAGAAATCTAAGCAACCTTATCACCATCTTTCAAAAACTTCTGGGCAGCTCTCAAACGCACAGAGTAATCATGTTGGTCAATGTTGTAACTGTACAGACAATAATAATTATCAAAAAAAATTTATACATACAAATAAAGTACAGCATCTAGTTCAAATTAGGAATCAAGGCCCTTTATTAAATAATAGAATTTAGAACATATAAGTAAATGCCACACGCATAAACATCTGAAAACCTAATTTATGTTACTGGTTTTACCACTCGCATATTCTAATTAATATGAACAGTCAACACTATCGCAACCAGAGCCAGTCACGTGACAAAAGTACCAAGTCAGATATTGACAGCTAACGATTCACTCAATTGCTTAATGTCTAGCAAAAATTTGAGAAAACTAACACTGAAAAACAATATTCATAAAGCACCATGGACAGATGACCCATAGTAGCTGCCAATGAGGCTTTGTTCGGTTGAGTTGACTTGCCAAGTTCCATTTAAGATCCTCTCATGATAGCACAAATGAAGTTTTTTTGTGTGCTTAGTTTGATGTTTTTGAAAATTAACTATGAGTGAGTTCGACTTTTGCTTCACACTTCAAAGTAACATACTCTCATTTTCTTTGGTGGAAGCCATATAAACACTACAATGTGCTGATACAAATTAGATAGCAAGCCTATCAAAGAAAAATATTGTTTCATAATATAAAAGTTATATATGCAACTATCTATGTAATTCAACCTTTTTTTTCAATATCTATTTAACCAGCCATTAATGAACTTACACGTCAAACAAACATGTTATTATTCTGAGATTTGAAATAAGACTGAATGCAAAAAACCATATATATGATTCAGTGCTTTACCCCATTTTGAGCTCCTTCAAATCCATGCGGCTTGCTAACATATAAGACAAGACTCTGGTCAGTGCCTTTCTCAAATCGGAGGATAATGCATGAATTAGAAAGAAAAAGGAAACAGTCTCAAGACAGAGAAGACACTCACCTGCACTTTTCTTCTGCTGGCCTCTTTTCTTCTTTTGTTGTTCATACCTATATTTACTGACAAAAAGAAAAGGTATAGATAATTAGGTCTACCCGTTCTCTGATTGAAAAGAAAAGAACATATATTTAGGGCAATTGGTTCCCTGTAAACACATCTGTAAATTTGCTAACAGGATTTATAGGAAAAACACTGAGATCCCAATTTTGCATTTCCACTCAACAAACTGGTCAAAGTGCTAACACAGTTTATCTGTAATGCATCAGTAGTTACACCTCTTGCTATCTATGTTCAATTACGTCATTATAATAACATAAAACTGTAAGAGGATCGATTTGAATAACATTTTGAGCATTTATCACAAATAAGAACAGGAAACAGTCAAAATGAAGAGAATTATGGACTTGTTCTAAAATCATATGAAAGCTATCATACTTGTAATCCATTATCCTGAGAACTGGAGGATCTGCTTCTGGAGATAATATTACCTGCAACAATGCAGAAGAGATTAGTCTTCAAAACCATGTAATAAAAGAAAATTTTCTAACTCAAATAAGAAGCTCAAATAATAAATCACAAAAAGGAAAAACAAAAATTAGTGGCAAAATGTATACCAAATCAAGTTCAGCATCGTCAGCCAGTCGAATAGCCTCCCTTTTAGAGACCACTCCAACCTACGCAGAACAACAATAAACAACTTCAAGACTTTGATAATGCTTTTTTCATAATTTTTTCCCCACAATTCACCAGCAACCAAACTGAGCAGTTTAACATAAATTAAAGAAAAATTAAGACAAAATAAATAACAGAAGAAAAAGAAAACGCAAACCATGTTCTGCTTCGCATCAATTAGCCTCACGGTATCTGACCTATTTCAAAACAAACCAACAATTCAAAAATTCAATTTCGACTGACGAAAATTGATCACATGCATAAATTATTGATAAACTAATAAATTGATTAACCTGATAGAGGAGATATCAAGGGCCTCGTCCTCATCGGAGTCGCTCTTCCGTGAGCGCCTGGGGTCATTGCCGGGAAAACGCGGCCCACCGCCGAAACGGGCGGTTATTGGGCTGCTGACGGTTGAGGAGAGACAGCTAAAACAGCTGGAGGAGTTATTAAAACGAAGGCCGAAGAGTTTGGACTCCACGGAGGAGAGTGACAGTGAGAGTGGAGACGGCGTCGTTTTATATGTGGTTCGGGATAGCATAGCTTTGGATGCGCAGCTGGTGGTTATCCCAGCCATGGCTCAATCAAAACACTCAACAACAGCTTAGCTACTGCGCTCAGCAATTTCCTTCTCCTCCTTATCCATAATTTTTAGGATGTTGAATTGGATGAAGAAGAATGCGAGTTGACTGGACTGTGATGGGCTTCGTTCCTTATTGGGCCATAGGTTGTCCAGGCCCGGCTCAAGATTTTCGTACTTTTGTGAATTGATTTTGCCATGTCTGTCAAGTGAATTGCCAACCAATTTGCCACAAACATTTGAATGTATTTTTCCTTTGGGTTCCCAGGATGAACTAAACTACTGGCTCAGCTGCTGAATTGATGGTTGCACAAACATGAAACTTCTCCATTGTTGTTGATAAGACAAGTCTCACTATGAACCAAAAAGGTAAAACCAACTTCTCATATTAGATTGGTTGCTGACTCTCTATTACATATAAACATACACTACCTAGGAACTTTTAAAAAACAAATTAAAAAAAACATGTTTACAAGCTCAACCAAAAACAGAACAACATAAACATTTTAAGACCCCAAAAACGAAAACAGAGCTCCACTTGAAGCAACTTAATCAACTTCTTCAATCTTAGGGCCAGGTCCAGTCGCAGAGCCAGTAGAAGCACCACCAGACATGTCATTATCTCCCATAGGCGGCATGCCTTCAGCACCATCAGCGCCCTGGTACATCTTAGCAATAATTGGATTGCATAACCCCTCTAACTCCTTCAACTTATCCTCCAACTCATCAACCTCCGCCAACTGGTTCCCCTCCAGCCAATTAATGGCATCTTCCACTGCCTTCTCGATCTTCTCCTTGTCCGCAGGGTCCAGTTTCCCTGCAAACTTGTCGTCCTTCACCGTGTTCCTCATGTTATATGCGTAGTTCTCCAACGCATTCTTGGCGTCCACTTTCTTCTTCACCTCCTCGTCCTCTGCCTTGTACTTCTCTGCATCTTGCACCATCTTCTCTATGTCTTCCTTGCTCAGCCTTCCCTTATCGTTGGTGATGGTGATATTGTTCTTCACTCCAGCAGTCTTGTCCTCGGCAGACACATTCAAAATGCCATTCGCATCAATGTCAAAGCACACATTGATTTGGGGCACGCCTCTAGGAGCAGGAGGGATCCCAGTGAGCTCAAACTTCCCCAATAAATTGTTGTCCTTGGTTCGGGCCCTCTCTCCTTCGTAGACTTGGATCAAAACCCCGGGCTGATTATCGGAGTAAGTAGAGAAAATCTGCTCCTTCTTGGTTGGAATTGTTGTGTTCCTCGGGATGAGAGTAGTCATAACACCACCAGCAGTCTCAAGCCCAAGACTGAGAGGCGTGACATCGAGCAACAACAGGTCCTGCACTTTCTCATCTCCTTCGCCGCTCAAGATCGCAGCTTGAACCGCAGCACCATAAGCAACTGCTTCGTCAGGGTTTATGCTCTTGCACAGCTCTTTCCCATTGAAAAAATCCTGCAAAAGTTGCTGAACCTTGGGAATTCTAGTCGACCCACCAACCAGAACCACGTCGTGAACCTGACTCTTGTCAATCTTGGCATCCCTCAGACACTTTTCAACCGGCTCCATACACTTCCTGAACAAATCCATATTCAACTCCTCGAACCTGGCCCTTGTAATCGTCGCATAGAAATCGATCCCTTCGTACAAAGAATCAATCTCAATTGTCGTCTGAGAGGTCGAAGACAGGGTCCTCTTAGCCCTCTCACACGCCGTCCTCAACCTCCTCAAAGCTCTGGCATTTCCACTGATATCCTTTTTATGCTTTCTCCTGAACTCGGCCACAAAGTGATTCACCATTCTATTATCAAAATCTTCACCACCCAGATGAGTATCGCCCGCGGTGGACTTCACCTCAAATATCCCCTCTTCAATAGTCAAAAGCGAGACATCAAAAGTGCCTCCGCCGAGATCGAAAATAAGGACGTTCTGCTCACCTTTTCTCGAGGCCTTCTTGTCCAGCCCATAGGCTATAGCGGCGGCGGTGGGCTCGTTGATAATTCGCATGACGTTGACCCCAGAAATAGCGCCGGCGTCCTTGGTGGCCTGCCTCTGCGAGTCGTTGAAATAAGCAGGGACAGTCACCACAGCGTTCTTTATGGTCTGACCCAAATAAGCCTCAGCTATCTCCCTCATCTTCGTCAGCACCATGGAAGATATCTCCTCCGCAGAGAAGGTCTTTTCTTCGCCTTTGTACCTGACGACGATCATGGGTTTGTCGCCGGGACCAGGGATGACCTTGAAAGGCCAGAGCTTCATGTCGCTTTGGACTGATGGGTCGGAGAATCGCCGACCAATGAGACGCTTGGCGTCGAAGACGGTGTTCACTGGATTCATGGCCACTTGATTTTTGGCTGCATCGCCGATGAGCCGCTCGGTGTCTGTGAAGGCCACGTAGGAGGGAGTGGTGCGGTTGCCCTGGTCGTTGGCGATGATTTCAACGCGGTCGTTTTGCCACACACCGACGCAGCTATAGGTTGTGCCAAGGTCGATGCCTATGGCCTTGCCTTCAGTCTTGGACGCCATTGATCTGCTTGACGCTCAAAATTCACACACAGAATTCTAAGAAATTTTAGCACAGCTGGTTTAGAAAGCTCGGAAGAAAGTTTTAAGGCTTTGTGATGTCAAAATGTGAGATGGGTTTGGTACAGGGACTTCACATTTATAGTGATGTAAGAGATAATTCGAGAAAAGTGAAGGATAGACGGTGAGAAACATATAGGAGGTTTGAGGTTGTGCCAGATAGTTCTGGAACGTTTGAGTTGGGTTCTAGACGCGGGGAGAGAAGGAAAGATTGGGATGTGAAGCTGGGCCTCAATTATATGAAATTTACTTCCGTACCATCGTCTTGTTGGATGAAATTAGACACTGCGTGGATGGGTATGTTTGGAAAGGTAAGGAACTTTTTGGTCGTGACATCAGAACGGTGGGTTTCTTCGAGAATCCGTGGGGCCTGAATTGGGGTATCGACGTGGGCAAAACCATGAGTAGACTGGTGATGAGGTGGCAGATTGATGGTGTATTTGATTACACGTGGACCGGTTTATAGTCTAAAGTTGGCTCTACACAAGAGATGCCAATTTTTCCCGCTTGTAAAAATCTTGGTCTTTTCACCAAAAATATAAAATAAAAATCTTTGGTCCGAAGGATAAAAAAGGGATGTGGGGACCGATTTAAGGAAGGGTGGGGATGGTATTCTAATCCTCAATCCTAACCCGTCCCATTTAGAATATAGATAAAATTTATTTATCAAATAAATATGTTATTAAGATGTGCGATTGTGGTGCAACTTATATAATGATGATCATATTTTGGAAATGTAGTGTCTAAATTTTCAGTTAATAAAAATTAAATTGATACATATTATATGTAGTGCTTATAGTGCTTTTTTCTCGTTATACAAAGTAATTTTTTATTATTATTTTTTCGTAATGGGGCGGATCGGAAAATCCGTTCTCCAACGAAGGTGGGAAGAGACGATTCATTGATTTTAGAGGCCCTGGGCAGAAATCAAAATTGAGGCCTTTTATGTTCAATATTTACCTTAGTTTTAGCAAAACTTAAAATAAAAAGTTTGTTAGTTTATGTAAAAGAGGTCCATTATATAAAAGTAAAGAAAAATGTCCAATTTTTTTAGAATAAAGCCCAAAAAACATCAGGTACACACATATAAAAGACATTTTTTGCTACTATATCTCTTGGGCTAAAATGTGTTATAGGAGGCTCCCATTATTTTTGGGTCCTATGTTGTTGCCCAGCCCGCATAATTGTGCGCCGGACCTAAAGGCGAGGATAAGGAATTCCCAATTTAAATATTACAAATATGAAGGCAGGGGTAAGGAAAAAATGCTTAACTGAGATACTTAACATAGAATTGGAAATGACATACCCACATTTGAACCATTGCTAATCAATATAAGAGAAAAAAATCTCATGCAAGAACATAATCAATTTATGAGCTCTTATAATTTTGGGGGTTAACCATGCGCCATGTGATATCAACAAAGGTCGTGGCTTGGCAAATTAACTCAAATTTGTAAGATTTTGCCTTTTGTAGTTGTTGGGTATATCTGTGTTTGGGCAGTTATGTATTTTTTGTGTATTCCTGGTTTGTCGTACTGGGCTCGTCTGATCTTGTGGGTATGAGCCAGCCCTTATGTATTTTCATAGAAATTTTAACAGAAAGTGCGTTGAAAGGGTGATTATATTTTTACAAAAAGTTTTTTTTTCTCAGTCAAGTTCTTGGTTTTTTTGTTCTCCCTGAAATTCAATGCTTGAAAATAAAGATAAAACCACAACCATGGTTTTTGTATAAGGAATACGACTGAAACTAACGTCATATATTTGGCAAGGTCGAACTGAATAAAAATAACCTATTTTAAGTATTTTGTATGAGCTTTGTTAAGCAATTTGTTTTTATTTAATTTTTGTGAACTATGCGTAATTTTGGTGGTTATACAAAAATAAGCAAAGTATTCTAAAAACAAAAGTAAAGTTTGGACAGAACTCAGAGTAAGGAGAAGGGCACATTCGTCAAATTCAAAGATTAGAAAAATGTACACAACTCATCTCCTACCGATGACACGACAGGTGGACAACAACGTAATCACACTCACCCGACATACCAAACAAAAAAAAACTCAAACCGAAAATCATGAGGGAAAAAAAAGAAAATAAAAAAGGAAATCCAATGCCAACGCGGACACACTCTCTCTCACTTCACCAAGGAAAGGAAGGGTTTTTTAGCCTCTCCACCGCCCCACGGACCCCTCTCTCTCTCTCTTCTGAGCTTCCCCTCTTTTCTCTCTCTCTCTCTTTCCCTTAGAAGAGAGAAAACCGAACCAGACTCGGAATCCGAATCACCTTATCTCTATAAATCCAATTCAATAGGATTCAGCGTCTTGTTTTGCTGAGTCTATTGTTGTTGTTCTGCTCTCTCTCTCTCTCTCTCTCTCTTTGTTCTTTGATCGGACGGCGGAGATTCTTTCAGGAGATTAAGATCGAGGTATGCAGCAGGGTGATCAGACGGTGTTGAGCTTGAGACCTGGTGGCGGTCGTGGTAGACTCCTTGGTCCTCGCTTCGACTCCTCCGCTTCTTCTGGCCCATCTTCCTCGTCGTCTTCTTTAGCTTTCGGCTCCTTTTCTTCTGATCTCCCTCTCTTGCGTCCCCATGGCGGTGCTCCCTCTAATTTCTCAATCAAGGTATACCTATCAAATCTTTCATCTTGGGATCTAGGTTTCGTTTTTCCGCCCCTATTTGTATTATATGTGCATCTATCTAGATATGTGATTTGTTGTTGCTTTGCTGTTATTCTGCTTCTCGATTTAATTTGTAATTTTTTTGTTTGTTTCTCTTACTTGGGTGAATAATGAGAAAGCTATAAAGTTTGTTATTTGGATTGAATTATGTGCTAACAAGGATAGTTTCTCTGACATAATTGGTCCTTTAATGCTTTTATACGTGGTTTCGATGTTTTCCTACCAATTTTGAATGTTATTTGAACAAACTGTTAATGTTTATTGCACCACCCACCTCGGGAAAACCACTGTTAAGTTGATGGAATTCTTTGTTATATCAAAAGGAGAGGTAGTGTTTTAAAGATTGTCAATGTCCTAATTCTTGTTGGGGCGCTTAGTATGTGTACCTACTGTAAGTATGGACAAACAGCTATATGGAGGCTTTAGGACCTACAGACATCGGATTCATTGGGGTTCACAGTCAAATGAGCCATTCATCCATGGTGCATCATTGGGAGTTGGCTATTTTACAAGAGGGATCTCATGTTTGTATGCACTAAAGGCTGAAGTTCATTGAGGAGCCTGGGATTATTTATAAATTCATTGTGGTATTACATTTATATTTTTGGGTCACACACACGGTATTAGTAGTTGTGTTGCCGTCGTTAGTTTGTTTCACCCCTGCCAAATATCCTAGGAAGTGCCGAATTGCCAAAACTTTGTTTTTCCCTTCTGTTCGTGTGTGTTTGGGGGAGATGATATCTATTTAATTACGTTTATTATCTTCACATTTGAAATTATTTAGTCGGAGGAGATTTATAATCTCTTAAGCTTTGGTTCCTATTTTGCATTCTTGCCACATTGAATGTGGTCAAACTCTCTAAACTCTTTCCATGACAGGCTGGGGACTCACGGTTTGAGGGTCGTGAGCGTGTGAAGTACACCAGAGACCAGATCTTTCAGCTTAGAGAGGTATTCCATTTTTAATGCACTTGATTTTGTTTATATGAATCGTCAAAAGATTGTATGATTCTTTAACTTTTTTGTTTAAACTAAAAAAGATTATATATTCTCAAATGAACTTCGGATTGTTTATCTCTTCTTTATAGGCTGTTGAGGTCCCTGATGAAATTCTGAAAGTGAAACAAGAAATTGAAGCTGAATTTCTTGGTGAAGATCAGAGTTGGGGTCGTGCAGAAACCAATGTGAGCGTTTATCCAACTAATAACTTGTATTTCAATGCTTTAAGTGCTCAAGTTGATGGAGGGGTTCAAAATCATCAATTTCAAATATCTTTTGTTTCATTGCAATTCATCATGTTTGTTCTTATTGCTGATTATAATTAGTGATGTAGCCGTACATAACTAATTGATCTTCATATTATATTATGATATTCATTGTGTGCTTTGTATAAGACTTTTTTTTAATTCTCCTCTTCAGCTGCCAACTCCACCTCAATCTCAAGGTCGTTATTCTGAGCCCGACAGTCGGGATTGGCGTGGCCGCTCTGCGCCTGTTCCTGCTTCTGGAGAGGAACGATCTTGGGAGACTCTTCGGGAGAATAAAGAGTCTGGTAATCGGTTTGATTACAGACAACAAGAAGCAAGTCAACCTCAATCTGCAAGGACACATAACTCTTCCAACCAAGGGGTAAGGGTTTAGGGTTTCAAATATGGTCAGTGTAATTATACATGTATTTTGGCATGATTGTTTTATTACTTAATTAATCATGTGCTAAGTTGTACATTTAACATCTGTCTCAGTTTTGTATGTGTACCTACTGTACTTGCATACAAGGACAGTGTCGACTGTGCTTCAGTTCTGATGGCATTGTTTTCTCATTATTTCAGGGAGGCCCTGCTCCTGCTCTAACCAAAGCTGAGGTGCCCTGGTCAGCTAGAAGGGGTACCCTATCTGATAAGGACCGTGTGTTGAAGACTGTGAAGGGGTAATATATCATGACAGTTCATCATATTGTATTATATCTTCATTATTTGCTCGCTCCCTGAATAACCTTGAGCCTTGAAAGCCTTTTTGTTATCTGTTTGATTGTGAGATTAAAACATGCAACTCGGAAAATGATAACGGATGCTGAAATATGGAAATACTATTCTCTCTCTTTATCTCCCAATAAAGACTGTCTAGGGGTCCTTTGCTTCCCAAGTTGCAATGGTTTGGTTATCTTTTTTTCTGTAGACTGAGTTGTCCTCAGAACATTGTATTTAATCCCACTTGCTTTATGTTTATCTATGTAGGATACTGAACAAGCTGACCCCAGAGAAGTTTGATCTCCTTAAAGGGCAACTTATTGACTCTGGCATTACATCAGCTGATATCTTAAAGGTGGTGATTTTGATTTCTTTATTGATATGCCCTTCTAATGTTCTCTTTCGGTTCTGTTTTGTTACTGCTGTCAGCTGTACTCACAGTTTTCTTTGCATTCCAGGGGGTTATTTCACTGATATTTGATAAGGCTGTGCTGGAACCCACATTTTGCCCCATGTATGCTCTTCTGTGCTCTGATCTTAATGAAAAGCTTCCCCGGTTCCCCTCAGATGAACCAGATGGAAAAGAAATCACTTTCAAGCGTGTCCTCTTGAATAACTGCCAGGAGGCTTTTGATGGTGCTGACAAATTGAGGGAAGAAGTGAGGCAGATGACTGCTCCTGAACAAGAGATGGAGCGTAGGGATAAAGAAAGATTGGCCAAGATTCGTACACTGGGAAACATTCGTTTAATTGGAGAGCTTCTGAAGCAGAAGATGGTACCTGAAAAGATTGTACATCACATTGTTGCGGTTCGTCTTGTATTCCCCCTTTTCTAGCCCTTTCTTGATCAGCGACTTTTCTTAAATATGTTATTCATGGTTATTTGTTATGTGAAACAGGAACTTTTAGGAGCTGATAACAGAACTTGTCCTGCTGAGGAAAATGTGGAGGCCATATGTCATTTTTTTAGCACTATTGGTAAGCAGCTTGACGAGAGCCCAAAATCACGCCGTATAAATGATATGTACTTCAGCCGATTGAAGGAACTGACAACGAACCCTCAATTGGCTCCAAGGATGAGGTTCATGGTTCGTAATGTACTTGATTTGCGGGCCAACAACTGGGTTCCCAGGCGTGAAGAGGTAGGCTGTTGTAATATATGTATTTGACTGGCATGCTGAAATACATGTGTCTTTGACTCTTGTAATATATCTGAAGAGCTGGCGTTATTTAACTATTAATCATCTTGTTTTGAACTTTGGTTACAGGTAAAAGCCAAAACCATTTCTGAAATACATACGGAGGCAGAGAAAAATCTTGGATTGCGTCCGGGTGCTGCTGCAAGCATCAGAAGTGGTCGTAACAACGTTACTGGTGCTCAAGGGAATACCACTCCTGGGGGTTTCCCAAACAACCGAACTGGTTTAGGAGGTATGATGCCTGGAATGCCTGGAATGCCAGGAACAAGGAAGATGCCTGGGATGCCTGGAATAGATAATGACGATTGGGAGGTCCCTAGGAATCGATCAATGCCACGAGGTGATGCTGCTGGACGTGGCCAGTTGCCATTCATTGGAAAATCAACATCAGCAAACACAAGACTCTTACCTCAGGGTAGTGGTGGCCTTACCAGTAATAGGCCTAGTGCCTTATTGCAGAGTAGCGGTGGCCCTCCTGCTCGTCCATCCAACTTTGCTTTTGGTGCAGAGCCTGTAGCTCAAGCGCCTGTGTCTGCTAGACCTGTTGTTGCTCCATCTATATCACCACTTACTGAAAAGCCACAAGCTTCAGCTCCAGCTTCAAAGTTGAAACTGGATGAGCTTAAGAAAAAAACAGTCTCCCTTTTGGAGGAATATTTCAGTGTTGGACTCTTAGATGAAGCATTATTGTGTGTGGAGGAGCTAAGATCTCCAGCGTACCACCCTGAGGTTGTCAAGGAATCCATCTCCCTTGCACTAGAGAAAAGTCGACCCTGTGTTGAATCACTTGTGAAGCTTCTGGAGTATTTGTTTTCTAAGAAGGTGTTTACAGCTAGTGACATTAGGAGTGGATGTTTATTGTATGCATCTATCCTGAATGATGTTGGCATTGATCTGCCAAAAGCACCGAGTAACTTTGGTGAAGTTATAGGGAAATTAATTTTGGTTGGAGGCTTGGATTTTAAGGTGGTGAAAGAGGTCCTGAAGGAGGTGGATGACGACTACTTCCAGAGAGCTATATTAGAGGCAGGACTGAAGGTTGTTAGTTCTAGTCCGTCTGGGCAAGGCGTGTTGGATTCACAAGCGTCTGATATTGATGCCTGCCGGAGTCTATTTTAGAAACCCTCGAACAGCTTCGCATGAGCACTTGAGCTTCTGTGGGGGTGCGAACTCCATGTGCGTGTGCTTCACCTCTTTGCGACACCGTTACCCTGCACCCTCTCTTTTTTGGGTGAGTGATTTGTATTACAATAGATGTGATAAGGTGGAGATGCCAGGGACAGGGCAGGTATTTTTTTTATTTTTAATTTGAGTTGTATATTTCACGAGGTCATAGTAGTGTGTTTATTGAGGAAAGAAATCAAATCATAATGCCGTGGATTTTGCTCTGGAGATGTGGATGGCTAATCACGTGCTAAATTTAAATTTGCTCAAGGTGGAGAGTGTCCCTTCAAAGGATCCAGTTGTTTTGTACTTGACTAGTTTTGTTTCGTCTTTTTTTGTTCTCTTCTCGGCTAATTAAATTTAGTTCATTGTTAAACTTGGCCAACTCATAAATGCCATGTCTCTATATTCCACTATCAAAGGAAATTGGTTCCGAGCATATTTCGTTTGGATTTCAATGCTAATTTTTCTTCTTCTTTTCAATTTTTTCGTAGACGTATGTTGTGTAACTGGATCTCATTGAACCTGCTCGCCCAACAATAAAAAAGTTAAATGTCTCAAGTGTCACGGAGAGCCATTGTTGATTAACTAGTAATAATAATAATAATTGAAAGGGTCGTCTATTCACGTAAACATTCACATGGTGATTTTTTATTTTTTTTATTTTAGGCCTGACATCTCTAATAGAACTCCTTAAAATACCATTGCTTGGCTCCTCAAAATTTAGGAGTTTGAAATTTTCTCCAATATGTAATCAAATACCCCTCAAATCTAGGAATTAAGTTAACTAAGAGAGTAGCTGATTAGATTCCAATTTCTTACTTTCTTACTCTTTTTTTAAAAATATAAACAGTAGTCTAAACTACAACACAAATCTACAAGTCAATTTCTTACTTCCTCACTCTTAGACTATCAAGAGATCTACAAGTCAAAGACACTTTTTCCTAGACTCTAAAGGGCCCGTTCGGTAACATTTTAGATAATGTTTTCTCATAATATTTTCAGAGAATGAAAACAATAAAACGAATTTGCCTTTTAAGGAAATAAAAATGCGTATGGTAGATTAATTAGAAAACATTTTCAGAAAACAAAAACAATGAAAACGTGTCTGATAGTACAATTTGAAATAATAATATGTGAGTTATTTTTATAAAAACGTTTCCCATGAGAATGAAAACAACTTTTTCTGTTTTTCTACAAGTACACATGAACTTGTTTTCATTTTATGAAAATATTCTCAATGTTGTTTTTTTGGGTCACCGAACTGTTTTTGCCTCATTTTTGTTCTTTGAAAATGAAAACAACCCCTTAAAACGTTACCGAACGGGGCCTAATAGCTCTTCCTTCCCTACTCTTTAAGTTCTCCGATTCTACAATTTCAATTTCTAGTAAGTAAACATGCAGTAAAGATATCCAAATACAAAACATAAAGAAGCATGGCCCTATACAATACAAAAGAATATGGGCCTAGTCGGTCAATGTTTGGATTTGAATGTCATTTTATTTAGTAATCCCTCGTAAAATCATGGGGGAGCTTTAGTAATATACTCAAAATAGGACCTAAAATTATTTTAAAAAACCATATATGAAATTCACTTTATAAACATACCCAAAAACCATTTACTACATAACAAATAAGTGTTGAACTTCCAATAAATTACATCTCTGCCATTGATTAACTTAAAACAAGCCCAATACAAAAAACAAAAAAAAACAAAAAAAAAAAAACTCAAAACAAGCCTAGCCCATATTTTAAAAAAAAATATACAAAACCATTTCATAGAAGTACATTATTAATACCATGTCATTGAAGTACATTGTTAATACCATGTCATAAAAGTACATTGTTAATAACATGTCATAAAAGTACATTGTTAATACAATGTCATAAAAGTACATTGTTAATACTGTCATAAAATACATTGTTAATACCATATGTCATAAAAGTACATTGTTAATACCATTTTATACAAAAAAACTCAACAAAAAAAACCCAAAAAAGCCCAGCAAGACATCCAATATCCTTTGCAGAAACCACCTCCAATTGTCAACAATTTCACCAGATACAATCGCAAAGCTAAAAGGAAATACCTCTACAAGAAAAAAAAAAAGTATACTGTTAATACTATGTTATAGAACTATCTTCCTAGTAAAAATCACATTATGCATATCATAAATTTCAAGTGCACAGCTATATATAGAGCATGCTTTGTTACTGAAAATATGTTAATACTATGTCATAGAAATCAATTCAGCTGCAAGGTATGAACAGTATAAAAACTGTTCATGCCACTTATTGGAAGTTACCAACTGTACATACCACTTACAGATAACAAATTGTATACTACAAATCAGCTTACCAGCTTTGGTCATTCCAATACCACTGTCAATAATAGTCAAGGTATTGTTGTTTTTGTTGAGGATGATGTGGATGAAGAGCTCTAGCTGACCACCGAGCTTGCTCTTGTTAGTCAAACTCCCAAATCTAATCTTGTCAAGAGCCTACAAACAGAGCATGACATAATGAGCCAAAGGACATTCAATTCAAACAAAAACATTATCGAAAAAACTTATTCTCTACATAGCTTTTCCACATCAATTCAGCAAGAAACAGGAACACTAAAGACTTTTTATAAAGAAATTTGAAAAGTATGCGTGCGACATAAACATTAAAAATAAACTTTCTTATATTCAACTTACAAACGTTTTAACACATTAAAAGAGAACAAAAAGGTAAACAGGGATAGCAAACTTCTGATAGTATGAGAAACTCAAATACCCAATTGACATTCATTATCACTATCATTATCATTAAAAATGAAACAAATACCCAAAGCACTAATCAAAACCCTAATGTGAAATCAAAACCAAGAAATCCATAAGCATATAAGCTACAGTGTTTTTAAGCCATAAGAGAACAACTAAATCAAAAGATAGCTTTTAAATCTTCCTGTACTTGTTTGTTTAGTAATAATGCTCTGATACATTATACCATATTGCAGAGACACTATCTGATAAAGGTCACCTTCATCATGAACCCTACTTGTTGGCTTCAGAATGTTTGCATTTGAAGAACTAATTGCATGCAGATAAGGGCTATACGAGTATCGAGATACAGAACCCCTTGGAGTACATAAATTTTGGTAAAATGTTTTCCCATGATTGTACAGACGCAATCCTTTGCTATGCACAACAGCATGGTTTGTTTGACATACTTTCCCTGCCAATATCAAAGAGTTACAGATAGTGACAAGGGAATCACCTCAGAAGCATCAAAATGAAGATAGTAAGTTATGTTGATCAGCATTCCCAAATTGTCCATCCCTCCATCTATTTCCAATTCGACATATAAATTGTCTAAATTTCTTTGGCTAAATTAAGCAAGTCCTTAATGAACTCAAAGAGATAAAAACATTCCCAAAATTGCTCAGATAACAAATTGCTCAGTACATATATAGATGAATTAAAGGTAGACTTGGTCACGCTCAACCCAAAATTGCTCAGTATATATATTCATACATACATACTGATTGGTGAATTGTTGAATTAAAGGTAGACTTGGCTTAAATTACTACATTCCCTGAAAAATTCAGCAGCAAAATCAACAATTTGCAACCGAAAATTTACCAACATAACCAGATGATAATGCAAAGCAGGAGAAGCAACATGCAACCAAATAAACAAATTCTTTCAGCTCACAAAAATGGAAATTCGAAAATAAAATTATAAAATTCAAACCACATGCATGCATTAATTCCACCGATAAGCTACAATTCACAAAACGCAACCAAAATCAAAATACCAAAAACTAATAAGAACAAAAACATCAGTATAAGGTAGTGAAGCAACAATACCTGAGTAACTGGTATTTTCAAAAACCACATATTTGCCTCAGTAACTGGAGGAACTCATCATTTGTATCAGCCTTCAAATCCTTGTTAATGGCATTGCCAAACTCATTGTTGTAGTAATTCTAGGCAGCAATGTAGTTGAAGATGTTTGAACAAATCACTTCCAATTCAATTCAAGAACTTGAATAACAATAGAAGATAAAGACGATACGTTTCAACTAGCCAATTTGACATTTGAGAGCACAATCAGATTAAGAATGAGTTTTGGAGGTTGAAGGTTTGTACCTTGCGCACGTCTCCAGATGTACGGTATGCAACATCTGGCTCTGGAAGAATCGTCATCAGGGCCGGTTATGAGATTTTCAAGGCCCAGGCAACACCGAAAATAGGCCCTATATATATATATATATATATACCGCACAAGAAAAATCTATGTGGATGTATAATATTATAAAATGAGATCTACATAATATCATTTATTTTATATATATCTCTATATAAGAAAGGATCGAAGACAAAAAGAAAATGAGAGACATATCTCTCGTAATATTATAAAGCGAGATGTATCTATGTGGTTTTTTTTTATATATCTCTACATAATATTATAAAATGAGAGATGTATATAAAAGCATTGGAGTAATAAAAAGAACCTGCTTATTTTATATACATCTCTCTATAAGAAAACGATGGAAGACCCATAAAATCAAAAGAAGCATTAAACTACTAAATTTGCATACTTGAAGACAAAAAAAAGCAAAAGGAAGGAAACACAATGCTGGAATTCGAGACTTGGGAAGCAATTGAATTAAAAACCACGCCTAACCAACAGCGCTGGCGTTACTTTATGTCAATGTATCTTTTATTTTATTTATATAACCGTTTAATATGACCTGACAATGACAAAAAAATAATAATTTGGGGGCCTCCTTGGCGGGGCGGGGCGGTGCAACGCCTCGGCTCGGGCGGGCCTGATCGTCATAGTCGGCATTGATGAACAGGAAATCCTAGTTGAAAATCGAGAACAGGATGGATCTGGTCATTTTGGAATATATCGTCGCGGAAATCGGCGATCCGTCACAGGGTTGGTGCGGCGAAAGAGAAATCGTCTTCATCTTCGTTCTTCTCGGAATCACCACCTGCCGTGATTACGAACACCTTCATTCTCTTCCATTTCCGACTTCTCCTTCTCGTTCAATCATAGACAATTTGGGGGTTTTGAGGGTTTGAGGCTTGAAGAGAGAGAGAGAGAGAGAGAGAGAGAGAGAGAGAGAGAGAGAGAGAGAGAGAGAGAGAGAGAGAGTTGGGAACTTGGCAGCTTAGCGTTGAGAGTTGGTGGTGGGGAGATAACATCACATATGGTCGCTTTGGGTTTTTCAATATGAATTCAACAACAAAGGGTAAGATCGGAAATCAAATATTAAGTAAACCCAAAAAAAGATAGCTGGCAATAATAAGGTGTATTTATAAAGTTTATTTTATGTATGATAGGGTGTATTTATAAAGTTAGTTTCATATATGGTTTCTCTATGATTCTATAGCTAAAAATGGGTTCTTTATAGTTATTTACTCTTTTTAGCTATAAAATAAAGTGTAAGTGGATAAAAATTTGGGAAAATCAGTTATCTTAAAAAATATAAATAGAAAGTAAAATAAGAGCGAATTTTCCCGCGAGATTGGGCCGAGTGAGAGAGAATGTCAGGCAGCGAACAAGAGCGAACAACAAAGTCAGGGGCGGAGGAGCAGTCGCTGAGGGTAGCAGTAGCCATTTCTCTTCTCCGATCAAAGCTTCTTCAAAAGCAGCAAAAGCATCCTCCTCCTCCTCCTGTTGATCAATCCGACGCTCTCCGATGGAAGCGAAAGGTCTCTCTCGTCTCTTTCAACGCACACACCTTCCGATTCGATCACAATTTTTGTTAAATTGCTTTCAGAACCTAATTAACTGAGTTGTACTTCAGGCTAAGGAGCGAAAGCAAGCGCTTTTGAGACTCCGACAAGATCTCAACGAAGCTGAAGGTCCTCCTCCTAGCTTACGCCTCTCTCTCTCTCTCTCTCTCTCTCTCTCTCTCTCTCTCTCTCTCTCTCTATCTCATTTTCTTCATGCGTGATTAATACTTAATTTACAGGTTTATGCATAAGCTTGTACTGTCTTTTCGGTTTCAGATGCTTCGCAGTGCGACTTGTTCCCGCAAAGCGCTTCTTGCAAGTGTTATTTCTTTGATAATTTGGGGAAACTAAGCCCTAATAAGCGGCTTCCAGATCCTTCTCAGTGCAGATTCAATGATGTCTTGCGATGCAGATTTCTCAGACACGGTTGGTCCTCATCAACGCATCCTTTTTCTCGTATTCTGATCAACTCTGCATAATGTATGCACTTCTTTAATTCTAACAACTGCTATTCTTCAAAAAATAAAATAAAATAAAATCGCAGTACGTTTTAAGGAAAGGAGAAGAAGAACTAGTAGTTCATCCCAGAGACGCCATTTTGCAGGTGAATACATAATTATGATCAACTAGTGTAACTCAAATTATACTCCTATTTGGCTTTAATTTAATTTTCTGGCTAATAATCCTAATATATGTTATACCTACCCTTATTCTGGCATATAATTCATCCATTTTGTGAGGGAATATATTGGAGCTTAGCAATTTAGGGTTTTTTGGAAATTTATTTGCTTTTGTATAATCTGGTTTGATGCATTTAGTAATTTCTAGTGCAGACATAAACAGTGAAGATGAAATGGAGCAGCTTAGGGCCTCAGTCGATTTTCTTGTGGAGCTTTGTGAAACCGGTTCTCCTGTTAGATCCACATCTTACTTTTATTAATTTGCAGTTTAGCTACTTATTGCGGTGTTTATGTAATCATACATTTTCATTATAACTTTGGTCTATTGGAATTTCAGGTGGAGGGGGCCAATGTTGCAAATTCGTCGCACCAAGCTGCAGACTTTATTTTAGGTAGCAAAATTTTTATTTCTTCCTTCTGATTATTTGAGTTTAATGGTATCTACATTCTGAGAATTTTCCAAATTAATGCTATCTATAGATTAGACTCACTGAATTAATGTATCCAAATTTTTAACCTCGTTTAGTTGTATTCTTTAATTCTGATAAGAGTGTTTCTGAAGGGGATTATACTTCTTTTTAATTATTCCATAGTCAAAATAAAAAGATATATCTAGATAATAGGTTGACTATAAACGCAGGAAAACAAACTACAAATTAAGTATAAAGGTCTCAAGAATCTTGCTGAAATTTTTGCTTAGATTCTGGAATATACATTGAGCTTCATTTTGGGTTTGTTTAGCATCACCACATGGAACATCCGTGATTGTGGGTAATAATTTGGCCAGTGTGGGAATGCCCTGTTATCTCTTAAGTTTCTCTTTGCCTTTTCCAGGTTGCAGTGTTTCCATCACCTGCCACCTTTGCTTGTATATATTTTTCTAAATGCATTATGTCTATTTCTTGAAGCTTCATTGAAGAACCTGTTATCAGTGGCAATGAATGTGGAACTCATAGAAGGAATTATCAGCAGCTTAATCACGCGTTTGGTTAGAAGGATGTGTTGCCCCTTGCAAGGAAACGGTAAACTGTTGTTTGTGGTTGGGTTCTGTTAATATTTTCAGCATTATAATCCTGCACATTTTAAAATTTATTCAAATTGTATATTTTTGTCACCCTATGATGGCATTCACCATTAATCATATCGCATTATGGCTGGCTATAATTTTCTTTTTCAAGGATAATAGGATGTTACATTTATGCTTTTTCTTTGATTGTTAATATATCATTTCTCTAATTATGTTACTAATCATTTGTTCCAGCATCAAAACACTCTGAACCTGATGCTCAGTTTTTCGTTCAGCACTTGATCCGAAAGCTTGGAAGTGAGCCCTACATTGGTCAACGTGCATTATTCTTAGTATCTCAGAGAATCTCTGTTCTTGCAGAGAATTTCCTTTTCGCAGATCCATTTGATGATGCTTTTACAAACATGCATCAATGCATGTTCATGCTGTAAGTATTCTACAAAATACATTCTTGACTGATCATCTCTCCAATTTTTTCATTGGTTTTGTAAAAATTGTTATCCACTAGGGCCTGAAAGCCAACTTGCTTTTCAGTAACATTTAAACATGAGAACTATTAATTGAATCCAGCATCCTCATATTCCTCAACAATTTGGGTATAAAACCTAGTTCGAGCATCTATAATCCCAATATTTGAATAGAAAGGCATCACAATAGAAAGTTCAGGTTCCTCTTTTGAGTGGCCAAAATCTGTTAGAGATTCATTAGTTCCCGAGACAAGAAGGCATCCTACCCTCTTCGCTTCTCTTCCATTGAGTCTGCACAATTGTGGATGGTTACTGAGTCAGTTGCATAATTTTAACCTGCATTATCTTTATAGTGGATTGTTCTAACTTCTACCAGCCACTATTATTGCCAAGTTATAGAGTGGCTATGGCCTTATGCGGAAAATTATATTTTCTGATGGTAAACCACATGAAATTTTTGTGCAATCCAATTTGCCACACTTCTCTAGAGGGTGTAGGGAACTTGTTTTAATAATCTTGAACTGTGACCACATACATCTCTTCCCAGTGAAATGTGTTTCTGATATGACTTTCTTGTAATAAGTTAAAATAAGCCTCTCTCATCTGTTTATGCATATGACAGGATCCAGCTTACAGAGTTTTTGGTATCCGATTACCTATCAGAATGGTCAAAGGATGAAGGTTTTGACACCAGTGAGTTATTCTCTAAATTGCTACGCATTTCACAAGCTTTAAGAATCTTTTTGTTGGTACCGTGACTAACCGAGCAACTAGAAGCAACTCTAAGCAACATCAAGAGTCCCACATCGACAAAGAACAAGAGGTGAAGACTCCCTTCACCTATAAAAGCGAGGCCACCCTTCACTTAAAAGGAGGACCCTCACAGGACTAGGATTTGGAGACACTCTCTTGGACTTGGATCTTGGGCCACCAACTTGGGCTTTGGGCTTTTCCTCCCCATTTTCCCTTCACTTCGGGTCTAATCCTTGTACAAAATGCAAACAAACATTACTATAACGGTGAACATCTATCTCTGTGGACGTAATTTCATCATTCGGTAAACCACGTATATCTTGTCTTGTGCATGCTTATTTACTTTACCTATGCTAAGGCCCTTGCCTTCACACATCAACCACCATCTCACACCTATCTAAGTTGAATCCACTTTTGGACATCAACGCTTGGCGCCGTCTGCGGGAATTGACACAAGAAGCTTATGTCGTTCTTCCATTCCTCAAGTGCTCTTCGACACCCTACCATGTGCCTTCGGCAACTTCCTACGCCATCGGCCCGCCAGCTCGCCTCGCTCTCGGCCCTACGCTTTCAGCCCTACCGACCTCGACCTCGACTCTCGACCCTCGTCTTCGGCCTCCCACCACTACTATGGCACCCCCGTGCCTTTGGCTGCTTCATCCACATACATTGCCTTCGCACCCCTTGTCTCCGGCTTGCTACTTCGGCACTTCGCGCCCGCACTCCACTGCGCACTCGTGCCGTTGCTTTGATCACCCACCCTCCTTGAATATCCTTTGCCCTTGGCCTACGCTTTGGCCTCGCTTCTTTTGGCAACTTATTGCCTTGACTGCTTCACCAGTTCTTGGCCAACATCCTTTGCCCATGGCCTCGCTTCCTGGCAACTTGTGCCTGCTCGATCACTCCAAATTCTTCCGGCTACTGCTCCTAATCATTCTAAGCAACATCCTTTGCCCTTGGCCTACGCGCCGCACCGCACATCGGCACTTGCACCTTTGGTCCGCACCTTCGGCTCTGCGCCTTTAGCCCGCACATTCGGCTTCTCTACCATCGTATCGCAGATTCGGCACTTGCACCTTCGGGTCCGCACCTTCGTCTCTTGCGCCTTTAGCCCGCACATTCTGGCTTCTCTACTATCAGCCCGCACCTTCACTCGCACATTCGGCTTCTCTACCATCACCGCACCTTCGGCTCGCACATTCGGCTTCTCTACATTGGCTGCTCCTTCCGCAGACGCGTGCCTCTGCTTACTCATTTAACACCCTTAGCCTTTGGCCTTTACTCTTCGGCCCGTGCCTTTGGCCTCCGCTTCCTTGATACTCTTGTGCCTTTTGGTACATCGCTTTGCGACATAAGCTTTGCGCGTTAAGAACACCATTTGCCTTTTTGGCCTTCACCTTCGCTCCGTGCTTTGAGTCTCCTTTCTATACTCGTGCCTTGGCACATTGCCTGCGACATTCAAGCTTTGCGCCGCTGGGCAACACCTTTGCCTTTGGCCTTCATCTTCGGCCCGTCCCTTCAAAGACCCCATGCCTTTGGCCTACTCCTTGGCACAACCCCGTGCCTAGGCAATTCGCCTTGCAACATGCAAGCTTCGCGCCTTCGACCCTCCATGCCTTCGGCCTCCTCCTTCGGCACCTCGTGCCTACAGGTCGCTTTGCAACATGCAAGCTTTGCGCCTTCGGCCCCTGTGCCTTCGACCTATACATTCGGCACCTCGTGCCTAGGCAATTCGCCTTGCAACATGCAAGATTTGCGCTATTTGGCCCCCTATGCCTTCGGCTATACCTTCGGCACCTCGTGCCTAGGGCAATTCGCCTTGCAACATGCAAGCTTCGCGCCGGCCTCCTCCTTGGCACCTCGGTGCCTAGACACATCGCCTTGCGACATACAAGATTTGTGCCTTCAGTACACTTTGCGCCCCTATGCCTTCGGCCTATACCTTCGACACCCAAGAGTGTTTCGGCCTATACCTTCGGCACTCGTGCCTAGGGCAATTACCTTTGCAACATGCAAGCTTTGCGCTTTGGCCCTATATGCCTTTGGCCTATACCTTCGCACCCAGTGCTTTCGGCCTATACCTTCGGCACTCGTGCCTAGGCAATTCGCCTTGCAACATGCAAGCTTTGCGCCTATTGGCCCCCTATGCCTTCGGCCTATACCTTCGCCCCCCAGTGCCTTCCCTATACCTTTGGCACTCTAGTGCCTAGGCACATCAGCATCTCCATTTCACCCCAAGCCTCGGACTTTCGAGACCTTGCTCTTCAACCAGGTCTCCACCTTCTGAGACACTAGCTCCTCAAACAAAGGCTCGAGCCTCGCCTTCAAGACCTAGCTTCTCACTCAAGGTCTCCACCTTCGCACCTAGCTCCTCAGCCCAAGGCTCTCCACCTTCGGCACATAGCTCTCACTCAAGCCTCGAACCTTGGTACCTAGCTCCTCACTCATGCCTCGGCCTCACCATCTTCATGTGCTTGGTTTCACTTATGGTTTAGCCCAAGCCTCTGCAAGACCTACTTACCTTGACACTAGCTCCGAGCCTCGACCTCACAATCTCCATATGTGCTCGACTCTTCATTCGAGATCCTTCTAAGGGGGACTTAATGGTTCAAGTCACCATGTGCCAAAGCTTCAAAGGGAGGTCCAAAATGGCCTCAAGGCCATGATGATGTCATCGTTGCCGTTCGGCATGGAGCTAGCCCATCTCCCCAAGGGCTCCTTCTTCGACAATGAGCCAAACCCCAAAGTGACATCACTATGGGTTGAAGACTTAGGATGAAGGGACATGATGACATCATCATGTGCCAAAGCTTCAAGGGAGGAGGTCCAAAATGGCCTCAAGGCCATGATGATGTCATCGTTACCGTTCGGCATGGAGCTAGCCCATCTCCCAAGGGCTCGCTTCTTCGACAATGAGCCAAACCCTAAAGTGACATCACTATGGGTCGAAGCCCAAGGATGAAGGGACATGATGACATCATCATGTGCCAAAGCTTCGCGGAAGTCCTAAATTTCCTCAAGGCCAAAGTGACATCACTATGGGTTGAAGACTTGGGATGAAGGGACATGATGACATCATCATGTGCCAAAGCTTCAAAGGAAGTCCCAAATTTCCTCAAGGCCAAAGTGACATCACTATGGGTTGAAGACTTGGGATGAAGGGACATGATGACATCATCATGTGCCAAAGCTTCAAAGGAGGTCCAAAATGGCCTCAAGGCCATGATGATGTCATCGTGCCGTTCGGCATGGAGCTAGCCCATCTCCCCAAGGGCTCCTTCTTCGACAATGAGCCAAACCCCAAAGTGACATCACTATGGGTTGAAGACTTGGGATGAAGGACATGATGACATCATCATGTGCCAAAGCTTCAAAGAAGTCCCCAAATTTCCTCAAGGCCAAAGTGACATCACTATGGGTTGAAGACTTGGGATGAAGGGACATGATGACATCATCATGTGCCAAAGCTTCAAAGGGAAGTCCAAAATGGCCTCAAGGCCATGATTATGTCATCGTTGCCGTTCGGCATGGAGCTAGCCCATCTCCCCAAGGGCTCCTTCTTCGACAATGAGCTAAACCCCAAAGTGACATTACTATGGGTCGGCCCAAGGATGAAGCGGGACATGATGACATCATCATGTGCCAAAGCTTCAAAGGAAGTCCCAAATTTCCTCAAGGCCAAAGTGACATCACTATGGGTTGAAGACTTGGGATGAAGGGACATGATGACATCATCATGTGCCAAAGCTTCAAAGGAAGTCCCAAATTTCCTCAAGGCCAAAATGACATCACTATGGGTTGAAGACTTGGGATGAAGGGACATGATGACATCATCATGTGCCAAAGCTTCAAGAAGTCCCAAATTTTCTCAAGGCCAAAGTGACATCACTATGGGTTGAAGACTTGGGATGAAGGGACATGATGACATCATCATATGCCAAAGCTTCAAAGGAGGTCCAAAATGGCCTCAAGGCCACTATGATGTCACACATGCCGTTCTGGCCATGAGCTAGCCCAACACCCCAGGCTCTTCCTTTTAAAAAAATAAAAATAAAAATAAAAATAATAATATTTGCCCCAAAAAAAAAAAGTGACATCACCGACGTCACCATGGACGTTCGGCCATCTTTGGTCTGAAGGCCAAAATCGCCTTGGCGAGAAAAAAAAAAAATTTCTTTTCTTTTTCATTAGTCAAACTTGCAAACCACTTGGGTTTTGGTTGCAAGTTCCTCTCTTCAAATGTCCTTCTTACTTAGGGACTTGGGGACTAGGTAGTGCACCATACGCTTACCTAGAAGATGAACTACGGTGTTGCTCTAAGCTGCAGTGCACTAAAATTACAAGTCCCAAGTAAGAAGTACCTTCTTACTCGCGAACTTGGGGACTATTGTTGGTGCGACTAACGAGCAACTTAGAAGCAACTCTAAGCAACATCAAGAGTCCCACATCGACAAAGAACAAGAGGTGAAGACTTCCTTCACCTATGTAAAAGGAGGCCACCCTTCACTTAAAAGGAGGACTCTCCGCGGACTAGGATTTGGAGACACCATATCTTGGACTTGGATCTTGGGCCACCAACTTAGGCTTTGGGCTTTCCTCCCCATTTTTCCCTTCACTTTGGCCTAATCCCTCAGACAAACGCAACAAACATTACTATAACGGTAACATCTATCTCTGGACGAAATTCATCATTGAGTGAGCCAATCCACGATATCTCTTGGCTCTTGTCGCTTATTTACTTTACACATCTAAGGCCCTTGCCTTCACATCAACCACCATCTCACACCTATCTAAGTTGAATCCAATTTTGGACATCAACATTTTTGGTTTTGCTTTTGTTTTTTGGTCTCACGCCAGATTGAATTTGAACAATTCCAAGATCATTCCAAACCAAACAGAATTTCACAAACCCCCGTGACATAGCATAAGCATGCATAGCACTCGTTTTTGCACAAAGAAATTTAAGGAAATATAATGCAGCTATGCAGATTACGTTGCAGACATATTGCAAAACATTTTCTTTGACTAGATAGATGGTCTTAGATGAAGCATAGGCATATTGACTGACCTGAGAAATAATTTTGATGATTGTGGTGATATTGCAGTGGTCTTCGAAGAATGGGTAGCATCAATGGTTCAAGCACGCAAGGCATTACAAATTTTGGAAAGCAGAAATGGGGTCTATGTGTTATACATGGAACGAGTCATAGGTGAGTTGGCAAGACATGTCAGCCTAAATATGTCCCTGCACAAGTTCAAACGCGAAATTCTTGATAGCCTGTTGTTCCACCACTGACTGACCCCAATTCTTCTTTCTTTCTTATACTCTTGAGTATGAGACTCACTCTAAAACAAACAAATCATGATTTCCGATTTGACAGAATTTTTGTACATATCTTTTTTGGGTTTCCAAATCCTATTTTTTAATACAAATACAAACACTGTTTTTGGTTGAGGAGGATCTTATTAGCAAGCAATTCAAAGAAGATAAGAGCGACGTTTAGCTGATATCACAAATGATAGTGCTAATTCTTTTCATTTCTTGTCTATACCGTGGACCCATTTGTCACGCATAATTTACTGATGGGTGAAGTGAAGATAATATAGAATAGATGACTGGTATGTGGATAGAAATGATTCCTTGTCGCTTGTGTGCCAAGTCCTTTTCTTCACTGGGATTGTTTCTTTCCTTGTGGCATGGGCCCATGGCATCTTCCTTTTCTTCTCCTATATCAAAACCGCATCAATTAAAATTCATTTGTTTAATTAATTGTCAAAGATATTCAAAGCTTTCGGCTGAATTACACTGGACACCATTGCCCCCATGAAGTGACCTATTCATGCTGCCCGTTCAACTTTGGCGTCTAATCTGTAATATCCATATGTTATATAGTATTGGTGTAGTAGTTGACTTATTTAGCATATTGCTCAACGCTTAGCAGCAGCAGCAGCAGCAGAGCAGGCCAGGGCAAAGCAAGAAGACAGGCATGTTGAGTGAGATGAAATCACACCGCGTACTCAGTCTCTCGCTCTTTCTTCTTCTTCTAATATTCTGTCAATCGCTTCTAAGTTCAGCCCATGGAGATGGAAGTGGAGGTGGTACAACAACTACTAGTACTATTACTAGGGTGGTGATTGTTGGGGAGCAGCAAATGCAGAAGCAGCAGCAGCAGCCACCACTGCCAGCTGCAAATTACCATGTCAGTAATTTGCTTCACACAACTCGGAAGCTTAAGCTTGGGGTTCACATGAAAATAACCCGTAGCGTTCCGAAGGTTCCTCGTGTCAAAAAATCATCCGCCATTGCAACTCAGATGACACCTTCCCTTCCTGTCGCTTGTTTTCTTTCTTCATTATCCCTCCTTTCTTTGTTTCTGTTATAGGATAGGAGGAGCTGGATATCATATATACCTGCTAGAAATATTATGTTTGTTTTTCCAACAACAATCATCATCAATATAAGCTTGAAATATTATGTTTGTTTCAATTGGCAACAAGTTACAAAATTACCATTATTCTTTTCTTTACATGCATGTATGTACGAATTGGCTGCCTACTTTAGATTTAGAAAGCTGAATTCTGATTCCTAACCCATTCCCGAAAATCAATCTAACGAAGACGAGAATCAAATTTCCGGCCCCAGCTAGCACATTTGTATCCTTTGGGGAAAGAAAAGGTCATTGTCACATCTCTTTTTCTTAGAATAATATGAATGGTACAAACATACATGGAGTCGGAATCCACCATCCATGTATCATGTATGTTGTTCAAATAGTTATGACCTCTGAGACTGAGTCTGATTGTTAAAACCCTCGAGGACAACATGACAATCTCTTCAAACAACACCTATTAGTTTAACACATGGACCACCACCGCCTCCGCCACCACCGTCCTCCTAATTACTAATTATTAGTGCCGGGTAGTATTTATTTACTGTATATTTAGACTTAGTCGGAGGAATTTCAGAGGTAGCTAGCTTCCTTGGTTTATATAGTATAAATACTTTCCTTCCACCCATCGAATCACTTTGACTTTACAGACTTGAGAAAAGCCATTCCTCTTTTCTTTGAGTTGAGGCCTCTCCAACAAACAAGGCATCACATTCGCTTACATTTTTCAAAGTGATTTCTTCATCTTGCTTTCAGAAAGAAAGGGTATGTTTTATTACTTTAAGAAATAATGTGTTAATGGGTGAATTTGTACCTAACGGATTAAGACATAATCACACACATAACACAAGTGTTTGAGTGGTTCACCCATAACGGGGCTACATCCACTATAGTTTATAGCTTTGTATTTATATTTGAGTATGGTTTACATTGTGTATGAAAGAGAGAGGCTTGAGAGCCTTTGTAAGAGAAAAGAGAGAGTTTGGGAGAGCTCTTGGAGAAGTGGCAGCTGCTGGTCCCTTTTTTTGGAGGTGGTGAGCTCCCTTTTATAGTCTAAGTAGTGGTAGAGAATACATGGCTATCCTTGATTTGGGGTCTTTGCATGTCTACCCTAGATTTGGGGTCTTTGGGCATGGAGAAAGCATGGGAGAGAGTATGACTAGCTACTCATTGTTTGGTGGGATGTGAGGTATGACAAGCAAATGCTATCCCTTGTTTTGTGGGATTTGCTTAGGCCAACATGGTGTCAACAGAAGCCCCAAATAAGACCAGTGTCTGGTCGAGCCGAGCACATATCTGTTGGAGGTGGTGAGGCCGAGCCGAGCACATATCTGTTGGTGTGGGATTTGCTTAAGAATGAGGTGAGGTTAGCATGGTGTCAACAAAAGCCCCCAAGTTCATAGTCAAGAATAGGTTCTTGGTTGGGGACTTTCAAGTAAGACCAGTATCTGGCCGAGCCGAGCACAATATGGGGATAATATAACCGAGCCGAGCATATATATGAAGATCATTGTCCTTATCCTTCAGCATGGCGAGACATATTGGAGGTAGTATGGCCGAGCCGATCATAATATGGAGATAATATGGCCGAGCCGATCATAATATGGAGATAATATGGCCGAGCCGATCACAATATGGAGATAATATGGCCGAGCTAAGTAAATATCACATAATGTTGTGATGATGGTGTTGTATGTAATGACTTGATGATGATGTATGATGTGTCATGGTGGCGATGTATGCCATGCAATGATGACGATGAAATGTATATGTATATATGTTTATGGCATGATGGTACGATGACAATGCACACACTATTTGATAATTAGATAATAGTGGGTATGTGTAATCCCTTACTTGCGTTGAGATAGTCATCACCTGAGCCGAGCCGAGCACATATATGGAGAATTTTCCTTCTCTTTAAGAACGTCGGGACATATTGGAGATAGTGTGGCTGGGTTGGTCATTCCAAGTGTAGATGACCATGCAAGGTGGTCGGGTCGGTAGTTCGACGTGGTAGACCATGCAGGTGGTCTGTAGTTCGATGTGGAAAACCATGCAAGGTGGTCGATAGTTCGACGTGGTAGATGACCATGCAAGGTGGTTGGGTCGGTCATTTCACGTGGCAGGTGACCATACAAGGTGGTCGTAGATGACCATGCAAGGTGGTCGATCGTTCGACGTGGTAGACCATGCAAGGTGGTCGATCGTTCGACGTGGTAGACCATGCAAGGTGGTCGGTCGGTCATTACACGTGGTAGGTAACCATGTAAGGTGGTCGTAGATGACCATGCAAGGTGGTCCGTTAGTTCGACGTGGTAGGTGACCATGCAATGTGGTCGAGTCAGTCCTTCCATGTGGAAGATGACCATGCAAGGTGGTCGGTAGTTCGACGTGGTAGAACATGCAAGGTGGTCGGGTCAGTCATTCCATGTGGTAGGTGACCATGCAAGGTGGTCGGTCTTTCGATGTGGTAGACCATGCAAGGTGGTCTGGTCGGTCATTCCACGTGGTAGGTGACCATGCAAGGTGGTCGGTGGTTCGACGTGGTAGGTGACCATGCAATGTGGCCGGGTCGGTCCTTCCACGTGGTAGATGACCATGCAAGGTGGTCAGGTCGGTCATTCCACGTGGTAGGTGACCATGCAAGGTGGTCGTAGATGACCATGGACCTGGTCACTGATGGTTGTAAGCATCGGGGCGAGCCAAGGTTTAAGAGACCTGGTTGGCAGATGAGATCGAGCCAAGCTCTTCAAATGGTATTCCATTTCCGCCACCAAAGGGAAATAAGGGAGAACCAGGTTTGGTTACCTTGGTTGCTGAAGGTGCTTCATGATCAGTAAAAAAATGGTGAGAACGACATGGATCTTTGCTGCATTTCCCACAGACGGCGCCAAATGTTAATGGGTGAATTTGTACCTAACGGATTAAGACATAATCACACACATAACACAAGTGTTTGAGTGGTTCACCCATAACGGGGCTACATCCACTATAGTTTATAGCTTTGTATTTGTATTTGAGTATGGTTTACATTGTGTATGAAAGAGATAGGCTTGATAGCCTTTGTAAGAGAAAAGAGAGAGCTTGGGAGAGCTTTTGGAAAGTGGCAGCTGCTGGTCCCTTTCCTTGGAGGTGGTGAGCTCCCTATTATAGTCTAAGTAGTGGTAGAGAATGCATGGCTATCCTTGATTTGGGGTCTTTGCATGGCTACCCTTAATTTGGGGTCTTTGGGCATGAAAAAAGCATGGGAGAGAGTATGGCTAGCTACTCCTTGTTCGGTGGGATGTGAGGTATGACAAGTAAGGGCTATCCCTTGTTTGGTGGGATTTGCTTAGGCCAACATGGTGTCAATAGAAGCCCCAAGTAAGACCAGTGTCTGGTCAAGCCGAGCACATATCTGTTGAAGGTGGTGAGGCTGAGCCAAGCACATATCTGTTGGTGTGGAATTTGCTTAAGAATGAGGTGAGGTTAGTATGGTGTCAACAGAATGTGTGCTTGTATGGCTTTATACCTGCATTGTGAATCAATACTCAATCTCTGGAGAGTGCAAAACAACACATGCATCACGCATATGCCTGGTTTATTTTACTACTGCTTAATTAGAATCTATCTTTATCCACCGGCCACCAAAACCCCATTCAACTTTTTTAATATTCTTTTCCTTTTCCTTTCTGTTTTTGCCTAGTGCTTAATTCTAAACAGAGAGAGTGACAAGTCTATTTAAGTGTCCCTCTTCCTCAGCTCCTAACTGTGAAACTTAGTTACAAATTAGAACCCAATTGAGCGGACATGAGGAGGAGAGAATTACTCATATGGTCCTTTTCCATTCTGTGCCTCCTGGCTCAGTCTACATGTGAAAGCCCTTTCACACCTACAACTGGAGATTCTGGACCTCTCAAGCAGCATGATCAACTTAGGGTTAAGGGTAAGCATAAAAATTCAGTCTTCATAGCTCAATTGATCTCGTCGTTCTTTTCCCTAATTAATATCGTTGTAAGATCTGCAGATATACATGAAATGACGACAAGATCAAGTAGAAAAAGCCATGAAATACCATATGGGAGAATGCATCAAGTTCATCATCTAAGGACTTCCCAGAAAGCAAGGGCAATCTATGGTGGTGCCTCTGACCTTAAGCGGCCCCGTACCAAACGTAATGCATCAAGCTCTGTACCGGTTAAACCCACCCTCGCTTTAATCCTCTCGGCACTGGCCGTGCTTATATTTTCTTTGTATAAATTTTAATTGCTTGGGGTGTGGAAGTTTTGTGATAAAACTCTTTCATGTTAAAAGGCCTCTTTTTAAATCCATTGCCCTAACCTGCTTCTATCTACATCCTAGAACATCACTTATTGAAGAAGTATTTCAGATATTTCTTCCCTTCTTCCCCTGTTGTTCATGCAAAGGCAAAGAAAGAAGGGAAGAAATTTCTTTCTTCACCAAAGCGCATATCAATACTACGGAAAAAACAGAAACAAAAAAGCAAGTGACAAGGCTATGTTAAAAAAGAAGGCAGAAACATGGTTAACATTTCTTCACCTTCTCTGCAAAATTAAAAGTATGATACCAACTACAAAGAGGAAGCATTCGTATTACTCGATGGTTGTTTATACATAAATTCCATAAAATCTGAATTATTAATACATGACAATATTTTAGATAAGTAGAAATCAAATAGATACAGAACCTTTTTAAAGAGCTTCACACACCAGCATATACAATATGTTTTCCCACAATTGATCAGATCACCATAGACTTGGTCATACATATTTTATTTCCAAGCTTAGCAGTTTAGATTCTGAAAACATCTGTCTGGAATCTCTCGTCATACAGCCTCCAATGGCTGTACCTCTCTGTATGGAACACTGACCTGGGGATGTAAAAATTTGGCTTTTTAATCTCCTTCAAATTCTTCAGATTGGATGTTGCATTCTCAATATCGCGACTGGTCAAGTTTACACACCCAAACAAATCCAAGTACTCAAGATTTGGACATCCTACAGATATCAAAGCAAGCCCTTTAGCCGATACCTTGGAGAACCGAAGTTCAAGGTGCTCCAAAATGGGCATAGATTTGCCAATTGCAGCAGCTTCTGAATTTCCATCCTGAGGGCAGGTTTTTAAGTACTCATCAGGAACAACCCCAGCGTGCTCGGAAGGATCTAACCAATTCATTAAATTCCTTTTCAATATTTTGAGATTTGGGCAATTCCTTCCAATCAACACCAGAGACTCATGAGATATTTCATGGCAATAGCTGATGTCAAGTTCCCGGATCATGGGGCACCGAAAAGCTATGTCAGCCATGGATGAATCAGTTACATTCGGGCAGCTCTTGATTGAAAGAACCTCGAGGTTCGGGCACCTAAAGGCACATACCGATTTGGCAATTTAAATTACAACTAACCAGTAACAACCTATGGAAAGTTTAAGATGGCAACATGCCAAACTTCATGAATCAAATTAACAAATAAAAAGTAAGAACTGAAGCTTCAAAATGCAATATTTGGCAAAAACACACTTTCACCGTCCAGTCAGGCTCTAAGTCTTAACTCTAAAACAAAGAAATTTGAAACCAACCGTAGATGCTGAAAACATTGTTAATCAATTGAGGCTAGTCTCATCATAATTCATAATCCAAACCTTCCTGACGAAAAAATATACATCTAACCTTAAGCTCACCATACACCAATCAAGAGCAGAACTTTAGGCCGAAAACACATAACCAAAAAAGAAGAAAAAAAGTTTTAGCACCCAACCCAACTAATTCCAGGCCACAGACAATCAAAACTCAAAATTGAACAACAATAACCAGCTTTGTCTAATTCAAAATAGATAAATAAATTTCGTCTGGTTATAGAAATGATGATATACATATTTATATAGGGTGTAAGGGTACCTTTGAGCGACGAAAGAGAGAGAGTGATTAGAGCAGTGGGTGGTACGAATGTGTCGAAGCGAGCCAGCGCTCCAATCAACGACAGATTGGAGAATGGAATCAACCCTTCTCTCGAACTCCGGGGTCCACCAGCGAGCGGACTCGAAGTGAGGCTGGAGGTCGAAGGCGGAATTGAGGCAAGGCTCCTTGCACGCCTGCAGCCATGACTTGCAGACCAGCATCGCCCCACGCCAGCGCTGCTCCAGGCTGACCCGACCCAGTATGTTGATCAGGCACTCCTGGGTCAACTCGGCCCAGTCCGATCCGGACTCGGGCACTGTTTCTTCCTTGTTGGTTGTATCCATTAGTTACATTTGCCGGTTGGGTCGGTTGGATTGGAATGAGAGAGAGTGTCATACGGACGGGCAAGTTATATAAAAATGGACTATGGGCATGGGTGTAGATGTCATTTTACGTGGAAGATAGTTCCAAAATTTAGCACGTGTCGCTGTTGTGGCTAACTACTGTTCTGCCTATGCTGATGCCTATTCCTATCCTATCTATCCTATCACAGGATCAAGGGCGGCTCCTCATCGTGAATCATGATCCGCTTGTTTTTATGTCTATTTAGATGAAACGTCATATTTTCAATAAACTTTTTTATGAGCACATGATGATTCCATTCATGTAATAATGTAAGGAAAATAGTTTGCGAAGAGAGAGAGAGAGAGAGAGAATTGAAATTATATACAAAATTGTTCCGTTCGATTAGAAAATAATAATTAAAAAAAGATTTGTATAAACTTTGGTGTATAAAGAAATAATTTGATTTCCTTTCCCTTTGAAGTAAAGCGTGCTTAATTTAATTCAATCAGATAATCTGGTAGACTGGTAGATTGGTAGACTGGTAGAGGGGTAGATGTTGTCTGGAATTAAATTCAAGGAGTAGGTCAATATATCATATCTATCTGTTGGAGCCTCTCCTCCCTCCTCCTCCTAGAGCTACAATACAAGTGATTTACAAATAGAAACCGACACAAGGGCTTGATGTTTGTTTTGTATCTAAATTCACAATTCTCCTCCCTTGTTGTGATGGACAGACATTATGCATATCTCTGGGATGGGCTATATATCATCTTCAACCCTAAACACAATTACTTACTTGCTCTCCAAATTGGGATTGGCTTGCTCTTCCCGTTCACAGCAGCAGCAACAACCAAGCAACTGAGTGTAATCTTAATGTGTAAGTTACCCATCCATACCATTACTATACATAAAGACTTGAACAAGGCAGCTTTCGATTTCGAGCCGACGATTTGCAGTCATCATGCACTCGTAAGTTGTATTCTCTACTCTACTCTACTCTACTCTACTCTAGGAGGGTCACATTTGGTGTGTGTCTAATGCCTAAGATTTGGATTGAATTGGATAACTCAATAAATTTATGTTGAAGGAAGATGTTGAGATTAACTTATTCCTTTCAACACCCACAAAACAAAATGCTAGGATTATCAGTCTAACAAACATACATCTACCTACATAGAAAGTTGAGAAATAATCCATGAATGAATCATGTTGTGTGTGTTTATGTTATGTGTGTATCCAACAAATTCAGATTTCCACAAAGAAATCATTCATTCATTCATTCCGTTTTCATTTTATTATTAATCCTATATAAATAAAGAAGGCTACAAAATATTAAATCAAAGATCCCTTTTGACAAAAACTGAGTTGAATTCATAAAAAAAAGACATAATAATAATAATAAAATTAAGGTACGAGGGAGGGAAAATAACTGAATAACGGAAACAAGTTAAGCGGGGGAGGCATAGAGGGGACGGCGGTATTCATCAAAGTACTCGTCGCGATCCACGAACACGATGGCATAGAGAGCGTAGATGATTCCCGGAACGTAACCCAGCAAAGTCAACAGCAAACATATGCAAAACTCAATCTGCAAGCAAACCAAATTCACCATTTCATATCATATCAAATCAAATCAGCCTCTCTGACACTTTCTTTTATTATCTTTAATTTATCATGTGCAACAAGGAGCAGATGATCGATGATGATGATGAGGGTTAAAAAGGCTTACAGTGCAGCAACCGTGCCTTAGACAAACCCCCAAGGGAGGGATCAACACGGCGATCAGAATTTCACAGAAGATCTCACAGCGACTCGGCATCTTCCTTCCTTCTATCTTCTTCTTCTTGTTTGCTAAACCCAAACCAAATCAAACCACACAACACCACAAACAGAGACAGTCTTTGAGTCTTGAGTTGACTTGCCTATGGGCTCTGGCCTCTGGGTTCTGCCTATAATATTGCCTATTGGGCCTCAATTATATATTTTCAGGGCTAGAGCCCATCAAAATTGTTGCTCGGTAGAATTAAAGCCTTAGATGAAGCCTATTTTTTAAAATCAAATTAACCAATTTGATGCAAAAGTTAAGAAATATGACCTCATTTAAGGCAAAAAAACCTTGGTTGGAACAGGAATATGACTATTTTTCTATTCCCTTCCAATCACACGCTGCCATGTGTACAAATTTTTTCACGTGGCACTGTGTGATTGGAGGGAGATAGAAAAACAGTCTTATCCCCGTTCCAACCAAGTTTCACCTTGATAAGACCTTCACGCTTGCCGCAACACTACTTTATTATGAGTAATGCTATGCTCATCACATGTGGTGAGCACCACCTCTCTAATAGAGGTGAGTCCCATCTCTCTAAACCAACACAATGGGACCCACCTCTATTAGAGAGATGGTGCTCACCACATGTGATGAGCATAACATTTTTGCTTTATTATAGGGAAGACTGAAAGATCCGTTTGCCAAGAAAAGGCTGTCGTGAAATAAATAAATAGCGTCATTCAACTGGACTGGATGAATGTAACAGTAGTCAGTAGTCAGTAGACATATACACGTACAAAAATGAAAGGGGTATGAGTGACTGTCTAAAACACAACAACAACGTATGTATCGATCTATTGATGGACAGACCGTTTCAATTTTCATGTCGTTGAAATGAGGCCATTCATTAATTGAACAGCCGCTTCATCCAGTACTCTACTATACCTACCATAAATGACAAACCCAAAACTCTCCTGGAAACCGAACACACAGCTTTTGCTTTTGCTTTTGCTTTTGCCCAAAACGTTCAATCTTTTTTAGGCTACTGACAGTCTCCTCCTCCTCCTCCCTGCCATGGAATTCAACTTCCGATCTCTCGACAAAAGGTCGCCTCCGCCGCTGCCTTCCACCCTCGGCTACTTCTCCCAACATCTACACGCCTTGCGAGGTTCACTGTTTTCTTTCTTGCTCAAACTCAGAAACCACAACAAGAAGAAGAAGAAGAAAACATTCTTCATTCTAATTTATCCTCTTTTCTTTTCTCTCGTCTTTATTTTGCTTACAAATCCAATTCAATTCCATTTACTCCTCACTTTTCTCCACCTCTCAACAGCAACACAACAAACACAAACAGCTGCGATGATCGAACGCCAGCTGGAGAAGGAGAAGATCAGGGAGGAGATCATGGCGGTCGAGAGACGGCGACTTCTCGAAGCCGAGGTCAGAAGAGAGCTCATGCTCGAGCGAGACATCGCTATGCGAAGAGCTGCCGCCGCCGACGGCCTCGCTTTTGATCACCACCCCCGACTCCTCCACCACCCTTTGGATCATGACCGCTTCGCAACTTCTCTCATCAACAACCACAACTTAATCCCACTGGTCAGTGTCGGTCGCCGCATTTCTACTTGTTCTTTTTTTGGATTTATTGGTTTATATCGGTTTGCTAGGTCTGGTAGTCCTTTTGCTTGTGGATCGGCACTTTAAAAGTCAGTTCCAATGGAGCATCTTAGTCATTCATTACTTAGATTGTGCTTTCCTCCATAAGTTTACCATGACTTTTTGTTATAGTTGACACACATCAATCAAATTGATCAAAGGTACACAACAATCTCAATTAATGGCTCTGCTGATCCTTGCAAATTGATTTTTCATTTGTCGGTTCGCTTGGAGAAGCCTACCTTCCTTAATTATGTATTTGCAGCAATCCCTTCCCTTGTTCTAGTGGCCTAAGCATGTCTCTTGTGTTTTTTTTTTTTTTTTTTTTGGGTTTTGTCAAAACTTGGGAAACCTATATTCCTTTGCAATTAACTCAACGAGGAATCTTGTGGCCTTCTCTCTAACCTTCTCTTTGGGCCTTTCCTTCTCATGACACGTGCCATTTTTACACTTAAAAAATGGAGATTTTGACATAAAGGTTGTCTAATGTAATAATGACATTGTTTTAAGTGTATAAATTGACACGTGTCATGAGGAGAATGGAGAAGATCCAAAAGAGAAGGTTAGAGAGAAGGTTGCTAGCATTCCCCTCAACTTAACTCAACACCTTGAAGATTACTTTTGGCTAAAAACAAAAGTGAGTATTTGTGCTTGCATAACAAATTTGGGGGCTCCTGTTATCATATGTTGGCTGAGTTGTGCAACAACAACAATGAATGTATTTCAAAATTGCCAGTTGACATCTTGCGGATTTCATAAACTGCACTTTATTGCGACTTTGATTTTTTCCATTTAAGATTACACAACAAGTTGTTTTCTTTTGTTCATTCCATATTTGTGAAAGCAGCAGAGAGGGTGGTGCAGTTCACATTGGAAATACTGTTAAGGTTTTTACCATCAATCAGATATTTAATATCAAGACTCTTTTTATATACTGTGTGTGAGTATTCTGTTGCAGGCTAAACCTGACTCAAATCTTTCTGGAGTCAAGCGGAAAACACCACCAACAGCCGGTGCTAGTGAGCTGCCTCCAACAGGGTTGAAGAAGAAACCCAAGGAGATATGGAGTTGCGCTATGTGCCAGGTTAGTGCAAGACGTGAGAAAGTCTTCAATCGGCACCTTAATGGTAAGAAGCACAAGGCCAATGAAGCAAGACTGAGAGCTCAGAAACTGGGCAAGAGCTCCAGTAGTGCACCATTGTCAAAGCAAACTGCAAAGTTTTCTGAGCCCGAAGAAATAACGGAATCGCTTGACCCCAGTGATGGTTTAGACGATAAAATGCAGGATGCATGCACTTCAAAAGAGAAAAAAGAGAAACTGCCAATGCAGAAAGACCAGTGTCGAGAGGGTTTAAAGATCAAAGATGAGGTGGAAATGGTGCAGGGACCGGGAAGAAAAGAAGCAGTGAGAAAGAAGAAATTTAAGTTTTGGTGCGAAAGGTGTAAAGTTGGTGCTTACTCTCCAAAAGTGATGTTAGCTCATATGACAGGGAAGAAGCACATCGCGAGGCATCAGGAGGTTACACAAAGTAATGTTCCAATTGGAAGTTCCCTGGCATCATCAGTGGAGGCTAGTAAGGAGGCAGAAGATGCTGATGCGGCCAAAGAAGCTCCTGAGAAGATTCCAACAGAAACTGTCATGTCATCATCAGGGACTAATGCAAATGGGAAGGCAGAAAATGCTGATCTGACCAAAGAAGCAAACAACTCTGCCAAAATTGTTGTTGCAGATTCAGATAAGTTATCTGCACATTCGATGGTGAATAACTAGTCGTGGAGACGGGAACGATTTGGTGATGAGTTTGGTATGTCAACTTCCTGCGTTTTATTCCAAATTCTGGTTGTAGCAGCAGAGACTATTCTTTCTTTATAGTTCATGTGGTTGTGATATATAATTTGATGAGGTACCGCCAAAACCAATTTAATTACTTGGAAAACCAATCTAATTTGGTGCTTAAAAAGATTTATGGGGATGTATGATTCCAGGAAATAGATTTGATGATATTGAAGGCTTGTGAATTAGAGGAATTTATTAGATTAAGAAACAAGTTGATCAATCAACAATCCTTTTTTCTTTTTCTTATATTTTGGCTCAACGAACCGGTTTATACCAAAACAAATCCTCTTCTTCACCACAGACGACACAGAAAAGCGTAAAGAAGAAATAGAATTTGGGCCTACATTGCTATAAGAGGAAGCCGCCCATTGCTATAAATTATGGGCTGACAGTGACTGACTACTGGCAGGCATCATGACTCATGAGAGAAATATTCCAACAAACGAAAGAAGACATAAATCAATAGAAAGGGAGATCTCGATCTGTCCATGCAGAAGACCCAAAACACAACACAAAAACAGCCAAAGAGGAGGTCATTGATTGAAACTTGAAATTTTTTTTGGGACTTAAAAACTAGTTTACCATTGTAAGGTCTGTCTCAAGCCTCATCATGCAAACCTCTAATGGCGCATTTATTAATCCGTAATCAAATTAAGAGGAATTGAATTGAGGAGGAATTGAAATGCGGCGGAATCAGAATCAAATTCTTGTTGAAGTTGTTTACTAAAACTGTCTGGAATCGGAATAGAATTCCATAAAACTGTTTACTAATTCAGCAGAATCGGAATATAAACTAGTATGATTACTAAAATGCCCTTGTCCCAAATCAAATATTTTATATACTTTTTTCAATCAAATTTGATATAGTATATAATAGTAAGAAAAAATTAAATTGCTTTTTTATTTCAGACACACTAAAATGATTTTGTAATTATTATTTTTTTAATAAATTTAAGTATTTCTATTAAGTATGTTTTTTTTATTTTATAAATGTAAGTATTTTCATTAGTTAATCCTTAACACTTAAAATGATTTTGTTTTTATTTGTAGGGTTAAAGATAATCTTGGAAATAATGAAAGTAAGTGATGGCATAAAGGGAAAAAAATTAGCATTTCGATTGCTCCCTAAACCCGGAATCCAAATACCTTCTCTATGTTGGAAATTCAAATCACTCAAATCACTCAAATACCTTCTCTACTTTTGATTCCTCTCAATTTTAGTAAACACATGTATAATCCATAATCGGAATCGGATTCCTTATTCTCATTCCGATTACGGGTTAATAAACACGCCATAAATGAGTAATATGCCCTGGACAATTACGTAAAACAGAACTTAAAATAAGCCCCATTGCTAAACACGCCTCTCCAACCAACCATTGCTTGATTTAACAAGGCAAACCAACCATGAAGCATTCTGAAAAGAAAAGCATTAATCTTTCATCATCAGCTTCTCCTTTTCTCTTTGAATTCATCTACAGCCGGCTACTTGGGGTTTGGAACTGGACGGAGAAAAGAAACAAAATTTGGAATATCTTACAACCCGATGATTGCAATACATATGCGAATTCCATCTAATTCTTCAGCAAACTTGCAAACTTGCAACATTCATCAACACAGAGCAAAGATACAATTAATTCCATCATTTCATCTGTATAGTATACACTCAATATGTATTACCATCAGTCTCATTACTTTACAAAGATGAAAATCAAAGAAGCATAGCAGTTTAATTGCATCTTTGCCACATCCAGGCGAACTTTCCAATCCACCACTCCAACATCTATCATCTTCAATGGTAATTCTCTAAGAAAGAAATCAAACCCTTAAAGCCACCTGATCTTGCCAAGTAATCTTCCTCTTCCCTGATCGATTTGACCCATTCCCAATCGTCCTGCAAACCAGCAACTTCATATCACTGTGCTGCTCATCATTTCCCCCTCTAAGTAAACTTTTGTTCGGCTCTTCTATCCTCAATGGCTCACAATTAGCTAGGAATTCCTCCTCCTCCTCTCTCTGTAACAAAATGAAACAACGGAAACATCAAACCTCACAGCAAAGAAGCAGCACCAAGACTCAAAATCACACTACTTAGAACATTTACTATTTGATTACCGAAATCTGGTTCAAGTCAAAAAATGGAGTACTCTTTCGCTTTGTCAATGATTCCTTCACTATCTGTATCCTTTCCTTCTGGTTTAAGTCAAAGTTCGGAGTCGGTTTTTGCAAAGTAGCTTCCTTCCCGCTAAGAGCCCTCGCCTTCTGGTTTAAGTCAAATTTTGGAGCCGATTTTCGCAAGGTGTCTTCCATTCCATGATTAATCCGTTCCTTTTGGTTTAAGTCTAATGCATGCTTAATCCGCAGAGCAGATTCCTTCTTACTGTAACTCCTTCCCTTCATAATGTTGGTGCGCTGGGTTTCAAAATTGTGTTTTTGCACCACATCTTGCTTCTGTCGAGAGTTCATGGACTGGTTCCCCATTAAGTATTTGTATCTTCTTCTCAAAAATCTGCAAAGTCAAGTGATAAACAACTACCAAGTCAACTTTTTTCCTCTTTTACTATAATCTATGCCATCTCACAAGTGTAAAACGGCATGGACAATATGGTATACCTTACTTCGGCCAAGAGGGTAGACTTTTTCTGTTTCATCATTTGCAATTTCTTCTTCATGGCCTCTGCATCCTGCAGAAGGAATGATGCTTAAATTACATAAATCCAGCTCTGACTACCACAATGTCATAAGCCAAAAGCATCACAATCAGCAAGAGAGGAGAAAACGCGAAGATGTAGCAAGTAGTATCTGCTATGAAAAATTTCACAAAATTAAGAAGAAAAGGGTACCAAATAATTGTAGAACCCTAGACAACAAGATAGTAAAAGACTCTCACCAAGCGATAGAAATTCAGACAAGTTAAATACAATACATACAAGTCCCAAACAAAAAGGAGTGAGCCTACGTACTCTTAAACAGAAGGACTAAAATTATAATTAAAGAAAAACACCAAATGATCTTAAACAAAGAACAAAAGGTAGGAAAACAACCGAGTTAAAAAGACTACCTCACCCCCTCCAAGTAAAGAGTGAAAATAACTCTTTGAGATGTGCCTAATAGTACTAATTAGCTTAGTTTTGGAGGGTTGTTCATTATTCTACAAACAAAGGTTAACATAAACAGAAATCAAAGTTCCATTCCCTGTTCCGTTTTCCAATTTTTCTCTGGCAAGTCACATAGACAACAGGAAATGAAACAAAGGGAGATCAGAAACCTACTGAGACAATAAGAAAAAAACTGAAATTTAGCTAAGCAATTCTTACTGGTCTGAAACCCAAAAGAAATAATACACATGAATGAGATCCAAAATATTTGATTTCTCCCTTCATTCTCAAATCGCTCAGCAGCCAAATAACCATAAATAATCCAAAGCTAGGTTAACCAGAAATCATAACCAAAACCCAAAAAATATAAAAAAATTGAATACAACACACCAGATCTAATGAAACCCACAAAAGAAATTCGGCATATTATGAAACCCACAGAAGATACATACCTTCTGCAGCTCTTCATAGTCTTGCATGAGACTCTGATGCTTGAATCTAGTCCTTGGATCCTCATAACCAGCATATGAAGAAGGCTCCATAGCAAGAACCCCTTTCATCTTCTTCATCATATCACAAAGAGATATAACAACCCACAAGCCAAAAACCAAGAATTATGGGGGCGGAGGAGGAGAAAGAGAGACACAAGGAGATGGGTATGAAAAAGAAAGAGAGAGTTGGACAGGAAATAATAAAAAGAGGGTAGAGAGAAACAAGAAGGACAAGGAAGAAAAGAAAAGGAGAGAGAGTGAAGGGAAGGGAGGAGAAGTTTCTTGCTTTCCTGTTTTCTCTGTGAAACTCTGACCAAGACAACAAAAACCCAAAAGAGCCCACATAACTCGGTGAAAAATAATGTTCTTTTGAAAGACAGTGATGAAGATGGGATTTTTTGGGGGGTTGCAGAAGGGTATTTCTGGCAACGTGTTTTAAGAGAGAGTTTGTGAGGTGGGTTTGGTTGGAGGACATTTGAAGACATCTATCTTCTCTTTCTTTTCTTTCCCCTTCTTTCTTTCTTTTTTGTTTTTCTTCTACATAAATTTTGGTCCAGCTGGGCCATTAGAGAGAGAGAGAGTTGGGTGTGGTGTGGACTCTTCTTTGTTTTTGATGGGGAAGGGTGTGCGTGTAACTTCAATGTTCCTTCGTTCTTTGGATGTGCGTTTTTCTCTGTGATGAGAGAGAAAGATTGGTTTTTTAGAGAGATAAAGAGAGAAAGATTGGTTTTTAGAGAGAGAAAGAGTAGGCATTGAAGATGGGGCTGATGATGAAAAAAAAGGGCAGAAGATAAATGAGATGTTGCTGTTTTCTGATGTGCTGTTGCGGTTGTAGGTATTGGTAGTCCCTTATTTTTAGGCAATGGATTAGGTTGGTTTGGGTAGTAGTGATGGTGGTGTGTATGAAATAATGGAGGAGATGCTTTTCATTTTGCAAATATTTTAATTAATACTGGTTGGTCAATTGCTGCTTATTTACTAGAAACCCCCTCTGTTTTTCTTTGATTCAAAGGATGCTCTCTGTCTCTCTCTCTCATCTCATCTTTTCTGTTTTTACCCAAACAAAGCTTTTTGAAGGTCTTGCAGATAAAAGAAGAACACCACCCAATTTTGGCTTTAAACCAGTAACAAAGTTGCCAAAAAAATCAAAATTCTATCGATCAATGGCTTTTTTTTTTCTATTGGAAGGGATTATTCAACGGCAGACACTCTCTCATATCGTACGAGGGTAAATTGGTAATATCACGTTTTCAATGAATGGAAAAGATGCCATTTACACCATCACACTAGAGACCTACGTTCTGGAGACTTTTTGCGTAACAGCAGCTGCCCACCTCCCTAAGCCATTTAGCCACTACAGTTGATGGAACTGCTTCATGGAGCCACAGAAGTTCTATTTCTATACTTACCAATTTTCCCTTTTGCCCCTCAGAAACTTCGCGGGAGACTGGGGACCATTTGGTAATTGCAAATCCTACTCTTAAAGATTGGGTCTTTTTTGTGCAGAGAGCCCTTGGCTTGCAGGGCAGCTGAGGATTGAAGTGAAGAAGACCTGAGACAGTAACAAACTTTGTTGGCCTGCCTGCCCTTTTGTTTAAAAATTGAATTTTCATGGATAAAGATAGTTTTTTGGATGCATTGACCAGTTTGTTATGTTTAGAGAGAGAGAGAGAGGGTAACTTTTTGCCTTTTGATCTGCTTTTCCCATTACTCGTATTAATTAATTCCAACAGAGAGGCGGGTATTATGGGATGTGGACTTTTTGTTGTTGTTGTTACTTCTTCTTCTTCTTTCTTTTTCATGGGCTCAAAAGGCCTGGTCCTGGTAGAATTTCTGTACTGTACACACAGGAATCAAGGTGTGAAATCCAAACAAGAATTTGGTGGCAATTGCTTGCATTTGGGTTTAGCTGCAAAAGCCAAAAGGTCAAGGTGTGAAATCCAAACAGGAATCAAGTGGCATCGCTTGTTGTTGATTTATGACAAACAAACAGTATAAAGGAGAGAAATTTCAGAAACAGTCTTTACTTTATTATGCAGGAAAGAAGGAAACCACAAAATTTTAAAGAGGAAAATGCCGAAAACGTTACATGACCATGCCCACGGACTTTTTGGGTTGGATTTGAACAAGTCAAGCCACCACCACCCGTTGACATCGTCATCTCCTTCAATGCTGATTTTTGCGTGAAAAGTTAATGGTAAGATATTTTTATGGCAGATTGAAACAGTTGATGAAATGGATCAGACTGTTTAAGTAACAACTAAAAAGTTAAAAAGAAAATATGAAACAAAAAGCCCTCCAATCACACTACACGTGTTTTCCCTCCACTGGACCGTCATCAAAACCAGTTCAACTCATCGTGAAGCCACATCAAAGAAATACCTCGACTTTATCTCTCTATCGCTTGCTTGGTACCTGGCAAGCAATGGCGTCGACGATTTCTCTGATTTTCCAGCTATCGAACCCACATGGACTTGGACTTGACGACTCCCAAAGACCCAGCAAGCACCCCCTTCTCACTCTCCCGCTGTAAGTATTTCTCTCCCTCTCTCTGTATATATAATTTATGTGTTTGGTTGCTAAGAAAAGTAGGAGATGGATCAAGAAAATCTGTAGGATACGAAATGTTGTTGTTTATGTTTCCAAGTTACGTAGAAAAAGGCAACTATTTAGAATTTTTGTTTTTTCAGTTTATCTCCCGCGGAAATTTGTCAACTTTATAAGCTGTGAGTGAAAGATGGGTAATTTATAATTTTTTTATGGGTATTATAGTATGATGTTCATATTTTAGCTCATGAGTGAAATGAAAAGCATTTCACTGATTACACTGATTAGAAAAGCATTTGAAATTTTTTATTTCTTAGAATTATTATAGGCCTAGAGAATTTTGGCATATGTTTCTTCGTTCTGTAGTTTGCTTGTTAGTTAGTGACTTGTTTATGATCTTACATCTGTTGGTTCTTACTCTTCTCCTCCTGGGAACTTTTACAGACAACTTAAGTTCAAAGACAAATTTACAGAGCTTATCTCATTCTGGTTACCGACACTTTGGGCATATTCAGAGATCTGTCCTTGTTAATGGTCTTTTTGGCGGGAAGAAAGAAATTAATGAGAACAGTGATGATGCGCCTTCAAGGGTTAGTCTTTGCTTTTTGTGTATATATAGTCAAGTAATCTGGGATCAAGTTTGCTTTTTGGTCTATCTAGTCAAAGTTGTATATATTTTTTACATAAAGGAAGGTTTTTTAGTAGCAACCTTATAGCTCAACTAACTAAACATAACCTCCTATTTTAACTTACAACTTAGCCAACTTTTCTCAACCCCAAGCATACATGGAGGGTTGATTACTGAACATTTGGAATAAACTGCAAAGAACAGCCACTGTTTTCTTATGATTCTGCTGCATCATCTTACCCCATAGAAGGCTGCACCTTATGCGTTTAATTCGATCAACATCTCTGGTTATACATGAGTGTAACATCTGGGTGTGGCTGTTAGTTGGTTACAGTTTTTTGGTTATATTTTCTGTAATTTTAAATATGTGTGTTATTATGATGCCAGTTTCATACTCCCATCATCTGTTAATTAAAGATTAACTTTAATCATGCTAATTGATTTTAGGCAGGAGTTCTTGGAAACATGCAAAATCTATATGAGACTGTGAAGAAGGCACAAATGGTTGTCCAAGTTGAAGCAGTGCGGGTGCAAAAAGAACTTGCTGCGTACGACTAATTGTGAAATACACTGTGAACTTTAGTTTTTCTTTGTGTATGAAATCCTCAGTTTTTTCCCCAATTTTGTTGTGCTGTACTGTAGAGCAGAGTTTGATGGTTACTGCGAAGGGGAGTTAATAAAGGTCTCTCTCCTCCTCTTCCCTTTGGGTATTTAATGGTGAAGATTCTTTTAAGGGAGCTCAAGTATTTGTATTAGCTTTATGAAAACTTTGCCTTAATGAAATGGCATACAGATATGGAATTTTCACTTTGGGTTTAAGAAAAAGATATTTCTCCTCTGATAGTTTTCTTCTACAATGCTTTTGAGTGGCTAAAAGGGGAAAGAGTGTTTCACTAAAGCTACCAGTGGATGCATACTTGTTTCTTCAGCTATGTCTCAACTCTTGAAATGCCACTCTTTTATTTAATCATAACAGAAAATGATTCATGATTTGCTCGAGACTTTATTTGGGTCACATAAGTTCCCAACTTAAGTTTGAAAAAAAAAAAATTTTTTGAAAAATAGTATAGCCGCGCGGCTATACTGGTTTTACACGCGGGTCCTAATCACCAGTGCCGCGCGGGCGACTTTTTTTTTGTTTATAAATAGTATAGCCGCGCGGCTATACTCTTTTTACACGTGGGCGACTTATAAATAGTATACTCGGTTTTAAAATTTTTTTCCAAAAATAGTATAGCCGCGCGGCTATACTATTTAGTACCCCTTTGTTCATATGAAGAGCGTATTTGCGAAATGGACTTAAATTGTACTTCATCACTCTGTTAGTCGGAGCTCCAAGCATTTAAATTATTGAAAGGAATTGAGGATGAATTTCCACCGGGAGAAGAAAATTTTAAACTAAATTCTTGTCCCTTGTAGTCCTCCTCTACATCAAATTCACAGTTATCGTCATCTGAACTAGAGTCATCAAAAATCACAGCTGCATTTCTATAAGAATTCATTCCCTCTGTGCTTTGATGGATCTTAACATCACCAACAAAAGAACCCTGCTCACTTCTGCTTCCTTAAACAACCTCATCCACAAATCTAAAGCAATGGTACCTATAGCTGAGCCAATCTTACCAGCAGAGCCTCAAGAGACTTGGACTCATTCTCTCCATATGAATCAGGATCCCACTTGATGTTATGTTCATCTGCAATTGCAGACAATATTTTTACCTTGGTAGGGCCATCAGATGGTCCGGCAGATAATTTCTCAACTATCTGAAAGGAAAACATACAAAAGAATTAATACAACTATCTTACGAGTTTTGACAAAGTACATCCTGCCATCTCCAATTTGCCCAATTTTGGTTTCCATATTATACATAACCAAATAAATAACACGAGGTATATAAACATGCCATAGGATCTACAGCACAATCTGGGCGCAGTTCAACAGCTGCAGAGACAAACTTCTTTCCGTATTTAGCTGTGAACTGCTTATGAACGCAAATGAGTTCTGGTATTTCTGCTGCACATCTTCGAGATGCAAATATTACACTTGAAATTGCTGCCTTCAAGTCAACTGGGCAATCTCTATGGACATGTCACAGAGGTCAACGCGATACATGCTCTTTTAGAAATAAATAAAATTAAATTAAAACCAGGTATAGCCGAGCGGCTATACTATTTCTTTTTTAAAAAATTAAAAACCCGAGTATAGCCGAGCGGCTATACTATTTCTTTAAAAAATTTTAAAAATCGAGTATAGCCGCGCGGCTGTACTATTTCTTTTTAAAAATCTAAAAACCGACTATAGCCGCGCGGCTATACCTATTTCTTTGACCAAAAAACCGAGTATAGTCGAACGGCTATACTATTTCTTTTAAAAATTTGAAAAATTAAGTATGGCCTCGCGGCTATACTATTTCTTTTTTAAAAATTGAAAAATGAGTATAGCCGCGCGGCTATACTATTTCTATTTTAAATTTTGAAAAAATGAGTATAGCTGCGGCTATACTATTTCTTTTAAAAAATTAAAAATTCGAGAATAGCCGCGCGGCTATACTATTTCTTTTACAGAAAATTGGAAAAATCCGGGAAAGCTTTGAAACTGTGCTCTGAGCAAGCATAGACTTCTGTAGCTCCCCTTCACTGTCTGAAGTTGGGCCATCTGAAGCATCAAAAGCAACAGGCAATAAGTCATTAGGTTGTGAAGTAGCCATAGAACCTGTCAAACTTTCAGAAAAAACAGGATGGGAGCGCTGCGCAAATGAAGAGCTTAATTGCAAAATGGACTTAAATTGTACTTCATCACTCCTTTGTTCAGAGCTCCAAGCATTTAAATTATCGAAAGGAATTGAGGATGAATTTCCACCGGGAGAAGCAAATTTTAAACTAAATTCTTGTCCCTTGTAGTCTCCTCCACATCAAATTCACAGTTATCGTCATCTGAACCAGAGTCATCAAAAATCACAGCTGCATTTCTATAAGAATTCATTCCCTCTGTGCTTTGATGGATCTTACCATCACCAACAAAAGAACCCCTAACAGGGCTTTCTAAGACATTTGTGTGATTGTTACCAAAATTTCTTGAATGAGAACAAAAGGAAGAACTAGATTGTTTTCTAGTCCGCATATCTCAGAAATAAGAAATATGATCATTCCCTCTCAAAACATCTGTATGATCATCACTTGCATATATCACCTCCGGTTTACAGGACTGTCTCTCCATACTCAGTTCACCTAATAAGTCAATCTTTTCAGGTTCAGATGACTTCTTTTGAGGATAATGATCTGCCATTTGGGAAATATAAGTAATATGCTCATTCCATCTCGAATTACCTTCCCAATCATCACTACAAAAGGTTGACTCGGATAGAAAAGAAGACATGCAAGATTTATTTTCAGATCTTATATCTCCAAAACCAGCTTGCAAGTCACTCTTATACATCACCTAAGATTCACTGGACTGTTTCTTCATACTCACGTCACCTAAAAACTATTCGCCGAAATGGAAGTTGTACTGGTTCTCGAGGAGGCTGACCAGCAAATTTTGTCATGTGATTTTGATGAGCATTGCCGTGAAAGTTCTGCAGCTGCTCTGGCAGCTATGCTTGCCATTTCTGCTGAATCAGCAGCTGCCTGTGCTGCAGTGGTAGCATCCTCGAATTGCCCGTTCCAATTCTTCCTACCGGAACAAAAATCATTTCATCCCCAGGAAATAAATGCCTATCTTCCATCCCATCAGTTTCATTTCCTTTATGCAAATGTCCAATTCAGTAACTTTGTGATTATTTGTAGTTGGCATGTAATATATAATATAGTTGAAGTTGATCAATTAAACTACTTGTGAGTAAATTTTGTTGTGATAATATAGTTGATCTTCTTCTTCTTCTTCTTCAGCTTTGGGGAGATGGTGCTGGAAATTGGAAGTAATGGAAGGTTGACGAATACGGGAGCAACCTTGCAGAGCAAGTGAAGCAAAGTTATTCTTAGAGAAATCTAATCTACAATGATAGAGAAGTTGTTTCCGCCATTGCAGTTGAAGAAGAGATGAATCTGGCACCTGAGGTTGCCATGCTTTGCACTAAGAGCAGACCATTTGATCGCCCATCCCATCCATCCAAGATACATTAATTTAGAGCTTTTACTGGGTCGAAAAGCCACAAGAAAAATAAACCCTACTTTTGAAGCAGCAGGAATTATGATTTTGGATGCAAATTACCAATTAGAACAAAACAAAACAAAAACAAAAATAGGATTTCTCATGTGCAGAAAATGGGTTTCCTTCTTGGGTTGGCCAGTTGTTGAATGTATCTCAATAACCAGACGGCTCTAGAATAAGAACCAATTGTAAAAATGTACGTATCAGAGTCAGTAACACAATACAAAATCAGGTAGGACTGAGGATCCATTCGCTTAATCGTAGTTAGTTCATTTCTGTCAAATGAGTTCCAATACCAAGTTTTTGGGTCTTGGAGAAAAATTGTTTGAAGGTAGGGGTACTCCTGAACAAGATTTCTCTTTGGGAAGTCATAGTTCGAGCTTTGAGTTACTAAACTGGCTCAGCATGATAGCCAAATCCATACCTTGTACCATTGTAGGCACAGCTGTCTCATAAGGACACTGCTGTGAAAATCCAACCTTTCCAGATTTTTGTACTTTCTTTGTGCAGGTCTTGAACTTCTCATGGCATTTTATATCGGTCACACCTATAAAACCAACATATTATAGCAGCTGATGTTGTAAAACAAACAATGCTAATACCATGCCAATAAAAAAGAAAACAATAAATTACTAGAATTATAAATAAATAAAAACTCAACTACCAGCTACAAAAAGGGAAGGACAGACAACTGTATGTGCATGGTTCATGAAAAACTGCAAACAAAACAGGAAGGAAAAACAACTGTATTGCATGATTTATTTCATGATGAACTGCCCAATCCTTGTATCGTTTAAATTCGGTAATATATTCAATTCATTCCATCGTGCTTCTTATCTATGACAGATACAATTCTAGTTTACTTTGAGACTAAATATTTCCATAATTTTTATGTACAAATTTTTTTTCACCACTTTCTCTTGATTTTCCTTAATCCTGCCCTTATCTGATGACCCACACATAACTGTCTTGTTGACAATTTAGAAGATATCAGGTGTGATTTGAGAATCCCTGGCTCGATAGATGAAAATTTGAGGGTATGAAAAAGTGGCTGAATTGACAGGAAATATGGCCTCTTTTGGGGAACATTGGGATGAAAGTTGGAAATTTGGATATCTGATATTTGTGATGGAAGGATGCATCTGGTAATAACTGGATAAATTGGAGTCTGAATAACTGTTTATTATGAAAGTATGGGGTCATACTTGAGTGTGTACGTATTTTGAGAAACCAATGGTGGGAAATGTTTGCAAATGCTATTTTTTCGGCCTAGTTGTAGTGATCCCACGAAACTGATATAAATATTTGATAAGTACACATTTACATGTTTAACTTTTCATTTTAATGCAGAAACTTTCGCTTTTAATTACTGAGGCATACAAGGATGCACACCAGAAGAGTGTCCAGGTGAGAAATCCTTTCTTTTTAGTTTGTTTATTTTCCTCTAAGTTGCAGCACTTCATCCATTTTTGGGCATACTGAAATGGAATTCTTCTTTTGTCGTCAGGCTACGAAGGAAAGGATGAGCAATCTTGCCCAGAGTTTAGGAATGCCGCAAGGACTCACTCCTCAGTGAGGAATCCAAGTGATGTTACTTATAAGTTAAATGCATACTAGTTAGTTGTGTAAGATGAAGGACAATTTTATTTACAAAGGCTCGTTTATTGTCATATGAAATTCTAATTAAAGTGAAGCTTTAGAATCGGTGGCGTTTGTGCTGGCTGTTTACCAAACAACCTGATGTTTGTCTTCCTCTCACCTCACAAGTCAAAAAAAATAAAAATAGAGACTGAGGAGGATAAAATATGGTGATGTGTTTAACTGTTATTCATAAGTTTCACTTTCACCTGAGCTGTGGCAAAATGCAAACCATGGGCAACATGAAAATGAATTCTTGAAGTAATGTACTAAGAATCTGATATGCATGTTGCTGTCCAAAAAATACCTTAGATTTTATTATGCTTCGCATTGAACTTAGAATTAATATAACAGCAGCATGTTCAAAATATCATGATGTTAAATGAATTACATTGCCATCAAAATACGAATGCTCCCTAATTTGAATGAATGCTTCCTAATCTAGCTGCCTCCTGATCATCACCCTTGATTTGTTTGTGTGGTGTGGGAACTTGGCAAATATATATGCATGTATATTTCTGGTTAAGTTGTCAGTTACGTTTTGGCAACTTTTTTCCTGCTAAAAATGACTTGAAAATAATGAAAGCTCTGTTAGGCTGAAACAGGGGAACCTCATGTCCGGCTCCTCGTACAGTTGCAAAGGTCAAGCCATCGTACACTTCTGTCCATCCTCCTACCTACGAAAAAGAAAAACGAAAAAAAAATACCTTTATTGACAATTTAATCTGCACAATAGAATAGAATGTGACTGTAAAAATTGTTGAGGATGTTGCTAAGTCATTGTTTAAGTAATTCAGGGGATTAAGTTCGATTAATGTGATAGTTCATGGGGTAAAATGGCTGAAAATACCTGGCCTCCGGTGTACCAAGGATACCACGGGGTTTTGATAGTAAGGTTGAGATGATTGAGGGCAAACCGAGTGGCAGTCACTGGAACTACTGAATCTGTGTCCCCACTGCATGAAAAGGTCAAAACAATCAATAGCATAAATTGCTAATTCTGTTTATTCATTAATTAAGAAATATTATTCCTCTTGTTATGCAAGCAATTGATTGAGAATGCAAAGAAGTTGAGATTTACCTGAAAACCCAGATTTTCAGACCAGCTTTAATAAGCTGCTTGTATGTTGGCAGCATGGAATCTTCAGAATCCTTCCAATTCTTGATAAGAACATCACTGCCCCTCCGAACAAAATTTAATTAGAAAATTTGTATCAGACAGACAGATGCTCTTAACAACTTTTCATACTGAGATTGGATTGGGAAATTAAAAACCTGCAAGCAGTCCACTTGTAAGGAATTCGAGTAATGTTTGCATGCATTGCTTTCTGCACATCCGGCCGGTTATAGTATTTCTCTGCATAATTCTCAGTGCATGGATCGTACCCAGAAACACGCCGGCGAAGAAGAGAGTTTTTGAGCCTCAGATGCCTGTTGGTGTTGTTGAGCATTGTCAAGCAAAATGGTGTATAAATGCTGTACTGATCAATATCTCCAAAATCATGGTTCATGGCATAATTTACAGCATCATCACATTGCTGTGATGTTCTTTCTGCTGTGAAATTGCAATGGTTGAGGATTGATCGGTATGTTTGATCTGATATCATGGCATGGCTCCACCAAAACGTGACAGTTCCAATGCTATCATAGTAATTATCTGTTACAGCGTTACCCACCTGCACAGTTGTTGCGAATGAAAAAAGCTCAAATTTTTCACAAACGATCACAGAATTAAATTATAATTATTCTAGTTGTGATTAAAAGTTGGAATTTTCTTTAGTGTTCTAGTTGTCAACTTACAATAAACCCCTTGAGATTAATGATGGAATGGGAATTCCCTTGGTTGTAAGCGACAATTTCCCTAGCCAACTGAGGAACATAATGGCCTGTACATGTAAAACTAGTCAAGTTGTAAATTATAGCTTTGTAGTTTTGTACAAAATGAAATGGGGATTTAACATTGGTGATGAAAAGAAAGAATTCCCTTTTCCCTTCCCATGTCTACCTGCATAGCTCTCCCCAGCAATGTAGAATTCTCTATATTTGTATTGAGGAAATCTTGACAGCCATTTAAGTAGAAATATTAGAGCATCCTTAGCTGTGTATCAAAAGTATATATGGGGTGGCAGAAGAAGGTGATGATTCAGATATTTAAAATATGATGTATATATTGAATTGATTATAGGGTAATTAACGGTGCTGTTGTGATTCTTTTTACCTGTTCTTCTGTCCCCAGAATCTTTAAGGTCACTGCTTGTATTTGTATATGAGAAACCGACACCAGCAGGTGATTCAAGAAACAGAATATTCGCTTCTGCAATGACAACAATGGAAATTTATACAAAAGTGGTAAAATAAGTAGGAAAATACTTCCCTGCTTATCATGTGTCAAACTCGCAGAAAGGAGGAGTACCCTTTCAAGGAAGGAGGCAAGCAGTATCGAAATAAGTATGTGATCTATACGTCATACAATACAACACAAAGAAACAGAGTATGGTTGGTTTAAAGAAGAGAGTATTTGCCCACAACACAAGAAAAGGAAAGAAAAGAGAAACAGAGTATCTCATGTATATGTATGTACCTCTGTTCCATGAATACTTGTTGAGATAAAGAGATGAGCCGGTTGTATTAATCCGAAATGGACCAAGTTCCTCTGATGCTCCATATGCCACTGATGAGCAACCTGGTCCTGAACGGCAAGTAATGATTGATGATTGATATTTCAAAACAACATAATTTTCAATACTTTGCTAATCCAACTTATTAACTATTTTCAATTTAAATTTGAGCTTGTATTATTTAAATTAAACCCAAGTTTGAAAACAGCAAAACTCAACACCACCACCACCACATATCATTATAATTAGTCGTCGTCACTTTCTCATGACATGAGCACGCGTGAAAGACAGAGAGACAGTGAGTCAGACAGAGATGCATTTCTTTCTCACATGGACAATCAGGAATTTGAGTAGTGTGTAGAGTTTAAGTGGAAAAGTTGGTTGGTTCACTTTGGTTTGTTGTGGCGTTTGGTGTATGGTGCTTACCCAAACAACTATACACGAAAGACAAAACGAAAAGTGACAAAATATTGCATAGGCAGAGGCTTTTTGAGTTACTGGCCATGGGACTGTTTCAAAGAGAGAATGAAGGTCAGTTTGAAAAGGAATAAAACCCTAAAAAGGATAGAGACAGAGAGAGATCACAAGGACCCATGCGGGTATGGTGTGGATTTTTCTTTTGGTGCATGCGAATGCGATGCTCTTTCTCATGTAATGGATGAGATAGCTACCCAGTTGGTCTTGCTCTAGCTATGGCTCTCCAAAAACGCTTGTGTGAAACGGGGCTATCCCTAACCAATTACAGACGGCTAAATGAAAAAGTTATTACGCCTGAAATGTTGTAATTGGCAGAGTTATCCCCAATTCACACAAGTACAAAAACTTATGAGCCTATTAATTAGAACTTAGTTGTAAGGGGAAGGCTATTGTTTGTTTGTGTTGTGGCAAATATGTGTGGCAACATGTGTGAGAGCAGGTGGACTTTAAATTTATGAGTCTCCTCCAGTCATTTATTAAGAAGCAAAAATAGTTTGCTCATCATTTTGGCACCAATGAGCAACCCATATAACACTCAATATTGACACAATTTATGCTCTAATAAATTAACTACACATCAAGGCCTTCTTTTTTGGTTTCTTAAGCACGGAAGTCTGCCGCATGCACAGATAAGGAAAAGAAAACACAATATTAAATGCTTTAATGAGGAGTTGATAGACTGACAGTTTGTTAAATTTTCCAGTACAAATATTTTAAAAAATTAAGAAAATGATAGGTCTGAGACTCTGAGACCAAAAAAAAAAGTAGAGGATATACAATGTGAGTAATTCACTCGTGGTAATTAATTAATTAGGAAGTCAGAGATGCTGAGATTTGAAGATAGGAATTAAATAAACAATTTATTAAACTGACCTCCGTTGAGCCAAAGAACGAGGGGTTTGTTGTGAGGAGAAACAGTAGCAGCTTCAGTCAACCAGTAAAAGAGAGCTCGACCATGATGCTCGTTGACCGTCACATAACCAGAGAACTGCGAGAAAGACACTGGTGGTTGTCCCGGTAGTGCTGAGATTCGATCTAGCTCTTGCTGCTTTGGCACTGCCATTGTTGCAACTACAGTAGCTAGTGCTAAGCACAAAATTCCCATAAAGCTATGCAATAATATTGCCATTGAGCCTTGCATAACCATAAAGACCATAAAGAACCAAAGGCCCGCCTCTGGATAATATCTCTCAGCTGCTGCAGGTGCAGATATTGAAGCCTTCAATTATGCTAGTAGCCTGCAATGCGTGTGGCCTTCCACTCTTGATGATATATATGTTGCTTGCTGCATTACTACACAACTACTGCAACTTGGCCAGCTATGGTGGACCAGCTCTCTCTCTCTCTCTCTCTCTCTCTCTCTCTCCCTGTGCGGGCATGTGTGTCCAGATTTTAGAGAGAAGAGAGAGAACAGCTAGCTAGCTGGTCCTACAAGACAATTGAAACCTAGATGATCAGTGCTTGGTTAATGGCCTAGAAACACCATCATAAATGCATCACAAGACTCTCTCTGTCTCGCGACACTTATAATTAATTGTACTTTGAGCTAGCCTATAAGCCGCTTGAGCTCCAGTCGACTATACACTAATCTTCTTTGGGCTCCCTCTCTAGACACTAAAATTCGGGACGAGTTGAAAACACTCAACTACAATTATGCTATCCTTATTCACTTTCTAAAATATAGAGACTTAAAAGATAGAGAAATGGACTCCTATATATAGTGATGACTCTCTAATATACATAAACTCGTTAATCATGAGTCATTGAAATTAAGGCTGCAGGCAGGCAGGCTGTTGTGTGGAAAATACTAATACAAGTTTAATTTTTGTTTTAAGGGGGAGTTTGTTTGAAGCTAAGCGAGCGAATGCAGCCGCCATTTGACTGAACTAACGTGATGGAGTCGAGTGTGTGAGTGTGTGAGTGTGTGGTCCTCCGATGTCCAAACAGTAAAGATACAAGCGTTGTACAGATGCGAAAATATAGATCTAGATATATGTGGGGTTGCATTGCTGCTCTTGTGACCTCTCTAACTCTATTTTCTATATAATATAATATACATTTATAATTATATGTATACATTGGCCTGCAGGCTGCATACGTCTTTGATTCGTTGGATATGGTATACGACAAGTGGGTCTGAAATTTGGAGCCAAAGAGAGCTTCCTGAGCTCATCATCACAAACTAACACAACAAGTCTTTATCCCTCTCTCTCTCTTCATCCTCTTGGACCTAAAACCACTCTGGCTATCTGCAAGTCAAAACACCTTACATTCATTTTCATTTCATGAGAAAAAGAATATATCAGCATGCTTATTTTCATTTTAATCACTCAACTGGCCTCGAATGATGTCAAAGTTGATCTGGGTGATTTGCTAATATCGACTTGCAATAATATAGTCAAACTTTTGTTCACCAAATCCTCCTCCTCCTCCTCCTCCTAAACCTACTACATAAATACAAACAAATGCTAGCTTTCTGTTTGCCATTACAAATTTAATTCATTGTTAGATTTGACTGATAGCCAAATCTCTGCAGCCCTTTTATTTTTATGCTTGAAAAAGTTGGGGAATAAAGCAGGCTCAACTCTCAAGTACCTGTCATTGTACTTGAACCTTGTTTTAGTTAATGGCGAAGAAGAAGATGCGTATGTATATTAGGATTCACTTGGCCATCAACAAAGATAATATTCCCTTTTTTCCTTTTCGTAAAGCCTAAAGACAGATAGGAACTGGTCCACTCCACTGTACATGTGTGTAATTGTGTGCATTGATTGATAGGAACTGAGACAAATTGATAGGAGAATTGGCGTGCACCGTCCCTGAATAATATGTATTCATTTCATGTTATTAGAGAGAGAAACCCAATTGAAAATTACAAGGGATGCTCTCATAATCTCATTTCGTTTATGATTATGATTAGGCTAATCATCAATTAATACGTTGACCTCAGCACTCAATTATAATAGTATATATATATATATAGTGTGCCACTGCCAAGGCCCAGCCGACACTTCACTTGTTGACCAATATATATCTACACAATAGTTAGTTGGCTTGATCACTATGTATGTACCACATGGAGATGGAGCAAAGGGGAGCAAGCAAAGGGAAGGGATTCAATCTGGTCACTGATCAAATAGGAAGTCACATCCCAAGGCCCCAGGCCCCCAGCTGTATATAATATAAGGAAAATATTAGAGACACTAACTCAAGACTAACTCGACCAACTCTCAATAGGCGTGGGGACCAATTGTCAGATTCTCCACCTCTATTAGAGAGTTGATCTGGTCTTCAAAGTGCTCTAAGACCACCCATAATATAAGTCATACAACTCAGAGTCAGAGTCAGAATATCTGAGCTAGCTAGCTCTACCTTACCCTAGTTGTATTGTATATGTCGTTGAATTTCTTCTATTTAGATGATGAGAATGAGATCACGCTGCCCTTGATTTCCGATATTTGGATTGAAGGCCACACGTGACAGACCCATTGGATTTGATTTCATGAAGGATCCATATATAATACCCGTCCAGGATCGATCCAGCTATGCAAATGCAAATGCAATGCAAGCTTCAGCTCCCAACGGCTACGGCACCGCTTTGACCCACCCAAATAAATATATACGTATATATTTGGCTGCTGCAATTTTTAACTTTTTCTTCTTGTCCATATTCAATAAGTAGATGAAGAGCCAAGAGGCATGCATCATTTCAATATGAGCAGTTGGGCAGTTGTAACTTGTATGCTCTTGCTTTCTTTTAATATTCTGCTCACCTTCACTCATGTCTCCGTGAAGCTGCCACTTTGCTTGCTGCACCTGCATACAGTCTTTTCATTTTACATATAAATAAATATACAGTCTTGGTCAATGACCACTTTGAACCGGAAAGGTTGGGAACTAAGCTTGACTTTAAAAGCCTTAACAATATGAATGAATAGCCTATAACCTACTTTTTGATAAGGGGACCTAATAAATCTATTAGGGTCCCCCCACCCCACCCCCAACAAAAAATCAAAGTCGTCGGGGATATTCCAAATCCAAAGTGATTGGTGTTAGGTGATCTGGTAGTATATTTGGTGCAAGGTTGGTTTGAAAAAGATAAAAGGGTATTTTGAGAGTGAGACAATATTAATCAATCATATGAGTATATTTAAGGAATTTCCTTCACTCGTGTATATATATATATATATATATATATATATATATATATATATATATATATATATATATCATTTAGCCCATGATGCGGTTGGGTCTGCTTTTGTAGTGGATCCAAAGGAAAACGTGTGCATGGGTCCATAATTTGGGCCTCCCATTCGATCGACTTTCTCACACATGATCACTTTAGCACCCAAATCCATTTAGAAAAGAAAAGCACGATGTCAGTGCCTTCAATTGACTGGCCAAGCCTGCAATCTGCCCTGATTTTCCAGCAAAGCATGCACCATAATCATAATGGCAGTGCTTGGCCGGCTTGCTTGGAGTTGGGAAAGAGTATGGCTTGATTGGCTTGCTTTTTATTATCGTGCGCATTTTTTATCATCCATTCATTCTTGCTTTCTTCCATGTATACAATGATTTCTTTACGATAATAACGTCTCAACGTCATCCATTTTTGCTTTCTTCCATGTATACAATAATTTCTTTACGATAATAACGTCTCAACGTCAGCATAAGAGAATAAATTTAATTAGCCGCTAATGGGAAACTATTGTCCATCATAAATCACAATGATCGCCCTTCCACGGTCCACCTTATGTTGTTGCCCTTTTGTCATTGTCCATTTTAGGCCCAAACAGTTATGTATTAAAGTTTACGGTCACCGCCACATTTTGTTTTCATGTGTATATTGTTGTTCATTTCTTGTTGGCAAATGAGAAGTTGGGTAGCCTATTGACTTGAAGAAAAATGGTTAGCATGATCATCAAGGGCAGCAATTGTTTTACTGTTATAAGTTTTAATGCTAAAAGCAGCAACGTATTTCTTATTGTTACCGAATCATTAAAATTCAATTCAACAAACTGATGTACAGATTTTGCATTCAATTATTTGTTTATTTTTGTATAATACATTAAATTGTTTGGATAGGAATAAAAGGAAAAAATATAAATACTATAAGACTGTAAAAGATTTGTTATCAAATTCGGAAAATCACTACATGCATTGTTTGTATGCACCATTTTATTCTTGGGAGCTTTGGTTTTTAGCCAAAGAAATGGAAAATATTTAGGAAAATGCCAAATACTAGTTTTGTTTTGGATTTGGAAACAAAACTAATCCATTGGTCTTTTCCTAAATATTTTCCATTTCTTTGGTTAAATCATAGTTTTTCATTTATTCTTACAAAGGGCAAACAAGATTTGATATTCCAAAAAAAAAAGTGCATAATAAAATCGCCAGCATTGTCCAAAATTGTTCCTTTCCATGCATGGTGGTTTACTCGTTTTACCGTCCAAGAGTGAAGACCCTCCCCCAACTCAGAAGTCAAAGTCCAATAAGGCAAGAAGCAAGTCAAAATTGAAAACCTGAAAACACCCGACTTCCGATATTACCCTTGCTTTCTACGATGCCCATATATAAACCGGACCTTTCACAAAATTCCTAATTTAATTCTCTTCTCTCTACGATCCATTTTTTCAATTTTTTTCCCTCATCTTTTGTATTTTAGATTTAAATTATCTTCTCATAGGGTGTTTCAGAGTTCCAAGAAGAGACAGGTATGTTTGCACTTTTATTTTCTCTTCTTTTTATTAGATTTCATTTCTCTTTCATTCCGTAGTTTTTCTGATTCATAGATCCCTTGATCTTTCAGATTTCATGGTTTGGGTTTGTTCGATTTCGCGAATTGTATTACTGATCGAATTTCCCAATTATTGACCCTTCGATTCGAGAGTTCTTTATTATTATATTTATTTTAGGTTCTGTGTTTTCTGTATTTGGGTTGTATCCTATCAATCAAGAAACAGTTTTGTAAACAATTTACAAGTTTTTCATAAACTTAGAATTCAATCCAAAATTTTAAATTGTATATTTGTTTTTTGAATTATGAACAAATGGGTTGTAACTATCTTTGTTCCTTCCATTCATAAATGTTTTCGGTCTTGAATTTTTAATATAGATATGTTCAATATGTTTCATTGTTGGGGAACTATGGGAACTAAATTGAAAATGTGGGAATCATAACAATTTTCTTGCGCAAGCCTTAGATGTTATGAGCTTATTGTTTATGTGGAGTAGGTATTTGGATCCATAACGATGAAGTTCTGAGATTTTAAGTTCTAACATTTTGGCTATTTGTACCGTTCTTTCTGTCTTTCAAATATTTGCTACTTAGAAGTTTCAGTCATACAGTTGTTGAATTTTTTCATGGATTTGATTGCAGTGTGGTATTAGAGTTAATTGAAGATGTTAGAACAATTACTCATATTTACTAGAGGAGGATTAATCCTTTGGACATGCAAGGAGCTTGGAAATGCTCTTAAAGGATCTCCAATTGACACCTTGATCCGATCCTGTCTTCTAGAGGAACGGTCTGGTGCAGCTTCTTTCGATTACAATGCCCCTGGGGCCGCTTACACCCTCAAATGGACCTTCCATAACGAGCTCGGCCTTGTATTCGTCGCTGTTTATCAAAAGATCCTCCATCTATTGTATGTGGATGAACTGCTTGCAATGGTAAAGCATGAATTCTCAGGGATTTATGATCCGAAAAGAACAGTCTACTCTGATTTTGATGAAACTTTTCGACAACTTAAGAAGGAGGCTGAGGCTCGTGCTGAGGAATTAAAGAAGTCAAAGCAGGTGGGTAAGCCTGTGAACAATAGTAAGAAGCAAGGTCAGGTGCAGAAGGCTGGACTTGGAGGAGACAAGAAAAAGAATGAAGGTGGTGTGGCAAGTGATGGTGGGGATGGTGATACTATGAAAGGCCGTAGATTGGAGCATGGAAACTCCAATGGTAATCATGTGGATATTAAAGAATCTAATGTGTTTGGTACTGCTAACGGAAAAGAAAATACGAGTTCCAATCTTGGGGCTTTTGATGTAAATAAGCTTCAGAAACTTAGATCTAAGGGTGGGAAGAAGACAGAGAAAACAGTTACTGTTGATAGCAACGGCTCCAAGGCAGAGCCAAAAAAGAAGATAACAAAGAAGAATAGGGTTTGGGACGATTCGCCTCCTGAGTCAAAACTGGATTTTACAGATCCTGTGGATGAGAATGGAGATAACAACACTGAGGTTGTGGCAGCAGATCATGGTGAAAGTATGATGGACAAAGAAGAGGATTTCAGTAGTGAAAGTGAGGCTGAAGAGGAAGAGGAAGAGGAAGTGGGGAAGGAAAGCAAGCCTGATAAGCAAAAGAAGGGATGGTTTTCATCTATGTTCCAGAGGTAGATCTGTTTACCTTAACTCTTCACCATCTTTTGTACTTTAACAGTGTTATTGAAGGTAGCTTGCATTTTAGGAGATTGTATGCTGTTGGACTCCATCGGGTGTCAGGATGTACCAGTTTGATCTTTTGGAAACAATCTTCTTGCTTGAGACTGACAGGTTGTTACATCATTTTTATTCTTTTTTTTTTTGCTTGTATTCAGTATTGCAGGAAAGGCAAACTTGGAGAGGTCTGACCTGGAACCAGCTTTGAAAGCTCTCAAGGATAGGCTCATGACCAAGAACGTGGTATGCTCTTGTACCGTTTCTTTTTCCATTATTATGCTGGAGTTTATTTTATCAGTAATATTCAATCCTTTCTATTGATGCTACAGTACTTTTCAACATCCTCTTCTGGTGCTACCGTTGTTTTAAATCTTATTGAGCCATCTAATATGATTTTGTGTTGTTCCATGCCTAGGCTGAGGAGATAGCTGAGAAGCTTTGTGAATCAGTGGCAGCTAGTCTTGAGGGTAAAAAGTTGGCTTCGTTCACAAGAATATCTTCTACTGTACAGGTTTGTCAATGTAGTCCTCTTCATTCCTCCAATATTTATCTACCAGTTTGGCCTCCCATTATTATTTTTTAATGATGTTATGTTACAAGACTAATACCAGGCATGTAAAACTTACTGCAGGCGGCAATGGAAGAAGCTCTTGTTCGTATTTTAACTCCTAGGCGATCTATTGATATACTGAGGGATGTGCATGCCGCCAAGGAACAAAGGAAGCCGTATGTCGTCGTTTTTGTTGGTGTCAATGGAGTTGGGAAATCTACCAATTTGGCTAAGGTTGGGCTGAATCCTTTTCTTGTACATTAGGGCATGCCTCTCTACCTAGTGGTTTTATTTACCAGTTCACCTTGCAGGTTGCCTATTGGCTTCAGCAGCATAATGTCAGTGTTATGATGGCTGCCTGTGATACATTTCGATCAGGAGCTGTTGAGCAGCTACGTACCCATGCACGTAGACTTCAGGTATATTATTGTAGGATTTACATTTTCCTTCTGGTTCATTGGATAAGAATAATTATTTTCTGTGCGGACATTAGTAATTAACTTGTGACCAACCTTCAATGTCAGATCCCTATTTTTGAGAAGGGCTATGAGAAAGATCCTGCAGTTGTGGCTAAGGAAGCAATCCAGGAGGCCACAAACAATGGTTCTGATGTGGTTCTTGTTGATACAGCTGGTCGAATGCAGGTACTGTGTTTCTAGTTCCTAGCGGAATGGTTGAGCATCTTCATAAACATTTACTGTTTGTATGATGTACATGCTAAGCTACTGTTAGTTAGCAATTTTTGTTTCAATCTTACCACTGCTTTTGCTGTTACAGAAGGATAATAAGGCTGTTAACTTGTTTCCTTTTTCGGCGGATTGAGACCTATAAGTTATATAGACTGGTTTTGCTGCTGTTTTTTTTTTTCTAATGTGAAAATATACTGTATTATGCCTTTCAGGATAATGAACCGTTGATGAGGGCACTGTCAAAGCTGGTCAATCTTAACAATCCAGATCTTGTCTTGTTTGTTGGAGAGGCACTGGTTGGAAATGATGCTGTTGATCAGCTTTCAAAGTTTAATCAGGTTTGAGCTCCATATTCATGGTTTTTTCTAGTATTGTCCAATTAGGGTTTGTTTGTTGTATCATTATTCTCTCAATGGCTGGTTTCTGAAGCCACCTTCCCTGTTCCTGCAGAAATTAGCGGACCTCTCAACTTCGTCTAACCCGAGATTGATAGATGGGATATTGCTCACTAAGTTTGATACTATTGACGATAAGGTAGACAAACCTTTAAAACCGCAAATACTTGTGAATATTGTATAAATTTGTGTGTTTGTTTTTCTTTTATTGATTAGATTAGAAGATTAGGTGAATAATTGAATTCATGCATGTATATAGGTTGGAGCTGCGCTGTCGATGGTTTACATATCTGGAGCTCCGGTCATGTTTGTTGGGTGTGGGCAATCATACACAGACCTGAAGAAGCTGAATGTCAAATCAATTGTTAAGACACTTCTGAAATGAGCCTGCTTAATTTCATCGTTCAAACCATGTTGTTTGCTGCTCTACCTTTAATTTGTTGAATTCTCTCGTTTGACCTCCTATTATCAGTATCGTGCTCTCTGTTGAAGGCTTGTCCTTTCGGCTGTAATTTATAATACCAAATTTCTTGGACGTTGTTGAAATTTCTTCTATCGCTTTCTTTTTCTGATTACATTCTGACTCTTATTGTATTCTAAGAAGGAACAGGGGTGATTCTAGTCATGGAAATTCTGATCGCCAGCAGTTTTTTTGAGAGTCCAGGCTCAGAGAAAGCCAAAAACAAATGTTGATCTTGAATGGCAATACAAATGCAAGAAGTAGAATGGAATGGTTTTGAAATTGCACAAAAAGTGGGCTCAGTCGGTCTCTCTAAACAAATGGCTACCGAACAAAGTTTCTTGAGTCTTAAAAAGACACGGATAAGAGCAGCTAATTCCAAGTTCAAATCCAAATTGTGCATGCAGATGAAAACCTTAATAAACAACCTCTCATCTCACATATATATAACAGGATTTGGAAGCCAGTATTTTACAAGACAAGACAACATAGTTGATACATGTTTGTCCACATTATTCCTTAAAATATAACACTTTTGTTAACTAGTACTCTTGAGAACTGTATCAGGGCATGTGTATCCATTCACATCACATCACATCACATCACATCACATCACATCAATGCTCTCACAGCCTTGAAACTGGTAAACCTGCAGTGAAAGTGAAACACAAGTTTCAGCAAAGAAAGAGAATGATATTGTTGAGATAGTTTTAAAGAAGAAAGATATTATTACTTACCCAAGGCTTTTGAATTAACAATGCTAGGACTGGCAGCTGGAGGTGGAACATTTTCGTTGAGGAATGGTTCTATCCGGTTTGGATCTGACCAAACTGGATATCCTTTAATTTTTCCCTAAATCATGATTCATATCATAGTAATGCAAAGGGTGTCTGTCAGTTCAGTAGTGCCAAAGCTGCTGCATGCAGATATTCGTTTGAATGATATTAGTCGCGCTTAGTGACATACCAGGACATTGAGAGCAGCCAGTGTTGCCATTCCTTCACGAGTCCACTGCATAATAAAACCATTATGCGACACAGTTACTCTATATGTTCTCCAAATCAGAAAGCTCGGTTCTATAATAAACTGTTCAAACTAAAAATAAAAATAAAAAATTGACCTTGGAAGCAGAAGCAATGTGAGGTACCACAACAGCATTCTTCAAGTCAGCAAGCCCAGGTTTCATGTAAGGCTCATCCTGATACATACAACACCATTCATGAACCACTCAAATGTCAGAGATGTTCCGTCTGAAAGAAGATCGGAATTTGACAGGGAAGGTGCGTTTGTTTACCTCAAACACATCCAGACCAACTCGAAACATAGGATTTTGTTTCAAATGCTCTACAAGAGCAACTTCATCAATCACAGGCCCTCTGCTACAGTTTACAAGGATTGCTTCCTGTAGATATATGGCATATTTGTTCAACTAGTAAATACATGCATACACTATGTACATACACGTGTATATTTCACATAGATTTATACAAATAAGAGATGTTCTTTCGAACTTCACCTTCTTCATAATTGCCAGGCTTTCTTTGTTGACCAGATGATAAGTGGTTTTATCCAGAATTGGGTGAAGGCTTATCTGGAAGGAGAATCAATAACCACGCCATTAGAAACAGAGTAGGAAAACTTGGGAAGAAAAATAGGCGGGGTTGAGGGGAGTGAGAGTCATACGACATCTGCTTCTCGGAGCACCTCATCCATGCTTGCTGCTCTTTTCCAAGTCACGGGCTGTTCACCATTGGCTTTTAGGAACTCAGCATAAGCTGGAACACGGGAACATACATATACAGGTATCAGCAAAGGGTAGGGAAAGATTTATGCAATAAACTGACTGACATGCCTGTAACAAACTTTTCTAGCCGTGTAGCCTGGTACAGGTCATAGTAAATCAGGTTCATCTTGAAACCTTCAACCTGTTAGAGATCAACAGTAATTTCAGCTCCATCAGCGGTGTCTCACTAATTGGAATGAATCACTAATTAAGATCATGAGCAATAACTGAACCAGGTAAGTTTAAATAAATAAATAAATAAAGGTGCAATAACAGTTAAGCATAGTGCTGTGATTGGAACTGATTTAGGAGATCTAATCTGTCATACAATGGAAAGTATATAAATCATTTGTCGAAGCCTGCATTATAAAAGGGGAAACTGCAGTACAACTTGGACCGGTAGCAACTGTTTATGAAATCTTCTTATGCTCCCTCTTGCTCCTGGTAAGTTATGTTATCACCTAATTCCAACTAAAATTTCTCTAAAATATGTCCCTTAGTTTTGAGTAATTTCAGCCTCAAGGTGAATATAACAAACAAACAAACAAACAAGTCCATGCATGCCAATCACTAGACTAAGCCATTATCATGAAACCAGGGTAAGATGAACCAAGCCTAAGATTTAACATTTTGGACAAGGAAAATACCATCATTCTGGCATATGCAGAACCTATACGACCAGCTCCAATCACACCAACAGTCTGCCCTTTGAGCAAGTTTCCCACAAACCTGCCACGTTAAAACAGAAAAATCAAGCTGCAGGCGACTCATGACATTTATAATTGATAGTAATGGTAAATATGATAGTCATACAGATTAGGAAGCCATCCGTCATATAAGCCAGCCCTCATAAATTCATCTGCTTCAACTATTCTTCGAGCAGCTGATAAAGAAAGTGAAGCTGCCAGCTCTGCTGTAGTTTCTGTAAGTACTCCCTAACCATATGAGCAATAAATTCATTTCAATATGCCCTATTTTCCCAAAATAAAAGAAAACTAGAATCCTGCATTTTTTTTTTCATGTACCATACAGAAATAGTAGATAGATGCATTGAACTACTGATGCCATGAGACTAAAAAGAAAGGATAAAAAAAGAAGAATGGAGAGAGAGAGAGTGCAACACTTACAGGAGTGTTTCCAACAGCAACCCCATACTTGTTAGCAGCATTGACATCAACATTGTTATAGCCAACAGCCATGTTACTGAAAGCTTTGCCTCCTGCTCTGCTCAGTGCTGAGAACAAAGTCTCTCCCCAGTCTTCAGTCAACTGAAACACCGAAACATAAACACAACTCAACCGCTTTAAATCCAAAATCTAAATTATAAACAATAAATAAATAAAAGAAGAAGAAAAGCAAACTCATATTGCCTGTCCAATAACTCCATCACACTTATCCCCAATCAGAGCAATGATATCCTCGACAGACAGAATTGTTTTCTTCCGGGTACATATCTAAACACAAAAATTAAACGTTATCTCATCAAACTCACATAGCTAATGGCTCAAAAAAAAAATATCAAAGAAGATGAGAAAGAACAAGAGAATTACTTCAACTCTGCAGTCTTGTTCAATTAAGAGATTGATCCAGCGAGTTCCAGGCATGGGTTTTGTGCTGACAACTCTATATTTCCCATTTGGGTTCCACACCTGAACCATGAAAGCGTGTCAGCAGCTGACTGAGAGAATGCAGACTGTAGAAGCAGAGAGCTCTTTAAATTTCTGGTTTAAGTGTGATGATATACTGGTCACTTTGTGATATAGTGGACCTATTTACTATATGGAGATATAACGTTTTTAATTGAGAGGTGCAGGTGAGTTGCAGAGTTCTCTTCAATCTTCATGCTTTGGAGTTCTTGGACCTCTCATTAGGAATAAGATAATGATGACTTGGCATCCTAGGTGGATGACACATAACCCTTTTGTCAAGCGAAGGTGATTAGGAATGTGACCAATGCTTTTATTTTATGTTGTTGATCCAACAAATAAACATCAACACTAATAGATTGAGACGAATTTGAAAAACTTCAAAAATCAGGGAATTTTATAATGCAAATAAATAGGTATGTAAATAAAAGGTTATTTGAGAGCATACATATTGAAAACCCCTATAGCAAATTACCAATATTATACTAATCCAAGTTTACATCTCCCTTCTCCTCACACTCTCAAATCAAATCAAAGCCATCCCAAGTAGCCCAATTGCAAAGCCATCCCAAGTAGCCCAATTGCAAAGCCCAAATACCCATTACTCAAACTGAACCCAGGGCATGCTGCATCATTGGTGGGTGGTGGTGCAGCTGGCCCTGCAGCGGTAGCCGGAGCTGGTGAGGGAGACACATGTTTGGGAGGCTTAGCAATCACAACGAGCTTGAGGCCTTTGTCACAATGCTCCTTAACACCACTAATGAAGTAGAATGGCCCTGCCTGGTCCAACGTTTTCTCCGCCACATTTGCTTTGATTGGCTTCGATGTCTCGCAGCTCTCGTAGTCTTCCTTTGTCACTTGCAGCACAGAGTCACTGTCCTTGTCCGATTTCCATTCTGTGTACCAAAATTAAAATCACATAAATACATAACAAGTGGTAGACTTAATTAGTGTTACATATATATGATTTGGATCAGAAAATAATATGGAAAAAGTGAATTGAAAATATTATTGATGCACATGAAACGAAAAAAATATATATGAAAACCAAACATAACAAGTGGGGTCTATTGTAAGGGACTTCTAAATAGTTAAGAATATTTATTCCTACACTCCGAGGTCCTAAGCTCCGATTCCGCTCCCCTAACAAAAACCAGGAACGGAACATGGCTTAGGCTAAGTAGAATAACAATCCATGGGTGCGGGCAAAATACATGTTATACAATTATGATGAGTCATGAATCATGAAAATTTAAAAGAAGCCAGAAGGTGGATTGAAAGGTATGATTACTGAGTTGATCGCCAACTCTGAAACGCTTATTCTGGACCCATTCAGTCAAGGTCTTGGAAGAATCAACGTTCCAAGCAATATCTTTTCCTCCAACGATAACGTCTTTGGCTTCAGAGAAGGCAAATGACAGAAAGACAAGGGACAAGACTAGAATGCTGATTCTCAAGTAAGCCATTGGGGTGGCAATTTCCGACTCGACCCGTTACACGACTCGAAACCCGCACGGGAAAAACACGACCCAAACACGACCCATTTATAAATGGGTAATTTTCGGGTCAACCCGCCACTGACCCGTTTATAAACGGGTGGGTTTCGGGTCAACTCACCAACCCGTTTAAATACCTGTTTAACCCGTTTCGTGTCGCGGGTCGTGTCAACCCGTTTAATACCTGCCAACCCGCGAAAACAATCAAATAAAATGAAAGTTTTAGCACACATGGGTTTCGAACCCTTGCCATGTCCACTCCTCTCCTTGCACCTTATCCATCATGGTGTTGATAAATTTGTGATTATATGTTACAACATTAGAGATTTATAATGTCCTTACATAATGATGAGCACTCAAATATTACATTTTTATCCCTAAATTATATTTGTTAGTAATTGTTCCTTATATAATTTGAGTTCATTAAATATCTAGGGATTAGGGTTTAATGTTTTAATCCCAAAATCATAAACCCTAAACCCTAAACCCTAAACTCTAAACCCTAAACCCTAATCCCTAAACTCTAATCCCTAATCCCTAAACCCTAAACCATAATCCATAAACCCTAATCCCGATTCCCCAATCCCTAAACCCTAAACCCTAAACCCTAAACCCTAATCTCTAAACTCTAATCCCTAATCCCTAAACCCTAAACCATAATCCCTAAACCCTAATTCCGATTCCCTAAACTCTAATCCCTAATCCCTAATCCCTAAACCATAAACCCTAACCATAAACCCTATTTATTTTCAAAATGTAATAATTATTTTCTTTGTTTCTTCTTCATTTTCTTCAATTTTTTAATTTTTTAATTTCTCTTTCTCAATCTTTATACATAGAGAGAGAGAGAGGCAAAATGAAATCACTATTTTATATCTAAAAAATGAAATTACTTGATTAAATTATCAAAATTTAGAATTTTTTATTTATTTTTATTTGCTATCACTTAGCGTCGTTAAACGGGTTAATGGGTCAACCCGAAACCCGCACAAAAATAAATAAGTAAATACGAGTTGACCCGTATTTGACACGAATACTAAACAGGTCAATACGGGTTGACCTGTATTTGACACGCGTATAAATACGACCCGACACGACCCATTGACAGCCCTAGCTATGCTCCTGTGATTCAAATTTTAAACACGAGAAAGATAGTTGTAGTTGTAGAGTTTTGGTTCCACTAGGGTTATTATATATAGCCGTTAGGTTTGGTATGGGCCATGGGTTTGGAGGACCCGAAGCCATTCATGATCGCCACGTGTCAGCAGTGAAATGCCCATTGTCAGGTTTTGATTTTGAAGTTGGGCCTGTAAATGTGAAGAAATCAATTTATTTAAAGGAAAAATCTAGAACGGCTATTCACTTTCCGAATGAGTGGTGTGGTGTGCATTTCAATTTTTTATAATAGTATTGAAGATTATGATGAGGAGTATTTTGACCACCCTCAAATGTTTTTCTTTCTATATACAATATATCTTATACATCAATTTCGTCTCTTTTCCTTATTTTATAGGTAAATAAAATTTGTGATGATCTTTGCCAAATACGGATAAGATTCTAAAATTTTAAATTTTGATTATGCTTATTGTGTCTTTGAAGTATTTTAAATGGCAAAACAAAACCAGAACTTTGTGTTAGACATATGCTTTACTTGCATTTCATTTCATGCTTGACAAGTAAGGAATTGATTTCTCGCTGTGTAATTGTCTAACCACTTCTATTATAAAGGATTTTAGCTCAATTTGTTAAGAGTATTTACTCTTACACTTGAGCGCTTAAGTTCGATTTCTATGTAAGCTTGCATTAAAAAAAATAAGGGCTGTAAGGAGTGTAATTGGGATGAAGCCCTAGAGAGGTTCTTTCCAAACAGTGTGATCAAATCCTCGAGCTGGCCCAGATCTAAGCTAATCCACCATCGATTTGCTCTCAGTGCGTTTGGTGTCCAGATAATATTACACGTGCCGCTCATTCTATGCTGAATCCAAGTATTATCATAGGGTTGTCCACACCCGAACGGTTCACTAAGCCTAACATCTCTCCACGCAACCTCTTAGTCTCCACGCTCGACACCCTTCCCATCCTTCTCCTTTCTCTCACTTTGTCCGGAACCGTAACATCCAAACGCCGGCGATTCTCTCCGTCCGCCCATCACCACCGCCGATCTCTCTCTTCTTCAGACACCCGATTCCTTCTAACACCTTGAATCCCTCCTTTCTCATCCCACTTTCCTCGAATAATCTCTCCTCTCCCTCAGTCCCGATTTCTCTCTCACTCTCTGTTACAATTTTAGTCACGAATCGTCGAATCCTGTTCCATTTCTGAGGTGATTATTTATGGGTTTTGATTCAAATTTTCAAAGGAAGAAAAAAATATTGATTTGCCCTCATTTAGCAGATTATTAGGTTTTTTTTTTTTTATATTTTAAAATTTTAATTTTTTGTTCATTTGTTCAATTTAACCCATTTTGTGTCGAATGTGCAGATATTTAACTTCATTTTCGTCACCAATTACCTCTGTTCTGGTGGTTTACTGGGCTACGAGCTGAAGATCGATCTATGGAAGAGGTATGATCTGATTTGTTTTGGTACTCTTTTTGTTACATGTGATTGAAAGCTCTGGTTCATGCTAATCGATGAAAGCTCTGGTTTTAGGGCTTGCAATGTAACCCTAAGACCCAGAAGGTGATTACATTGCGATCTCCGCCGTTGTGGTCGCAATGTAACCCTATGCTAAGTTGATGTAAACAAGCTACGTATCTGAGTCATCGTGCTCCATCATTTCCAATCAGGGCTTGCAGAGAGAGAAAGGGGAATCAGAGTATTAGGGTTAGCGCCTGCAGTGATTGCATTGCGATCTCCGCTGTTGAGGTGAAAGGAGGACTCCAAAAGGTAGATTTGGTTCTTATTTTTCCACTAATTGCCATCTTATGCCTCCATTAAGTTAATTTTGTGTGATTATTGTTTGTTTTATTTTTGTTTGTTTTATTTTTGTTTAGTGTTTCTTCTTCGTATAGACATGCAAGAGTATGGGTAATGGGTTATAGCAAGAAAAATTTGCATTTGTGTGCAGGGGCAGCATTTATTGGCAAATTCAATGCATTTTATGCAATTTCAAGTTTAAAAAGGAAGTTTCAATGGCCAAGAAATCTGTAACACAACGAAGGTTAACAAAACTTGATGTCTACCTATACATACCGAATATAATTGGTGAGTATTTCATTGTTTTGGTTATATGTTCTTAAAGCAAGTTGCTTTTGAACTACAGTCAACTAAAGATGTCTTTGTTTTATTCAAAATGATTGTATGTTTACTGGGAATGCAGGGTACATAAGGGTTCTTATGAACTGTTTTGCGTTTGCTCAGTGCTTCTCCAACAAGCAGCTTTTCTCTATTCTCTATTTTGTCAGGTGAGAATTAATGCTTTTGAAGAATTCATTTATGTTGTTTGGACTTGTGGATTTAGAAGAAGAGATTTGCATTTACCTGTAACGTTTTATATGAGATTTTAAAAGTTTATTTTAAGGTTGGTGGAGTCGACATGTAAATTTAAATACTTGAAATAGGGTAGGGTGGGTTTCAAATGCTCAAGAAAATATGAGTATTCACCTCTTAACCACTTAAAATAATAATAATAATAATAATAATCCACAACCAAAAGTGTGACAACTCTCTCTTTTTGAGTTTTTCTTTACTAAACATTTGATGCAAATAAACTTTAATCTGAATCGTGAAATCTAAATCTCTCATTTCAAATACGCAATCCAAATGAAACCTTACTTTTTGAGCTGTATCTTTTTCAATGTCTATGTTGGGTATAATATATGATTAAGTTTGCTGTTCCAGCTTTGTCTGTGATGGCGTAGATGGTTGGTGTGCTCGTAAATTCAATCAAGGTATGAGAGTTTCTATTGCTTGCAATTTTGTTTTTTGATAGGAAGATTGCGTTGTTTGTGCATATATACGTTTATAGAAACAACTTGTTGTAAGTCAATACAGATACCAAGTGTATGATTTGTATAATGTCAAAATGATTATCATTAAAAGAATCTACCCAATACAAATGTATCAGTATCATTTGGTCTTCACGAACTCTTTTCCTTTCAGTTATATAAGTGGATACATTTCCTGACTCTCACTCGTACTTTTTCACTGTACATAGTGGGTGTGACTTGAATTATTTTCAAGTTATACTTTCTGCAGAGCTAGATAATATAGGTATAAATACATTTAAAAAAAAATTGATCTCCAAACATCATGAATTATTTATTAGTGTACTCTTTATTTAGAGATTGCAGTGTAGTATTGGTAGAAGCCTCCGTATTGTAGTGAGCATTAAATAATATCATTACTGAAGTGCTCTCTTTGTTTTCAGTTTCCAGATTGTTGAAAGTAATGAAGAATTTTGTGGTTTGCATATATGATTCAAATATCTTAATACATCTTTGTTTCCCTTCCTGGATCAGTTTCAACCTTTGGAGCTGTTTTGGACATGGTGACAGATAGGTAATCTCATAATGACTTTATTGCAATAACCTAAACTATACAGAGCAGTTACTGAAAATACACCTCGGTAGATCTGCAATAGATCCACATTGACAAACAGTGCCAACATTCCATCAGACAACACCAATCCTCAAAATTGAATAGCCTGAGTTAACCTACATCAGTCCTCTAATCCACAGTAAGATACATGTGCATGCGCACCCATGCATACGCATGCACGTGCACAAGAAACATAGTATTGCCGAAATGATTTAGCTACATTGGTAAACACCGTATTGATTAATGCCTTGTATCTCAGGATAAGCACTGCGTGTCTCTTGGTAGTTCTTTCACAAGTATACCGGTAAGACATTTTATTTAGCGAGCTGATTTTTCTACTCTGCTTTTGTTTACTTACACTCCCTTTGTTGGAAATTGTATGTTCCCACTCTTGTTCACTTACACTCCCTTTTTTGTTATAGTAAAAAGTATTAAAAAAACAGAATGGAGTGTAAGTGGACAAAAGGGTAGTGGGAAAATCACCACCCTTTATTTATAGTCTACAAGTTGCTATAACTATACATGCATGTTTGTCTTAGCTTGTGGTGGGATTTTAATGCAGGCCTGGCTTGGTTTTCCTCTCATTGCTTGCCTTAGATATTGGCAGCCACTGGCTGCAGATGTACAGGTTATTTTCTTTTTAATTAATTTATGTATGGGATGAATTGGGTTATTCCTTGAGAAAGTTTTATTTTGTTAACACTTTAGTTCATTTATTTGCAGTACTTTCCTGTTAGGCAAGGCTAGTCACAAGGATGTGAAAGACAGCACTAATTGGCTTTTTAAAGCATACTACGGGAATCGGATGTTTATGGCTTACTGTTGTGTAGCTTGTGAGGTAAGTGTAAATTGGTTTGCCTATCTACGTATGGAAATCTTTCAATAGTGGTAGTTGCGACTCTTCTCTAAATTTGAGTATTTACTCTGCAGGTGCTTTATATAATTCTATTTCTTCTTGCAAAGAACGAAACCGAGAGCTTGATTGATGTAAGTGCTGTTTTTTAAGATATAAAGAGGAAGTTCCCAGATTATTTTTGTTTCTGAATTTCCCTGTTTCAGGTTTTAACTGGACTTGCAAAGCATATTACACCTCTTTCTGTTCTTGTTGGTTTGAGTTTATTTGGATGGGCCGTCAAGCAAGCAGTCAATCTTATACAGGTAGATAGTACTTTTATGACCATGGCTATCTTTTTACTGTCTGAAAATGAAGAATTACTTTGTGTTGACAAATAGTTGAGGTTCCCCTAAAAGAAATTGATAGTTTTAGTCAGTCCTACTCAAGCTTTCTTGGTAGTTTGTTGTCCAAATGTTCTTTTAAATTTAATCTAGCTAATCAACTTTTTCAAGTTTAAGTCGTCTAATTCTTCCTATCTGTTCGACCAAAGAAAAAAGAATCTTCCTATCTGGATTGTTTTGAAATTAATTTCATGATTTCAGTTGAAGACAGCAGCAGATGTGTGCGTGCTTCATGATATCAACAAAAAGCAGAGCCCCTAATGCAAATCAACTTCCATGACCTGAGGTGCATTCAATATTCAGCTTTGCTGCCCAGTTCTTCACGTTCAAATGTGTAACCCACGAGTGGGATTGGTTTATTTTAGCGAGACATAAAATGAAGAAAGAATTGTAATGCCTTTTCTTTCATTGATTTAATTTTAAAAGGAAGAAAGAAAAAAAATGGCATGCTCTAATTCCCGAGCTTCTTTCTTCTAGTTGTGTATGATGTCAATCCAGACTCTGCAAAAGATTTGTCAATTGAAATGATAGTGATGATTATTTCAATTTTCATACGCATTGTCAGCACGTTGCACTGACTGACTAGTGGCCGGAAAACATCGGATTCAACAAGACTCTCATCAATATTAAAGTATGCATCCCCGGAAATTGTTATATTTTCGAATTTGGATTCTGTCATAATTGTTATCTTTTCGAATTTGGATTCTCTCATTCTCTTGGCTATTTTCTTTTTACTTCTAATTGAAATGGTGGATTCTTAAGGTTCACACGTGTTAAGCATCATTCCAAAATCCGTTTGTATATTGAAGAGAAACAGTACAAATTCCACGTTAGACACTTGGAAATCGGTAAAAGGTTGAGCACTTCCAACTATGGAGCAGCCTAGTTTGGATGCAGAATTTACTTTCCCCTGGTTGATAACTGCTATGAACAGCTGGTGCAACAACATATAGAGCAACTTGGCTGGATAAAGATTAAACATTAAATTTAAAGCACATCGTTAAACCAATCTTGATTTCTACCGTAAAAATATTACATTTGTAGACGGGTTGCCCGCAATTAAAACTGTAAAAAGCTTCAATTAAAAAAGAAAAGAAAAAAGAAGATGGTACTCTCACTGAGAAAAGGTGCTGAGCAGATGAACTTTTGCTCTAAACAAATCGAATAATCCTTGTAAGATCTTTTATCTAACACTCGTGGTGAAGCCCGAAAATGTCAATCTTTACTCGCTCAAAAATACTAATACAGGCTATACCCGAATAACTGGCTGATGATTATGGCAGATCCAAGAGCAATTGCAACCAGGGAAGAAGCCCATGTCAGTTTCTCTGTTATTCCGGGAACTCTATCCGTTAGTGCCTGACTACATGAGCCTAGAAAGACTGTATAGCTTCCCATTGCAACTACGGTCCCAACTAAAAACATAACCAGAAATGCGGCACCAGCAACACGAGATGGCAAAGCAAGAGCGGGCAAGACGATGCATCTGGCAGCAGCCCATGGACAATTCCAGTGGCAAAAGTAGCAAAACCAATCTTCTTCCTCCCAACGGTAGGGTTTTCTAGAGATTCATATACACTAACATCACACTCTCCATTCTCTAAGGCAACACAAGGACTTGGGACTTCTGAAGCTTCCTTAATGCCCATGGCACCGATAACTAGTAGAGTAATGCCCACAACTCTTGTGCCCCATGTTCGGATAATTTCAATGTGAAGCCGATCCTTTAGTAGTAGAAATATTTTTGCCAAAGATAACCTGGCCAGCGTCATGGCCACATCCCCAAAGGGCTCCAACTAAAGCACTTTCAATGCGGGTGCGTCCAATTGAGAGTGGAGCCAAAGCAGCTAAGTGGTCAGGACCTGATAATATGTGTAAGCAACCGGCTAAGAACCCAGTCCATGCACTACTAAGTAATTCAGTCTGGATCAGTCTTCCCCCAATAGCAGCAGCTGGGCTACCTGTCTTTGTTGCAGTTTGAAAGGATGCATAAGCCGCTGGTGCAAAAGCTGGTTGTATTAAGATCAAAACAAGGGCAGAAAGCATAACAAATGCCCCAGTCCTGATCACCAAAAGAATATAACAAGTAAGTTATCTGGTCAAAACAAATGGACTCATGGTCGCATATAAAAGGTGAAACTGTAGCTGGGAATTTGCAGACGCCCCATCTATCTCGTTTTGATAGTGGTCGTTGTGGATATAGTAGTCAAGAACCAAATACGAAACTTCGATGGAAATAACGGAAACTTGTGTACACAGTATAACCTATGTCCCGTGACTCTCTGTTAACATTCCGCTGTTCTCTTTTAAAGATTAGATCTAAACCTCCTTCGAGGGTGCTACCAAGTAGACAAGCAGTTGCTAACACAGAGAGTCCACGATGAGACATTACAATCTGGTATGAATAAACTGCATATTCTAAAGGCTAAATTATTGAAATGCCCCTTATAACTCAATTTCAGTCTCACTTTCCTCCTTGAAACTCTAAGTGTCTCACTTTCGCCCCTGAAACTCTATTTAGTGTCTCACTTTCCCCCCCGAAACTCTAAGTATCTCATTTTCCCCCTGAAACTCTATTTAGTGTCTCACTTTCCCCCTTGAAACTCTATGTAGTGTCTCACTTTGCCTGGATTCCATCCGGCCTTAACCGAGGTCATCAAACTTGACGCCCATGTGCCGTTTTTCATCTCATCTGATATGCATATTTTGGTATATGTTCATTCTTCTATATGCATATTTAGATAGGCAAAAAAATTTTAGAAAGAAAAAAAAAATAGAAATAGAAGAAAAATGTTTAAGCTTGTTACAACAAAAAGTATGTCAATATTAAAATACTATTGGATTAACCATTCCCAAAAAATTGCAAATTACATAACACACAAATGCCATTGTACTTAACTATTCCCAAAAAACTGCAGATTACATAACACACAAATGTCATTGTGCTCAACCATTCCCAAAACACTTGCAGATTACAAACCTCCCTCCTCCCCTTGATTACAGTTAAGATTGCTAAACCTACATTACGTAGCCAACTCTAAACTTGATGATGATTATCCCTTAAACCACCAACCATCATGGAAATCAACAATATCCAAGAAAGAAACAGAAAACCCCACAACAATTTCTCTCTACCTCGAAGCTTGGCTAGATCTTGTTCTAGTCTTCCCTTATTCTTCAACAACCCAGGTGTTATATCTTTTGAACGAGAACACATCTCTAGATCAAACCACTCAAAGAAGCGACAACCTTTGTTCCTTCCCTATTGACCTCTGAACTTGGCAGAGCTTCCTACAATGGCAATGCTTTCGTTCTCGACTCTCCATGGACACAAGAACTCAGAAAAATGGCACATGGGCGTCAAGTTTGATGACTTCCGTTAAGGCTGGATGAAATCCAGGCAAAGTGAGACACTAAATAGAGTTTCAGGGGGAAAAGTGAGACACTTATGGCACGTTTACTAACCCGTAATCGGAATGAGAATAAGGAATCCGATTTCGATTACGGATTATACATGTGTTTACTAAAATTAGGAGGAATCAATAGTGCGCGGGGCCCACACAAAAAATGGAATTCAATTCCAAGATTTGGGTGATTTGGATTCCCTACATTTAGGTGGTATTTGGATTCCGGATTTCATCCGTAATCGGAATGATAATTTTTTTTCCCTTTATGCCCTCACTTACTTTCATTATTTCCAAGATTATCCTTATCCTAGAAATAAAAACAAAATCATTTTAGTATTAAGAATTAACTAATAGAAATACTTACATTTATAAATTTAAAAAAATACTTAATAGAAATACTTACATTTATTTTTAAAAAACTTAATAGAAATAATTACATTTATAAAAAAATACTTATTAGAAATATTTAAATTTATAAATAAATAAAAATAAACAAAATCATTTTAGTGTGTCTATGAAATAAAAAAGCAATTTAATTTTTCTTACTATTATATACTATATCAAATTTTATTAAAAAAGTATATAAAATATTTGATTTGGGACAAGGGCATTTTAGTAATCATCTTGGTTTATATTCCGATTCTCTGAATTAGTAAGCGAACTTTATGGAATTCTATTAGATTCCATACGCTTTTAGTAAACAACTTCAACAAGAATCGATTACGATTCCGCCTAATTTCAATTCCTCCTCAATTCAATTACTCCTCAATTCAATTCCTGATTTGATTACGGATTAGTAAACGCACCCTTAGAGTTTCAGGAGGAAAGTAAGACTGAAAATGAGTTAGGCATTTCAATAATTTAGCCTATTCTAAACTACAAAACTAACGCAAGTTTTAAAGGGCAAAAATAACTACATTTTGGATCAGATAATGACAACATTTCGGATCAGAAAGTACTCCGTGGAAAATAACCAAACATTTCATCACTCATCAAACCAATTGTTTACATTTTCAACACATGATTGTAGGCTTGTAGCAATAACAACAAAGTAACCCCACAACATAAAATTAATCAAAGTTATATCTTTGATCAATTTCTGTCATTTAAAACAAGAGATGTCTATTACCTTGCGTTGGGTAGAAGCCCCATTTGCAATCTTCTTGATAATCTGCGGATTTGGCAACTCCGGCCGGTTCGGCGAGAGAGCCGGTAAAATGTTGGACGGCGCTGATGAAGGAGAAGAAGAAAAATTGGAGATGGGTTTTGATGTTTGCAGGAAACCAAGCTAACCCGTCTGAGATTGGGCAGTTGGGAAGCGGGAAAGTTGAGTTTGGCCGAGGCAATACGAGCGAGTGGAGGGAGAATAGGTGGGGTTTTACATGGAGTTTCAAAGGGGTTGGGGAGGAAGAGGACAGAAGCCTTTCCATGGCTTCTCTCTCCCTCTCTATCTGCCTCTCCTTTGTGTTCTGTCCTGTGTCTCTGATAAAGGTTTAGATTTTGAGGCAATGAACTTGCTGAGAGAGAGAGAGGGTTTAGCAAAAATCACTTCTTTTTGTCCTGTAAAAAAGTGAATGTTTCTTTATTTTAGTAGTAGCCTTCACCTTCACGATACTATTTTGTTCCCTTCCCTTTCCACTTCCTTCCTGGTCTTGAAAGGACGCAGCGAATCCATTATCATTATTGTTAAGGTCCAATACTTTGTTTTGCTTATTGATCCTCGGTCCGCCTATGAATTTGGTTCATCTTCTTCATTATCTACCATTCTCCGGTTATTGCAGGAGATGAATATTTAAAGAGTATAGCCGCTCGGCTATACCTTTAAAATATATTAATATTTAAAGAGTATAGCCGCGCGGCTATACTATTAGGAATATTGTAAAAGTATTGCCGCGCGGCTATACGATTAAAATATTCGAATATATTTAATAGTATAGCCGCGCGGCTATACTGTACAAAGTGATTCTCTTTTTTGACGAAACGGTGTCGCATTAGTTTGGTTGGTGACTTGCAGAAGAGGGAGGAACCATATCACAAACAAAGCGAAAGCACAAGGTCGAAACACTCTCTTCGGCTGTTATCTTAGCTGCGAAAGCACTTGGTCTCAGAGATGAATAGCAGCTCTCATTATTTCTCACATGGCACTATTGCTTTGTTCTGTGGTAAAGGAATGGACTTGCGTCCCAAAGTTGGGACCTTGCAGGCTTCCTTCAATGGAAAATCAGAATTTCTGAATCTCCACGTTTACTCTGCTCTTACTTCCATTGATTCTTTTCGATTTCAGGTATGCTGACATTCATTCTCACTACTATTCAATTGAAGATTGCGTAAATTAGTTATTGTGATTTTAATTGATTAAATTTATTTGTAGGAGCATGGTTGCAATGTACTGAAGCTTTCATTGAAGTCAAGAACTTCCCAATCGCAAGCATTGGTGGTGAGGAGCGATCATCCTCAAAATTCTGACTTTCCGAAATACTATTCGAAAAAGGAGAAGAAGCCCTTTCCAGTACCCATTGTGGACTTGAGGCGGGCTGCCAGGGAGAGGCTTAAGAGCAGGAAGGGCAAGCCTAAAACACCAGTTCCTCCTCCCAAGAATGGCTTGCTTGTCAAGACCCTTATCCCAGTTGCCTATGACGTCTTCAATGCAAGAATTACATTGATCAATAATTTGAAGAAGCTTTTAAGGGTGGTGCCCGTGCAAGCTTGCAGGTTGGTGTTACCTTTAGGAACTTTGTTGGAAAGGAACTTGCATAATTAAATGGAAATTAAATTTTGCTCCTTTCATTAATCACTGAACTTGTGTGCAGGTTCTGTAATGAAATTCATGTGGGGCCTGTTGGGCATCCGTTCAAATCATGTAAAGGTGCAAATGCTAACATTCGTAAGGGTGTTCATGAGTGGATAACAAATGCGACCGTCGATGATGTATTCTTACCAGTTGAAGCTTTCCACCTCTATGATCGCCTTGGAAGACGCATTCCTCATGAGGAGAGATTCTCAATTCCTAGAATTCCAGCAATAGTTGAGCTTTGCATCCAAGCTGGAGTTGATGTCCCAGAATATCCCACTAAAAGGAGAAGAAAGCCAATCATCCGCATTTCAAAAAGTGAATTTGTTGATGCAGATGAAAGTGAGCTACCAGACCCTGACACTGAAGGACCCAAGAGACCCGTCTTGACTGAAATACCCGATTCAGAGATAGTAGCCCCATCAGATGAAGAAGAAACAGCCTTGCTTGCTGAGGAAACACTACGAGCATGGGACCAGATGAGGAGAGGAGCCAAGAGGCTAATGAAGATGTATCTGGTGAGGGTTTGTGGGTATTGCCCTGAGATTCATGTGGGTACCAGTGGGCACAAGGCTCAGAACTGTGGAGCCTTCAAACACCAACAACGAAATGGGCAACATGGTTGGCAGGCGGCAGTGCTCAATGACTTGATACCACCAAGATATGTGTGGCATGTTCCAGATGTAAATGGACCACCAATGGAAAGGGAGCTCAGGAACTTCTATGGGCAAGCCCCTGCTGTTGTTGAAATGTGCATTCAGGCGGGTGCTGCTGTGCCAGAAGAATACAGACCAACCATGAGGTTGGATGTTGGAATTCCCTCCACCATTAAAGAAGCTGAAATGGTAGTTTGATGAGATGAGTTGGTCTTTGCCCCCTCTTCTTTTCAGTACAATGTAAATTGTATGTAGAATATTGGAATTGAGTGCTGGGAAAAATTCTTGCAGATAATTTGTTTGTACATATTACCGTGCTTTTTTCTATCCCAAAACAATGAAAATTGATCTAAAACATCCTTTTATCACCTAACCATTTTTTGAGACCTCCAAGAGTAATTCAGTCATCGTTCCTCTTTGACCTGAGGAAAAATCTCATCAAATGTAACAATCACTATCTTACCATGTCGCTTGAACAAAAAGCTAGAATCAGGTATTTGCAGTTAAAGTTCAATCTTGCAGTTTTTCATGGCGTGGAGTTTTGCTCTGCTTGATTGTCTGTTTGGCTTTACAATTTTTTTGGGGTGCTCGGTTCTCTTGGGTTGCTGCATACCGTGCCCTTGCAGTGTGTTTTTCTATACTTGTGGGATAGTTTTTATTTATAATTTTATGCTGCTCCTCTCAGCGGCTCTCCATCCGGGGTCATTTTCTGGTTTCCTCGTATGTATGGCTGATGTGTTACTTTATACTTCTGTGCTGCCATGCAGCTTCTTTATAATTTGGTTTTGTTATGTGTTGTTCTGTCTTTTGGATCTTAGTTTAGTGTTCCGCTGTGCTTTGGTCGCCTTGAGTATAGATGACTCACAGCCTGCAGGATAATGCAGCAAGTGCAACACTCGTGTGCTATCCTACTTTCAGGGAAGGCCATACTCCACACTGCTCAATTCTCTAAACCTCTGGCTCACACTCAAATGAGACCGCAAGAGGTTGGCATGGAGGCCATTTGGATTGGACTATCTGTTCAATTAATCTATTGGCCTTGATTCTTCCACATGAATTGATAGGTGAGGCGCTTCAAAGGCTAGGAAAATGCACCTAACTGGGAATGCTGATAAGCAGCATTGCCCCTTTGAGTTCCGAATATGGATTGAAAATTTTGATGTATTTAACATTTTCGTTTCGCTGGAAGGGTCAATTTGTTGACCCTTAAAAAGTGGTTATCGGGTAATGAAGGCCACATGCATAGAGCCATCCTATTGCTGCTGCATGGAAAAAGTCCAAATGGGTTAACGCCATAACTTCTTACACTCGTATGCATTCTATTTCTTTCAGCAACCTCAGATCCCCCACTTTATTCTGCCCACAAGCGTTCATAACCACCTCAGCACACAGACACACACCCGCAAAAGAAAAGGACATACGTCCGGATAAACATAGAGACATAGAAAGCAAGGGACAGAGTTTTACTTTGCAAGAGGCAAACTCCAGCTAAAGAGAATTCAAAGCAATGGCAGGACCACAACGAGTGAAGGCTGCTGCAGGCGCACAGGGGATGAAGGGTCCGTCACCGGCGCAGCATTCAACGGAGGTACTCCATCAGACGTCAAAGGTGTCTTTCTGCCCAATGAGAATGGCTCTTGGTGGCTTTGCCGTAATTGTCACCATTGGTTATTTCACCTTATACACCAAGAAGAAGCCGGAGGCATCTGCTTTAGACGTTGCCAAAGTTGCCACCGGATTTTCCCATCCAGAAAACACTCACCCCCGCAAATAGATTAGTAATTAACTTCATAAATATCAACTTCAGCTTACTCTGTTTTAACAACAAAAAGAACAAATTGTCATGCCTTATATCATTATTACATTATATTTGTGGAGGTATTTTCTTATCTTTTTTTTAAATTTTAAAAGAAAAATTGTTGGGGTTCTCTTTTTACTTGTAATGCTTTTATATGACTGGCTGAAGAGCAAATAAGATGTTGGTCATGCTCTTGTAACTTGTTAGTCCTCCAATATATATACAAAGGATTGTCAAATGTATTCATGTGCATGAGCAACTACTGGCATCAATTCCATTTGTAGTAATCATCACCCTGCAAATAATAATTTCATTCTGAGAACAAGTTTGTGAAACAAGGCATTTGGAAAACAAAATTGCATAATGAAAATATAAACAAACCAGAAACACAAAATTGCATAATAAAAACGAAAAGCAAAACAGAAATGTGAAAGAAAAAAGAAAAAACCCCAAGTTTTCAAGTATCCACTGATTTTTCCCGGAACGTGTTAACAGATGGGGCATAATGTAAAAATTCTTCTTTTTTTTACCAAGTTTAAGCTGGCTAACTGGATTTTAGCAGTAGATTAGATTTAGAGCGGAAAGGAGCAAAGAAGGAAAGAAGAAGCTTGTGGCTTTGGCGGTCTCACCCTATCACAAGCGGCCCCACCCCGATACATCCAACACCAACAAAGACAATCACTTTCGTTTTGCAAATTCATAAGCACAAGAACACCCAGAAAAACCCAATATTAGAATAATAAACTAATCAAGGATAAGGGATATGCCTTGAATTTCTCACTGCACGTGACTGATGTGCTCCCATCCCAGGACTATAAACCCTAATCCCCGTACAATTCACCCTGACTCAATTCTCAAAAATCTTTTCTTTGAACCTCCATGGAAGTCACTTTTCAACCTTCCCATGCTGTACTCTGTATATATCATCCTTTTCTTTTTGTTTATTTATTTTTTTAAAATTATGGACAATAATTAAAATTTGGGCTGACACTCTCTGTGGTTACTTCAACGTATCAGGTCACAGGCAATCGAGGTTGGCTTCAACATCGTCTCTGTTGCCGGTAGTTCTTCTATACCTTTTTTATTTATTTATAATTTATCCCATTTTCTCTAGCTGTCTTCCGTTGATTCAAATCTGTTTGACTTACGGGAAAATAAAAGTTTTCATTTTTAATCAAGTTGAGGAATTAGTAGTTTGATGTCTATATAATATAATGCATTTTGAATTATGGGCCATGAACACCAATTCAGCAGGCTACACACACTTAGCATCATCACAACTTTCGTAAAGGCTTTGGTGTATTTATGTGGCAGTAGCCCTTTATGTTTTTTAATTTGATCCCTTCGCCTACCATCGTTGGTAGAAGAAGCACCAAACCCACTGCCCTCTTCCGTCCATTGCCGGTGTAATTGCTTTGACATTTTCTTCATAATGCAGCCATTCACTTGCAAGGGACTCTCGATTGGGTGCTCTCCATGCAGATGGCCCATTTTGGCAAATTTAAGTAAATGTAAGTATAGGCATTCTTAGCTTAGCATCTCACGTGATTTTTGCTCCAAGTCCAAATACATGCATGATTGAGTGCTGTCTTGTAATATATTTACCTTTACAATCTTGTGCAAAATGCTCGGTTTTTGCCTATTAGCCATGAGGATTATGTATGATCTACACAACTATTTCAAAGAAATCCAAGACAATATGAGATAGTGTGTGGATTGTGGAATCGTCTTGTATGGCTAATATTTGTGACAAATCTATTTATTTTTGTTATTCATTCTATTGTATCAACATCAAACCATGCATATATAGCTGATGTCGGGATTTAAAGGCACAAGTTTTGAGATGGATGTTTGAATGGACTATATGAGCTTCTTCCTCCCTTGCAGATTCATTTACTCTTTTGTCCTGTCTTTTAGATCTGGTTATGATGCCTCTTTTTTCCCCTCAGTTGCTTGTCATAGTGTTTTATGCATTCAAAGGAAGCATGGTGGCATATCATGGTGCAACATTGATGCAAAAGAGGACTTTGGAAGACCAAATTATGATATTAGATTGCACACCCAGCATAGGTTGTCCAGGTATGCAGTTGGACGATCTGGACTTACTGAAGCTGGGACTGCTGGTGCTGACTATTCATTGCCAGGTTTCTCTAACTACTGTTAATCTGTTGTTACTTCCTTCTGTTAGCATAGCAGCCTTATAAATCTAATTGACTGACCTGTTGTTATTTTTTTGAAGTGCAGAAGTAAATACGGTCTCAAAAGTTAGGGGAATGGGCTTCTATGCCATTACTGCTTTCAATGCCATTTATCTCTTTGTGCTGATGCTGGTAGCCCATCCTTTTGTTCTGTTGTTGGATCGATACAAAAGAAAAGCTCATATGTTTATTGCCAAAGTTTGGGCCACTGTTACTGTTACACCATTTGTTAAGATCAAGTTTGAGGGACTGGAGAATTTGCCCCCTCCAGATGCTCCAGCTGTATATGTTTCGAACCACCAGAGCTTTTTAGACATATATGTTCTTCTCACAATTGGGAGACCCTTTAAGTTTATCAGCAAGACTAGCATATTTCTCTATCCCATTGTTGGGTGGGCCATGTTTCTGATGGGTGTAATTCCTTTAAAGCGCATGGACAGCAAAAGTCAATTGGTATTCCATTTCTTTTGTTCCGTGTATATAAATGCAATCATTATCTAAACTAAGGTTTTAAAATATGTTGGTTTGTGTATATAGGAGTGTCTTAAGCGTTGCATAGATCTTATCAAGAAGGGGGCCTCTGTCTTTTTCTTTCCTGAGGGAACACGCAGTAAAGATGGAAAATTAGGCTCTTTCAAGGTGAGATATTTTCTATTCTTTGTCCTTGTTTGCTGATTATGTGTAGTTTTCATGAAATAAAGATAATTAGGAAATTTCTGAACTGTATTGTTGACATGCAGAAAGGTGCCTTCAGTATTGCAGCAAAAACCAAGGTACCAGTAGTGCCCATTACCCTTATAGGAACTGGAAAAGTCATGCCTCCAGGAAGGGAGGCTATCTTGAATACTGGATCTGTGAAAGTTGTGATTCATAAGCCTATACAAGGAAATGATACAGAAGTACTGTGTAGTGAAAGTAGATACATAATCGCAGATGCACTCAATCGTCAAGGCTGAGATATCTACTGCCACATGTTCTGATTGGTTTCTATGGTTTCATACTTAAGTCCTTTGCTGTGGATTGACGAAACAAGTTCAGAAAGGTATGAATCATTTGTTGAATTTCCTCTCTGCTTACTAAATGCTGCCAATTTTGCTCATGCTAAAGTTTTAAGAGCTATTTGAAACTATATGCTCATGCTAATCTCAATCATGCACCTGTTTAGACTTGTAGCCATGGTGCAGTAGAGATAAAGTTGTGTATCACAAGGTTAAACTGTAACATGTGGATGGTTCCCCCCTCCTCCCTAGGCAGATAGTCTCTTCTAATTTGCTTCTTGTTCATATTGCAAGTAATGTTTTAATGGTTAATGCTGTATAGGCTTATATATTGAGAACATGTTTGTTTGGTCTCTTCTCTTGTACAAATGTGCTGCTGCATTAGTTGGCAAAATAAATCGTGTTCGCTGCGAAGGTAACTAAACATGTTTTGCCACTTATTGTTAGGTTGTGGTTGTGGATAGATCATATCATAGCTGAGACAGATACAGAGCAAATGAGTTACGTCTGTCTGAATCTGTAACGTATCCTTGGCCGTGCCAGACTTACAAACTTGCAAGCTCTGCCGCGGCCTAATAAAGTAAATGTCTTCATCCCAATATCCACACAGAGAAGCCAAGGGTTGGCAGGGCCGGGGTCCAGGAGTCTTGACCAGTGTTGCCTTCCAATGTTTAGAGATAATAAATAAAAGGGGAGGCCTTTTTGTTTTGTCACCAAGATTATACCCTTGTTTTTCTTATCAGTCTTTTGCTTATCATTTTTTAATAGAAATATGCCCCCACGTCTCAAATCCAATCTCATATATGCGATGGATGGATAATATTGTGGAGCGCCTCCACTATACACTATAATTACTCGTCAGTGAATGACGATACACTTTGAGCTTTGGCCATGAAATTTTGCGGAGCAATCCTGGTTTGACTTTTTAATCGCATGATCCATGACAAATTGTTTATATTTTGGTGATTAATTTTCCATCAAATTATATTATATCTCTTTGAATTTGGAAAGGCTTCGTGCATGCTGCTAACACTAGAATTGGAATTTGAAAGGAAACATAAAATTAGTGTCTTTCTTCACATTTCATTTTTGAAACATTGAAAGGGTCATTTGCACCTGTAAATCTAATCCGGCCAACCAAAGTTTAGACTAGTTAATTTGATTATCAACCGATATTATGGTTAATTACACGTACAAGTTACAACTTCTGGAATAAATCTATTGATCTAAAGGGTTATTTACTTCAGACCAAAAAAAAGGGTTATTTACTCAAATGGTCTTAAACTTATAGTTGCGTTTTAGTTAAGTATTAAATTATTCATTCAAATAGTCCACCAACTCTTTATTAATCGACAAATTGGTTCTACAGTTATATTTTATATTAAATTTAGTCATGTGAGCAGCATATGCTATATTTGTGGAGATAAATACGACTTTTGATAGCTAAAATAAAATAAAATATACGATTAAAAATTAATATAATATTTTAAAAATTAATTAAGAACTATAAAAGAATAAAACAACCACAACAACAAAAAGTAACCCCAAAAAAACCAGCCCACCAAACCTCTCTCTACCAGCCTCTTTGTCTCTTTGTCCCTATCTTCCTCTCTCTCCCCTCCGCTTTCAATTTCCTAAATATAGAGAGAGGCTACGGAAGCGCCTACAGGGATCTGGGTTTGTTTGAAGAGAGAAAGGGGGAAGGGAGAGATAGATTGAGAGAGGAGGTGGGGACAAGGAGGGAGGGAAAGAGAGGGTGGGGTGCGGGGAGGAGAAGATGGGGCGATGGTTATTGGGCTAGGGGCTGTGAGGTGGAGAGAGAGAGGTTTTTTTCTTTTGATTTTTAGTTTTTAATTTATTTAGGATTTTATTTAACTGAACTGTTTTACATTTATATTTGACGGCAACATTGATAGAATGTAACGGTAGGATTAATTCGCTAATTAATATAAAGTTAGTAGACCGTTTGAACGAATAATTTAATTGAGAGATCAAAATACAACTTAACTATTAGTTTGATGACTATTTGAGTAAATAATCATTTATCTAAAGAATCAATAATTCTAGATAATATAGTGTTGAGCAAGGAATAAAATATCGATAGTATCGAAAATATTGGTAGTTCAAAAATAAAGAAATTTCGATGGAAATATCGGGATATTATCGATATTTCGGTACATGTCGTCAATATTATCGATATTTTGATCCATGGAGATATAAAATATTGATGATATCGAAAATATCGATAGTTGAAAATATCGAAATATTATGGATATTTTGTTATACGGTGGTGAGAGAGACGCAATAACAAAGGAAAAGAAAAATGCCTTTTTGCAAGTTGAACTCTGTTGTCATCTCATCAGAGTTGTGAAAACGTTTCGGAAACCATTGACTTATTTTCTTCTTTCTCAATTTATTTCGGAATTCATTCATTCTCTCTCGTGACATCGTCCTTTCTTTTGATTGTTCTCGCTGTTGTATAACTACAATCTCTCTGTCTGTTAAGGCACAAGGAACGGAATGAGAATCTAAAGACCTACGGATTTTACTGTGAGTTGCTTTTATCTATCTTTCCCAATCCCGCGTGCTTGATCATTTCTGCACAGATACGCATTTATACCATATGGGTTCTTCCGTAAATTGCAGGAAATCTCTGTCATAGATTGAAATTACTGTACTTTTATTGCATGTATTTATGGGCTTTTGGGTTTGAACCACTCTACCCAACTCAGTCATGTTCATTGCTTTTTTTTTGTTGTTGAGGAGGTTCTTAAATTGATGATCAACGCCAGGAAACAGCGGTTCTGGTAATTTATGGTTGTCTTGGATTATGCTAGAAATGAAAGGAATTGGCTTTACATGAGCATTATTTGGAGATCCGATGGTTGACAAAAAAGGCCTAAATCATCCCGTACAATTAGAGAATACGGGAAAGAAAAAAAGAAAAAAGAGAGGAGAAAATTGAAGAGTTTGTATCTGAACTGCGGAAATGGTTAGCTAGATGTTGTTCTTAGTGAATAAGTTAATAAAAATGAAAACTCATAAGTAGGTCACTAACACAATGGTTTCGACTGCTTTGTGTATGCACTTTTGACTATCCTGGGGATCTGAGCTATATAATTTCAGTTTATGGCAATAGATGCCAGTTTGTTTACTATAAATTTAGCCTTCGTTGGTTACATCAAAGTGTTAAAAACATTTAGTGTACTATAAATCAGGTCATTGTATTTCTAAGTTATGAGTAAAGCACTATCATTGGAACTTAGGGATTTCTAGATTCATACTTCCTTTGTGGTTGGTTGGTGTTTATGAGGCCAATCTTGTTAGATGTGAGATAGCTCAGCCACGTAGACCTGAATATGATGACTTTGATGCCCACTACTTTGCACTTAATTGGATATGCTTTTTTATATGCAGGTGGCATTGATGTGTTTGATTGAGTAAAATGTTTGATTGCAGTTACAAGTCACAGTACTTGGGAGGGCAGAGAGAGAAGTTTGTCAGGTATGAGATGTAACTTTTGTTTGGTTGCAATTATTTTAGGGGCATCATTACCCAATATGAACATCTGGATCCACTAGTCAACTAGTCATACCAACATGTGTACATGTTGGAATGACTAGTTGAGATATCATGCCTGCTTAAAAGTTCAGGATTCTGATGTTTCCATATCCAATAAAACGATAGCAAATTACCTAACTAGCAATGTGTTGTGATTTATGGTTGGAAATTTGTTTATGCAACTGTTTTACCTTCTAGATTGTTTTCTTTATAATTTTTTCAAAATATTAATATTTGATTCATGTTGCATCATGTATTGATTAATTGAGATATTATAGTTCCTGGTTGTTGGCCTTGTTTATTTAGATTTGGGTCATTTGTTAAAACGGCATCGAATGTCATGCTTATTGGCACATTTTATTTATTTTCCAGGCTCGATGACTTGGACTCTAGGTTATCATCACCTTCTGATAGTGGGGCAAGAAGATGTGGATTTAATATTGAGGGACTAAGCCGAACTGGTCCTGCAAGGGATACATCTTTCAAGAGAGGAATGAGAAAGGGGTCTGAAGGACTTAAGTCGATCGGCCGATCACTTGGATTTGGGATTTCTCGTGCAGTGTTCCCTGAAGATCTTAAAGGGTCAGACAAGAAGATATTTGATCCTCAGGACAAATTTCTCCTGTTGTGGAATAAACTTTTCGTCATATCATGTATTCTGGCAGTGTCTGTGGACCCTCTGTTTTTCTATCTTCCAGTCATCAATAATTCATCAAGTTGTCTTGGTATAGATCGAAGGTTGGCTATCATAGCGACCACATTGCGGATGATTGTTGATGCTTTCTATCTTATTCACATGGCTCTCCAGTTTAGGACAGCTTACATTGCTCCATCATCTCGGGTTTTTGGACGAGGTGAACTAGTGATTGATCCGGCACGAATAGCCAAGCGATACTTACGGAGTTATTTCATTATTGATTTTCTTGCTGTGCTACCCCTACCACAGGTAAGAGTGTGTTACCTTGAATTATTCCGCATTACTGTACCTCTTTCCTATAGTTTTGGCTCGTAATTTGTTCCTTCCTTTTGTTTCTAAATTAGCATATTTTATTTTGTAGTAGAATATATAAAAGATACACTGAGTTGGATGTAACCAATATCAACTAAATGTTAGCCCTATGCGCTTAAAACTAAAAGGCTGTAAATTGGTGCAGATTATAGTTTGGAGGTTTCTTCAGAGGTCCAAAGGTTCAGATGTGCTTGCTACAAAACAGGCTTTGCTTTTCATAGTTTTGCTTCAGTATATTCCCAGACTTGTTCGAGTCCTACCTTTGACTTCAGAACTGAAAAGAACAGCTGGCGTCTTTGCTGAAACTGCTTGGGCAGGTGCTGCATGTTACTTGCTATTATACATGCTCGCTAGTCATGTGAGTACCTTATTTGATATCTACTCTTTATTGTTTTTTGCCTTGTTCACTTGCTGTATGTTATTCAATTTTCCTAATCTGCCTGTTAGGTTATTTGTCATAAACTTTTCCTAAGACCTTTTTGGCCTTATATTTTTCACATGCAATATAATTTTGAAATGTAGTTGTATTTTTACCTTTATAACTAGTTGTCTGTTTCTTCATTATGTAGATACCATGCAGTCTGTAATACATATATAATTATCCTCGTATAAGTTGCAAACATGCTGGACGTTTTCTTGGTAAAAAATGTCTCCTCCTTCTCACTCATGGTCATGTCTAATTCTATCAAGTACTTATATTTCTTTTAAGCTTCATATATTACCATGGGAGTTATACGTTTCTTTTGGGCAATTAATAACTGTTGGATGAATATTTGCAGATAGTTGGGGCATTTTGGTATTTATTAGCTTTAGAACGTAATGATACATGCTGGCAGAAGGCTTGTAATGATTTTGGAAAATCATGTGATAAAAATTTCTTGTACTGCGGGAACCAAAACATATTAAATGCTGGGACTTGGTCCAATGTTACTAGAAACATCCAGTCAAATTGCTCAACAGATGACCAGAATACCTACTTTGATTTCGGAATCTACAAATCAGCTTTATCATCTGGTGTTGTTTCATCCAAGAAGTTCCTCCCCAAATATTGTTACTGCTTATGGTGGGGACTACAGAATTTAAGGTAATGATATTTTCTTTTATGTAGTGGTTTTACTTGAAGTACAAAATATAAAAATACATTAATTGTTGTTGGTTAACTTTAGTTTCACAGTGTAAAGATATTTTTTTACTTCTTGATTATTTGTTTAGCATGCCAACATACTCTAACTTTCCTTTCACAAACTAACTTCTTGCATCTCCAATGATTTTCACTTATAGTTATTCCTATCCGTTGTCTCTTGTGGGCTTGAAAGTTTTAGCTTTTAACAGCATTTTCTATGACTTTTGTGTACAGTACACTTGGCCAGGGGCTTGCAACCAGTACCTATCCTGGAGAGGTTATATTTTCCATATCACTAGCTATATTCGGACTGATCCTCTTTGCACTTCTGATAGGAAACATGCAGGTAAACTTGCAAATAACAGTTGATGCTTATAACATCCATTTAGCACCTTTGTGTATAATCCTTTGTCTGATGGAGACTCTTGAAGCTTTTGGTGGTGACTCATTTTGGTACACGATATAAGATTGTGGCAATCCTGATTTTGGTCAGGCTTATTCTTGCTTTGGATGCTCTTTGGATTAAATGATGAAATAAATCTGAAGAGGTTGCTGTGGTTTCATATTAAAGTCATATTAGCTGCTTCAGTTTCATAGTCTTTAAGAGTTAGAGTGAGACAAAGATACAGAAAGGAAATTGAACCTTTCCGTTGTGTTTTTTTTTTGCGACTCTTTTCTTTTATCTTTAGATTTAATTGGGTTCCAATTTTTACTAAATATATGCGTGTTGCTCAAATCTTACCATTGTAAAAATAATGGAGCATGAAAAGCAGAATATGATCTGATAGTGCTAATATTCTGGTTGTTATGGTATTGTGACAGACCTACCTTCAATCTCTTACTATTCGACTTGAGGAGATGAGGGTCAAAAGACGCGATTCAGAGCAGTGGATGCATCACCGCTTGCTCCCACAAGACCTAAGGGAACGTGTTAGGCGATATGATCAATATAAGTGGTTGGAAACACGTGGGGTGGACGAGCAGAGTTTGGTTCAGAGTCTACCAAAGGATCTTAGGAGAGATATTAAACGGCACCTCTGTTTGGCGTTAGTGAGGAGGGTATGATTAGTAATTCTTTCATGCTTTGTGTATATTTCTAGTGGTAATTGCTTGCATATTTGTTGGTTGCTCCTTTAGATGAAGTTAGCTTTGCTTATTTGTAAATTTATTTTGGTTGCCTTTCTATTGTATCGACCTTTTACTTTGCTGTTTATTGCAGGTTCCTCTGTTTGAGAATATGGATGAGAGGTTGCTTGATGCTATTTGTGAGAGACTGAAACCAAGTTTATTCACAGAGAGTACTTACATAGTTCGGGAAGGAGATCCAGTTGACGAGATGCTTTTCATCATTCGTGGTCGCCTGGAGAGTGTAACAACAGATGGGGGTAGGAGTGGGTTTTTTAACCGCAGTTTACTGAAAGAAGGTGATTTCTGTGGGGAGGAACTTCTAACTTGGGCGCTGGATCCAAAATCTGGTTCTAACCTACCATCATCTACTAGGACGGTAAGGGCTTTTACAGAGGTTGAGGCTTTTGCCCTTGTGGCTGAAGAGTTGAAATTTGTTGCCAGTCAGTTTAGGCGCCTTCACAGTAGGCAGGTTCAGCACACCTTCCGTTTCTACTCACAGCAGTGGCGGACATGGGCTGCTTGCTTTATTCAAGCAGCATGGCGTCGTTATTCCAAGAGGAAAAACATGGAGCTTCGCCGGAAGGAAGAGGAAGGAGAAACAGAAGCGTTTGGAGGTGTACGAAGCAATGCTGGAGGTTCATATAGTATTGGTGCCACGTTTTTAGCTTCCAGGTTTGCTGCCAATGCACTTCGTGGTGTTCACCGAAATAGGAATGCAAAGAGTGCTCGAGACTTGGTCAAATTACAAAAGCCTCCTGAACCTGATTTTAGTGCTGAAAGTGCTGATTGATTTGTAATATATTATGACTCGTTCAACTGATTAGTTTCTATTTTATAGGTGGTCAGAAACAATGTATTATACACAAATTCCAGCTGGAAACGCGAAGAATGTTAAAACTGATGTTTCATATTTGTTTTCCATTGAGCGAATTTTTTTATTAAAAAAAATGTGTTACCTTATTATTATCATTTGTCGTGGATACGTTGAAAACCCACAAAAGCGCACTTGACAGAGATACGTTGAAAACCCTACAGAATGCCTGAAATTGCTTGCAAATTTTTTCTTTGTGCAGCAGGAAGTTGTTTACGATGTTCATATTAAAGAACCGAAACAAACTAGTCAGGGAATTGTACTTTATTCTTTTTTCACAAAACAAATTAGCTAAATCTCCAAGGAGAATGCTGCCAATGCCATCAGTGGAGCATTCTCAACCATTGATGAGCGTGGGCCACTATCAATGGCTGAAAAGCTTTCATGCACCCACTAGCCACTGTAGGCCTCAGATCTCCAAAAATATATTTGACAAGACAAAGAACAAATGAAGCAGTAGCATTGTTAGGTACAACAGGAATTCCATTTTCATTCCTAGAATAGGCATTGAGCCATTCACGACAGGAAGATTGACAATTCTCTCAAGTGTTATCGTATGGAACAGAAATAAGACATGACATAAGAACAAATAAACAAAAAGAACTACAACTGACAAAGAACCTGTATAGAGAAAGGCTAAGAATAAGAATTTCTATGACTCAAGATTCAAAATTGAACCCAGTTGGTAGCTCCACGAGGACATTCTACAAGTACCATCAAGGTGAATTCCGTGCTTTCTCGTGCAGAACAAATAAACCGTTTCCTTCATAGTAGGACTACTAATCAGTCGATCTTCACTGATGAATAGATGAGCCTAGTAAACCAGAAGCATGCATAGAAACCGATAGTACCAGTCAGCACAAAGAAAGAATAAGAAGCAATCAGCATATACCCGAAATATAAGGCTCCAGATACTGGCTTCTTAATGTCAAGCTTAGTGAAGAAGTAGAAGGCAGCATAGAGAAAAAGGTAGAGTGCGGAGGAGCCTGAGGTCAAATATGACCTCCACCACCAAAGGTAGTCTTCACTGCACAGCTGGAAGTAGCATAGCACAATTGTGATCTCAGCACAAGTGATGATGAGGATAATGAAGACGATGAAAAGGAACCCAAATATATAATAGAATTGATGCAACCAGATTGATGTAAGGATGAAGAAGAGCTCAATAAAGACGGCCCCAAATGGGAGTATGCCTCCAATTAGGATAGAGAAGGCTGGATTCATGTACCATGCCTGTTCCGGGACCTGCCTAGGGATCTTGTTGGTTTTCACAGGATCCTCAATTGCTGGCTTCCTAAATCCCACATATGCACCAACAAATATAAGTGGAACTGAAATGCCAAACCACAAGAATACCAGAGCAAACATGGTTCCAAATGGCACTGCCCCAGAGGATTTCTCTCCCCAGATAAGAGCATTTAAGACAAAGAAAATGGCAAAGACAGTTGCAGGAAAAATGAAAGCTGTTTTGAGAGTGATTTTCTTCCATTCTGTTCCCTTAAACATCTTATAGAGACGGGCTGAAGAGTACCCAGCAAAGAGACCCATAAAGACCCAGAGGAGGAGCATGACAGTCATCAACCCACCTCGGTTTGAGGGGGATAGAAATCCAAGGACTGCAAAGAGCATGGTGACAAGAATCATCCCAAAGAACTGCACACCTGTCCCAACATACACACACAGTAGATCTGAGTTTGATGGAGGTCTGAATACATCACCATGAACCAGTTTCCATCCCGTCTCCTCTTGGGCTTCTTCTTGGGTCTCTAGTTGGTTGTACTTGGAAATATCCCGGTAAAGTGTCCGCAACATGATCATAGCCACCATGCCCGATAGGAAAAGAACAATCATCAAAGAATTAATAATTGAGAACCAGTGGATTTGATCATCAGCCATCAGAAGATATGTGTCCCACCGAGATGCCCACTTCACATCACTCTCCTACAAGGTTAAATAAAAGGCAAAATAATCAAAGAGGGGCGATGCCTGAAACCCAACTCAAAAAGGAAAACAAAGTAGTCTTTTCTTAGGGATGGGCAAGGTCACCAACCTGGAACTCAACATCGTAGGTGAATATAATTTCCTTTTCATCTTCAACCTCTTGAGGAGATTCAGAGCTGGTAACTGTGCGCTTTGCATGGGGATCACAGGTTGTTAATCGTGTCTTCTTACTCCACTCACCTTCATATTCATGCTTAACACTGCATTCATCAATATTCACTATCATCACACTGGTATGAAATTGCATTGCAGAGAGAAAATAGAACAAACTAATTAGACTATGATAGAAAAAAATCATAAATACATACCTGAATGGTTTCACCTCAAATCCCACAATCCTGGCAGATTCTGTCATTGGATCTTTATGATACTTGACTGTAAATGTTAAGTGATTGTTGATAAAATGCTTTTCATCCTTGTTCTGTACATGTTTTAAGGAAAAAAAAAGGAAAAATCAGAACTCTTCTATACGAACATCACCAAAAGAATTAAGATCATATATAGAATGCTAATTGGTCCAACAGCTACCCCAGCATATTGCCCTCTGAGACCAACATGAAAGCCATGTTGATACACTAAGGAATTTTCCTGATCAGGCCTTGGTACAGGAACAACCAGAGGGAGATTATCCAGAATCCTGTCATTTGACAAAAAATATCAGAATGAAGTCAACTTTTCATTACAGAGGACCATCATATGTATAATCTTCATAATTAGCGCCTCACATGTTCACCCGATACTCATCATCTATCTTTTCCTTAAATTCCTTCGCAGTTTTTGCATTAAGAGTTACATGACATACAACATTGCACATCTGTGGTTCTCTCATTTTGAACTGCAACAAGAAATAAAATAAAATTCTTAGCAGGTCAATAACCAAAGTGAAGGACAACACAAGCATAACAGTAATACTCTTTAAAAGCTACTTTACCTCGTAAGGAGAGTTTTCAATACGATCACCACGAAGAACTTCCCCAAGATTCTCTGCACTGTCAACTATATGCTCTGGACGACAGTATGGGAGGGAATAGTATGAATAAGGAAGTTGAGTTTTTGTAGAGGTTACTTTGTTCACTTTCGGATTCAATGGATCTCCCTGCACATATGAAGGTCCAAACAGCATGAATACAATTGTTGATTAAAATAATCCATACAATTTCAGGTCACCAGAGTCAGTGGTCATCCTAGGTGAGCATAATTCCTTACTATCACACAAAAGGAAGTCCATTGAATGATTCCTTTCAAACGCTTTTATTCGTTACTAATATCCATACTCTATCGTTTCTTTCCCAATTGCAAAGTTGAGAAAATATTTCAGTTTATCATAGCGTTTTCTTTTCCTCAAATATTGCATATCCTTTATCATTTGGACGACAAGACAAGCTCTAAGACTTACTAAACAAATCAGAAAAATAAAATTTTAACAAATCAGGACTGTACTTATAAATGTGCATCTATATATTGGCATTGCTGTAATCGAAAACATATATGTCAATCTAAAGTTCACGCAATATAAGAAACCAACAGAGATTAACAACGTTCCAAGCCAAAAACATACAGAAAAGCAGCAAATTGAACTTAGATCTCCATGAACAGCGTCATAAAATCGCAGATTTATAAAAGGTTTCACCAAAAGACCCGAAATTGTAAACACCCAAATGTTAAACTTCACACGGATCCGAGTGTAACTAAGAAACAAGCGCCAAAAACCATCATGGTATATATTTAATTAAACACAAAGGTTCATTACATATATATATATATATATATATATGCAGAGAGATACAGAGAGTTAAAGATTCTGACATTTTGAAAATCTTGAGGGGCAACACCAGGGAGATAGAAGCAGCGAGCACGAAAGAAGAGCAAAAGACACACAGAGATCCATAGCTGAAAAGCGAGAGGTCCTCTCGCCATGGCTTCTTCACACAAGATCTAGATCCACTTGCACTTTCTCTCTCTCTCTCTCTCCGACTCTGGGACTCTGTATGTTGGTGTGATTGTATCAATGTATCACCCAGTGGTTGGTTTTTTGTTGCTTATAAAACACGAGAAGAACGAGGCAGCGCTCCAAATGGTTGGGTTGGGAATTGGGGGAATTACAAGACGAGGCTGACCATTTGAAATCTCGATATCGCCGTTGGATCTCTTGCGTGGTACTGATGTGCGGTGGAGATTGGCTTGGACTTCACTGACGGACTGGCGGACTGACGGTGATTACAAGTTTTCTCATAAGCATAAACAACATGCTTAAATGTCACTCTCTCTCTCTCTCTCTCTCTCTCTCTCTCTCTCTCTCTCTCTCTCTCTCCTAGTCAAAGTTCTATTCTTTGTATATTGCTTGTGAATTAAAACGATGCACTTTGAGTGTTGGCAAAAATCATTGGTTTGAGTTCTTGTAACTCAAGTGGTTCTGCACTGACTTCTTGCGTTTAATTCCCTACTCTTTAACATCATTGGCATTCAAAAAAGACTTATTTTTATTATCATATTTCACTGATAATTTTTTTAACACATTGGTTAATTAAGTGAGAGACCAAATTACTTGTAATTGCAATTGAAACGTTTGAGTCCAGATTCTTGGCAAAGTTTAGTTCTAATTTTCTTCTTACATTTTTTTTGGTCAACAATTTTGTTCTTACATCTAAAACCGTCGGGTTTATAGTTTTTTATTTTTTTTATATAGCTATGTTTTGAATATAAATCCTAAATAGTAGACTCTGACCCCCTTGGAGCTTCTTTAGTTTTCATTTTTGCTTCTTTTGTAACAAAGCGTATAAGTTTCTGTATGAAAACCTAAAATTCTACATTGCTTTGTTAATGGTTTTAACTTTTGATGAAGCCAAAAGCAAGAACCAACCTTGACCTGATCTTTGCTTGAAATGTACAATATCAGGTAGTAACCCTGCTTGATTTTAACCCACCGCAATAAACTTCTTTGCTCTTTTCATTAAACGAAAACGAAGAGGGGGAATTTTCTCACTGTCCAAACAATTCATAGTGCGGCACAAGGGCATTTCCTAAAGAATTGTTCAATGAGCATTTACAAAGGCTAGAAAGAAGAATCCACTATGAGTAAATCAAATTCCATTGAGGGTAAAAGCGACAGTACATAAGGTCATACACTTGAAAATGAAAATGAAATTACATCCACAACCTCTTTTGATGCACCTTAGAGGAAATTGAAGATCTCTGTATAACAATTAAAAGTTGAAAAAATTGTACATAGAATAACACTATTTAAATCCCATCAATTACGAACAAGATCTTCAATGCTCAGAGCAGAAAAATAGGGAGGTGGTGGTTCAAAACAGATGCATATCAAATTTCTTCACGAGCAGGTGGGTCAAGCACTCTCACAGTACGAGGAAGCAGAAACTCAGCAAATATGGGATAGTGGGAGGATGGATAATATCCATCAATGTGATCATTCACCACTTCACACAGAACAGGAATTAGAGATCTACCTCTAAAAAGAATCCAATCTATGTGCAGATCCTGTGTTTGGCGATCCCAGCAAAGGCAGAGGGCTCTGAAAATCAACTTGAGGAATTCAAGAGCTCCTTGTTTGTCACCTGATAGCGTCACGTGCTATAGAGTTAGGTCATGCTCAATGAGCAGCATTGAGAGTAGTAGTTGCGTAGTAGGTACCTTTAAATCCATGAAAAGTGCGAATAAGAGAGACATTTTTCCTCACACGGGCATTAGGCCATGTATCCCTCATATCCCCAACTGCACCGTGCTCTCTGCAGGCAAGCCAAGAGAAAAGAATTACTAAAGAAGAACAAAGATTTTAGACAAAAGCCACCAGTTATCTGGTGAGTTTCCTACCAGAAAGCGACTAGCATATACATTTTTCTCACAATATATCTAAGTAGGATGAATTCGGTGCTACCAATTCTTAATGAAAATCCTATCCACCAAACAAAAAGCCGGTGGTAAAAAACAAAACGGGTCTAGTGGGGTTGCAACAGTGAGAGGGGATCAGAAAGAGGACAATAGAATGAGGTGTCGAAGATTTCTGTAATGATGAAGTAGTACTTTAACTAGAGTAGCAAATGAAGGATGCTCCTTTCAATATTATGGCAGCTCACAAAAGCATCAAAGTGTCATATCTGTTTTCCAAAATCCCTAACCTTTTTTTTTTATGGTTGCTCATATTGTTACTTTACACTCTTCAGTTTTCTATGCATATGGGTCTTATTATTATTATTATTATTATTTTAAATGGCAACTTGTAATAAATATGGAATTAACAGCTGTTGCATATAAAAACAGTTGAATATCCTCATGTTAATGGAACCTTGATCTCCCCAAAAGAAATCGCCCGGCTGTTGATTCCTTTTGTGTGTTGAATCCTCCACAATATACAACTGGCAGGCTTGGAGGTAAGGATGCGATGTGCTGCCATGTGAGCAAAGCACTTCGCCTACGGGCACGAGGACTAAGCTCATCCATGTTTGTATTTACTATCTGGAATGAAAATCCAGGTGGCTCAACTCCTTTCAGTTGAAATGTGTGGACATCATGTCAAGAAAACAAATGATATAGCAATCTTCCATAGAAAGGTTAAAGCAGTTAGTGAAGATTATTAAAGTTTGAGAAAGTAATATGGTAAGGATATCACCCATGTTGCAATACATGGAACTACAGCGCCCCATGACATGCTTCCAGGCACAGAAGGTGACTCAGACAACCAAAATGTTCCACCTTCAAGCAGCTCCACCTTCATTTTATAAAGGAATGCGTAAAGAGGTCCCACTTTGCAAATTATTCTGACAAATGACAACAGTAGAAAGTTATTATAGCTCGCAAGAAAAGGAATTATACCTTCTCCTTGTCATAGAAGATGGTGCAATGTTCATCAGAAGTGTCTTCAGGTCCTTTTCTTGATATTCCAAATTGATCATAACCTATCGAATAAGATACAATAGTCCAATCAGAAGTGGAAAATCCAGGCTTAGGATAAAGATGAGGAGAGATCAGATAATGACAAATGGATGCCAGCAAACCGTTCTTGAAAATGGATCAGTGTGAAACACTGAAATAATCTTGTTTGTGAGAACATGAACAGCACAATATAGAAGAAACAATGACGAGCATTTTTCATTTTATGCATGGTTAAGTTATAAGTAAACAAACTGGCTGACACCGTTATGTGTGTGCATAGAATACATAAATAATAATGCTCTCTTGTCAAACTGTCAAGAAAGAGATCATTATATATATGTGAAATAAGGCGAAGCTTCACCAACTCAATTGCAATCCTTTTCCTAATTAAGCAAAAAGAAACATGACCTTTAGGCCTTATGAACCACTCTCCAGAAGAACAATCAATTGAAGCATGCATTCAAGAAAGCCAGCAGTAGCATGTTCGGTCATCTGGTCATTTTTTTAAACACTACATTAAAGCGCAGGGCTAAACCCCCCGTTCCTCAGCCATATGAAAAAAAATACCGATGCTAACTCTAGGAAATGAAAATTTAACTTATTGGAGAGCAAGTTACCTGGCAAACACTGGTGAAGATAATCCAATTGTGATTTACGCCCTGAAACAGAAACCGATACAAAAAAAACATTCAGAAGCAAGAAACATACCAAATGTTATATTAACATCTAAATTACAGTATAACAATCAGGCATTTTGAACAATTAAAAATGTAATCCAAGACACCAATTATATTCCCCAATTCAATCATCCTGCGAAAGAATGAACATGACCAAGTAAAATAAGAAGCCTTCAACCCAGATAAGATAACTCATGTGTCAACTGTGAAACTAAGCTAAATCCTAAAAGAACAAAAACCCGCCTCCAAAACACAAATGAAAAGAGACCCAGATGACCAATCCAAGCAAATCACAACGACAAAGTAAGATCCATACGCAAACAGCAGCTATGAAAGCAGAGGCAAAGATACCTTGTTGGGTACATAGAATCATTGGAGAATAACTAGTAATGACGCTTATACACAAATCCCTTCTCTTTTCCCATGAGTAAGGACTATCTTCCGTCTGATCTTCATGAAGATTGAAGGTCATCACAGTCAAAGAAACACTCATTTTGTTCCTTCTGGTGCAAATATCTGCCTGCCCTTGTGTGTCCTACATGGTCACTACAATATTGTTCCACTTCCACAAAAGCAGAAAGCTAGCAGGTTTAGGTGGTCTCTATTCCATTCTTGTAAGCTCAGGGAGCAGATTCTGTGAACAGAGAAAGATATGACGCAGCTTAAATATTAAAATGCAAAAGAAGAAAGCAGAGAGAGAGTCTCAATTATGTCTGAACCGAGAGAGGATTTTGTCAAATGTTTTAAAGTGGGTTTTGACCGCTGGGAACCAGGTCATAAAACACGACGCCTGCTACCACGTGTAAAGCTCAGTAACTAGCAAACCAGTAGCAAGTCATGGTAATTATTTATTTTCCCAAATTTTTAGAGAACTGATTTTTCCACTCCATTTTATCTACTTACACTTCATTTTATAATTAAAAATGGGGTGTAAATAGACAAAAAGGGAGTGTGAAAATCATTGCTCATTTTTTATGGGTTTATAATTATATTTTAAAAAAATATCAGGCAGATTTGAATTTGAGCAAAGTTTGATAAACGTTGGAGTTTTCCTTTTAATAAAGTTTCGGAAAACAGAAACTCCTAAGTTTCATTTCAATGGCAACTTAGCAAGTAATTTACCTTACTTAAATTAGGACGAGAGTTTTACGTCTCATCTTTTTTAGGCTTTGCTTAGAAAAAATAAAAACTCTATAATTTCATTTTCATCGTACTTTGTAAAGCAATATGTTCTTGATGGGAGACATTTGGAAGATGAGAATCCACCGGGACACTTCCGTCCCCACGCATTATTTTAGCAGTAGCGTTAGATCTGCTTCGATACCAAATATCATGGCCCAGGAATAAAACTTGTCTTTCAAAAAGTAACCAAGAGGTCTTCTTTTCATTTTTATTCTAGGGAAGGGAAATAAATTACATCTTTACTGAACAAGCTTTTTTTTTTTGGTGTTCTAGGGACAGGAAAATAATTAATCATACAGTCCGATAAATTAAATAGAACCTTCCAAGAAAGATATCAAGGAGTTGCAACCCATCTCAGTAAAACTGGAAAAAGATCATGCCTGGATCCATAACCTTTCCATTTCTTTTCCTGCACATTTTATTCATGAACGGAAGTTGTGGCACCAAGGAACCCCATCAAAATGCTTCTGTTCCCTCGGCTGGTAATGCTGATGTAATATTTCTCCCGACGGATGCTTCGGGGTTCAGCCACCTAAGCAGAGTTCTTCAGAACCCACTCCACCAGAGTGGAAACCCCAAACCCTGTAGCAGTGCGCTTCTTGTCACTCCAAACAGGCCCAGCCATGTCAATATGCATCCACTCAACCTTTTCATCAACAAACTGCAAAAGCATAGTCGAAAACGTTATCATTAGGAAGTGACACAACAGAACACAAACATGATCAAACTAAGGAAGTGTCACAACAGGGCACAAACCGAGACAATAAAATTATGAAATCATATACCTGTTTCAAGAAGAGAGCAGCACTTATTGAACCACCTGGACGACCACCCGTGTTGACCATATCAGCTATTCCCGATTTCATCGACTCCCAATAACTCTCCTCCAATGGCAACCTCCAAAATTTCTCCCCACTGAGCTCCGAAGCTGCAAATACCTCCTTTGCCAGGTCATCACTAGGTGTAAAGACACCTAGAAGGAAAAGTTTTAACATCACATAAACAATTAGCAATCCGTCAAGTTGTAGAAGAGTTTCAAAGCGTACTAACATATTAAATACAAATTAAAGGGCCCCCATCACAATGATACCAGAGATTGCAAACATAATCTTTGATGCTTAAACCTTGTTCTGTGCAGAACCAGTAATGTGAATCTTGTTTCTTTTATCAATTTAACTTCATTTTAATGTGCAGTTTACTCCAATAAGCATCACTTAGAAGCCCACTCTAAGCATCATCAGATTCTCCTGATTCATTCAATAATATAACACTGCTTCAAAGAATATGCATATACCTGCTATTGAGGGTCCAAGAGCAACTACGCAGGCACCAGTTAAGGTTGCCAGGTCAACAATCTGCATAATATGATGGTGTTAGCACTAGCAGTAGCAGAAATCCGTATTATACATTTAAGCAGCATGTAGGCATCAAACAATTCTAATGATAAATTAATTACAAAGAGCAGTGTGCATATGTGCTCTTCATAAAATTCAATGTGCCGCAAATACAAAATACAAGATATAATGCAGAATGAAATTAAAAATGTGGAATATAACAAAACTACCATTTTTAGTGAATCCCAGTCAGTAATTAGATTATTCACCTAATTTGCAGCAAGAAAAATCAGTGAAAAGCTAAACTCTTTTTCCCATGTAAAGCCAAATGAGCACAGTAAGGAACCTCAACAATATCAAACATCAGGAAAGTGTAAAAAAATTAACTTTGGCTAGAATTTCACAATTTTAAATCCAATTAACACAAGATACAATTAACACCTACATTATAGATACAAAATGCATAGCCAAGATGCATCACCACAGTAATACCTTCTCAACACCTTGGTTACAAGCATATACCAATGCATCTGCCAGAGTAAGTCTACCTTCAGCATCAGTGTTATTGACCTGTGACGGAAATTGAAGCAAATAGAACTTTAGTTTATAAGAACATGGATGCAAAGCTTAGTATACAAAATTATATATGTATGATCCTTAATGTTATGGAGCACCTTTAGAATTAAGATCCAATGAGCCTATTAGACATCTCGTCAATTGAAAAAATATTTACTCACCTTGAAGATAATGTGTAATATATTCCTTCATGTTATGTTTAGCACATTTAGAATTATGATCCAAGTAGGCAGTTAACCTTTCATCATTGAGAGGTTTGCATTTCTGACAACCACAAAAACCATACCTCAATTGTCTTTCCATTTGATGCCGTCACAATGTCTCCAGGCCTCATACCTGTTCCACTTATCATGTTCTCACAAGCTGCAACAATGAAATGAACCTGCATACACAAGATCCATTATTGATCCATACTGGTGTCCATCACCAATTCAATCACTAAAAAACTGAAACCTGAGGATTAAAAAGTCACAAATGGGTCAATCGTGCATCTTTCTCCACAACAAAACATGGAAAACACAATGGCTCACCTCTACACCAGGAGGTTTGATTTGACCAATGGCTTTTGCTGCACCTAATACAGCTGCGGAACCTCCCATATCAAATTTCATGAGTTCAATTGAACAGCCAGGGCCTGTCTTGATGTTGTAGCCACCACTGATAACATAAAAAGATAAAATCAGTAACCAAAAAAGACTAGTGTCAGTACATTGATATATAGAACAGAGTATTGCCATTTTTTATTTCAAAAAAACACCAACTCACTTCCATCAGTGTGACATGGAAATGAGAGAAGCAATAGCATTAGGAAAGAGAGAAATATAAATCATTAAGAGAAATGGTATAGGCAATATGAGAGGAGTACAAAAGACTGGCTTAACACTTTATTCTTCGAAACTTAAAAGACATCATACGACCATGATATGAACCATTAAACTCAGTCACTACTCCCGTTACCACAGACACAGTGTAACCACAAAAAATTACAGGCATCTAAAGCAAAGCTGTTCTATATTTGCAAGAGCGAAAAGAACTAGGGACAAGAAGTTCATTCTAAATAATCTGCAATCACCTGTCAAAGGTCAGCCCTTTACCAACCAACCCTAATTTGACCTTAGCAGGTCCACCCGGGGGTTTGTAAATCAAGTGAATAAAATGTGGAGGATTTGCTGAGGCTGCAGCAACAGCCAAATAAGAACCCATTTTCAGTTCTTTGCATTGCTCTTCATTTAATATTTTTGCAGATAGAACATCACTGTACGTGGAAGCAATCTTTGAGGCTTCTTCAGCAAGTTTCCCTGAGACACAATAATCATCACTTACAGTCAACAATAGGAAATACCTCGATGAACATGGACTGATGAAACAAAATGGGAAATTACAAGTATAGGCCAGGAAAATGGCAACACTAAGGAGAATACAGAATTTTTTTTTTGTTGGTTAATGAACTAAATGCAGAAAGTGCCTGACAACTAACAGCGACATTAAAGGATAACAACTGCAAGAAATTAGATCATACAAACCAGGTGTAAGAACATTGGCGGGTGAGTTTACTAGTTCTTTCCCAAAAATTATTCCAGAAGTAACATCTTCAGCATACTTGAGCTTCTTCTCTACTTCAGGTCCAGTTCCAAGACCAAGAATGTCCACAGATTTTAGAGCTGATTTCTTTGACTCTGATTTATACCTACTATCTTCATAAATCCCCAACACAGTTCCTACAACAAGTCAAAGCCATTTTAACATGTTTAGCACAACTATTACCATATCAGAATACTAAATACCAATTAAGAGTAAAAGAATAGCGGATCAAAGTACCAGATGCTATTGCAGAAGCTGTGTTAGATTTTGCGGAAAGCCCCTCGGAAGAGGCAAGCACAATACCAAGGTCACTTGCTTGAGTAGCCTTTGCTGCTGTTGCTGCAGCCTCCCCGAGACCTCGGAAAGCTGCTGTAGACGAAGCAGATTGTCCAAGCCCAAACAAGCCAATCCTCTTTGACCCAAGACCTGGAAGCCTTACAACTGTTGACTGGCCAGACTTTCCTGTGAAGTCTTCCTCAGAAGAGGCTTCAGCCAAGAGACCACCCAAACGGGAATCTAGATTCTTCAAGATTGAATTTTGAAACTTGGAGTTCTCATCTTTTGCCAAGTCTTTCTCTGTGACGCCCACTGCAAGTAGGTCTCCTTTCCATTCCGTTACATCGATGTCTTTTGCAGCGAAAGAGATCTTCAGGAATTGACACAAACACACAAGTGATATTTCAGTTCAACAGAATTTAAGTTCTTGCTCAATTGAACCCATTATAATCAATCAAATTGTACACGAATTATGTATCTATAAAACATAACTACTTGATCCATACAACAAAATCAAAAATCCAAAAACAAAAATCAATCATTTACTGCTTTTATCTCATAAAATCAATCAAGTAAACAAAAAATATAATCGCATATACAGAGATCGAAACTTTACAGATATAAAAGCCCACCAAATCCATCAAATTTCATCAAAACTAATAAGAACAACAATCAATAGCTCTAAGTAGTCACGAACTCACATACCAAAAATCAATTTTCATAAACTAACCCCAAACAAAAATCAAAATGACAATCTTCCAGTGGCGAACATAGATATACTGAAATTTGAAGAAAAGCGACTAGAGAAATAGACCTTTGGGGCTTCAAGGCCAGAAGGGTAGGTGAGGCCGAGAGTGGCCCGAGCAAGAGTGTGAGCCATGAGCTTCCCTCTGCGAGAACACAGGGGTGTAACCGCAAAAGAAAGTCGCAGACTTGGGGAAGACCGTAATTTCGTCAAGAACGAGGAAGAATATGAAGGTGAAGTAACAGCAATAAGCGTAGACGCCAGGGACACAACAATAGCCACCATTTTTCCACTGGTGCGAGGCCTGCGTATTTATATTGAGCCAGCGTCTAGATAACAATAGTCAGAGCCAACGTTTTTAAATTTCATTTTTTTACTTTTAGGGTATTTTCTTTATTTATCTATTTTATTATTTTGGCACCAAGCCCAATGGGCCTACCTGAAGCCCATGGGGTTTATCCAACCTCCAGCCCAATCCTCATCTTATAGTAGTCCAGAATGATGCACGTGCGCTTCACGTGCACCGTAAATTGATTTTACCAAAACGACCCTTAACCGCATCGCTTTGCTTTCTGATTTCTCTCTCCTCCACTCTCGTATCAGTAGTGAGAAAAGAAGAAAGAAGAAGGCGTTGGTAAAATTACCCAAAATACAGAAAAGAAAAGAAAAAGAAGAAAAATGGTGGGGACGAATCTGAAAGCGGAGACGATGGGTCTGATGGAGAAGAGGAGTGCTCTAGAGGCGGAGATGAATGCCGTCATCGAGCGTCTTACCCAACCCGGTGGCCCTGGAATCTCCGGCAACCTCCTTGACTCCGAGGTCGACCTTTTTTATATATTATTATTTTCCTTTTTTAATATGGCATTATTTTAATCAAGAAAATTGGGGATTTAAGGTTTTTGGTGTTTCCTCTTCTTCTTCTAATCTGTAGGGTTTTCCCCGTCACGATATTGACATCCCAACTGTGCGAGCGGAAAGGCGTCGTCTTGCTGGTATACTAGAATATTTTATTCGTGTATTTGCTTTGAGTTACATTTATTAAATTATTCGCTATAAATAATGCATTCTTTCACTGCGAATATTGGTACAAACTGAGTGTTGATTGTGGAGCTTTGCATACCCCCGCTCAGTTTCAGTTGTGTATTGATTGTGGAGCTTTGTTTACTGCTTCTAATGGTGCTGATGTGGGTATTTGTTAGTAGTTGTCCAATTCATACTCATATTTTTATTTGTGGTCTTTATTATAATTGCAGAATTGCGAAATGATCACAAAGAGATTACAGAGAAACTGAACGAAAATATACAAGTTCTGCACTCAGCAAGGCTTGCTCCTAAATCATCATCCCTCAGAGATTCAGGTAGGTGGTTGGAATCTGCAATGCATATTATCATACCTATAGATTTATTGGGAGAATCGGGTAGGAAAAATTGTCTATGGTTTTATCTGTTGTCGGATTTGAAATGTATTGAGTGTCTTTGTGGGTCCCTGTGCATTGTGAGAAGTTTGAGATTCATTGGCGTTCAGTGATGAATACACATTTCTTATTTTTTAAGTTTAGCATTACATTTTATTATTACAAGCTGGAGCTGGTAGCTAAATATTGATTATACTGTGTATCAAGATATGTGAAAACTGCATTTTTGTCTAATTTTTCTGGTAATGATGAGATGTCAGATGACCAAAGCACATCAGTTGTCAACGTTCTTGCATCTGCATCCTCAACTAATGTTCATAGTGATTCTACCAATGCCATGGATGTGGACGTGATTGTGAGAGTACCCTTTGCGTTGGTTGATGAGATAGCTGATGCATCGCCAGCAGGAGAAGATGGTTTACAGCTTGGAGATCAGATTGTTAAATTCGGCAATGTGGAAATTGGTGATAATTTGCTGCAGAGACTTGCTTCTGAGGCTCAAACTAATCAGGGCCATGGGATACCTGTAATACTTGTAAGGCAAGGTGCCCAAGTCAACTTAACGGTGACACCTAGAACATGGCAAGGCAGGGGTCTGCTGGGGTATGACTCATTTCTTTTCTTTTTCTTTTTTGATGAATTAACTAATTGTTGTTAGGGCATTTGTTAAAATTTCTTAACAGTGCCTTTGAGGGTCATAAGATACCAGGGATAAGTTTAAACTTCTGTGATGTCCATCTTTCAATGGATATATGCTTAAAGGAAGAACGTGATTTTTCCCAGAATATATATTTGATAGCTTTTTACAGTAAATTGCCATTATTCGTCAACTTACATTGAATTGCTCTTAATCTTTCTTCTGAGTCTAACATCCAACCTAGAATGATATTATAGAAAACCTTTATCCCATCATATTCTTGGTAAGAATGAAGAAGTAAAAAATATATATAAAAGGTAGATAGTTTGTCAAGTTTGGTTGGTGAGAAATGGTCCGAGATTCTGTTTTCCTTTGTCCCCAGCCTAAAGCTTCCCGTGCTAATCAAAATAATGCATCCTTAACCCATCTCTTTTGTTCTTTTTCATCTTTTAACAGTGCATGGTATTTTATGTCACTTACTGCTGGTTTATGTGGGTACTTGCAGTTGCCATTTCCGGATCCTGTGAGCAGTTGGTTTTCCAGTTCTTCACAAGCCACCAGAAGATTCAAGTCTAGACAGTTTAGTTGTTGCTCTTGATCATGTCAAATTCCAAAACGCAGGGCACTTTATTATAAATGCACTGAGATCCTGAGATTATTTGCTTTATTTTAGCGAATGTTGGATGAGAAACACATGGGATTTCTATTTCAATCTTGAAGACTACTTTTGGTTTTAATGCTCCCGTGTCACTGTTGTTTCTCGTTTTCTACATTTATGTTGTAACCACCTTAGATTTAGTCAATCGGAACAGCTCTTACAGGAGCTGAAGCTGATCTGATGATCTCCGTCTGGTGGACATTATTAAACTAGTCCATATTTGTGGATCGAATCGCATGCAAACCAAGTTGCTTTTTTAAAAAAATTTAAAAAATTTGGTCGAAGTATTAAACTAGCAATGCTTCCAGACCAAGGTAATCCATCAATGGCGTCAAAATGATATAAGAGACTCAACGAAATGCAGGCTTGTAACTAAACTGAGGCATAGCTAGGTGCCTGATATTAGCACATGAGATGGGATCGTTTGGAAGACGGAGAGACAAAGGGAGTGCAGTAATTAAGGTCCTTTTTGTCTTTGTGCGTTTGCATGCCAAATGAGACATGAAAGACTACCAGAAAAGTCGCAGTGGTCCATTGATGTGATCGGGTTAAACAGTAAAAGCCTCAGCATGTTTTGCAAAATGTACCCGAATTTGGAGAAAAACTGCAACGGGTATGGTACTAAGTTTGCTATCTCTAAACAATAATATTATGTTACGTGGAAGCGTTATCATACGTGTTATAGTGTCGTGAAGTTTATTCATTTTCATCCAGCTCAAAACTCAATAATTGCTTTGCTTGCTTACTGCTTCCTCCTAATAATATTAGTTTTAGGTAGAATAACAATACATTTTCATCCAGCTCAAAACTCAACGTTTGAATGTTAAGTGTTTTATTTAATATAAGAAATGGTTTAATTTCATAATCTTCTTCTTCAAATCACAAGAACTGAAATGTTCTACTTTGGTGTGCAGCGCGGCAGGCAATCAAAAATAACCGGGCCACAGCCGGTAAAAATGTAACTTCACACCGGCTCTCTAGGTCACCCTACGATAAACAAAACAGGACAACCTTTCACTCTCTCTCTGTCTTCTGCTCTTTCTTTCTCCCTCTGTCCAAGTTCAGGGAGAGAAATTTCAATTCCTTAAGATCGAAACCATTTTCTCTTCTATTCTCACAAAACCCGCTTTCCCGCATTTTCTCGGAAACTTTCCTTCCGGTCATTTTTCTCGGAAAAAGTATGGGAATTGCAAAGAGTTCATTTCCTGTGTGTCAGCTTTACTCTTTCCATGTGCTGTAGTGAGCGAACGACACAGTTCGTTTGAAAAACCTCTGCTTTTCTCTCTTTTAGATATTTTCAGTCGCTCTGTTTTCCACAAAAGTGCAGAATGGGAATCTCTGGGTTTCGAGGCTCTTTGAAAGCTCATTTATCTTTTTTGGGGAATTAGTCGAGCTGTGAATATAAAGCCCTAGTTTATTGGTACCTAAAGGTTAAGCTATTTTTCTTTCACTTATTTTCTGTGGAATTCTGGGTGGGTCTTGACTTTCTTAGGGGTTTTGGGCAAGTTGGAGTCTGGGCATTGGAAAAATGGGGGCTTTAGTGGTTTCTGCAAGGTGGTGTTTCGAAGGGGTTGAGTATTGGCTTGGTGAATTTTGAATGTGAATGGACCCAAGGGTTGGTAGGAGTATAACTTTGAGGGGCTCGTGTGTTTGAAAAGTTGAGATCTGTTTTGGGAACTTGAAGAGCAAGGTCAATGAATGTGCATAGTGGAAGTGTCAAATCCATATGCTTTTGGGTCTCTGGGGATCTTTCTGGTTGTTTGAGCTTTTGAAAGTAAAAGAAGAATCTGGGTTTTAGTGAATTTTCTAGATGGGTTTTTGATGATTTGAGGGTTTGTTGGATCGTATTAGCTGCTCGGGCAAACCCATATTCTGGTTGAATTCGAAGTGTGTATTTTATTTTTCTTTTGATTCTGAGTGGGGAAAAAGGCTGAGATCCTTGGAGAATTTGGTGTTCAGCCAAAGGAGTGATACTAATGTCAGGAGCTCCAAGAGTCAGGTCTATCAATGTGGCTGATTCAGAATCAAGGCCAGTGCTTGGACCTGCTGGGAACAAGGCAGGGACGTTCAGTGCACGAAAACCAGTTTCAAAACCACTGAGAAAGGCTGAGAAATTGGCTGAGAAGGTTGCCTCAGCTGAAGAGAAGAAAACTCGTCAATCTTCAATGCTAACTACCTCTCCTCGGCTGCATTCTCCTAGTGTTCCGTCAGTGCTTCGTCGGCACGAGCAGTTATTGCACTCAAATTTTTCACTAAATGCTTCATGTTCATCGGATGCCTCCACGGATTCGTTTCATAGTAGGGCATCTACTGGTAGGCTGACTAGGTCGAATAGTGCAGGCAGTAGGAGGAAGCAGTATGTTTCGAAGCCAAGAAGTGTTGTTTCTGATGGTGGATTGGACTCTCCTCCTGATGGTTCGCAGTCTAAGAAGAGGTGTGCTTGGGTGACGCCTAATACTGGTTCGTTCTTATTTATTTGATCCTGGTGAAAATATTTGCTTCTGGAGCAATTGGTTATTTCTTTCTAGTTAGTAATGTGCCTTTCGTATAATTATTCTCATGATATATTCTTAGCTGGTAATAAGTACCATAAAGATTTGTAGAATATTTGTCCCTCCCGGTATTGTTATATGATTATCTTGTGACACGTTTCAGACTAGCAGTAGACTGGCATGATTTAATTCACAATTCACCAGAGTATAGGCACATTACTTTTTACACCGCATGCCCCTCGTAATCTATATTATACTTGACAATGAAGACATAAGTTAACGACAGTTCAAAACCGAAATGACTAGCAGTGCAGTTCATATTTCCCCAACAAAATCAAAGAATTCTGTACCTTTGAGTGAAGAGCTTCAAGTTAAGGGAGAATAAGGTTCTCGTTAGGGTTTAACAGGCAATTTCAAATACGCTGCTGATGGAACTAGTCATGTTTAAGGCTTAATTGGATTAAAACTTACTCTCCTCAAAGCTGTTGTATAAGTTAACAAATGAGTATAAATGCACTGTTCTTCTGATGTCCAAGCAGGAAATTCTACACTCGGCCCTTCACCATTATATTGATTTTGTCTCATTGACAATTTGTTATGAATAATTTATTGCACACTTGTTTGGGTCATGGATGATAGAAAACAGATAAATAACTCCAGAAGGCAACAATTTGAAAGATTTTCATTTCCATTTAGGGAGAGGGTGGAGAGGTTTCTTTCTTTTGATGGGTGCTAGCCTTATAAGTTATAACCATGCAAAGTCTTGTGGAAGTAGAACTACATGTATCTTAGCCAGAGAAACATCTTGGATAGTTGAATCAAATATAATTTTCTACATGGCTTGATATTCTTCTTTCATAAATTTATATTCTGATTGAGATTGATATGTTGTAAGCAGATCCATGTTATGCTGCTTTTCATGATGAAGAATGGGGGCTTCCAGTACACGATGACAAGTATGTCATAGCAACACTATTTGCATCTATGTTGATTGAAATGGAGATTACTTTATAAAACTCTACTTCAGTCATTTTCCTGATCTGCTTGACCACTTACAGGAAACTGTTTGAGCTTCTTGTCTTATCTGGTGCTTTGGCTGAACTTTCATGGCCTGCCATTCTAAGCAAAAAGCACATCTTTAGGTACTGTTTCTGTGAAGGTTCTCTTTTTTAAATAGTAACCGAGTTACCCTAAATTATGTTCTGTATAAAGAAGTTGGGGCCTTTTAGTGATGGCCCCTTCCCTGTTGCATGGCCTTTCCACTCTATGTGATTAATTGACAAGCTTCTTTTTGCAGGGAAGTGTTTGCAGACTTTGATCCTGTTGCTGTCTCAAAGTTGAATGAGAAGAAGCTAATAGCAACCGGAAGCACTGCAAGTTCCCTATTGTCTGAACTCAAGTTGCGTGCTATCATTGAGAATGCACGTCAAATGACCAAGGTAAATGTCCATTACCTCCTTCAGTTGTATGAGATTGACTAGCAGAAGAAGCACGCATGTGCGGACTTAGTAAATTACTACTAGCTCATATATGGGAAGTACTAAGAAACCGTATGCATGTAAGCATCCAGTATAATGTACTTTTTCAATGATACCTAATTTTAGCCAAAACTAACGTGGCACATTGTTAGTATAATGGTACTAGTGGAATTATTTTATGTATCACTTTCTACAAACAAAATAGCCTCATTCACTCAATTTTACACAAATAAACTGGGGACCACATGTTTTATCTTGTTTGGGCAAGCAATTAAATGGCATATAATGGGTGCTTAGTGATCATTTGATCAGGTAGGTTAGGTGAGAAAAGTAGTTGAATGGTGGTCCTCACCTCTCTGTAATTTGTATCACACATATAGGACAAATTGTAATTCTATCATCCATACAGCAGCCTGACCTTCTATCTTACCTCAAGAATTGCTCATGCAACCTAATTATTCCCTTTCTTCAACATGCCAGCTTGCTTCATTACTTAATCCTGAATCACGTATTTGACTTGATAAGTTCCAACCATTAACCACTATCTAATAACCCTTTTACTGTATCCATGATTGCACATTTTTTTAATTGCTATGATTATCGTTGCCACTAACTTTTTGCAGGTTTTGCTGATGCCAGGTCATAGAAGAGTTCGGATCATTTGACAAGTATATTTGGAGCTTTGTGAATAACAAGCCTATAGTTAGCAGATTCCGGTATCCTCGGCAGGTTCCGGCAAAAACTCCAAAAGCAGATGTGATAAGCAAAGACCTCGTGAGAAGGGGATTTCGAAGCGTGGGGCCAACTGTTATTTATTCTTTCATGCAGGTCGCTGGAATTACAAATGACCATCTCGTTAGTTGCTTCAGATTCCAGGAGTGCCTAAACGCAGCGGAAGGGAAGGAAGAGTATGGAATCAAGGATGAGGCTGAAAAGAAAACAGAAAATGGGATAGAATCGGACTTATCTGTTGCCATGGATGAATTGAGTTTCTCCTCAGACTTATAAAGAAAATGCCTTGGCCAGCCGGTTTCAATCATCAGTTTGCCACATTGACTGATTCAGAGCTGCTCTTGTATTGGGTAGTAGTGAAGAGGGTTTTGTGTGTAATTAATGAATTCTGAAGCATTATGGATTCTCGCTCTGTAGATTACTGAAGTGGATTAAAATGAAAACTGGTGATTGTGCAGTTGGTGCGGCTTCTCTAGTCTTGAGAGCTTTCAAAAACTAATATACAATTTTTTGTACAGTTAAGATATTAGTAATTAGAATCTCTTTAGAACCAGATTTGGGCGTTAAAAAGAAGAAGAAAAAACACTGCAATGCTTCTCTATCAGATTCATTCTAGGTTTAGCTATTGCCTGACAATTGTGGGGTGGGGCTGGCTGATATCCCAGATGGTATACCTTAAGCAATGTGCTGGACTGGACAGCTGCAAGTTGCAACTGTACATCTGATGAGTCATTTTGGTGACAAATTGACAATGAAGGATGTGTAGCACAATATCTCTGTCTTTGTCCCCATATGACCGACGACGGGGAACTGCTAATTGATTGATGGACGTGTTTGAACTCTTGCATCAACAAGTTCACCTAAAAATGTGGGCCACCACTCTTACAAGTATGAATTTAATCGCTGACTATTGTCTAGGAAACCCTTCTGCCTTCTGCCTTCTGCCTCAAACATTTTATTTTATCCAATCTTTTACCAAGGTGGGTTAATTGAGACGACGACTGATGGATTGTCTTGTAGACTTGTATACTGTTAGCAGCAGCATAATCCCAACTTTTCCAGAAGATCTATTCAAGTTTTCTAACCAAAGTAAATTGACCATTTAAATTTTGTTTGATCTACTTGATCTGAGGAAATAACTTCAAACATCAGGAGGAAAAAAATGCCACCCATTTCTGTACTGTTTCACTGCGATTACCCTATTCAACACAAGATATGCAAGGTGTACAAATACCAAATCTGCACAACTGTGAACTATAAAACTACAGCTGAAAGGTGAAAGAGACCCACAACAAAATCAAAATAAAAAAATCAAACCTGCCAATGTGATAACTTATAAATTTTATAGATACACTGCTTGCTTTTCTAAGGCCCGTCGATGATGGTCTTTATCAGTACTTGGGCCAGCTAAGGAACTTTCAGCAAGGCTTGATTTCAAATCCAATGCTCAAAAGAGTTCGAGCTGATTCCATTGCCTTCTCGCCTCCAAGGTCCAAGGCCTCACCAGTCAATTCTCCCCCGGTGTCCACTGACCACTGGGTTGAAGAAATCTGGTTTTGGTGTGTATCGGTCTTCTTGATATGCAAATTGTTCATGGAAGCAGGAGCAGCGGCAGCAACAAGAGGAGCACTCGGAGGGCCATGTCGCTTCTTTGGAACAGGCATGTCATGGTCATGTATCCCCTTGTATGTTATAATCACAGCACTTGTGTTATCTATGGCTGTTTCAATGTGCTTCCGGACTGGACACCCAGCAGAAGTGCATCTGTAGTAGTTCCTAAAAAAATTAAATACAATTATCAAAACATAAGGAAAGGAATACATGTAGTAGTTCCTAAGTGGGGTTTCAACAGCTCACATGATAAGCAACGGAGATTTATGCAATATGCAAACTCTATTAATGAGAAACCGATCACCTAGATGGCCTTTTAGAGCTAAAGCAGGCTAGTTATAATCTAGGAGTTCACCAACTTTCGAGGTATACCTAAGTCTAAAGGCAACTGCATGCATAGCATACCCAACAATTATTCTCTATTATTTGCATCACTTGAAACTGTCGATAACCTTTTAGCTGGCAATTCTGCAGCTCAAGATTACTGTGTAGAGAAAAGACACTTTCTGACTTAAAGCTACGAATAGCTTAATATTCATATCCCCAGATACATAATACCAAAGAGACAAATTACAACCAAAGTGAGAGATTCATGTCATGATTAATAATAACAAACAATAACGCTCTCTTAACACTCTGCATCAATTCCATTCACTTTCTATTTCTTGTCAATTGATACTCTAAACAACTGGCAGATATTATATCAAAAGCTTCATTTGATTATAGATGCCACCAGACAAAATACAAAACGAGTTAAAAGGCATTCTTTGGTCAATGTCATTTCTGCTGTGCTTGCATCTTGCAAGTGCAAATAAATGAAAATGGAAACAGTTAACATTGCTTAAGAATCAAAAGCAAATTGGAACATTTAAGTTGTTCTTTTGAAAATTCATAACTGAGGCTCTGCATCATTGAAATTTCCAGTTCGTCCAATTGCATCTTTCAAAAATTAAGTGCACTATGAAGTTTTAAAGTAGATAGGTCTTGCACAAAGGCAAGATGAAGTTTATGAAAAGAGAACATATGCCTAACATCTTTTAACAACATAAAACACTGAATCTGAACCCCAGATGCTGATTAATTAGGTCAATTTATCAAGCTACAAAGAAAAAAGATGAAGGAAATGGGCATACCTGGGATGCGGATTTCCTTTCACCATCTTTTGTCCATATTTGCGCCATCTGTATCCATCACCTGATATTCCAACATCCCCCGCCGCATGCACAACAAATTTTGGTTTCTTGCCAGGTTTTAGGAGAGAAGTTGAATACTCTAAGTTGCTTTTCTTCACTCTGGTTATCAATAAGCAGAGAGTATATCAAAACCAGGTAAATTTCTACTCCTTTTAACAAGTATGTTACAAAATACAGCATGAGAAAAGGAAACAAAATCTACAAATAAACTTGCCTTCGTTTGGGTTCTGGTTCATCACCATCACCATGCTCCTCCTTGATCTTAACATCACCATTACCATCAGAGTCACTTGGGCTTTGCCGCTTTCTTTCAGGAATTGAGGGTGTTTCTTGAATACGTTCTTTTGAGGATGTGGACAGCTCTGAATCATTAACTGTTCTGCAGGGATGTTCTGTAACACTATTCCTTACACACTCAGCAGATAATGCAAGTTTACTTTCCTTTGTGCAGTTACTTTTTCGAGGGGGCTCATGAGTATGTTGGCTTTTGTAAACAATTTCTGTTACATAGCCCGAGTGGTCACAGCATTCAATCTTCTTGGCATAACACTCAGAATATGTGCACCTATAATAACTTCGAGAACCTTGAGGGCTCTTCACTTGCTTCTGACCATATTTTCTCCAGTTGTAACCATCAGAAGCAGATGTCTTCACAAGAGGAACAGAAGATATAAATTTATGGTCAGACGAATTTTGCTTGTCCACCTTTGCTGTACATAAAATATCAACCTTTGCTGGTGGCAGTTTTTGTTCTAGCAGAATCGGGCTGGGAGCAGATGAAATGGATTGTGTAACAGAAGTTGGTGATAGTTCTGACAACGGAGTTGGATAAACCGTCAACTGAAGCGGACTTTGTGTCTGAGTCTGAATGGATTGTGTAACAGAAGTTGGTGATAGTTCTGACAACGGAGTTGGATAAACAGCCAACTGAACCGGACTTTGTGTCTGCATTTGAGCATCCTGGTCTGTTACAATTGCCAAAATTTCCTGGTGGCTCACCCCAAGTTGCTCCTGAGAGAGAACCAGGAAAATAATTATACAAGTGAAACACAAGGAAGCAGATATTTGACTTATGATAATGAGAGGTATAACATTCTGGAGTTGCATATGATTCAAATTACGTGATACAAGATGCATCCAAGACTCATTTAGATTGGCATGAATGTGCATCTAGAATTTGTCGTAAGGAAGACCCACACCTCAAGTTAGACTGTAAGAGGTCTAAATGATATGATGTAAGGTCAATTAAGCTGGCCTGTTCCTCACACATATAGACTGAAAATTTTTATTGTTAAATGTATTGGCCTGTTCCATCAGTCATAAAATCCAATCATTTTGTCTTCTGATATTATCTGATCACTAAGTGGTCAAGTTTTCTAACTTCAAGCCAATCCTCTGAAAAATGATACTTTTTTTGAATTGTTGCGTTAGAGTTTAATATTGCCTGTAGTAGGATCTCATCCCACATATGATGTAGGGTACCTGGGGTGTTGTATTAAAGTGAAATTTTTTGCATGTTGGACTTGTTTTATTGGGTCCAAGAACCAGAAACCTTGAAAGTGGACACTTTAGCTGACAAGGTTGCCTCTTTTGAGTGATTAATAGCCAAGTACTAGCTTTCATTAATGCAGATTTTATGCTTCTTCTTATTGTCTCTTCTATGACTTTCTTTCCTATTACTAAAACATTCTCTTCATTTTGACATATAATCCACCTCTCCTGAAAGCAAACAGTATGTGAGATAATATCTCTTTATTTTTTTATTTTTTTCCTTTTTGACACATAAGTTCAAAAGGAAGGAGGAAAAGATTTTATTTTGGTTATCACTACTCCAAAAGCGATACAGGCTAAGAATTATTTTGCAACCTGACACTCCTCTTCACTTGTGGCTCTCTCCCTACTTAGTACCTAGAGGGCTTCACAAAAACTGCGAGGCTATAATCACAAGGATTTCGGATTCACGATTTCAACCCTCAAACAAGAACTTTAACAAACATTTTTGCTCTGTCCCCATGAAGAGGCACTCATAGATTTCAATTCCAAGGAAGATTCATAAACAAAAAACTGCAAGAATGCAAAACCATTTCCACCAGCACCCTTGCACACATGACTTCTGTCCCAATTCGTGAAATATTTATACATCCCCCTCACCCCCCAAAACCCCAGCCCAAAAAACAAAAGTCAAGCAAACAGAAATTCACAAAAGAATCAGTAATATCGCGCAAATAAAAGTGCTCACAATTCACTTAGCCAAAGATCAAAAGTTTAGAAATTGGATGTGAATGAGCTTCTAACCTGTAATTGAGCTCCATCAATCGACTGTGACGTTGAGTTAACCTGAAAACCTGCGGGATCAACCACACAAGATCACCCCGTTCACTATAATCCCACCAAGCACTAAAGCTATATAAAAATATAAAAACTAAAAAATTCTTCCAAAAACTAACACACCGTTTCCGAAGAACAAAGCTTACCTGCACACTGATCGTTCTCTGATAATTCCAGCGTAGAAGGCACCGCTAGGGTTTCTAATTGCATCTCTCTTGACTCTGGTGCAGAGCTCTGTAACTCGCCCAGCTGAATTTCACCGAGTCGTTGCTTTCCTTCTTCGTCCTCGTCTTCATCTTCATCGCCTTCTTCATCTTCTTCTTGTTCTTGTTCTTGTTCGTTTGGCTTTAGCTTTTCTACTTGGAGAGCATCGAAGCTCTTGTGCTCAGCCATGGCCGATTGTCACTCTAGGAGAGTAAAGTTTTTCGCAACTGTTGGTACTGTGACTTTTAAAGTGTCCAAAATCGACCCCGAAAATGAGACCGAAACCGAAAAATGTTTTGGATTCTGTGTACCGGTTTATAGATTAGGAGGGAGAGAGAGAGAAACGGTGAGAGATGTTGTGGGGGATATATGTGTCTTTGACTGGCGTTGACTCAGGTGGTTTTTATGACGGTGTAACTGAAGCCGTTAATATCTGCGTTACATCAGGTGCGAGATCACCGTTGGTTTTGTTGACTTGACGGTTTCCTTCGGCCGCCGATTGGACTCGGACATAGTGACCCATTTTCTGTAATTTGTTTGTTTAAATAAAAATCTTGCATTAATTTAGTCAGATGTTATAAGCACCTAAAAAAGTGATATTGTACTCATTCTCTTCCTTTATTGGATCTATTGGCTCATCACTTCCTCCAATTTTGCTTTTAATTTTTAACCTCAATTCGCTTGTCGATTTTTTATATCAATATCAAAATTAGAATGTATTCTGATTTAAGTTGTGGCTATGGTCTTTTAAAAAATAAAATAAAAAGTGTAGTTTATTGAGAATATTAATTGTTGGAACTTGGAAGAAGAGTTTGTGGTTATAGTGGAAAACCCCTTTTGTAACTCAGAACGCAATTACTACTTTGCCGTTTGTGTTATGGATTGGAAGGCGCCTAATTAAACTGCTTTCTTTGTAAAATATTAAAGGGAGATTCTTGCGAGAAAGTTAATACGACTACCAAGAACAGAAACACAAAAGCTGATGGTAAGAATCTGAGCACGTGGCCGTTTGTTGTCCAATCAAGATATAGAGCATAAGACAAAGTTATTTTTTCAAAATTATTTCTGGCACTTGTTAGTTAACTAGTCTTTGATATAGTAGTATTTGTTTTTATGAATAATCGCTTTAAGTTCGATTCGCATAGACAACGAGGATGATATATGTTTCACATAGACGACGAGGACAATATATGTACATATTTATGATGAGTTTGATATATTTAAAGGGTTGAAAATTGAAATTAATGAGGCCTTCTCCGTCATCATCCTCCCGGCTTGGGAATACAGCCCTAAATAAAAAATATAAAAATATATAAAAAATTCCTTCACACAGAGTCCAGTCCATCCAGATATCCCGCAAAGTAGAGTCACGCAAATCTACCCAATCCAACCCCGTCGGATTTGCGGAAGAACACGTTCGCAACAACTACAACTAATACAGTAGTAGATCAATGAATTCACAACCTACCCAATCCCAACCCCAAACAAAAACTATGTGACTTGTACTTGCATGCTCCGGCTTACGCAAACGCAGCCTTTTCACTTTCATTCGCTTCCGTCTTGTCTTCACCTCCAAAATACTCTCTTGCTATTTCTCTACCCCTTAGGGTCTCGCTGCCATCCTCATTTAATGCAGCCGCTGCTAGAGTCAGGTTAGCCTTTTCTTTACTCAATTTCACTTCTTTTTATTGATTTCTGTTTTTCTTTTTCTTTTCATTTTGATGCTGATTGGTTGGTTGCTTGAGAGAGAAAATTCAATCGAAATTCCTGTTGGTGTGTGTTGGGTGGATAATCTGTGTCTCTGTATGGAAAATTGGAATTGAAAAGTATGAACTGTTCAGTTTTTCGGTTCGCTTGTCCAATGCATTGTTCTTCAGCAGCAGTACTGATACTGAGCTGTTTTCTTTTTAACTTTTCACTTTTTCTATTTGCTTGTTATTGTGTTCTTCAAAGTTCAAATCTTTAAGCTTAATGGCATTTATGGCCTCAGTTGTTTTCTTCTGTACAACAAACTGCCCTAGTTGCTGTAGACTCAAAGAGCTATTAGGAGACATATAGAAGAAGAGAAGTTGCAATTATTTTATGCATCCAAATAAGCTTAGAAATTGGGTTTATTCATGTAGATTTCAGTTAGTTTCCTTTGAAGTTTTGTGTAGTGATTTTATTTGATTTATAGGGATTGTATTTGGTTTCTTTTACTGTAGAGATGCTGGTTAGCTGTAGTTTGCTTCTGGTTTGGTGCTTACTTCTTTATTATTTTGCCTCTGTCTTGTTCTTCTTCTTCTCCCCTCTCCTATCCTATGTTCCCTTCCACTCTAATTCTCTTCTTGTTCTACTTCAGTATCGTTTCATGGTGGGTTCAATATTGTGCATTTACTGCTTATATTTATCACGTCAAGTACTCTTCCTCTTCACGGGAAAAAGCAAAAGAAAAATGTGGTTAATTTGAAGCCGTGATTTTGCACGGCAGGTATCTAAGTCTGGGTACTAAGATCCAAAAAAAATTAATTTGGATTTCTTTTCCTTCTTTCCCTTCTTTTCCTCAATTATCATCCATTTTAACCTCATTTAACCAGAATTCAATGAATTTATCTTGATTGAGTGGTGGATAACTTCAGAAAATGAAAAAAATATCTAGAATTTTTGGTCGAGAGGATGAGAAAAATAACTGTTGGATTCTGTTTAAATGGAGTTAAATGGGTAAGATTTGAATTTTGAGGAAATGAGATAAAAGGAGAGGATGAATAAGATTGATTGCTATTTTATGGGCTTGTTAATATTGATATTTTCTCATGATCATATATTCATGTCAGGGGGAAGAATGGAGGAGGAACCATCAAATCTCCCAGTTTCGTTATGGGGCCGGGTTTCTGCCTTTGAGACGAGGGCTAGGGAAGCATACAAAAGAAAGCCAATCTCACATTGGATTCTTCTTGTTCTAAGCAGTGCGGCAATGCTCGTAGCGTTCCCTGCATCAAGCCTTCTGTCTCGTGTCTATTATGCCAATGGTGGCACTAGCAAGTGGATCATTTCATGGGTGGCAGTTGCAGGGTGGCCTCTGACTGCTTTGATCTTGTTCCCTACGTACTTGGTCTGCAAAACCTCTCCTACTCCCCTCACTTTAAAACTTACTTTTTCTTATATTGTGCTTGGTCTCTTAAGTGCTGCTGACAACCTCATGTATGCTTATGCATATGCTTACCTCCCAGCATCTACTGCTTCTCTTCTCGCATCATCATCTCTAGTATTTTCTGCATTGTTTGGATATCTACTTGTGAAGAACAAGCTAAACGCTGCAATAGTAAACGCTGTTGTTGTCATTACTGCTGCTATGACCATCATTGCTTTGGATTCGGATTCAGACAGATATGGAAATGTCACTGATAAGCAATACATTTGGGGTTTTGTATGGGATATTTTAGGGTCTGCTCTCCACGGACTCATATTTGCTCTTTCGGAGCTAGTTTTCGTGAAGCTAGTTGGTAGAAGGTCCTTCCATGTTGTGTTGGAGCAGCAAGTGATGGTCTCTTTGTTTGCGTTTGTATTTACCACGATTGGAGTAATTGTGAACAACGATTTTCAGGGAATGAAATATGAGGCCAGAAGTTTCGAGGGTGGTAAATCTTCTTATTACCTTGTTCTCATTTGGAGCACCATCAGTTTCCAGTTGGGGGTATTAGGAAGTGTTGCTGTGCTTTTTTTGTCGTCCACTGTTCTTGCGGGTGTCCTGAATGCAATAAGGGTACCCGTCACAAGCATTGCAGCTGTCATTTTGTTAAAAGACCCAATGAGCGGCTTGAAGATCCTCTCTCTGGTCGTCACATTTTGGGGCTTTGGCTGCTACATCTATGGCAGTTCCTCCCCAAGTAAAGATTCCTCGTGATATTTTCTCGTCTGCTTTCTCTTTGTTTTCAATCTTTTGGGGTTATATGTTTCGTTTATCATATCTTATTATTATACCGAAGCTCGTCGTTGTCAGACATTTTTCTTCCCCAAGATATCAAGATGTATTATAAGCAAGATATATGTAATATTTGTTATATTTCAAGGGAAAGAGCTGCAATTCACAAGTGCACCCATGCGTGCAAGTGTGTTTGTAAACGTTTTTTTTTTCTTGTCGATAATCGTAATCATGCTCGTGTTACAAGAATCTTTTTGTATTTATTTATTAACCACTACTTAAGTTTAGGGTTTTTGAGGATATAGCAGAGACAACATCATCGCATACGAACATGGAATCTAGGTTAAACGCACAAAAAGGCCTTTTGAGGGCATATTACATGCTAGCCAGAAAACCACAGCAACGCCATCAAACCTAAAACCAACAGATTCATAGATTAATTCAAAGAGACCCAAAAGTAAAGCCATTAACAAGATTGATGAGTAACATCAGCAAGGATCCCAAAACATGCGACATCACAAAACGAGCATTAATTGAAAGATCAAACAGAAATATTTTTCTTTTGCTGGAAAAAGCCAAAATATTTGAATAGATATGCAGCAAGCTCCCTTTGCAAGGGATCAGCAGCTTTAAATTTGCGTCTTCACTTTTACAAGCTTTGGCAAGCTAAAATACCATTTAAAATAACGGTTCATTGCACAGAAATATGGTTGATAAACCTCCCTGTTAGCAACAGTTCCACAAGAAAAAATAAAAAACGAAGAAAGTCTTGCCATCAGCTACAGCTACTGCTACAGCATCATACTTAGTTCTTAGGACCAATATCCTTGAGGGCACAGATCTGCTCCTCTCCCATTGCAGACATGACAGTCACCACAAGATCCTTTCCATCCGCAAACCCATCTTTAATCTATAAAAGAGAATACGAATGAAAGATTTTAGTCTACAAAGAAAACAGATACAATAAAGCAACTTACTATAGGAAAACTTTCTCAATGACATACCTGGCTAAGCAGACTTTCATCGGTGGGAAGCCTCAGATCATCCTTGGTGTTTCCATTTTCAGTTAAAAGACTCACCTACAGGACACCCAACTCCAGTTAGTTTATATAAAATGGAAGGCAGGCAATTACTTGTCTCATCATGCCCTTCCATCTCACAGGTGAAATTTCTGTTTTAACTTTTGGGTAGTCAAGTTTTGCATATATGTGTATTGTGTATCTGGTATCGGTATGTATTAAACATGTAAATGCATGTTACAAGAAACTTACTACATTTTTTAACATAACACAAACAGGGGAAAATATGTTGTGCAACTCCAAAACATAAATCCATGCTGCAAAAACTCAAGAGATGCATCTCACGTTTTGCAAATGAACGCAAGCTTTGTCTCCCTTGGTATCATCATTATCATCAAAATGGACATAAATTCACATAGCAATCAAGATTTCTGATGCCATGTTTTGGTACTAATTGGTCAGAGGACTTACAAAACCATCTTCAGAGATATCAATCAGCTGGTAGTCGGTACGGTTGACATGAGGAACCTGAACGATAAGTATATGGAAGAACAGATGAGTTAACTTGCAACCAAGAAATACAGCACATACACAGAACTCAGAGACGCAAAATTCAAGTTTAGAGAAAGCATTACATCACAGTTGTGGGATGAAGGAACAATATCTTCAAGTTTCTTTCCATTAAAAATATCAATTGCAACAAAGTGGCACTTTGCATGACCATGCTTGCCAGTTTTTGAAGTGGAGACTTCAACAACCTGTTAAGCGAGCAAACATGATATTAACGAATCAATTGGATGACTAACTCAGACTGCAGAACTACAACAAAATAAGGAATTAATCTATAAAACGAAATGAATTACGCATAAGGGGGAAAACATATTTACAAATACATATTTACAGGGAACAGTTAATATAAGTAGGGTAGGCCATGGAAACTCAGTATTGTGAAATTTCTTGAGTCACGCTGTACTGATTTTATAAGGATGAGAAACAATAACACTTCAGTTTAATCAAGTTTTGAAAGATGAAAATTGGAATTTATGGTTAACGAGTGGATTTAAAGCAGAACAAATTTAGATCCTAATTCCCACACTGCAACAGCCAAGTTTACACCGGCACAGGAATGTCATGGATTTCATTGCGATTCCTAATGAGAACATCTAGGAATTGAGTAAGGGAAAGTGTGATACCCAGTTCTATTTGTATATGGATGCATGAAGTGTGCTAAGTAGCAAAACCTCATCCGCAAAGCCCCGTAATTACCAACAAAAGGAGATATTAAAACACAACTTCCAACAAATAAACTCTCATCCTGCAAGCAACCCCACATGACAAATCTTTTGACAACATCATTAACAACTCCAAGTAATTATCATCCTCAAGAATAAACATAGCAACCTTGTAACTAACAAAGCTAGATTAATTTCCTCCAAGCACGAATAAGTTAAGTAAACACCAAAAACAAACCAGTAAAAGCAGCATATTTCAATTAAAATCAAGGAACCCGGTAGAGATCTGGTGAAATCGTACAAACCCGGATGAATTCTCACCCAAAAAAAATCTAAAACATGCATCATTCGAAAAACAAAGTAGAGAGAGAATAGAAGAAACCTTGCAAGGCCTGGCCTTGATGACTATGTAACCATTCTTGCGAATGGTACCAGCCTGCTGAGGGTAGGTCTTGGAAGCCCCAGCATCGGCCTTGGATTCGAACTGGTGCTCCTCGTCAGACATCTTTCTCTCTCTCTGTCGAACTTAGTAAGCTTCTCTGTTCCTCTTCTTTTTCTTTTCTTCCAAAATAACGAAGAGGACGACTTCTGGTTCAAGGGGTGTGACGGGCTCTATATTCAAAGCCTTCTAGGTCATATCGTAACCCTAGTTAAGGATATCAAATCCCCACCGTTGGATCAATGGTTAGTGTTTAGCCCCTCCCCTCTTCGTGCACTCCCTGTCTCCTATAAACTTATCCAAAAAGAATAGGAAAGGGAATTATCCATCCCCTCTTTTTGTTTTTGTTTTTGGTTTTTTTCCACTATCATTTTCAATTTTTTATTATCATCATGTGCCTAAAAACCATTGATTTTACTTCGATGAGTATTTTTAAAGACTGATTTTTAATATAGAAAAAAGAAAGCCCTTTTTTTCTGATTTTAAATTGTATTATTCCAGAAATTCGTGGTATGTTTAAAAAATTGTTACACATATCTCACTTTGAACGATACACGTCTCCCCTCGCCTCTTGTAAAATGCCGAGTTGGACTTGCAGCGAAACAAAGAATCCGATGCCCGATGCATACAAAACGCTATATGGGCCCATCCAATTATTCCCGCAACAAAACCAAATTCTTGGATACAAAAATGCTTATATTATTAGCTTACATCTTAGAATTTTGTTTATATGCCCCATACATTACATACCCACAACTTGTGAATGAAGGAAGAAATAATTTCACTTCACAACACCAAGATGAGCTAAAGAAACTGGCAAGCCAAATTTGAGGGCAGGGAAAATTTCACCATCATTCTGAATTCTGAATTCTGACACTTCTGGTGGTTGGCTGAAAAACTATCATACTTTGAGCTGCCCCATACCCACACTATGTAAAAGTAGGAAAATGATCCAAAGGGTAAAAGTTATGGTTAACAAATTACCAAAACATAATTATATTTGCCTGAGACATGATAAAGCTGTAATAATCATGGTATATATGTGTGAAACAGATTGTGAAATAAACAGATAAATAAAATAGTGACATAAAGCTGAAGAGATACAGATAATCTTCAGCTCAGCTTCATGTTCATGCCATAAATTGATCCACCCACCAGGCAGGCAGGCACCAAACCAAAAAGCTAAAGCAAGCTGAAGCAATCATATATGCATATGCTTGCTGAAAACAAAAAACCAAGAAATTAGTTTTAGAAACAAGACATGAATCAATGTGATGTATCCAAAAATGCTCTCTCTCTCTCTCTGGACCAGTGCTTAAATAAGCTGCTGGTAATATAATATTGATGCTCCATGTGGAGTGATTGACTGGGAGGTTATCTACACTACACACCTACGTACACTACCAACAATGTCTTCTTCTTTCTTGCGCCTGTCAAAAGATACTGTAGACATATGAAAACATGAAATCATTGACATTTGGGTTGGGTGGTCACACTCACACACATTGACACTCATCACAAGTATGCAATATGCTCACTTTTTCTTTCGGCTATTGATTTTCTTGGCTTGGCCATATTGAACGTCAAAAACTCGAAAATGCTTCACAACCAAACCAACTACATTATATATTATAACCCATATTGAAGAGTATGATGATGACCATTCCAATTTCCGTTCGGCTAGATATGATGCTGCTCTTCAATATATTGTTATTTATTATGAAAAGGTTATGCGTCTTCATTAATCAGTATTAATATTAAACCGCGGCTCGCATCAACTAATCAAACTCTGACTCTGAGAAGAAACATGCGCTTGCAAGTTATCATATCATGTATGCCTATATCTTTTAAACGATGAAGTTGGTATGCATGGCATGATGCTTCCATTTCTTCCTTCCTAGTGTCCATACCCCCTCTGTAAATTATAGTGAACATGCAAATTGCAATCAACATTAACAATCTAGGCCCATGTTATTTTCAATTATGCAGGAATATATATATATATATATATATATATATCTCTCTCTCTCTCTCCACCGCCATTCACATTCTACATCAGTAAGGACCATTAATATGAAATGAATACCACTCATCAATAGTTTGCCTCAACACAATAAAGAGACTTACAACAGCTAGCTAGCTGTCAATTGTATCAGTAACAAATTCACTAAGTTGTACTTTGGCATGGAAGGAAGTAGCTAGGGGAGAGGGGACGCCTCCAATTTTCCCGAACATGGGTTTCATTTCATATATGTTAATGGACACCCCGTGTTCACAATCACAAGCACATGTACTCGTACAATTTCTGAGGTCGTATATACATACAGAGCCACACATTTTGTTTTTGGTAGAAGCAAGCATGAATGCATGGTTGACGGTGCAAAAAGGTGGTCCAGGGCTCATGCCAAAGCTCTTCAGCCTCTGTACTGTGACTCACCACTCTGCATGCATATGCGTATTTGCACAAATTTATGCTCTAAGAAAAGAATGCATCTACAAAGTAAGTAGCATATAGCATTCATGTCCGGGTCAGAGAGAAACATAAATCATATAACTACCAGTACCAGTGAAGATTTGACACATTGAACTAGTTTTGCTTTTAGACTAGATCAGCCTTCTCATTGAACCCAAGTAAATGAGATTCTAAGAAACAAACTACATCTCAAATCAAACTCCTTTGTATAGATAAATTCCAACTTTAATGCCACAAAACAATGACACACAAAGAGAACCGACATCAAAAGTCCAAACTGAATTTCCAGGGCTACTGTACAATTTCCCATGGAAGTGAAAAAAGAATCCATAACAGCCAACAAGAACAAAAATAAATAGGAAAGAAAAGCTAAAGAATAAACTCCCACATTATCCTTTTTCAGCTTAATTTGTTCTTCATTGGTTACCTGTTTGTTCCATATCTTTAAGAAGACCGACTATCTGATGCATGCTCGGTCGCTTTAAGGGAAGGTCAGCTGTGCACAGATATCCAATCTTGAGGGCCTCCTCCATTTGGTCATCTGGTCCTGTATCACGAATTTTTGGGTCAATAGCGCTTGCTCCTCTGTTCTTTTTAACCAATCCTCTAACCCAGCTCACCAAAGTTGCATCTTTCTCCTCAGGATAATCATCACCAATTGGCTTTTTCCCAGTAATCAGCTCAAAGAGAACAACTCCAAAGCAATATACATCAGATTTTGGTGTTGGAGTATCATATTCTGGCTGAGAAAACTCAGGCGGCAGGTACCCCGGTGACCCTCGAGAGATCTCTTCATCTAAACCATTGCCAAAAATCTTAGCCAGTCCAAAGTCAGATAATCTTGGCTCCAAGTTATAATCCAGATAAACACTACTAGCTTTAACGTCTCTATGAATAATTGGAGGTGAGCAACCATGGTGTAGAAATGCTAATGCTCTCGCAGTGCCAAGTGCAATTTTGTGACGGAATCTCCAAGTTGTTAACAACCCTTCAGAACCAACATTTTGAATGCCATTGTTATCATCTTCTTCCCATGTATCTGTGCTCCAATCCTCTGTTGTCTGAACCCCAAGTGGCAAGTCATAAAGCAAATTCTGAAGGTTCCCATTCTCCATGTAATCATAGATAGCAATCCTTTGGTCCCCAGCTAAACAATATCCAGTCAATGGAACAAGATTGGGGTGTTTGATTCGACCAAGATACTCAAACTCTCTTGCAGTTTCCTGGTCTGTCAATGTAGAACCATGGACCAAAACTTTCACTGCTACATGAATTCCACCTGGAAGAAATCCTCTATAAACAGGCCCAAATTTCCCTTCAGCCAAAAGGGTTCCCCGGTCAAAATTTGAAGTTGCAGATAAGAGATCTGAGAATGTGAAATTCAGCAATGGCTTCTCGAAAATTACTACAGTGACCGAAGTTGCTTGCTTAACATCCGCAACCCATGTAGTTGAATCAGTCTGGAATGAAAAGGGGCCTGACATATTTTGCTCTTCCTTGTATGAGGATTGTTTTACTTCCCACATTCTGGTTTTCCTTCTGCAACCAAATGCTAGAAATAGCAAACCAGCAAGCAAGCATACCATTGAGAAGGTCAAAACCGAAGCAAGCTTTAGTCCCTTGTGCTTGTCCTTAGTGGCTCGTCTTCTTAAAAGGACCGGGTTCGCTGCAATGGGGCAGCTGTTTGATGAACCAAAGAAAGATGTTTGGAGGGTTTCAGGTGAGATTTCAGAAGCACAAAGTGTCAAATTATTGTAAGAGAAGTTGAACCTCTCCATCCAAGGGAGTTTCTCCAAGAGTGATGCAGGGATTTCTCCACTCAAGTTGTTGAATGAAACATCAAAAATTTGGAGATTTCTTATACTGAGTAATTGAATGTGGCCTATAAGATGGTTCTGAGAAAGATCAAGTGTATTCAAGTTACTCAATTTGGAAACCTCAGCAGGAATGCGACCCGTAAGACTAGTTTTAGACAAATTAAGGTATTCCAAACCCAAAAGCATTTCCATATTTCTTGGGAATTCCTGCCTTGTAAATCTATTGTCTGCTAGGTTAAGGTGTTTGAGATTCTGGGCTTGATTCCAATTATGTAAAATTTCTCCGCCAAGCTGATTCTCAGAAAGGTCTAAATAAACCAAATGAGACCAATTGTAGCTAGTATTGAATTGTACCTGAGAAATGTGACCTTGAAACTGGTTCCTGCTCAGGTCAACCACCTCCAACAGCTCCTTAAAGACACCTACTACCGAACCCTGAAACATATTCCCGGAAATATTAAGAGAAGTAATGGATTTCATCTCTGAGAAATCGGAGTCCCGGCCAGAAATCTCATTTCCGGCAAGATTCAATATTTGGAGCTTAGGAAATGCAGCAAAAAAACCATCTGGAAGAGACCCATTTAACCGATTCGATGAGAGATCAATCCAAAACAAAGACTGGCAACTCACAATTCCTGATGGGATGCTCTTTTCAAACCAGTTTTGGCTGAGTTTAAGAACTCGCAGACTGACGAGGGAGCTTATAGCAGCAGGAATTTCACCAGAGAAATTGTTGCTGGAAAGGTCGAAGCTTTCAAGTAGACCAAAGTTGCCAATGTTGTTTGGCAAGGACCCAGAAATCTGGTTATGGGAGAGATTAAGGTACTTGAGTGAGCCTAGACTCCACAAATCTGAAGGAAGATCAGTGATTTTGTTGTTGCTAAGGTCCAAAGTCTGGAGCTTGGTGAGCTTTCCAATAGTGGTATCAGGGATAGAACCAGAGAGTTCCAAACGAGAAACCTCTAAGCCAATAACATATTCCTTTTTGGCATCACAGAATACTCCTTTCCATGAGCAAACAGGAGCAGAGAAGTTGTGGAGCTGAGAAGAGGATAAGCCCATCTTTTGCAAGAACTGAGAGACAAAGAACCCATCTGTATTGGGTTGTTGACAAGCCAAAGGCTTCAAGAAAAGTGAAAGCACCAGTAGAGAAACAAAGAAACCGAAACCCATTTGGAAAAAGAAAAAAAAATGTAGTACAAGGGGAAAAGGTGCTTCAAAGTTTAACCCAAACCAGCACTAGACTCCTCAAACAACCCCGTCCCTCTCTCTCTGTCTCAGAGCTTCAAAAGCAGCATTGTAGTATCATAAATTATCTTGGGTCCGTCTCAGAAGTACTTGCTTGGCCTCTACAGCTCCATTAAATCCCACACGACCACCACCGCACAGTGTTTGGTGGTTTCGGGTTTCAATAAAAGATGATTGTTAGGCTAAAACTCTCCAAAATGAACAAGTTACATGCAGACTTGGTTGGTTTGTGGTCCTTTTCTTGCTAAGAAAACCCCAAAACTGAATGACGGCAAATAACCAATAGGTGAAGTAGCACATGCATATAACAAACGGGTTCTCGAGAGCTACGGATTTCTGGTGTTTTCAGATGGAATGTGAGCTCATCTTGTGTGGCTTTGCAGGTCGATGAAAGCAACAGAAACAAACAACACAAAAGATGAAGCACTTTTGTCTCTGTGTAGAAGTAGAATATGAGAAGGGGAAGCTCTAGTTTTGTTGCATATATTTTTTTCTGAAAAACAAACTGTCATATGTATTCTAAATTAAAACAGAGGAGGGTTTTGTCTGATGGGAGTGTCAAGAAGACCGTGATAGAGGCATTTAACAGAGGAGGGGTATATTGGGAAGGAAAGAACAAAGAGGCCAGACCGGGGTAGACAGGGGTTGGGCTTCATAAATGAGCAAGGTTTAATGGACATATATCTATTTGGGTTGGTGACCTTTTTCTTGGTGGGGGAATTCAATGATTCTTCATTGAGTGTGTGTTGTTGATAATTGATTCTTTTTCTTTAATTGGAAGTTGGTTGTTTTTCTCCGATTGAATTGAAATCCAATTGGAAATTGGCAATTTGTTATTCAAAATGCTAATCACCTTCTTTTAAAGATCAAATATGATACTACCAATTAATTATACAGTTAAATTATATAGTGTTCAGATGGAGGACACTGGTTTAGTGAGGAGCTTTTAATTCATATGTAGCCCTGTGGTATTAATTGGCGTATTAATTCTTTTTCCGTTATGATAAAAATTACTCTATCAAAGCAGGATTAGGATTCAAACTTTGGTGCAAAGGGACAGATTCACTATCATGGCCAAAATAACAATTTTTAAAAAGATTTTCTAGTTTTTTTTTTTTAAATCAAAAGAGATTGTCTTTTTTTCATTTTAGTGAAAGAGAATTTCTAGTACTGCCCTGCCCTTAACGATGTTTACAGTTGATTAAATGATGGGAAGTATTACAATCAAGAGAAATCTTGTGAACCTTCTCTCTAACTTTATTTTGGGACCTTATAGTTATCTTGTGGCGTGTGTCAATTTCTACACTAAAAACAATGTCATTAATATTTTAGATATTATTTTTAGTGTAGAAATTGACACATGTCATGAAGATAATAAAGAATATCCAAAAAAAAGGTTGGAGAGAAGATTGCTAGCACTCCCACTACAATCAAAATGAGTTCATGCTGCTCATTTTGTCCAGTACAATTTATGGAAATTTTCTCAATCAACAGTAGTAATGGGACTGCAGTTTTCAATGGATTAGCTAGAACCTAGAAATGCTAGTGTGAGGTGAGGTGAGGTGAGGGCAGCGTTTTGTTGACTTCAACAGTTGAAAAAGGTTCTCCCTTCCCAAGCAAGTTCCACCCATTTTCTTAGACAACTGAAATATGATTTATCCCCTAACCCACCCATGATTTCACCATTAATAATAAGTTAGTACATGGTGTGGGTGGGTCTAAACCCTAATAATTCTTTATAATTATAAATAAAAAATGGAATTATTTATTTGTACAGCTACAGTCTACAGAGGTAATTAGCACAGTCCAAAGCAAGTTGAGAGCATAATAATGTGAATTTGAAGCTACTCTATCTAATGACTAATGGAGTTGATGATTGACTAAAAATCCAGGCTCTGTATCTCCATATCTCCTTCCATGATGCACTTTTGTGGTTGTGAACTTGTGCTTGCATCATGGAAGTTCATCATGATTAATAATCTTGTCATGCCCCTGATTTGGACACCTGGCAGGCATTAAAGAATTAATTAAACTTAAGTCACATGACATGAGGGCTTTGACAATTTTAGACGACCCTTGTTCTAACTTGTAAGGTGTGATGCACAAAGAAAATCCAAATTCCGAAATATGATAGAGATATGGTTGTTTGTTTGCACATGGGCAACTTGGCAAGCGTCTCCCTTTGTCAAGACCCGACAAGAAGGAAAGTGGAGGAAGATGCTTCAAGTCGTAATGATTTGCATTAATTGAGGGCTTAAGGAGATAATCATGCAAGCTTATTTCTTAGACAAAGTTCAATCAATCAAATTTTGTGCTTTTGACCACACATAAAAATAAATATATATATATACATATATATCAAATCTACGTTTGGCAGATAATATTTTTATTTCAATTTTAAATATATATCCTACAGTATCAATCAAAATCAAACGGACTCATTAACTCTAACTCACACACGTCCATGACAAGGAAAGTTGCACCCTCATCCATCCTCATGATTCATGAACAGTGAACTCCCAAGTAAATATAAAGTTAAAAGTCAAAACCTTGTAATTTATTTAAGTATCTTTTCTGCATCATCAAACATTGAAATGTTTTGCTCAACACTGAAAAAAAGTGGACAAAGCTTTATTATTATATTAATAACCAAAATTTCATACGTTAACAGTACCAACACAACACACTCTTTTATAAGTAGTCCAAAGGTACTCCTGCTTATCGATTGTAGGAGACCAAAAACATTATATAAAAAAAGACAAAAAGATTATTGGTATCTCTGAAAGACTGAAACACATGAGCCTTAAGCAAATGCAGCAACTATCCTTCCATGAGAAATGCTCCCACAGGAATAAGATACAGTCCCCTGCTCTGAGCTCTCTTCCTCTCCAACAAAAATAACCCAAACATAACATATAAAATAATCCTAATGCTCTCTCCCCCCTGCTCTTGCTTACAATTTCTCTCAACTGCTACAGAAAACAAAACAGCAGGCAGACCAACAATCTGTCTGCACAAGTAGTCTACTTCCATCATATCCTGGCTGGGTGATTTCCAGAATCAAACCTCTCTATCCTTGCCTTCTTCAACTGTGATCTCTGGGTTGCAATCCTTTGGAATGGATTTGGCCCTCCAGAGGGGAGCTTGGATTGCCTTATCTTCTTTCTCTTTCCCCTATCATATTCTTCATCCCTGCATCAAATTGAAATCCACAACTCGTCAGAAGACTTTATATATGTAGTGATTTATCTAGTGAACGTAATGCTGATATCACTGATAGTTATTAATTTCACAGTCCTAAGCTCGATTCAATAAACAATTCAAAAATCATCACAAGTTCATTATTTTTTAATGTGAAACAGAAGATCATGTTGCACTCAACGAACTAATGCGAGCCAGCCAAACATTTCTAATTCTACAAGCCTGTTGACATATTATTTGAGGATTAATATTTTCGGTACTTGGTAATCAGGACTCGTAAAGCTGAACCTATCTGTTCATATGATCCAGGTAAGGAATAAAGAATCACAGTAGGGAAGATAATGAAGGTTAGCAAACTATTAACCCAACCCCTGTTCAACTGCAATAGAATTAATGATTTCCAATTTACTTTTCAACTAAAGCTCAAGATTCAAGGTCATTTCCAATATACCTTGGAAATAACCCCACAAAGAAAAGAAAAAGGGATTCCAAACTCACCAATCATCCGGTATATAACCGATGCTGACACTCTTTGCATGGCTTGATTCTACAACATGAGAAGGAGGCAACTCTATTCCATCCCAACGTTCAACTGCAATCAACAAATTATAACCATAATAACGTACATTAGGCAAGCAATAGTCAGTTTCAATGGACTTCAATTCCATATTTTATAAAACAGAAGGAAAACAAAAAAACAAAAAAAGTAACCAAGAAATTGGAAACTACAAGGTCTATCCAGCATTCACGACTAACGGACCAACTGGCTAAAGTGAAGCTCAATTTGCCAATCAGAACCATGGCCTTAATGTAGAAAATATCCACTTTGCCCAAATATAAGGTCAGGAGAGAAGAGTTACTAGATAATCTACTCACCAACTGTCTCATGGAGACCTCGGGTCAGTGCACCAGTCCATCCATTTTGCATTTTGTCTGTTTTACAATTGCTTGGGCTGTCAGTTCCCCCCGTCTCCCACTGGTTTTCTATTGAGCAAGGGCTAGATCCACAACCATTTTCTAGTCGTTTATCACTTGCAAGCACTGTACCATTCTGATGAAGACTCTCCCTAGACTCTCCATTTTCAGCAGTTCCATCTGCATCCTTTTTCAAGCCAGATTTGGTTCTCTTTCTCTTAGACTTTCGTTTAGAGAGGGTAGAAACCAAGGAAATTGATTGGGTTTTCTCAGATGTCGATGGCCCCAGATCAGATAAGAAGCGAGAACTGTCCATTAAGTGTTCCTTACTAAGGGCCTGGGTATCTGAAGTTGGGTGCTTACTCCTTTTGTGTTTCTTCTTCTTCTGTACACTTAAGACTGCTCTGGAGAGTAAGCTTGGCCGTAAATGCATGCATGCCACCTTAGACTTCATCTGCTTCTTTTTCAATTTTCGATTGCGTTTGCAATCAGGAGCTTTCACATGTAACAATCCATTTGTCACAATTGATGACCCACACAATTTTACTGACTCATCAACAACCACCTTTTGGCCACAACTAATAGTCTTCTCACCCAAGAAATGACCAGCAGCACCTTCATTGTTAAGACTTCCAATCTGGAATAGAAAGGGAGTCAAATCATGACAACACAACCCAGCATAAAGGCAAGGATACACAAATAACACAAATGAATACCTGACTAATTTTCGAAGATTTGAAAGTCTGAATTCCCTCCATTTTCTTACCACTACGAACCGCAGATGAACCCGTACGCGAATCTCCCGCAGAGGGAATAATATTATTCTGGATGCAAAAACAAGTTTAGAAACTCCAAGCACGAAACAAAAGTAAAATCTTAAGGAGGTAAAACTAGAGACACTAAAGTGCATGGAAGATATGTAGCATCCACTTACATCCTGAGAGGCCTCATCTGGAACGGGTTTAGCAGCCTCAAGGCTTTCAGGGTCCTTGACATTGGTTGCTATGACAGTGGAAACACCACTGCTTTCAATTGAACTTCCTCTCTTATTAAGATCATTTTTATTGGCATCAGTTGTTGCAGCAGTGGCATTTTCAGGATCAGAAGCACCACCATTGCTGCTTGGAAAGGAAGATGATTGTAGCACGTTTTTTCCCAATTTTGGGTTTGGAAGGGAAAGTTCTTTCAGCGGGTCCTTTGATAATGACACTTTTGGAATAGATTCTGAAACAGATTCCTTCATAGGCACCATCTTTTCTGCCGTAATCTGGCATTTAACTGATGCTTCCTTCAAAAGGGGCAGCATAGGTGGAACAATATTTGATTCAACTTTTTGTATCGCAACAACAGAAGAGGCTAAACCACTTGATCTGCCCTCAACAGAAACATTTTGAACCAGTTCTTTGGAACCTTGGTTGGAGGTGGAACGATTTTTAAATCCAGCACTATTGAAAATCTCTTTTCGAGCAACTTCAACAGGCTTCCTTGGTATTATGTTTCTTCTATCCCGAACATAAAACAACATGTAAGCCTTCTGCTCTAAAACAATCCTCTCACTAACTTGGAATACCTGTTGCATCATAAAGCAAGCTTGTAAGCAACCTTTATATATCTTCATTTGATATGGAATTTTAAGATCGTGGATTTACCACTGATAAAAAGTTTTAAAACTTTATTTGGTATTATGGGTATCATAGTATGCATGCTCATCCAAGTGGGGTCGTTCAAAGATAAACTCAGTGGGAGTGTTTGGCTGAGTGACTTGGAGGTAGGATTTGCAATTCCATCTTACAAAAGTGCTTTGTTCGGGAATCATAGAAATGGAATTTGTGTGGGATTTGAAAATCAGAATTTAGAATCCAAAATCCCACTCTTAAGGTATGCCTAAATATGTATTACTTCAAAATTCCATTACAAGAGAACTTAGTCCAACACTGAACCATAGACCCAGGACCCAGAACTCCAGACATACTGGATTCGGGACCTAAGATCCAAACCCAAACTTGTGGCCCAGAACCCTGGACACTCAGGACTCGGGATACCAAAACTACTGCCCGAGACGAGAGATCCGTGATCTGAGACCCAAGACCCTGGGCCTGGGAACCCAAACCTGAGAACCAGGACTACAGATCCGAAATCCAGACCACGAACTCGGAACATCGGGCCCAGGCTCAGAACCTGAAACCCTGGATCTTCCCTGGCCAAACATGTTGTATAAGTTCCTCAAATGAACCCCTTCACACTTGATAGGACCAAACAAGTAAATTTACATTTCTTGGGACACAATCTCATCTTTTCAAATCTCACCATTTCAAAATTCTTTGCTACCTCCAAATACCTCATCCAAACGCAAGATTTGGGAACTTTCATTGGCAAGTGATGATAATAAGTTTGATATAACATGGCATGTCTAAAATCCTTAAATTTCTCTTACGCAACTCAGACTATCGGGTTATGATATGACAATCCATCCAAATCTGAAAGTGCTATCCATACTCAATCAGGAGATAATATGTGGAAGACTATATATAGGCCGCTGGGATCTTAAATTATTAACTTACCTGGTTGTCATCAAGGGAGTACCACATGCCACTTGATGTGCGAACATAACAATAATAGTGGCCAGAATAGGTGCTAGCCCCGCAATGAACTAAAACCCCATAAAGAGTATATTTCAAATCTCCTTCCTACCAAATAGAAGATAAACTCATATTAGAATACAAACCATGATGTGGAAATAAGTACAATGCATGGAATCTAATCAATTCAGCTACAAATGAATTGTGGGTTTCTCTAATCTGTTCTGCCAGCCATAAACCTAATGGTCCAGATTTTAATTCCTATTTTAAACTTTGTTTTACAGAAACAAGATAGTGTAAAAAGGACTGTTGAGGAGTCCTAAATCAAAAAGTACTGTATAAGCTGAATTGACTAGGACAGTAGGAGACATTTCAAGGGAAAGCCAGCTTCTACAGTACTTTTTTCTTATAATTTTCCCACCAGTGTGGCCTCCCAGTTTAGCCTTATGACCTCAATGTTTCTCATTCAACCTCATTTCCCTTGTTACATTTTTTGCATGCACTACACTCGGAACTACATTTCAAGGAAAATGCAAAATAAAATACCGTTTAAAAATCAGTATTGGGCAACATTATGAAATATAATAAGTAACAGAATCAGTGACTTGAACAATCGAATGCCGCAAGTCGTATTTCAATTAGATTACTTCAATTGTGAATTGAAGAAATCTAGGACTAAAGCTTGCATAGCTGCTAAGTTAAAATAAAGAATGAATACTTACATAGGTACCACTAACAAAGGGCCTCAAATCCAAGGTAGGACCAAATTTAACATGTCTGTCAATTTTTCGTCCAGGATCGTGTGCACGAAACCGCTTTAAATGGATGGTAAGAACATAAGGAGGCTTGTGAACAGTCATCTGCTTGAGAGCCCGAACTTTCTGCTTGCACTGTTGGCACTGATATTGCCTTTCCCCTCCATCTAACTGTTCTGCGGCAGTAAAGTTTCCAAGTGCTTTTTGCAAGGAATCTGCCTTGAATATTTCAAGGCTCAAATCTAAGAATGGGTCGAATTTGTTGGAGCAACAGGAGCATTGCAAACATTTGACCTGAAGAAATAACACACACAAAATATCAGAATTTTTTTCAAATCCTTGCCTATTTAGACAATATTCATACACTCATTCGGTAAAGCATCTGCAAACACAGAAAGTGTACCATTATAACTTACAATTTAGTACCATAAAAAAGGATACAGAACAAAACAAAAAATCTACCTGACTTCGAAGGCGACCACCAAAGATCTTGTGTACCAAGCTCTTCTCATAGGCACTAGAGGATTCGCTTGGCACTCCAGAAGGTAAACAGCATTTATGCATGGATTCCAGCAAGTTTACCATGTATTCATGTGCATCCTCCTGTCTGGACTTAGTGAAGTTTCGAGATATGCCTTATTATGTTGTCAAGGATTCCAACATCCAAAGCATAGAAATACAAGAAAACAAACCAACTACAACACTCAAGAACTGACCACTGATTAGACTTAATAAAATGCAAATCGGAACTACGTGCAAAAATAGAAAACCTTTTTTTTCAAACTCCATTAGACTGGTTACTAGTACTACAAAAAATACAAGAAAAAGGAAATTGAGAAAATGAATATGGCAAAGGCAACTAGTTATGAATCTGTACAAATGGAACTGCTACACATAATTTGGGTGGTCCATAAGATTGTTTTGTTGTTGCTTATAAAAGAACAAAGTTGACTGTACATTATAAAGAAATCATTTATGTCACCATAAAACATTTCAAGGATACACCGTAAGTTAATGACAAGATCCTTTGGTACCAAACTCCTCCCAGTTGATTGTAGCGCAAGACTAACGTGCTTCTGGATGGCGCATAAAGCACAAAACCCAGCAATATGGCCTTGAAAAATAAACCAATCAAATTACGTATGCACATAAGTTCAAAATTCTTCATACATGCTCACCCCACTTTCTAAGCAGTACAAGCAGACTAGTAAAAAGAAAATTACCCAAACATCATTTAGAATGACATGTGATTTTATCCATAAATTATTCTCCAAACTCAACAAAAACCCATGTACTTCTATGCCTCAATGTATGTCAAACAAACTTCCACAGAAGTTGAATCTTGAAAGTGGGAACTTCTAATTGTATTTCTTAATTCCCTTTAATGTTTTTCAATATCTAAATGTTGCTCATCAACCCTGATTGCGTCAAACAGCCCCAGATGGAGACCGTACTCGTGTTGCCAAAACATGTTGAAAAAAGCTAGTGATGCTAAAGGAACTACCATCATGGGCACCTGCTGAAAATCGGGGAAAAAAATGGATCTTGATATTATATGCCAACACTATGACATTTTTTGTTTATATTAACTTGTTGCATGCACATCCACACTAAGGGGCAGGGGAGGTTTGTGGGATGAGTCCTCACAAGAATTTCGATGCTTTCCACTTTGCAGGTATGCTGCTAAAGGCTCAGTATATGTCAGACACTGCAACACTGAATTGAGATAACAAGTATTCCCCATATTCATCAAACCAGCACCCTGAGAATTTTCCAAACCATTTTCACTGTCAAGCTACTGGGGAACAATAATCAGAGAACAAAGATGGCAAGAGTATTACCAGAAAAACATTACATAACAGAAGACTGACTAGGGAAAAATTTAAGGAAAAGCCAATTCAGCCAAATTAATTGGACACATCAAGCCAAGCAACAAAACTCTGAAGCCACATAAAATTACAAATACGATTGATAAAAATCGAAAAGAAAAACAAGAGTATGTGCGTCCAATTGAACTCAAAAGCATATGACTCCATTTGAAACAAAATCAAATCCAAGCAACTTGAAATTAATAAAAACTATGATGCTAAAGGCAAACACGCAGCGCACAACTAAACACACCTACTAACTAATCCATGAAAAGACTAAAACCAAACATGATCACAATAAATAAATAAAACAAAGCAAGGGACACATTGAAAAAATGAAACACGGCGAAGATAAACTCGGGAAAACATAGAACAAGCCAAATTGAAAATGAGAAATGTTGAATTAAACTAAGCAAAGAAAGAAAAAATCTTCAAGACCAGCCAAAAATAAAGAATACAAAACTTTTGGGTGGAGAGAGAGAAGAAAGCGATCAAAGGCAAAACATTAGCTTACAATTCTCCGAAAGGTGATGCCAAAGCTAAGCTCCGGATCCAACCCATTTTCCAAAAATTCGGACCCATCCGTTTTCTTCGCACTCAAACCCGACTGACCCTGATTAGAGGTCACAGGTTTACGGGAATCCGAGCTGCTGGTTCCAGGGTTCAGTGTCTCGAGCCGAAAGTCGCCGCCGCCATTGTTAAGGCCATTGAAGGGCTTCCTCGCTAGGTGGAACTCGATGCGCCTCTGAAGCACAGACGAGCCAGTTTCCGATTCGGGCATTAGATCCGAGTACCCAGCCGATGGGCTTTGGAGCTCCTTTTTCTGTATCAAAGCGTCGGCCATTGTGGAAGCCCAAAAAGTTGGGATTTTGCGGAGAAAGCTAGGAGTTTTCTTCTATGTATTTTGTTTTCTCTCTTTCAAGAATTAGGGTTTTTATCCGTCAAATTTTTGTGGGTTTGGAGAGGCATATAGCTTTTTGAGGCTTCTGCGAAAGAGAGAAGACATTGAGGCAATGGAGGCAGTATTAAACCCTACACAGACCACCCCAAGATTTTTGGTTCAGTGTGGGCCTACACCGACCACGGTGGGGGAGATGCAGGTGATTATAACTACGAAATTACTAACGGAAGGATTTACATGATTTTATTCTTCTTTAGCATACGGAGATATGAAATCTAAAATTTACAAATTTACCGAATGTAAATTTGGATTTGATGAATTATGTAGTAATTTTAATATTTTGTATAATTTGAACTGTACTTAAAATGTCAAATAACATATTATTTCATTGTACTTTTAAAATAACCGTAAGCTCACCATGAGAAAATATTAAAATATACCAATTTTGATATTGTCAATCATGTTTTTAAATTTATGTAGAATTTCACTTTTCAGTTAGAAGGAATTTTTCCTTCGATTCTTACTATTTCATATCCAAATGAAAATTTGATATACTAGGCTGCCATTTTGGCTTTAAGGATTAACTCTGGCTCGTAAGTTGAATATTTTATTTTAATGCAAGCGATAGTCTAAATTAGAGGGTGTTATGAGAGTTTGAATTCAAAATCTCTGATATGCAAGTCAATGCTATTTTTCACTAAGCTATACCCCATTAGTATAAGCTGAGAATCCTTAATCTTCTAAACACAGTTTTTTTTTTTCCGAAAAAACACATAGCCTTTATACAAACATGCTACATGTTGTCCTATACAGCATGGGGTGTATTTTTGCTCACCATTTTAACCATAGGTGTATCCTCACCACCATTCTCAATGCTTGACACGTGTTTATATATATAATCATGGTTCCATAAATACAAAGCAAAAGTTAACTATGGTTAGGCCTATGGACACATGTCAAGCATTGAAAATGATGGTGATGGTACACCTATGATTAAAGTGGTGAGCAAAAATGCTCCCATACAGCATGAGTAGATATGATACCGTGTGTTAGCATACCTCTCAATCATATTCCGATCCTTAACTAGTTGGCATCTCTCTTGTCGCGTATCTCTTGTCTACTATCATAAAGTCTGGCTAACGTAACTTATGGAGTCTTTTAACATGTCGACTATGTCTCATCTCATATTATAAAGTCATGTTAGCCTAACTTAGAGTATTTATAATGGATTCCCTAAATTACCTTTTTAACTAAAATTTAGGAAAGAATTGAATAAACCTACCTCCAACCATGCTCCCTATCCAGCTCCTAAAATAAAAAGATCTCTGAGAGCTCTTAAATATGAGGAGAGAGAGGACTCCGTGACTCCCTATAATTAAATGCTTCCATATTTAATATTATTTTAAACATTTATTTAATGCCAACTATTTTTTATTGTTGCTTTTGTGTCTATTCTTTATTCAAAATTTGAATTAAAAAATATTTAAAGTATTTATGACTCTTTAAACTATGAATTATTATTGGAGTTGAAATTTTATAGAGCTCATAAAATAGTTTTCTAGTATTTTTAGCTAAATTTTAACCAAAAAATGAAAAGCATGATTGTTAATGCTCTTACGGAGTAGTCTTTCAATATTTGCTGTGCACAATCGTGGTGTTTTTTCCCTTCTGCGTTGAATTAATTAAATATGTTTGAAGCGGTGGTTGTCTCGTCTCCAGCTAGTTTTAAAAATTTAGTGATGGAAAAAAATCCATTGTATAATTATAATATGTGCAGGATCACTGGGTTCTGTAGGGCATGATTTTGCCCTAAACAACGCAATGCTCAAACTCACTTGTAGTTTTATAAATTTCAAATGATGCATTAACTCTAGTCTCAAAGTGGGAACAACAACAAAAACATCTAATCCAACGATGCGAATGAATTAAATTGGATCTTCATCACTCACACAACTCATCTTATACAAAATTTATATTGACGAAAAACCTCAATCTCGCTACTTCTTTCTTTAACTTGCCAGCATGGCTGAATAAATAAATTGAAAACTCAGAAATTGAATGTAAAGTTCTACTTATAGTACCAAAAAGATACATTATGCACTGGGTAAAAAAGAAGGTACCCAGTACCAAACACCAGCAAAATTCAAGCTTCCTTCCTAGTTATCCTGTAATTCAACATGAAACTGAAAGTTAGGATCTCAAGTATAGTAAGAATTGACACTCGTCAATGAGATGGAACAGAAGTACATGAAGGGAAGAAAACTGTCGTCTGGGTGAAAGAATGAACACATAATACCACCTTCATTTATATTTCAGACAGTCTAAAAATTATTTGAACCTGGTAGGCCGTGAAAACAAAATGCCAAATTCTGCAAGATTGGTGGCTAATATGCTTTGAATGTAATAAAACATTCTCACCTAAAGCAATAAATTCCCAAGGCTGTCGTGATTTCATGAACGACTGAAGTTGCAAAGTGAAGATAGAGTGTCGCTGTGTTCAGAGAAAGATAAACATCAGCCAAAAGACATGATAACATGAAATGAGATTATTAAGTACATATTCAATCCCTATTAAGACTGCATTTGCAAATGCCTATGTTGTTTTCCAAAAAACTAAAAAGTTTCTCAACAAAAGAAGAATAAATTGGGAACGGGAAGCAGCTGGAGGCCAAAAAGGCACTTAAAATCTGTCTTGATAAAATGGTAATTGTGCCATGTATTTCCAATACGTGCACCAAAGGAACAAATTACAGTACCTGTAAATGCACAGTAACCAAGAAGAACCAAGCTCTCGTCAACCAATGGAACTCTGCAACAAAAGGTGCACAGGAAGTTCAAGCGAAGAGAAACATCAGGACTACCAAGAACAGACGAATACTATTCAGAGCTCAAAAAGTAATATCAAATATTACATACCCATCATTCAATCTAGCCGTGAGTGCATTTGCAATGGCAAATGGGAGATACAACAGTGACTGTACAAAATAATAAATATTGAAATTAGTAATCTAATCTGGTCTATAATAAATAAAAAATTCATACAAAAGTTATTGATAATAATAACTGGATAATAATTTAATATTCAATTCTCCCACAATTAAAAATTCGTAAATGAAACCTTCTTTCCCAGGAGAAAAGTATCATGCTGCTACTAAAATGTTTTGAAAAAATAGACCCTCAACAGACTGTAAAACTCCAATAGCTTTGGGATTGTTACATACCATGCACATTCCAGTTTTCAAACCCTTTGGCTCATCACACAAGTGCGCAAGAATCATTCTTCCCTGCCAAAACAAAGCTTTCTTCAACAATGGTATAATGAAGAAATTGATTGTCTACCAGCCCCTTAAAATGACATTGTTCGAAATCTAGGACACTTACAGAACCAATAGCATGCAATTACATTCAAGATGGACAACTGAGAAACTTTAACAGATTTGGTTATAAAGAAACACAGATATCCTACCACAAGGTACCCAAAAGCAAGTCCAGTTCCCACTACGACTAAATGTGGATAGTTCCCCATAATGTCAGCTGGTGACAAGTAACCCCTGCATATAAATAATTTGATTTTTTACTTTCATAAAGAAGAAAAAAGGTAAGTGTGGACACAAAGAATATAGACATACCATGCCAAAACTCCTCCCAAAAGAACAGCAAAAGGGTAAAGCTGGGATGGAACAATATGAAACATCCATTAGGCCGATGAAGTATCGAGAATTAACATACGAAACTCCAAAAGATAATAGCATTACCATTGCCAGTGCCAATAGCATGTTTCCTTTCCTTGCCTGAACAACCTTATAAACATTGCACACACTGCACACAAAAATCCAAAAGATAATAGCATTACCATTCAACTAACTATTTACACATGAGGTCCACCAAATCACGTGAATTGTTTGGGGAGGAGACAAACTATGTTGAGTCACTCACAAAATAAAGGAAGATGACTCAAATTCAAAATTCAGGGAACAAGGAATTACATACTTGAACGTGAGCGTTGGGATAACGGCAAAAGCTACCATTAGAAACAACACAGCTTTGTATGTTGTAATTTCTGAAGTCAAAAACAGAAAGTAATTAAATTCAGACAAATTGCAATGGAAGTAGGCATTTCTCATGAAGCAGCGGAAGGAAAAGTAGTGTTCCGAAATTGATAAAACAAGGAAGTAAGAATGCATAAATGTTAAAGAGACTTTGAGCTATATATAAAGATGTATTGGAAATAAATATGCAAAATGTCTAGCAGGCTTATTCTATTAGCTTGCATATAAAGTGAACAAGAAGCAGCAGCGACCAACACTTACAACTCGATAGTAACTCATTGGGATAAATAAAACAACATAAAATATCAGTCAGGTAATGGAAGGTGTGCCAACTACCAAGTATTCTTAAAAGGGTATTTAAATCAAAGCACACAATCAAGTCTCGGAAAATGTAGATTCTGTACATGGATTCAATGCCAAATAGAATTTGTAGGCTCAACTAAAATAGGCATAGCCTTACCATGAATAAATGGGACCCAACTAAGAAAAGGCAGAGACTTTCCAAATGGTTGAGCCCACCACTCAGAACCTGAAAAAGTTAAGCAATTTCAAATCAATTTAAATGTAATTAGAGAAAAGAAAAAAGTAAAACCCAAGCAAAAGAAAAAAAGATTAGTGTATCGGTATAAAAATAAACTTTCAAGCTCTACATACAAAGAATAGCAGGAGGAGATTACGAGCTTACCAACAATAGCTGTGAAAAAATGGGCGAAGTATATCAGCATTAGACCTTCTGTGGGCCCATTAACGGCAGGAAGGATCAGGGTATTGGTAAAGTAACTGGATCAATCAAATAATTTATCAGTGCTGCTAACAAAACATTCAAGTTTCATATAAAGTATTCTATGCAGGGTCAAAGAGTAGACAACCCTCTTTGCAAGCATTGTGAATCAACACTCCCCAATTATAAAGTGGAAAATTTCAGAAACATTATAACTTCAGAGTCCAAATTATACAGCCTTGTACATATTATGGATTGTTCTTTTGGAGGGAAGGAGGGAGGAAGGGGGTAGTATAAAGGTCAGACATACATAATGACTAATAACAAATCAAACTAGGTTGGGCAACTTACTGCTCCCATGTTGCACAATAAAATGGAACAGCCGAAATCACCCAAAACCAGAAGGTAGTTCTTCCACACATCGCAGTACTCCCAAAAGCCAATCCTTCAAACTAAACAAACATATACGGAACATGAAAAAAATCATTTGAATTTCAGGGCTACGAAATTACCAGAAAAGATGAAGACACATACCGCACATGCAAGGGCATCACAACCTGCAATACATTGAGATTGCCCAGAATATAATCCATCAATAAACAACTCTTGTTTTACATATGGGATAGAAGAAAAACACATGATAACGTTGCATTACCGTGGTCAAAAAGTTCCCCCAGTGGACTTGAGGAATTTGTCCGTCTTGCTTGCTTCCCATCAACAGCATCAAAGGTCTAAGATATTTGTGAAAAGGTCAAACAAGCAAGTGATTGAAAATGGGAAATGCCAATGAAAACAAAATAGGAATGCATAACAGTAAAGAGGGGCACCACGAAATAAAAATATATCGAAGGCAACACTGCTTAAAAAGTATTTAAGCCAACCTGATATAAGAAAAGTAGCAATCCATGAGCGAAATTAACCCATCTAGGAGGAGCTGAATCTAATCTTGGTGAATATATCTGGGCAAAAAATCAGAAAGCAAATTCAATGGGAGCTTACTAAATAACAACATTTCTACTTTACGCATTATACACAAAACAGCCAGTAGATATATTTTTACATACATAAAAAATTACAAATAAATGTGAAAGTTAAAGTAAAATATTAGCATTAAAAAAAAAAGGAAAACTAACAAACATAAATTAAATAGATGATAAGAAAAATTCACTCACATATCCAAGCAGCGCAGATGTGAGCAAGAACATGAATCCAGTTAGTGTTATCTGGCCAAAAATAAAGAAAAACCATCAATTAATAGGCAACGGTATCAAAATGATTCAACATAGTTGGGAGTAAATGTCAATATACCATATTGGGCCTGAAAAAGAACGCAGAAACCCAAATGCGCACATAGACCAAAGAAAAAGAAAAAGTTAGTAAACTGCAGGAAAAATAACCCTAAACCAGCACTGTTAAATCATAAGCAAGTTATAAAAGCGAGACATAAACAAATCTCAAGAAAAGTACTAAAACTCTTCATTCTTGTAAATTCAAAATACCAAATAAGAGCAAACTTAACCAATCTCCTTAGCTAATAGCTGCATTTGCGATAAACAGACAAGTTCTTGGCGTCTTGGCATTGTACATTTACAATAAGTAGTTCTATCTAGAACTAGACATGCAATCTACAAATCCCACCCATTTGGATGTTGTCTTAACATAAATGTATCAGATGTAGGCTACCAAATAACCTAATTCAAGATTTTACCCAGCACAAACTAATCAGGGCACTTCCAGAAGCCCCCTAGGGCTCGGGCTGGTGCTGGGCCCACCAGCCTGGGCTGGCCCTCGGGCTCTTCTTGCCTGGGCTGCTGCCAGGCGACATAAATAATATTTTAAAAAATCTGAAAAAATCCAAAAAATTCAGAAATATTTTTTAATACATACCTATCAATTTTATTATTATTAATTTCATACATATAACTAAAATTAATCCGATGTAATAAAAAAACAAACAAACAAAAAAATGAATAGTATTTGCCCTTTGCCATGGCAACTGCTGGAAGCACACATTGCTTTTTGCAAGGGCAGCCACTATTCACGTGAATACTAGCTGCCCTAGCTCCCCCCTTGCCATGGCAAGGGTTTCACTGCTGGAAGTGCCCTCATACAGACCTTCAGCACAAAAATTCAAAAACAGACATGCTCATGCACATGTACACTAATAAAACAATGATCTTACCAACCAATTAAACCCAAAGAGAACAGTACGTAATAAGATAATAAAGTTACTCTAGCTCTCATAATTAACAAAAGATAAAAGAATAAGAAACTTACGGCATCCAAAGGGGAAATATTTTAACGAAACGACTCCAAAAGGGTTGCAATACATATTTCGCAGTGTACGAGTGATCCACACCACTATACTTGTATTTATGCAAAGCAGCCACACCATGTGCCCCAATGTACCCCATCTCTTCCAAATCAAGCTTTGAATTTTTGTTTCGAAGAAGATCCAAATAAGCCTCAGTACAACCTGCTAGCCAATTGAACTGAAATAACTCAATATAAGCACCAGAATAAAACCCATCATTGAACACATGCTTGCCAACTTGTCCATGATGATTGGAAGAACATGCGAATGAATCATTATAATACTGAAATATTGAATATTTGAAGATAAGAAGACCAATGAAACTTATGACCACTTAAGCAATCAAGAGTAATATGGACAGTTAGCATACATGTAAAGAGAGATTTGCCCTTTTATTATAATTAAGTTTCAAACTATCAGTTGTCCAAGGTTAGAAGTTCTTACATGTTCTGAGCAAATACCACAATCTAAGCTTCCAAAACAATTAGTTATAAGAAAAGGAAAAAAATAAAACCACATGTATGAATTGCAAGAAGAAAATGCCCCAATAGTAAAAGTATACTACCAGATCATTTTGCAACCTGCAGGGCATGCTAAAAGAAACAAACCTAAATCAAACCCATTCCATCTCAGAACTCAAAACACCCATCCATATTAATAAATAAAAAAATTAAACAAAACCAAAACCCCAAAATTGGAGCAATCCATGCCAAAAATATAAAACAAAAAATTGCAGTAAGATTCAGATTCGTTAAAAATTAAAGAAGCTTAAACCAAAAAATTACCAGAAATAAATAATAGAGAAAGGGTAATACAAAGCAGTAAGGTGCTAAACCGATACCCCAGAAATTGGAACCTGCAAAAAGAAAACCCACAAAAGAATTAAACTCAAAATGCAAAATAGAAAAGAAGCCAAAAATTATTTTAAAAAATGGAAGAGCACACAGGAGCGACAAAGAGGTGGGTTGTGGGTTGAATTCCACTAGGAAAACTGAAGAGAAAAGCTTACGAAATGGAAAGAAGCCTTGATTTTCAAACTTGAAGAAGACTAAGAATGAGATTTCGCAGAGGACCCAAGTAGTGTCTAGGGCTTAGTGGAAAACGGAAACACACAACCACATTCCGGTTCCAATATTTGATCCTCCAAAAGATGAGAGAAAGCTAGCTTTGCTCGTTGTTGGGTTCGTTCGTTCTTCCAACGCTAAAAGACACCAGAAAGGGGAATAAAAATTGAAATTGGGGGAATCAAATAAAGTTCACAAATTCGAGGAGATCACGTGGTGTAACCGTGTAAGTTAACGTTGTGAGTGAAGTGAACGAAAGTTTCTCTCCTTAGTAGCTGCTACGCCAGCTGTCGTTTTGTAATTGTTCCCTACTACCAGTTGTTTCTGCCAAGTGGCAGTACAGTATCACTGTATAATTCTCCGTCCACTTCCACTAGGGGTTATGTTACATTTCCATCCAAATTAGGAATACTCGTCTCTCCTCTCGCTACGCTACTATTCCATTCACAAATGAGAATACTCATCACTGATGTCATCAGTTATCATACAAATGAAACGCGTAAAAGCCACAGATACTTTATTTTAAAAAGACAGCAGGACCCACTAATGTAGTGGTTTGGAGTAATTACTTCATCAGGCAAGGTATTGGGTTCGAGTCCTAGCATCCGTGTTGTGTATGTGAGTTTAGTATATTATCACTCATTTCAATAGGAAAAGTCCTCCAAAAAAAAAAGACAAATGGGTGTAATTTAAGTGGTTAAAAGCCTCTGCTGCACCGAAAGAAGTTGAGGTTCCACTCCAAAATCAATTGGCAATGAGGGGAGTAGCCCTTGTAAGGTTTTCTAACTTTTCAATGTATGACTTTTTACCTTCACTGCAAGGTTTTCTAACTTTCCAATGTTGAACTTTTTCGTATCAGATACCGCACCGATACAGCATCAATACGTACCTAAGGGCTTCGATACCCCATCTATACGCACCGTATACGTCTAAGGGTAAAAGTGAAAATATTTTGAAAATTTTGAGGTGATTTTGACGGCAACCAAAAAAGAAAAAGAATGAAGAATGAAGAATGAAGAAGAAAATAACTTACTTGCGCTTGCAGCTGTTGCAAATCTTCAGTTGTAGTTGCTGTGCGAAGAAGAGGCGGTTAAGTGAAGAAGATGGTGTTAGGTGCCCTAATTACAATACTCACCGTTTTAGTTGCATGTTAGGTGGCCTATGTTAAAAAAAGTGTTTTATACCATTTTATGTCTGATGCATTCATATGGCCTATAAAAACACAAGAACCAGGAAAAAAAACGCAAAATGCTAATTTTACATATGTAATATATGTTTATATATTTTCAAATGTTATATTTATATTATTTTAATTGTCGTATTGGTGCCGTACCCGTATTCTAATTTTTGAGATTTACCATATCAGAGTATCGTATCGTATCGTATCGACGTACTCGTATTTGTATCAGTGCAACATAATTAAAAGCATTTATCCTTGTACTCGAGGTGCTAGATTCAATCTTCCCCCAAGTATTGTTGATATAAAAATAAAAAATAATAATATATATAAATGCATAAAATAATAATTTATTAAAATATAGATAATTAAAAAGTAAAACAATGAATAAAA